>CM062817.1:1562691350-1563933850 GCA_031772625.1 Pinus tabuliformis | reverse complement strand
TCTACATGGTATTAGAGCAAAGGCGATCGAAGCAGTGAACAGTATACGAAGAAGAGAATTCGAAGTAAAAAAAAAATTGGGCTGCGAGTTTTTAGAGAAGATCTGAAAATTTTTGTGCAAACGTTTTAGAAACAAATAGAAGATCTGGATTCCTTGCGAAAAAAGACCCAAATTGAAAAAAAAAAACGGCTGAATTGGAGTTTGGAGGAGGGAGATATCGCTGATTTAAAATCATCTCTTTTGGAAGAAAATTTTGTGACGGTGGGAAAGATGAAACAGATTGGTGTGCTAGCCAAGAACCTGTATGCTCTTGAGGTTCAAGATGCATGCAAAGCCTTGAGGAGAAAGGCAAATGTTAGAGACTTGGTGGTTGAGAGGGACTGTACATTACCTCTCAACATGCAGCGCTAGAAGAAGTCTCAGACAATTGTGGAGGAGACACAATTGGTGAAGCAACTTCAGGAGGTTGTGGAGCAACCACAACTGGAGAAAGGAGACCAAGTGGAGGCATCCACTCATGTAGATACCTCTAGTAGGGGGAAATTTCGAGCCAAGTGGGTAGAGGGATCACATGCATCCATACCTCCAGGTCGAAGGTGGAGCGATGTGGAGTGACAGTCCCAAGAAGGCTGGAATAGGGGCAGGATCATTAAAGTACCCAACCTCTTTGATTAGACCTTGCTACGAGAGCCCCGACGAGGAGTAGCAGGACTTCCTGAGTGGGTAGAGACAGATGCGGATGGAGCGGCAGAGAGAGCTATAGTGCAGGAATCCCAAGACAGTGTAGAGCTAGCAGGTTGCAACAATGTGAGAGGCACAAGAGTGTTGCACCATTGCAGGATGGCACAGAGAGGTGTGCAATGGTGCGAAATGCATGGAGTGTTGCAGCAGCTCAGAGGTCAGAGAAGGAGCACTTGTCAGTGGCAGAGGGAGCTTCAGCATCAGAGGGTGTTTCTAGCCCAACAAGGAGGTCAGCTGGAAGATTTTTTCGTTTCTAAAGTTGCTGGAGCAACAATTGGGAGAAGTATTGCATGATGAACATTCCAACGGTTCAGGATCGGGTTCGAGTTGAATGCCTCTCTTGTTGAGAGGGAGTGTTGAAAATGGCAACAAGAAATGCTATAAATAGCATCTCAGTTACCAGTGTTGGATATAACAAGGAATGATAAAATAGAAATGCTAAAAATAAGCATTTCTATAAATAACATTTTCGGATAGATTCCAATTTTATTTAGTCCCTAAACTAAAATTGAGAATTAAAATTCGAATTTGATCTTAGCAGTTGTTTGAAAAATATTTAGTTAATTCATCTTGAGTTAATTAGTTGGAGAAAATCAAACATGAAGTTTATGTGAAGACATGCAACAGTTATCCCTTTGATTAAGGAAGTTATCCCTTAATTAAGGAGATAAGGATGAATTGTATTTGAGCTGTAATTAGTTAGCTCAGTTAACTGAGTTAAGTCCAATTAGATTAGTTCAAATAGTTTGTTGAACTAATTGTGAGATCAGTTAGTTAATGCGTGCATGCATGCATGTAACTGCTGCACTTCAGATAACTGAATATTCTCTCATAAATAACTCATGCATGTCAGTTCAGTCAAAGACCCAGTTGAAATCAGAGGATGGGACAGTGTACTATCAATTGGAGGAATTTTCCTATAAAGGAAAGTCATCCATGCAGAAGGAATTATCTCTTTCAGGTTTGTGCAGTTATTTCAGAGGTCAAAGCAATGTGTGAGGGATTATTACACACAGGTGGCAGCTTGAGGACCTAGGAGAAACTGTGCAAGGAAATAGGAGGCTTGGAGGACTGAAGGAAGGCATATGTGTTGTCTATTCTGTCTATGAGCAGCAGTGAGGGATTGTACTGAGAGCTGGATAGCTTGAGAGATAAAGCTTTGTGTAATCCTGAGATATTTCCACTTGTATGATAATACAGATAGCGGGGTTTTTAGCTAAGGCTTTCCCCAGAGTATTCTTTTGTGTTTCATGTGTATGATTTCTTCTTCTTTATTATATGTGTTTTATTTTGATCTTGCTCAAAATCGATTAAGCTTCCACAAGTTTGTTTGTAGAAGTAGATCAAGTATTTTTCTTTAGTATATTGTATTATCAAGTGATCTACAGTGAGAATTTCTACATGGTATCAGAGCTAGCCGATCTATAGAGAAATTTCTACATGGTATCAGAGCAAAGGTGATCAAAGCAGTGAACAGTATACAAAGAAGAGAATTCGAAGTATAAAAAAAAATTGGGCCGCGAGTTTTCAGAGCAGATCTGAAAATTTTTGTACAAAATTTTTAAAAACAAATAGCAGATCTGGATTCCTTGTGGAAAAAGACCCAAATTCAAAAAAAAAAAAAATCGGCTAAATCGGAGTTCGAAGGAGGGAGATATCGCTAATTTAAAATCAACTCTTTTTCTAGAAAATTTTGTGACGGCAGGAAAGATGAAACAGATTGGTGTGCTAGCCAAGAACTTGTATGCTCTTGAGGTTCAAGATGCATGCAAAGCCTTGAGGAGCAAGGAAAATGTTAGAGACTTGGTGGTTGAGAGGGAGAGTACATTACCTCTCAACATGCAGCACCAGAAGAAGTCTCAAACAGTTGTGGAGGAGCCACAATTGGTGAAGCAGCTTCAGGAAGTTATGGAGCAACCACAACTGGAGAAGATGAAAGGAGACCGAGTGGAGGCATCCACTCATGTAGAGACCTCTAGTATGGGGAAATTTTGAGCCAAGTGGGTAGAGGGATCACATGCATCTGTACCTCCAAGTCGGAGGTGGGGCGATGTGGAGTGACAGTCCCAGGAAGGCTAGAATAAGGGTAGGATCATTGAGGTACCCAACCTCTTTGATTAGACCTTGCTATGGGAGCCCCGACGAGGAGTAGCAAGATTGGTTGAGTGGGTAGAGACAGATGCGGATGGAGTGGCAGAGAGAGCTACAGTGCAGGAATCCCAAGACAGTGCAGAGCTAGCAGGCTGCAACAATGTGAGAGGCACAGGAGTGTTGCACCAGTGCAGGATGGCACAGAGAGGTGTGCAACGGTGTGAGATGCATGGAGTGTTGCAGCAGCTCAGAGGTCATAGAGGGAGCACTTGTCAGCGATAGAGGGAGCTTCAACATTAGAGGGTGTTTCTAGCCCAACAGTGAGGTCAATTGGGAGATTTTTTTCGTTTCTAGAGTTGTTGGAGCAACAATTGGGAGAAGTGTTGCATGCAGAACATTCCAAAGGTTCAGTATCGAGTTCGAGTTGAATGCCTTTCTTGTTGAGAGGGAGTGTTGAAAATGGCAACAAGAAATGCTAAAAATAGAAATTCTTTAAATAACATCTCAGGTACCAGTGTTGGATATAGCAACAAGGAATGATAAAATAGAAATGCTAAAAATAGCATTGCTATAAATAGCATTTTGGGATAGATTCCAATTTTAGTTAGTCCTTAAACTAAAATTGAGAATTAAAATTTGAATTTGATCTTAGTAGTTGTTTGAAAAATAATTAATTAATTCATCTTAAGTTAATTAGTTGGAGAAAATCAAACATGAATTCTATGTGAAGACATGCAACAGTTATCCCTTTGATTGAGGAAGTTATCCCTTAATTAAGGAGATAAGGATGAGTTGTATTTGAGTTGTAATTAGTTAGCTCAATTAAGTGAGTTAAGTCCAATTAGATTAGTTCAAATAGTTTGTTGAACTAATTGTGAGTTCAGCTAATTAATGCATGCATGCATGTAACTGTTGCACTTCAGATAACTAAATATTCTCTCATAAATAACTCATGCATGTCAGTTCAGTTAGAGACCCAGTTGAGATCAGAGGATGGGACAATGTACTATCAGTTGGAGGAATTTTCCTATAAAGGAAACTCATCCATGTAGAAGGAATTATCTCCTTCAGGTTTGTGCAGTTATTTCAGAGGTCAGAGCAGTGTGTGAGGGATTATTACACACAAGTGGCAGCTTGAGGACCCAGGAGAAACTGCGCAAGGAAATAGGAGGCTTGGAGGACTGAAAGAAGGCATATGTGTTGTCTATTATATCTATGAGCAGCAGTGAGGGATTTTACTGAGAGCTGGATAGCTTGAGAGCTAAAGATTTGTGTAATCCTGAGATATTTCCACTTGTATGATAATACAAATAGTCGGGTTTCTAGCTAAGGCTTTCCCCAGAGTATTCTTCTGTGTTTCATGTGTATTATTTCTTCTTCTCTGTTATATGTGTTCTATTTTGATCTTGCTCAAAATCGATTAAGCTTCCGCAAGTTTGTTTGTAGAAGTAGATCAAGTATTTTGCTTTAGTATATTGCATTATCAGGTGATCTACAGTGAGAATTTATACATCCTCATGGTCTAATGAATCATACAGAGGGGTAGATGAGAAGCAAGGATGTTCACCATCTGCGTTTATGGAAAAGACAGATGAAAAATCAAGTGGATTTTCGATGAAGGATTTGCCCTCTCTGCTATCAAATGATTGACTGACATCCAGTGTGTCATGTGAATGATCAGTAGTAGATTCATCCATGGATGAATTTACACAAGGAAAATCATAGATAGCAAAATCACCAAAGATGTCAGGAAAAAGAGGAGGAGGCGCAGACAGAAGGAGGCCATCCTTCACCGCAAGTTCATGCTCAGATTCCTAGTCATACTCATTGTAAATGACTACGCAGGTTGGTTGTGCAACACCAACTCCGTCAATAGCTTGATCCTCGTTTACAATAGGTGTAGAGTCTGGAACGAAAGAACACAAGACAATACAATCGGGAGGATCAGTAGAATGCAGAGACAGAGGTTTAGGTAACAAATGAAAATGACAACTCATGGGTTTCCCAACCAAATCTGCACAGAAATTGAGAGTAGTGAGGGTGAGAGGATGTTTGAGCTTTTTGTTCACTTTGGGACAGAGTGATTTGGTACATGCATACTCATATATGTTCCAAAGATATTAGAATTTCATCTGACTTCTCGGAGCTTCAAAAGGAAGTAGATGGAAGCACTGCCAAAAATCCATTAAAGATTCATGCGGGGCCTTCTGTTGTTTTAATATATTTTTTTATCAAGTGCTTCAGGATCAAAATGATGAAAAACAGATTTTATAAGATCATTGAATTGTTTGAATGAGTGCACGCAATTAGGAGGCAGCGCATGACACCATAGAAATGGGTATTCGCGAAGTGTGTGTGCAAGCAACATACTGACCTCTACTTCATTAAAACCTTCCACATTCTCCATGAATGCATGGAAGTCATCTAAGTGCTTAGGCCAGGCCACTTCGCCTTCACCATCATATGCGAGTTAAGACAAGTCATCAAAGAACTCCCTCTCAACTTTAACTATAACAATATCCATGATATATGTGCGAAGATTCAAAACATGATGTGTGAACTCAGCTTTTCATCTGGCCCTCCTTCTAGCGCTAGAAATGTTGACGGTGTTGGACCCACCAACATGTCAGGGGATCTCCCCGGTAAGAAGTCCCAACTAGACCTCAGACAGTTTGGAGTAGGAGTCCCAGCAGTGGGTAGTACGGTATTACCTTGACTGTTGTTGTGCGCAGAGGTAAGTAATATGTCATTGTTGGAAGCAAGGAAGTGACCTTGCAGCAAGTCAAGGAAGGTTCACGAAAGGCTCTAACACACGGAAGGGGAGAAGAGTGCTCCCCTCATTAGCCTGTGATAGCATGCATCCTGAAAGGGAACACACAAGATGAAAGACATCATGAGATGGAAATCATGATAGCCAATGATTCAAAGTGATGGGTTATACCAACAACACGCTTCGATAAGATTCATACAAACACATACGAAATAGTCCATATATACATGCGTAAATTACAGCTACATACATCATTAGAGTAACCAAGATAGTCGAACTACAATAACAATATATGCATGAAATATGTTGGCTCTGTTATGTTAAAGAGTGAAAGATCCAATCATACATACAACCATGACAACCACTATCCCCGATAGCGGAATGTTACAGTCACAGTCACCTTCTCCTCCAAAGATATGTACTAGCTCTGCACTATCGAGAAGCCAACGCTCGTTACAATACACTCCAAACTTTCTCTAAGTTATAACTATCAGAATCTTGGCTCCCAAAAGCCTGTACAATGAGTTATGAGGTTCTATATATAGGAAAGGGTGGGGTGACCCTTGACATTCCCCTTTGTGAATCTTCGACTACCCTCAAGACTCTTCAACTTACACGACTGTTTACAGTCTACTATTGACACTTGGTCTTTCACTTTACAACGTGTTTATAATACAATCTGCACATGTACCCATGTGAGACAAAAATGGGCTTGAGTAATCCATGCAAGACATCACTAAGACTTGGACAGTTGTGGGAATAATAACTCTTCGACATCCTCTTGGTGATCAATGGTAGCGAACTGATGCCAATCTTGGTAGTCTGTTATGGTGTCTGTGTACTCTGTGGTGACATCCTTCTGAAACCAAACTCTTGCATTCGGGTACATTGATTTGGCACCTCTGTCCAACTCATCATATAGCTTGCACATCATGGTCTTAAGTGAAACGGACCAGTGACATACTGGTGCATAGTGTCTGCACTCATCTACAAGTCTACTCTGGGGGCTATGCGCATCAACTTCTCGAAGTACATGTCCAGCTCCAGTCATACTTGGTTCTTTGTCTTCACCTCGATAAGTGTGCCAATGGATGGTATTGCATATGTGCGCATAATGACATCCATGCTCCTGAACACTCGTGCTGGTGATGAGCTATGGGAGTTCTTCATAGTTCCGGATCTTAAGCCAGAGGCATGCCTTCAACTCAACTGCCTTTGGCGTCATCATCTTTGGAAAGTACAACGGGGCTCCCTTGTACCTCATTTTCCATATTTGCATGTGATTGACAGCAGTGTGTATGTCTGTAAGATGCGTGCTCTCCTTGCATAGTGTTGCTCCCAACCATCAAGATGGAAAACTGACTTATGCACAGTGATGAATCTAAAGTACAGCTTCTGCATGATTGTCTCGAGAGATGATACTTCATCAAGTATTTCTTTCTTCATCTTTGTTATGGCAGATGTTGTAGCTTACTGTTCTCCATGCTTGGCCACTTGCAACTCCTTAGCCATGCACTCGTTCTCAGCTATCAAGAATCTAACACATGAGCTGGTGGCTTCAGCATATCCCTTTGTGGCATCAACCAATGCAGCTGGATGTTTGTGCACATCAGACATGATCACTCGTTCTTCAAACTTCACAGGAGATACATGGACATCCGGAGTGGGCACTCTACGTGACTACACAACTCTGTGTTGTGACTCGTCGAAAGATATGTTATGCAAATCTGCTTCTAGATTGTCCTCAAGGATTTCAGTGTCTCCTTGATCACTTGGGACTTTCTCTTCTCCCAGATCTGGTGAAGCCGGTGGAGTGACCTCTTGGTCTTTGGGCATGAGGTCTGTATCCTAATCTTGCTTTGGCTGAACCACATCTGTGTCCATCTGTTCTAACATATGTTCAATATCCTAAGAAAAGTCTTGCTCCTGCGACTACTCACCTGTTTGTTGTTTCCTAGCTGTTTTGATGAATCAATAACCCATATGGGTGCAGTTTCATCAATGTGTGCATGTTTTGCCTCCTATTGTTCAATTTCCTATTGCACTTCCTTCTCTCTTCTACGCGACTCTTGTTCTTCCCTTAGTTGTTGCTTCAACTACTGCAACTCCTTTTCTTCCTCCTCCAACTTTTGCTTCTCCCTTTATCTTTATGCAATCCTTTTGTTAGACTATCGCCTTTTTGCCTCAATCTCCAAAGCTTCTCTTAATACAAGTGGACCTGCCTTGAACTTGCATCTTTTCTCTGCCTCCGCGTTATCGGAAACCTTCCTCTTGCCTTTGTCAAGCGCAGGTCTACTGCCCTCTGTTGTTGCTGATGTTTCTGCTCTCTGAGATGTTTTTTCCTTATACGTTGCTAACCACTCTACAGTCATTCTGACCGGTTCATTGAGCCTTGAGAAGTTATAGTAGTATCTCCATGGGTATTCCTTGGGACGATGACACACCCCATCGATCCAAGGATGATACTCTCGTGCAGTGGTCTTCCACTAAGTGATGCGGGTCATATGGATTGAAACTTATGGTGTCGAAGGTGAATTTACTGAATTCCTCTGTCTCGACCTCAGCATGCTTGAGATCCTGGATCTCATATGACCTGATCCACAAAGGAAGAGCGAGTCAAGGTGCCTTCTTCTTCTTTTGCAGTCTCGCTGTAAACCCTGTCAAGATGTGGTATGAAACCTCTTTCATGACCAACTTATCCATGGAAAACTTCGGTAAAACATGTGGAGCCTTCTTCGTTCTTTACATCCAGATGAAGGTGCGAAGGGGTGAGGCATACAAATCTTCTATGTTAACCAATGCCTCCATTGTTTCCTGTGACATGCAAGGCGGATCCTGATCAAAGATCATCCTGTACAACGGGGTGATGAAGTGGCCTGATAGTTGTATTATAAATCCACATAAGTTGCACTCGGAGAACAACCTGCGATAGGTGTGCACAGAGGTTTCTGAAGGTGTCCATGCTCAACCCAAGCCGGTGAACTGCTGTCGGGCACAGATTGCACAAGAATGTAGGCGGACATGAATAGATTTTCTTGTTGACCTTTGGGCGAATGTCGGGAATATGTTACTTATTCCTTCAGTTAGAGAACCAACATTTTGGACCAATTGAAAGGTCTTCCTTCATTCTCCAGTTGATCCAACACAATCACCCAACTCTACTGGAAGGTTTATGTACTCTTCTCATCGTATAAGCGGCATGCGAAGATGACCAAGAGCTAATAATCCTTGCGCAGTATCTTTGTCTTGTATACCTAGCTGGGTGTTGTTCTAAACTTAGATGGTTCTCTCACCCAACTCTTGAAGATGTCTCTTGAGTTTGCACTGTTGTTGGGCCTAGTGAAGGGTGCATCCATTGTGACCACCAGTTGTAGCAAGTGATACATCTCCTGAAATTTCTCTGCCCTAAAGGTAGCAAGTTCTGTTCCACTAACACTTCTCAACACCATTGTCTCTGGATAACTATGTGAGACAATCCAATGGATCATGTCCAAACATGGAAACCCGGGATACCTGCATGCAATCTGGTACAAGCCAGAATTGTGTGTGTTGACATAGACTTTGCGATCCTCCAGATTCTCTTCGAAGGTGCCTGAAAATATGTCATTGATGTCTTGCCATTTGATCTTAATCTCCTTGTGTACGAACAACTTAGTGTCTTCATAGATGGGGAAGCTCATAGACACTTTCTCGACCACATCTCCAGTTGCACTCTCAATGGTGTCCTTTGACCCTGCTCTCTTGGAAGCCATTGTACTTGTACCACTGAGAGACTATTGAACACCTGTGATACCTGGAGACAGAGCAACACTCATAAAAAATAAACTATCAGTTAAAAACCAAAAGCAACTTTAGGACTGACATGCAACACACCTCGGCGGTTGACTAGGAAATTTGTGCAATTTTCACTGGGAGGCTCGGAGACTGATAGCCAGAATTGCGCAGAACATAGCCCAGACTATTAGTGAGTTGAATTACTATGAAACTACGCAAAGCATGGTCCAACTTGGCCTAATGAGGACCGGAACTGCGCAATGCACAATTTCAGTCAAGATGACTGCAAACCGATAAAATTGAATTGCACAATTCTGGGGGCCAACAGAGGCACTAACTCTCAAAATTGCATAGGGCACACTCTGTTAGGCCAGTGTGAAGCAAGCTCTACAAAATTTCTGAGAGAAAGGCAAGGCCTTCCATCCCATAAATGCATAGTGCAAGCTAGGCAAGGCAAGGTCTGGGCCAAGGCAGTTCAGCCCCGCTTATGGGTGACTAAAAATAGTAAGGACTGAATGCATGTGTGAAACTGGGTGCAGACATGAGTGAATGAGCATGCATGCATTTAGTGAGTACAGGATTTAGTAAAAAGGAAATACAACGAAGTGTGTGAAGCGAGTCATAGAAACGGTGACCGTCAGTGCAGAAACAATATGATGCATGCGACAGCAAGGAGATGCAATGGAAAACTTGAAATAGTGCTTCTACAAGCTAATGTGCATTTAAACGACATCAAGTGTTTGACAAAACCAATAAAACAACACTGACACAAACCGAAATACAAAAAGTGACAGATAAGCAACAAAAGACATGAAAATAGTTTTGACAAGATCGAGGCTTATGACGCACATGCCACAAATCTAGGGAAAAGTGACACTTGGCAAGAGGTTTCTAAAACAGCGTTTGGATGTAACCCCTAGCTACTAAAAATAGATCCCTAAAATCTAGGGATGCTTTTTACTTCTTTACTTTTTTATTTTTTGGGAAAAAGTTCCCATGCATGCAAGGCAAGATTACTCAGTCCTGGAGTGGATCAGTTAACTTGTGAGCACATGTAACAGACAACAAGCCTCAGGATGACTTCTACACAGTTGTTGGGATGAGTGGCTCTAGCTGCCTCTCAAGATCTATGCAATTTCTGCACTGAAGCCAAGGTTGCCAGCCAAAACTACACAAATTTAGAGAACAAGCCCAGTGATGGGTTGCTCTGTGCAATTTTAGGGAGCAGATGGCTGCCTGGATACTTTGCACAATTCTGGAGAGAAAGGTTGGTTTCCCTCCAGTTCTTCGCAATTCTCCAAGTGAGCACTAGAACCAATTAAAAACCAAGCCAGGGGATATCAGCCTGCAGGGGAATATCAAACAAGTTAGTGAACACAAACTGATAAGCCAGAGAAACTGAATTGAAAGCATAAGTACCTAGCTACTAAGGATGGTTGGTAGGGAGGCTCCAAAATGAAGCTAAGGAAAAATTTTAGAGGATGGTTGTAGCTGCTACAACATTGGCGACACACTGGTAGAACTCCAACTCTTTGAATGGACCTTGTTTTGTGAAAATCAAGTCTAACTTCTCTCGAAGTATTGTTTGATTCTTTGATCATCGTGGTTTACACACTAGCTTGAGTGAAAGATGTAGCACCTTCCATTCTCTTGATCGATCACCACACATTCCAAGACAAGCCAACTTAGTGGTTTCGATTGGGGATGAGGGGTATATTGGTACATAGGTAATATGATTGTCAGAGTTTAAGTTTCATCTATGGTGTTGCTCCACTACCAACAGGCCTGGAAAGTAGCCCGGTGGAGTCATGCAGGAACACAAGCATCACTTCGCTACCAACAGGCCTAGTCGGTACCCCAGCAGAGTTACTTGCATCACCTCTCTACACATGAATCATTTCTCTTATTTTTCCTTATCCATTTTGTTTTTTTCAAAGAACTGTGCATAGGCACTTATTTATTTCATAGGCAAAAGAGGGATCATGACTTATTGAGAGAAGAAGAGGTTGTTCCTTCAGATAATTATGTTATGTATACCTCTAACATACTTGTTAAGTTTGTCCCCCTCACCTTACTCTACTTGACTGAGCTGACAAGGGTTAACCCAAAAACAACCGAGTATAGTAGGTGGTACTAGTTAGAGCGCAAGTGTTGTGTTTTCACCAAGATTCACTTCGAATAGAATTTCTTTTCCATTGGAGTATCATTGACTGAGGACAACAAGTTCTTCATAAAGAGAGAGGACAATAGATAACCAAGTGTTGATAGTTGTACAAGTACTCTTGTACTTTACCCTTCTTGTTTTAAGATTCGTACACGGTTTCATGCAAAACTAAACTACAGACGTAAACAAGTAAACAAAACCAAAAAGGAAAGAGCAGAAGTGAATTTCAAAGCAAAGCAAGTAAGAAAAGCAAGCAGGAAAGCAAACAAACAAACAAAAGAAGAAAGAAAACATGCATGCAAGCAAACAAGACAGAAAGAAAACACTATTCCTACTCCTAAGCTAATGATGCATGGGTCTACTCACATGAAGTGATATTTCCAATGCAGCCATGGGCGCATTAGCTGACCCATGTTGGTGAAGGCATGGTTTGCGAAAAGGACATTCAAGCAAACCAACAAACATGAAAGATATAGCAATGAATACCAAAACACTTCGAGTTTAAATGCGTACACGGAAAAGAAAAGAGTGAAATAACAAGACAAGCACTCTGTGGAGTTACCATGGTGTTATGATGCACTGCGTGCAAATGATAAGCATGCACACTCTCTTGACTATGACAGACAAGCAAACATGAGAAAAAGAGACAATTTATGTCTTGCAAGTGTGCTTGTTGTGTATGATTCCTCCAATGCATGAGTGATGGGATCATGTGATTCAGGTGGAGGAAGCGAAATCTGTGTGTTGGATTGATCTTCAATGCATACAGATGAGTGATGAGGAGCCTTGGGTAGTTCAACAATTTCCTGATCGAAAGTGAAACTAACCTCAGGACAACAAGGGCCTGACATAACCATCAGCTCGGGCTGAAGTGCCTCGATAACCTGTGGGGTTTCGACTTCATCGACAAATAAATCATCATAAACAGGTGGCTTTAAAATATCAACAATGATTGAATCAACATCATGATCACATTAAGGGATTTTTGAGGTCTAAAATGGGCCTCCTAAGGAAATTATAAAATAATAGTGGAAATAATAAAATAAGATTAGAGTACATCATCAAATTTTAGAGGGAAAAAAGAAAAAACTATTTTTTCAACTCGTATTTTCAACTTATCTCCCTATAGGTTTACTCAAATTTCAAGTGGAAACACTCATTGGATGCAAAATTTTATTCCTCATCCAAGGAGTACCAATTTTTCATACTTTCGATGGACCCTACTACAAGAAAAATGAGAAATACACGAAAAACATGATTGCAATCACGATTTTTCGTGTATTTCTCATTTTTCATGTAGCAGGGTCCATCGAAAGTATGCAACATGGGTACTCCTTGGATGAGGAATAAAATTTTGCATCCAACGAGTACTGTTGCTCGAAATTTGAGTAAAAACTTAGGGAGATAAGTTGAAAATGTAGTTTTAATATTTTATTTTTTTTAATATTTTTATTTTTTTACTCCAAAAATGGTTAATCATCCCCCATGGTTGACATCATCATCTTGAATCCTATTAGTTCTTATAAATTTTATTTTGGTTGTACATTTTTCTTAGGAGGCCCATTTTAGACCTCAAAACTCCCCTAATGAATATAGGAGTAAAGAGATCACGACAGCAATGATCAGAAAAATAAATGAGTTCATCGGCATCCTCATGGTCTGATAATCATACAGAGGGGTAGATGAGAAGCAAGGATGTTCACCCTCTGTGTTTCTGGAAAATACAGATGAAAAATCGAGTGGATTTTCGATGAAAGATTTGTCCTCTCCGCTGTCAAATGACGGACTGACATCCGGTGTGTTCTGCGAATGATCGAAAGTAGATGCATCTTTGGATGAATTTAGACAAGGAAAATCAAAGATTGCAGAATCACCAAAGATGTTAGGAAAAATCATAGGAGGCATGGACAGAAGGAGGTAATCCTTCACCGCAGGTTTAGGCTCAGATTCCTAGTCATACTCATTGTAAATGATAGTGCGGGTTGGTTGTGCAACACCAACTCCGTCAATAGTTTGATCCTTGTTCACAATAGGTGTAGAGTTCGGAATGGAAGAACACAATATAGTAGAATCAGGACGATCGGCAGAACGTGGAGAAGGAGGTTGAGGTAACAAATGAAAATGACAACTCATGGGTTTCCCAACCAAATCTGCGCAAAAATTGAGAGTAGTGAGGGTGGGAGGATGTGACAGTTGAACAAACTTATGTGCACGCTCTCCCACATCACTCTGGGGGGTGGAGCTGTTTGATGAGGGGAAGGCAGATAGTCACTTGTAACAACAACTGTATCTGCTTGATATTGTGCAACTTCATCACCAAAGTATGTTGAGCGTGGTTTGAGAAAAAAACATGAAAAGCGGACTTACCCGGAAAAAGCTTAGTTGTGTGTGATGGAGGTCCCTATATGTGATGGGAATGCCATAGCTCCAATATTGAAGTGAATAATGATCTCTGAAGTGTCGAATAAATAGTTTTGAAAAGATCGAGGCCTATGATGCGCATGCCACAAATATATGAAAAAGCGACACTTGGCGGGAGGTTTCTAAAACGGATTTTGCATGTAATCGACAATTGCTAAAAATAGATCCCTAAAAGCTAGGGATGCTTTTTGCTTTTTGCTTTTGCTTTTTTCTTTTTTGGGAAAAATCTGTCATGCATGCAAGGAAAGATTGCTTAGTCCTGGAGTGGACCGGTCGAATTATGAGCACATGCAACGAACAACAAGCCTCAGGGTGACTTCTGCACAGTTTCTGGGCTGAGTGGCTCTGGTTGCCCCTCAAGCTCTGCACAATTTCTGGACTGAAGCCAAGGCTGCCAACCAGAATTGCACAAATTTAGAGAGAAAGCCCATTTGATGGGCTGCTTTGCGAAATTTTTAGGGGGAAGGCAACCTGCATGCTTTGTGCAATTTTGGGGAGTAGCCGGCTTCCTGGATACTCTACGCAATTACAGAGAGCAAGGTTGTTTCCCTCCAGTTCTGCGCAATTCTCCACGTGAGCACCAGAACCAGTTAAAAATCAAGCCACTAGATGTCAGCTTGCTGGTGACCGACAAATAAGTTAGCAAACACAAGCTGATAAGCCAAAGAAAATAAATTAAAAGCATAAGTACATGGGCAGTACAAGACAGTTGCTAAGGATGGTTGGTAGGGAGGCTCAAAAGCCAAGGTAAGGAAAAATTTTGGAGGATGGTTACAACAATACCAAACATATTTAAATATATAAATAAAAACACATAGATTCAATTATATTCATAACTCTACCACCAGATGGGGTGCCATCTAGTGAACTTTGGAATCAATTTAATGTCGTCAACGCTCTCCCTTAACTCTATTTGAATGATCAAGATAGATGGCAATAGGAATATTATGGTAAATTATGCAACACGCTCGTCAATCATGGTAGTATACACAAGGTTTTGTGTAGTCATGTGATCACTTCCCTCCAAGAAATATGATAATTCAATGACCCCTCTTCACCTTGTATATCCATTACGAAGGATAAATTAATGCATCCCTCAGTCATACACAACAATGCAGTTCTTTAGAATTTGGGTTTTTGGACTCAACAAAACTAAATAAGCTTGTTCATAGATTCTTATATATTTCATGTTTTATCTAAAATTTCTCTTATAAATTATTTTTCAGAAAGAACGATGAGTTTCCTCCCCATCTCTAGACCTTTTTCATTTAGCTTTTCTTGGGAATCAAGACTCTCTGCTAGAAATTTTTTTCATCAATGCAATGGACTAGGGAGGTCACTGCAATTTGTGGCTCTCTCTAGTTTTCATCCTCCCCTATCTAGGTCCCTTGATTATTTGTGCCTCACATCCCATTTTCTTCTCGCCTTTTATGTTCTCGTGTTCTCTCTACTACTTGATCATTCAACCCCCTTTGTTTCCTCTACACATAATCCTTGACATCTGATCTGTAATGAAAACTTGAAGGTTATGGAAAAATTGCAAGTAAAATTTTATGTATTGTAGGAAATGGATCACTATGCAAAACACATAAAATAACGGTTTTTAAACTTATTGAATAGCATAAAATAGAGACAATATACCATATTAAAAACACATGACATCAAAAATAATAAAGGAGTTCACCGCTCTCCTGGGCTACATCTCTTGGTCCAGCTTCCAATGTTGGGCCTCTTTCATTATTGCTCAAATTTGTGTTTAAATAGATTTATAGTGCTCAGAATGTAAATATTATGTCTCCAATGGCTTCAAAACAGTCAAAAACCCCTAGTTGGGCTTTTGTTAGGCTCAATTTGGCCAAAAACTGAAGAAGTTATTCTCTCCCAAAGTTTCTTCTGCTAACTAATCTACAAACTGCACTGGACTATTATCCATCCTATGAATTTGCCTTTTCTAGGTTCGTCGAGCGACAATTTCGCCCGATGCCGGTGAGATTTGCACTAAAATAGGTTGAAAATGTCACTTAGTTTAAATTGCCAGTAAGTCCTAAAGCGGAAAACCAGGGTCACATGAGGCCATGTGCCCGGGGGTTGGGGCTAACTGCCTGCCCCCGTCGGCATAGCCCTTGGAACTTCGGTGGTTGGTTCCATGTGCAGCATAAAACCCGAGGCTTATCCCCTAAACTCCACACCTGAACTTCAAACTTCTTGCTAAGCCCTCTGTTGTGTGGTGTGTGGTTTCATGTGGTAGTGTGAATGGGGCTAGTCCCCAAACTTTCTACGCCCATTGCAAAAACCTCTACCGAGCGACTGTTATGGTTACACGCTAAGTTCAGGACCATCGGATGGTCCTAAAACTCCTCCCCCATAATTTTTTAACTCCCGTGCTTGGTTGTGGTTTGGTGGTTGGTATATGCTGGTTGGTATATATATATATAGTCCAAAATAGGGGCTAGTGAATATGAATTGGCATAGGCCACTGTGGCAGCTACTGACAACATGCCACATGGGCCCCTTATGACGGTGAAATTCCAATGAATTGGATAGCCACATTGGTTCCACGTGTGTGACAGCCCTTGGGTAATACCCCCTCATTGTAAATCTAGTAATCCAATAATTTTAAAGAGAAAACCAGCCTAAGAATTGGGACACAGATTCTAGAGTTTGAGGAAGGAGGTTACTTGAGATTACAAGGGAGTTCACTTGTTTTATGACAACCATGGAGGCTAATAGGTGGACCTTAATGGGATGATTTTTCTAATTAATTTAGCTAAACATAGGAAGGACAAGAGCATGCATGTTTGGAAACAAGCTTAGGTAAAAGAGGACAAAAAAATTAAGGAATGAGATGGGTCGCGCTAGAAGGTCTAATAAACCAAGTTGACCAATAAAATGATCAAATATGGTCATGCAACAACTTCATAAATATTTTCCATGATTTTATCTATCCAACGAGCCATCGTGGATCTCATTTGGCCAAGTAAAACTCAACTTATGAGCTTCCAATGTTGAGGAGTTAAAACTCTTGGAATTCTGGGAAAATTTGTTGCCAAGGCTAAAAATAAGAAATTTTAATTAGAGATTAAATTCATTAATTCTAATTAATTGTTAATCAACTAAATATACAAGTAATTGTTTATTGATTTAATTTAATTAATAATTAATTAATTTAATTATTTATAGTTAATCAATTTAATTAATTAAAATTTAATTAAATTAAATTAACAATATATTACATATTACAAAAATAAATTATATTAAATAAAATTTAATATAATTAATCATTAATACTTTAATAATATTAAAAATACATTACACTATTCATCACCATTCGTTTAAATAAATTCAAAACTATATATTGAAGACCATTGAATTACCATCGAATTAAATACGAAGAAGTGGTGTTAATGGTTTAGAGCATATCGAGCCATCGAATCATGTCAAGTCATCGGATAAGGTGAATATCGACATATTGGGAGTAGACTTATATCGTAAGTTTTTGTTTCAATGCCCAAGATTCTTAAAACAAACCTCTAATATGTAACAAGTGTCAAGGTTCTAATATGAGGTGGGGAGTGGCGTGTGGTATGGTGCAAGGGGAAGCTTAGTGGAGGTGGTCTTTCCCTATATAGAAATTACAGCTATTTTGTTTATTATTGAAAGTTCTTAGTCTCGAGGGTTATTAAATTAATGAGAATGAGGTGGAGATTTTTATATGGAGGAAAAGAAATTTTTGGTAAAACAAAATAATCTATTGCATATTATCGGATATCAGGTATCGGGGTTTTCAAACATGAACATTTTGACACAACATAAAAACGCTGATGTCTGATATTCAAAGGCCCCCGATGTTCTGATAGTTGGAGAGAGGAATGAAGTGAGGTGAGTGGGACACACTTGGAGTGGAACTCCTCCATTAAAAACTATAGCCACTTTGCAATTTTGAGATTTTGGGTCTCGTAATTTCTTTTTAAATTAGGAATTGGAATCAATTACCGAGATCACGAAAACGCATAATTTTAATTTTTCTACTATTTGACTGGGCGATTTTGTATGACCATTAGTGAAAAATGAAAAAGTTAGTAAAAATTAACTGGGAATTAATATTTGCAATGAATTACTAATTTATTTACAAAAATTAAATAATATATATTTTGTACATTTTTTGACCCGGGAGGTAAAAATTATCGAACTTCAGATGAGCACCATTTGCAAACCGTGTAACCAAATGAGATGAAACAAGTACTGATGGAAAGCTAGAGAGAATTCAAACTCAATGAAGCAATCAAAATATAAATCCAACAAAAATGAAAATGGTAAAATTGTAGGACACTTAACCAAAAGAAAATGTTAAAAAGGTAATTTAGCCAAAAATTAATGGAAAGGGTCCCCATTATTCGAAATAAATAAGTCAAAAATGAGGGTGTTGAGTTTTCACTACAACAGATTGGTGGGTGGAGGTGGAGAAACCTCTAGATTCCCTATTTGAGCCTTCTGGTTAGACAGTTGTGGGTGGAGGTGGTGGACCTCTAGATTCCTTGATATAGCTTACTAACTGACTTTTTAGTGGGTGGAGGTGGAGAAACCTATGGATTATCTATCTTGGTTTGTCACAGTGCCTAGTTGGTGGGTGGAGGTGGTGTAGCCTATGGAGTCCCTATTTCAGCTAGCATCTTTGGTTTTCATCCTTCAAGCAATCCTCCTCGAACTTTGGAATCTGGTTCAAGGGTGATTGGCTGCAAAAAATGATTTGGTGCAGTCCAATCTAAGGTTCGGTGGAAAATCATAGTCTTAATCTGAGTTGCCTAGCTCATTTATCAAGATAAGTATTTCCTCATGCTATTCTACATCTGAATATTATACATATGTTTAAAGTGTTGATGCAATTCCTTGTTGATGATAAGCCTCGACCAATGATAAGTAAGGTTTAGCTCATGAATGGTGGATATGTTAATGATTGTTTATGTCCCTTTAGTGTGAATATCATGAACTGGCCATAGTGTTGATGAGCTATTCAATTCAACTTCAAAGAAATTATATTGTTTCCTGCATGTTTGCACGAAAGAATAGATGAATTTTGTTGTGTGTTATTAAGTTGTTTTGTGCTCATTTTCAGCGCAACGTGACATATGAAGTATTGGTTTGTTATGAGTTGGTTAATGGCTTGAATGGAATGAGTTTGAAGGGTGTGATTAAATCCTTGTTTAAATAAATGTGTCCTAAACTTGAGGTGAAACCAGTTGTATACCAAGCATTAGTATTATTGTTTACGTTTAGGAACAATAGTTAAAGGTAGATCCATAAGCATGTTAAGTTAATTTATATATATATCAGTGCAGTAGGAAGTACTAGAGGCTAAGAAAAAGCCTTTTTGCGTTCATATATTAAATATGGCACAAGATTGAAAAAAAATTAAGTTTAGAGTGTTGGATATAAGCCCCATGGCCCCAGAGTATCCAGTGTTATAACCAAGCATTAAGGGTGGAGGCCCCTTTTTGTTCACATTTACACATACGTTATATGTGTGTGTGTGTGTGTGTGGAAGGGGGGGCCAAAACATAATCCAACGTCATCAAGCGATAGGAGAAATTATCATCCCAAACCTGGAACTGGAAAACCACGTTAAACACTAGAATTCATTTATAATATAGCAATTCAACTTTTGCTCAGGGGAAGTAAGTCTTGGGTGAGACCCCAACCTACTTAGGTTAGTTACATGGATAAAGGGTGATGTGGTGCTCACATGGCATGTCACATGGCACCCTGATTTGATTATTTGGTAAGTCCAAAGGGGCCGAAGGAAAGTGACATGTGGTGCTCCTAAAGGAGGCCATATGGATCAGGTGATGTAGCATGATGTCCTACTAGCTGATGTAATAATAGGGCCTCAAAGGTTTGACAATGTGAAGGGGGACTAGAAAGCAGGAGCCGACAAAATAAATTATTCGCGACATTTATCAGGAAATTGTCAGTGACTGGGCCGTCGGGCATGTGGCTTTGGAGACAGCTAGGAAATCGGTGACAAATAGAAGTTGAGATGGAGGTTATCTTTGGCAGGTGATGGAAAGGTTATCATCGTGGAGTGCCATACCACTGGAAAAAACATGGGATGTGAGTGAATTGTTGGTCGACGTTAACGGAGGTCGAAAAACACAAGCATTGGTGGCAGTCGAAGGGAATCTATTGAATCACCGGCCATCGGTGAGATTCTAGGCTATATCAAAGTGTAAAGGGACAAGTGACCGATGGCAATAGATCCCAGTAGGAGGAAAATTCTCTCGTTTATCAATGTGAAGAGTTTTGTCCTGCATCTTGACCATCGAAGGAATCACATGTAGGCACTAAGAGGGAGATTACTAGGGTTTAATTTGGGGTTACATGGAAAATCCATGGTGGAGACCATGTAAGGATGGTGGGGAATTTGTCTAGATGGCCACATGGGCACCACATGGGGCCCAAGTGGGTGTCACATGGTAGGCCACTATGAATTTTCAACGTTTGATAGATCAAATTTTTAAAATGCCATAACTCTCAATTCGGGAATCAAATTGAAGCAAATTTTATATAGTTGGAAAGCTCTTAATGAGATGAACTAAAAACAAAAAAATAGACACCATATCCATATTTGCACCCTGATGTACTAACTTAAAGTGTATTTTTTAGGTAGCCCCATACCAATAGACTCTCAATAACAGGGCACATTAATGATTAAGTTATGTATTTAAAATTTTTTATCTGAACAATTATGTGTGTGTATGACAACACATAGGGAGATACTAAAGGCTAGAAGATATGAGGACTAGAATGGTGCAATACAACAATGGCATGTCACAACATGGATATGAAGAGGAAGAATCAGTGGAAAAGAGACGAGAGACGAGTTCTCTTGATTTATTGGACACGATGAGGAGTTTACGGGATGGAATAAGGAGTTGCAATGCTTAAAATGAAAGAATTGTGAGGGCACAAGAGAGGCAAGAAAAACGCAATGCAATTATACTATAAAGTCTCATAGACTTACAAAGGCAAAAGCAACATGAGTTGTGAGCCAGCCATAGAGGCACACAAAGTTCTAGGGAACAAGGAGAAAATACTAATGGAGCAGGTAAGAGAATATCCAAGAAAATGAATAGATTTACAAGTGTGTAAGATACCCCCTCGAAATACCATAAAAATTTAACCAAAATTTCTAAGTTTTGTTTATTTTTTCATTATGCATGTCGTCAAATAGTTTATAGACCATTGGTTGTAGGTGCACTTTTTATATATTTAATTTAAGAGAAATAAACACAATACCAAAAATGCTTCATGAAAAGGCTTCAAAGTGGTTTTCCATAATTCATAGAAGGTACATATCAATGAGAAGCATGCTATAACCACATTAAGGAAATATAATAATGTATATATCAGAAAATCAGCATAGACAATTTGGCTAAGAATGGAACCCAGATTGTAGTCTAGAAATCAACTCACATATGTGGAAATAATAATCAACTCAACTCCTTATCACCCTTTCCCTCTTTATCAGTCTTCAGCTAACCCACGAATAGATATTCCTTTTGATAATGGACACAACCAACAACAATAAAACTCAGCTCCATGAACAGGTTGAATATCACAGTTAACTTGACCAACTGAGGAAGGGCTTTCGACCCCCTCTTTCATATGAAAATCAACCTAACAAAGATTAAAATTAACCCTTGGTAAATGGTTCAGACTTGAACTAGCAGGTGGAGATGAAATCAACCCTCTTTAAACAATGAACTCGACCCCTTCAAGTGATAATCTCATACAACCACAACTAAAGGTAATCTCAACCCTTTATTTATCAGAACTCATCCCCTCTTAGTATATTCTACCCACGACCTGCTAGTAGCTGAGGTGTTCAACCTTGGACTAGAGCAAACTGAACCAGCAAGAAGAGGAAGACTCTTGTAACAGCAATATAAGACCAAGGTCATGGGACACGTATTCCAAGATGAATGGTGGGAAAAACATCCTAGTGGGTATTCATTTGGTTTATTATGGATAAGGAAATTGGAAAAGAGGAATTATTGGCATTTTATTTATGAAAATAATGGAAAATATGAGAAAAGGGAGATGAAAGGTCACAATTTTGCATGAGGAGGAAATTGAAGGAATAATAGAGGAAAATGAAGAAATTATAGGCCTCGATGATAAAAAGGCTTTTGAGGATCAGTTCATGGCTTTTGTTAGTTTAATATTTTTTCAATTCAGTCTTTGGCACTTTCATTCTATTCTCTCTTTCTCTCATACTCTTGCACACTTAGAGTTTCTTGGATAATTCTTGGAGTACATTGGATTTGGAGAAAGAAGGAAAGGGAAAGTGGGAAAGTGCAAGGGAATATCGAGATTAGCAGCTACAGCGAGATTTCTTTGCAGGTATCAAGTTTCTTGTATGGTTTACTTAGTATTTTTGGCATGCATGGTACACACATGTGGTTTCTTTGTTATGAGTTGTCATTGGCATGGAGGATTACCTGGATTGACAGTGGTTTTGCCTAGCCTTTCCATTTCCTGGGTAGTCATGATGTTCTGGGTTTTCCCATTTGTTTTCTTATTGGTACTCATGTTCCTTATGGTTGTGGGTTGAGTTACTAGTCCTAGAGCCGATTTGGAACAAACACTCTGAAGCGCTAGACAACTTAGGTAGAGATCGATCTGGTGATGGTTAGTGATGTTCAACCATGAGGTGGAATCACTAGTTGAGGGTTGAGGCGGTTTGGTCTCTAGAATGCCTAGTTTGGTTTTGCTTTAGTTATTCCATGTGATACCACATTCATGCTTGGAATATGGCGTGGGGGTGATTGGCTAAAAGAAATATTTTGTTCAACCCAATCTATGGTTGGGTGGTACGTGGAAGTCCCTGACTCGTTGGAATTTTAATATTTTAATAAGAGGTATTTTATATTTGTGATTTATGAGCATATGTATTGATTATGATGGTGATATTATGGATGAGTTGCAATGGTTTATATGTTAGTTATTTGTTGGTTTCTATGTTGGTTATATGATGTATAATTTTTATGGCTCTTAAAATGTTTGATGAATATATGAATGGTTGATGAATGCACGAACTAACAAATTTTATTGCATCTATTATGAGAGGGTATTTGACCTTCTTGGTGAATCTCAAATAAGTTTCAGACCCCTATGTTTAGATATGCATTCATGACCTATAGATTACATGTTTTCCATATGTTTGACGAAATGTATGTCATGGTTAGGCTTGGTTAGGTCAATTCCTTGATCAAGTTTTGTGTTAGAGGCTTTGTCTTTGTGTCATTTATTGTTTTGGAAATTTTCATCAAGTTTTTGGCAGAGATCTGGAGTCTAGCCCTGAAGAAGTGGCACAGGTTTCACGGTTGCAGGCATAGAACTAGGAAATTGGGACTGCAGTTGACGGCTTGCAGGCTTATGCATGTGACTAGAGGCCTCTAGTCACCTGGATGTAGTGTTATTCCTAGGACTGGCATCCTAGGTTAGTGAAAAAGTATTCTAACTCAATGTTTGGGCACCTGGGGTGGTTGTTTAGCTCCTAGGGTATTGTAACTTCTGAGGAAGGTCAGTAACTCTTTAGTTGTCGGCCCCACTTTCTTAGTTGTATGTAGGAGGTTGGGTCATATTATAGTAACTCTTCATCACATGTTTACCCCGGTAGACTGGTGAACTTGGGTAAATGTGGGAGGAGGGTGTTACAACTCTCAACCTGGTGAAAGAAAGGGGACTCGACCCAAAAATCTAGAAAACAAAGGCAACTTAACCGCCAAGTTTGACTTAGCAACCAGCCTGTAAAAATATTAAAGTGCCAAAAGTTAGTTAATAAAAGAAATTGATAACACCATTGATTTACTTATTTTTCTAATATCTTCTTCTCTATTGAGGCACAATGGATAAATATGAGTGATCCCGCTCCCAAACTAGCTAGGGTGTATAGTTTCAACACCGAAACTATCAACTAGAATGAGGGTTTCTAAAAAACCCTAAACTATTCCTCAAGAGCTCTCCAAAAATAAAATCTCATGTGAGAAAATGCAAGAATGAGGAGAGACTCCTCATTTTCCCTTTTTATAACTCATTCACCACTTTTTCCACCTTTTTTCCATTTTATTTTAATAAATCCATTTTAGTGGGTTTTCTCACTTTATATTTTAAAAGTGACTTTTCATTGCCTAGGACCCATGTCCCCCTTTTCACCACTTTGGCTTTTGTAATGTTTTCTCCTAGGAAAATTGTGTTTCCTTTATTCATTTTTCCATCCTGGAGTACGAGAACCTTATTAGGTTATCGTATTCCCTTCCTTATGTATCTTAAGTGGATGGGGACATTACAGCCCTCCCTACCCAAGAGTTCTTGTCCTCGAGCAAATTTAGTCCCCAATGTTGGAGCACATGTTCCCCTTCCCGTGTGACATATTCAACAAGCAGATATTTCCATTTCACCAAGTACTCCTTTATAGTCCTGCTTCTCAACTTTCGTTCCCTTACCTCCAAAATTTCCTCTGGAACGAGGATCAAGATCAACTCCCCTTCCTTGTCCAGTGGTGGAATCTCAATAGAAGTGAATTAGGTCCTTTTTTAAGCTAGAAACATAGAAAACATTGTGAATCTTACATCCCTCTAAAAGCTCTAACTCATAGGCCACCTCCCCTACACGCCTCACAATCTTGTAGGATCCATAGAATCTAGGTTTCAACTTCTCTTCCCCTTTAATTTTGAGCGATGACTACCTATAGGAATACTGACAAAGATACACCAGGTCCCCAACCTTAAAGCTACACTCTACATGATGTCTGTTGGCATACAATTTTTGTTGGTTCTGAACCATTCGCAAATTGTCTTTGAGGAGCCATAATATGTCCTGGCTCTCTTGAACCCAATCCTTAGCTAGAGGGGCTCAATTATCCCGAAATACATGATCCATGATTGTAAGAGATTCATATGCATATAGGGCCTTGAAGGGTTTCATTCTAATTGACATGTGGTAAGTGGTGGTATAACAATGTTCTCCCAATTGTAAGCACTTTACCCATGCTTTCTTCTAGCTAGATACATAGTTTATGAGATAACTTTCTGACCATTTGTTGACTATTTCAGTTCTCCCATGATTCTGTGGGTGGTAACTAGTACTAGGATATATATTCATCCCAACCAGCCGGAACAAATCTTGCTAGAATCTTCCCATGAACATATTGTCCCTGTCACTCACAATGGTCTTGGACAACCCATGCAATCTAAAAACCTCTTCGAAGAACAATTCTTCCACTTATGCTGCTAGATATTTGGAAAGTATGCTGAAGAGATGTGTAAACTTCGTGAACTTGTCCACCACCACATAAATACAATCCTTCCCTTGCACTTGGGGAAATCTTGTGATGAAATCCATGGAAATGCTCTCCCATTTTTGTTCTAGAATGGGAAGTGGTTGAAGAAACCATGCTAGTCGAGTATGTTTTGCTTTATTTTGTTGGTAGATGTTGCATTCTCTCACAAACTTCAACACATCCATCTTTAGGCCCTCCCACTTGAACCTCTCCCCGATCTTACTATAGGTCTTAAAGTATCCCGGGTGCCTTGCTACAGGTGAGATATGTGCTACATGCATGAGATTTTCCTTAAGTTGTGACTCTGGTACTATGTAAATCCAATATTTTTAGTAAATAATGTCAACAACGACATGGTACTTGTCATCCTGGGTTATCCCATCAAGGATATCACAAGAAAAAATGTTTATAGAGTACTCCACCAGCAGGAGGGATTTCCAATCACTCGTAATATCCATGTGTTGTGACCATCAACAACCCCCCTTTTTATTAGTGTTAGCAATAACATTAATAAATGGGGACCCTTATAAAAAATCAAAACTTAGCACTTAAGATTGCCTTTTTGTTTTCAATAAAACATTATATCAAAGAAAAACTCCCAACAATATGAATTCCTACCTTTTCACGCTTCGTGCACATGAAAAACGTTATAATTGTTAAGCCTCCTTATGAAAAGTGCTATACAACCACAAAGCTAGGAAAACCCTTGTAAGCAGAAAGTCGACTACTAAGAAAAACTTTAATAAACCCAATCTTTTAGTGATAAGCATCGCATCGTAAAAAGGGTAACGACGGGCATCCTTTACTAAGAAACTCTTCGAAATGTGAAAAAGCGAGAATGTGAGAATGCGAGATTGCAAGCCTTACAAACTTATCGCATATCGCAGATTCCATTGACCACAGCGCCACTTAATACAAAACGCCCAGATATTTCGAAATGTGATCAATCTCTCGCAAATCGAATCTCATAGCCGCACGATGAAACAAATGATTGTTAAAGATAATAGGTTTTGCGATATCGCGATCTGCGATATTGCGAAGCAAATCGCAAAATCGCTTTATCACAAATCTAAGGGCTCAGAGTTCAATGATAGTACTTTCCGTCGTTCTATGCAAGAGTTATGAGCATTAATGTTAGCTTAATGGTCCATTGATGGTATTTATTAAAATCAAATCAGATCTAGTTTAAAGGGTTATTTCACGTAAGGTGATATCTTTGATATGATTTTAAAAATTAAAAGCTTTCCCGTCACCTTATTGTTGTTCATTATTCACCATCATCCTTATTGTATCTTTGTTCTCTGCTTACTATTTTTAGGAGCAGTACGCAAAGCAGAATGCAGAACAACACGCAGAATGTAATGGGAAAGAAAGGCAAAGCTCCTGCATCTGAAAATCAGAGATGACTCCGTTATTTACAGACACCACTTGTACTAGGGAAGCAAGGATATCTACTTGGGAAGGCATGTATCGATTGTTAGAAGAAGAAAACCTGAGAGTTATGGAGGTTATAGTTATGGCAGATGGACGTGGGTCATCCGAAGCATCACTAACAGAGCTTGCATGCTCGTTTCTGCACCGTATTGTAGCGAGGCCGAAGATACTCCCTTACACAAATATGGTAAAATGGATTATATACCACACTGATATATCCGACAGGGAATTCAAGACACGAAAATAGGATATTATGGATCATTTACCCCAGGTAATTTGAGGCGTATGTATCACCTGCCAAAACCCCAAGCCAGTTATAACAAACAGTTTGTGGAAAAATTCGCCAAAGAGAACGAGGATTTGGCAGACTACACAAAGAGTTGGTCCGCAAAGGAAGAACCATTAAAGAAGGACAAAAATGGTATGTACGCCACTGGCTCCCTCGCTTCTCCCTATTGTTTTGCTACTGCAATGTTATGTAGACTATTTGGGAAGCTAGATATAAATAAGTTTTCATCAGAATGGTTACCTTTATTGGATGCAGCCACCAATGCCACCATCATGGATTGGGCCCAAATTTTATCGGATAATTTAACTTCTGCTATTTTGAATTATCGAACTAAAATAAGTTTTGCTCAGAGGTTTTATCCTCCATTCTTTTTAGCTACCTACGTCATGGATGTTATTTGTTTCGTCTCTGATTTTCCCACCATGGGGTGGAAATGGATAGTATAGAACCCTCTACCTATTCAAGTCTACCATAAAGAACTGTGGGAATCTAATTTCGTCCCACATTTCTATAAGATTTGTCATGGAGTAATGCTTCCCATTCATAAAATGTTATATAACACAGACACCCCAAGATTCTCCCTAGAAGTTGAAATTGACATTCTCCCTGTGGGAAGGTGGTTTGGGGAGGATTTATTCACCTACATTAGGGTATTTGGGAGAATTTCCTCGCCTCATGTGCTTCCTTTGTATGTTCCCGACAAACTTATGGCCCAAGAGATAGCTTACTAGACCTGTGGTGTTGGGGGAATGAGCAAAGAACTCAAGGATAAGAAGAAGGCCATCTGGCCTCAATTCCCTGTGGTTTGCGGGGCCTTCACATTATTTGATTTGGGACATGCTTTTAAAGAGTTTGATAATATGCTAAGTCTGAAGCTACCAAAGTTCCAAGGGAGGTAGTATGATCCCTTGGATACTATCAAGAATTTTACAACGATGGTCAAAATAAAAGTGTTTACTAAAGAAGATGATATCTTCAACAATGTCTTTCCAAAGAAGAGCTCTCTCAGAGAGATTCTACATATGGCACAAATTCAGTTTGACCAAGCAAAGCTTCAAGAGTTTAACCATTACAGAGAATAGAGATTGGCAAATGTCCCGTTGGACAAATTGTGCATTGAACCAATAAGGGAGCCCACTCCCAGTATTAGCATAAGTGGAAGTTCAAGAGAAGAGAAGTCTAAATCAAAGTCCGAGAGGGAATCAGCTGAAAAATCCGATGAGCAGTCAAAAAGTGATCACAGCAGAAGTGAAGCATCAATCAAAGATACAGCTCAGTCTATAGAAAAGCCTGACCAACAGGTTTTGTCCCCAAAACAGGTTGAGACTCCCGCTCCCCTCGCAAAGCCAACAAGTCCAATTGTAGTAGACCTAGAAAAGGAGTGGGAGAATTTTAATGAGCTAATCAACACTGAGGAACAGAGTGCAGAGCCATTAATAAACCCAGGGGAGACAACCACAGAGATGATAATAGAAGAGGTTATTAATACTCAAGAGACAGAGCATATTCCTGTTGCTCCGTCGTCTGAAATTGTGCTGAAAATAGAGGAGATCCCTCCTCTGGATGTATTTTATAGCCCGCAGCATAAGGCTGTTGTCAAGAGACAAAGAAAGAAATGAAAAATAGATATTGTACTTTCTCCAGAGGCTGAACCTTTAGATGTTCTTTGGCAAGACCCAACCACCGATCCAATAGAAAACCTCACTAGGCTCTCTCAGATTGCAGGGGCATATGCTTCTGCAACCATTGATAAAGCGTCAGAAGTTCAAACACTATTAAAAGAAAAGGAGGATAAGATCCTATTTTTGGAACAACAACTACAGCAAGCCAGCGTCAGCCAAGAATCAGAAATACAATTGGCAAAGCTACAACAGGATTTCCAACAAATGCAGTTGGGTTATCAAAACAATCTGGCCGATAAAGAACAACAGTTACAGGCCAGAATAGAACTGCATAAGGACGACCCTAAGATTAAAGAATTCGTCACATAATCCCTTGCCCTCAATGAACAGCTCTTACAATAGAAAGAAATGCTTTGCCAAAGGATCTTGCAATGGAATTCCCATTGTGAAAAAAGCGACTACATTACAAATCAAGGTGTAGACTTACGGCTTGATTATGATTTAGTTTTTAAGAAAGTTCCTAACTTTGTGAATTGGCAAAAATTAGAGGAGGGAAAAAGAGTAGAATTTCCCAGGATTGATGAATCCCACAAAGAAATGCTATTTACAAAATGGGATGCACAGCTCAAGGAAGCAGAGCAAGCAATGGAGGAGGCAACAACAGCAACAAGCAACGTCATCGACTGCATCAACGAAAATCTGCATAAAGCAAATTTAATATCAGAGACCACTCCAGGATTCCTCCCAAAGGCACAGCAGCTTCAAACTAGGTGGAAGCAAATGGCAGAGGAAAAGGCAGAGTCAATTAAACAGATAAGCAAGTTAAACTGGGATACTTACTAGCAGTTCCTGGTAAAACCACATAGCCAGTGGATGACTTTGAAGTGCCTCATAACCTCCGCCGAGAAGATAGCACCAGCACTCGCCGATTCCGTATTCACAGGTCAATTGAAAGCTGAGGTCGGCCAACCGACGCTCTTGAAGCCCATGCTAGACATTTGCAACTTAAAAGAACAGATGCATGATTTAGCATAGATACAGTTTTAGTTTGATTTTAGTTCATTTTTGCCTAAAATGAGGATTGTCATTTTGAACCTCCTCATCTATTTTTGTAATAACTATTTTTTTAGTTTTCATTAGAGTAGTATTTAAACCCCTCTCATGCATTTAGAGGGGGGTCCAGAAATTTGTCAAAAACAATTCTTTAGAACATGCACTTTTGCCCCCCACTGAGGAGGTTTTGATAAATGAATGGAACGAGATTTATTTATATCTGAGTTTAATGTCTACTACTGAAATGAACTTTTGTACTCTTAGTGGATATTGAATTATTTGAAGATAAATCTATATAGTCGAAGCTCATGAGTAGAGCCTATTATCAATGGTACTTTTATCTAGTATACTTTTTGCTTATGTGCCAAGTGATATATTATTTTCAGTTGTTTATATATGAAAGCCTGAATGTTCAGTTATCATTTTTTCACTTTTGTACGGTGATAACTATTCTTTTTATGCTAAGTGTATGAATGACTTATTATGCAATGTGTTTATCATAATTGTTTCGGCTAATTTCTTATACGAAACAATCATCTTTAATGTACTCTTTTCTCATAGTGATTGAATGATTTTTATTACCAATCGCTATTAGAAATTATTTTAGATCGCATAAACAAAGTGTTACTCCCGGGATAGTTTAAGTTAGATGTTTTCCTTCATTAGAATAAAATTGCATATGTTAGATTAGATTTAGAATAAAGCATTCTCCCCATAAACCTTTAAAAAAGAAAAACATCATCCCCTTAGTGTACCATCATAAACAAATTGGGAAACTGGTCCCATCACCCCCAGTCGGAGCCACTATTCCAAACGAAAAAGGAGCTACTTTCAAGGTCCGGACCGGGTGGTTATCCCCCTTGTTGTAGACTCGATTTTTGGGCCTTCAACATATTTGGCGCTAGAAGGAGGGCCTGAACTATGAATGGCGAGAAAATTTAAATCCATAACCCATTCTGAGAGTAAATCGCCCTCAACATCTCCCCCGACTTCTCCATCGCATTCTGAAACTCTAAATTCTAAGCGAGAAGTTGAGAAAACAACAACCACTGCTGAAGACCTGAACATATCAGATAAATCCACTCTTGAACCTCCTGAAGTTCAGTCTTTAATTCATAAACTTCAAGGATTTTCCATATCACCGCAGAAATCTGAGTTATCTCAAGGCAGTGTGACTTCACAATACATTCCTTCCCATCCTCTTACCAGATTACAGAGTGAAAAGCTTGGTATTGAACCAACAGAATTCCCTCTGCCAAAAAGAAAAAGAGCAAGGAAGACACCGGAAGGGTCTGATAGTGAGACTCTTTCATCATCATCATCCATTTCATCCAATCCATTGCAAAGTCAACCATCCACTCCCCAACTCCATATCGTTGTTCAACAGGGTACTGGAACTGCATCATCATCTTCCCAAACACTCGTAACCTCATCTGCGCTTTCCTCTGTTAGTATCTCAACGATGGAAGGAAATCCTCCACCAAGGCCATGGGCCAATCTAGGGGCGGTCGCAATGCCTGCACCCTTAAGTCAATTTCCGACTCATCCCGAAAAATGGCTACCAAATTTTAACCCAGATGCAGGCGTACTGGCAGAAGAACACATAAACAACTTTATGTTGTCAATAAATTTAAATGGAGTTACTGAAGAAGACATTGTTGTTAGGATTTTCCCGTATACCTTACAAGGAGCGGCTGGGTCCTGGTATTTTTCATTACCATCAGGATCCATTACTAGTTGGAATATTTTCCAAGAGCAGTTCTTGACAAAATTCGGTGATGATAGGTCTACAACAACGTTAATCAATGACCTCTCAAATCTTAAAACCGAATCAAGAGAACCAATCAAAGATTTCAACTCACGATTTAATAAACTCTTAAATAAGATCCCTACCGCATCCAAGCCTAGCGAAGAAGTTCGAAGTGAATGGTACATATCTGCCTTACCTTCGAACATAGAAATCTTTGTAGATAGGGCTGCTAAGCCAACATTGGCCGAAAACATGAAAGAAGCGATAGCGGTGGAAAAACGTATCTTAGCTTTAGAAAAGAAAAACATTGTTGATGAAAGAAAATCTAAAAAGGTTGCTTTTAAAGATGACCCTAAGAAAAAACAATCAAAGGACCCATTCGACTTGGAAGGGTTACAAAAAGTTTTAAAAACCATGTCTAACAAAATGGTTGATATTAAAAAACAAGTGGCAGAGACTTCTTCTAAGAAACCTTATAAGCCTTTCAGAAGGAATCCTTCAACCAATCCGAAGCCTCCCAATGCTATAACAAACGCAGAATCGGAAGGAGAAGAAGAGGAAGTTTCGAATGAGGAACATACTGATGATGATGAGGTTGTAGAACTACAAGGAATGTGGGACTTCATTCTTCTAGATGAAGAAGATCAAGATGCATTACCAGTCACTACTAGAAGCAGAAATCAACTTGATCCTCCACAATCCAGTTCTAAACAGAAAAATTCAAGCCCAGCTTCCAAAGATAAAGTCGCAGGTAAGAAATCATCACCAAAAGTGACTCAGACAAACCCAGTCCAATCTGATTCATCAACTCCATCTAAAACACTTATCATTTCCAATGAAATGGAGTATAATATTGTTGAAAATATAAAGAAGACCAGGGCCAACATTACTTTTCATGAGCTGAGTAAATTGAAGCATCAACAGAAACTAGTTTTGAAAGAGATGCATGCAGTACCTGTTGCACCTCTACCTGCCGCTATAATCTCACAAGCTACTCATGGAATGGGGAGAACTCCAACTGGTATGTCAAATAAAGTTGACCCAAATGACATTACTTTAATCAGAGGAAGGTCAAAATCCCATACTCCTCCATTCCTCCTTACTTTTGAAGTCTTCAATAAAAATTTGCATAACTGTTTGGTAGACTCTGGCACTTCATCTAATATTTTGCCTAGGACAGTTTGTGCAAAGTTAAATGTCCAACCTCAAAAGTCTGCAGTACGCATAGTGCAGCTGGATCGGTCTCAAGTTGAAGTTATTGGCGAACTAAATCAAGTGACCATAAGGCTTTCATCGAATCCAAAGGTATGTCAAGTCATTGATATTCTCGTTGCAGACATTCCTGAATTTTATGGATTAATTCTTAGCAGGGATTGGTCAGAAAAGCTTCACGGTTACTTTGCAACCGACTGGTCACACATGTGGCTCCCTTACAATGGTAAACCAAATCAGATAAAGGTTGAGCGAGAAAGACACCAAAAGTACATAGTAACAGAGTTAGAAGGAGAAAATGAACCTATAGCGTACAACAATAATATAATTGGAAACTATTATGTTGACTCGTTATTAGGGAATTTCAATGCTCATACTTCACCTTTTTTAGAAAATTCAGTTTTATCTCAGGTAGAAATTTTTTCTCAAACGGATACTTCTAAATGCATTAATTTTGTAGATAGTCCTGTAAATAAATCTTTGTTTTGGAAATTATTTTTTGATGGTTCTAAGTCTAATGATGGAGCAGGAGCAGGTTGTATATTAATTAGTCCAGAAGGAGAGAAAACCATGCTAACCTGTAGACTCGAGTTCGATTGCACAAATAATACTACAGAATATGAAGCTCTAGTGCAAGGGTTATACAAGGCAATCGGACTTGACATCAAGTATCTACAAGTCTTTGGTGATTCTGAGATTGTTATCAAGTAGGTACGAAATACTATACATTGTCTATCAGGTCACTTAAAGCATTATCAATCGTTAGTACAAGACCTGACTGCACACTTTATAGCATTTAATATTTCATCTATTCCCAGACTCCAAAATGCTAGTGCTGACCTCCTAGCTAATGTAGCTTCCAAGCTCATTCCCTTAGAAGACTATAGTCCAAACAGATTCTCAATCGAATTGATCTTTAGACCCTCCATCCCGGATAATGTTACCAACTGGAGAGTTTTTAATGATGATCCTGATATTGTAAGTTTTCTGACTTTAGAAGGCTCTTACAATAATCAAATAATTGATGAAGACCCACATGGCAATCAGTTACAACAAGGAAGCACCAATAATGCTATACCCAAATCTATAGTCAAATTAGAAGACCTATATGATCTTAAAGACAGATTCAAAAGGTCCACCAATTCAAAACTTCAGAGTTCAACTCTAAGATATGAATTAGTGAATCTAGGAACTGACATAAAGCTACAGAATATCAACTTAGGTCTTGGTCTAACTCCAGAGGAAAAATTAGCCTTCATTCGACTTTTGAAGCAGTATAAAAATGTCTTTTCCTGGAATTACGATGACCTCAAAACTTATGATACTTCAATCATACAGCATACAATTCCGATGATCTCGGACGAGAAACCAGTCCAGCAGAAGCTGAGAAAAATCCATCCTAATCTGGAGAACCAGATTAAGTCTGAGCTGAATAAATTATTGAAAGCTAAAATTATTTTTCCTATTCGACATTCTAGATGGGTTTCCAACCTGGTACCAGTCAGAAAGAAAAATGGAGACATTCGGATTTGTATTGATTTTAGAAATCTCAATAAAGCCTACCAAAAGGACAATTTTCCATTACCACCCATGGAGCAGATATTACAATCAGTTGCAGGGTTTGAATTGATGTCCTTTTTAGATGGCTTCTCAGGATATAACCAAATTTTAGTCCATTCGGATGATCAATTGAAGACGACGTTCAGAACCAAATGGAGCACGTATGCATATCAAAAGATGCCATTTGGACTGATTAATGCTGGCACCACATTTCAAAGGGCCATGGATATTGAATTTAAAGGATTAATGAATAATTCAATGGTGATTTACTTAGATGACATAACAGTGTATTCTAAAAAAACATAGTAATCACCTTAGAGATTTAAAGCATATCTTTCAACGTTGTCAAAAGTATGAGATCTCACTTAATCCAAAAAAGTCCTTTTTTGCATTAAGTGAAGGAAAGCTTCTCGGATTCATAGTGTCTAAATCTAGAATCCATATTGATCCAAATAGGTTTAAGGAGATTTCAGAGATATCCTTACCCCATAACAAAAAAGAAATGCAATTCTTCCTTGGTCAAATCAATTTCGTTAAAAGATTTGTCCCCGACTTCTCAGGAATTGTGTCACCTCTCCAAGAAATGATCAAGAAAAACTCTCTCTTCAAATGGGGTCAGGCAGAACATTAAGCGTTCAACCTAATTAAACAAGCAATTATAAATGCCCCACCTCTAGCGACTCCAAGCTTTTCTAATCCCTTCATTTTGTATACATTTGCCTTTGAGAAATCGTATGTTGCAATACTCATGCAAGCCAATCAAGATAAAGCAGAAGCCCCAATTGCCTTTTTCAGTTCAAACTTGCAAGGGGTCGAATTATATTACTCTGACGTCAAGAAATAGGCTTATGTTGTTTTCAAAGTGATCAAACACTTTAGACCCTTTCTTCTCAAGACCCATACAAAAATAATAGTGCCATTTCCAGCGGTAAGAAATATGTTGGTACAGAAAGACGTGGGTGAAAAGAGAGCGAATTGGGTCACGGCCCTGCAAGAATATGATGCTGAAATCAAGCCAGCAAATATTGTAAAAGGTCAAGGTTTTTGCAGGATGTTGGCTGGAGCATCGCATATATCAGAAATACCATCCCCTGATCATGAGGTACAAATGTATGAGGTAAGCCTAAACGATATTGAATCAAGATATGTTGATATCATGTTTTACCTAAAGAATGGATATGCTCCTTCACATTTGAATCATACAAAGAAAAGAGCCCTTAGATTAAAAGCTAAGCAATATCAAATTGTAAATGATGTAATCTTTAGGATGAATTATGATTTTGTTCTTCTTAGATGCCTTGAGAAATCTGAAGTTGAAAAAGTATTTCAGGAACATCATGATGGACCAGCAGGTGGACATTACGTAGGAGATGCGATAGCACACAAAATCTTGCATGCAAGCTACTACTAGACAACATTATTTAAGGATGCAAATAGCTATGTAAGAAGATGTCAGATTTGTCAAACTTCTACTGGAAGACAGAGGAAACCATCATTGCCATTACAACTGGTCAACATCAATCAACCATTTGAGCAATGGGGATTAGATATAATAAGTGAGATCATTCCTCACTATTCTAAACAGCATAAGTACATCCTTACAGCTACCGATTACTTTACTAAATGGGTAGAAGCAGTTCCTATCAAGACATCCAACTCTGAAAATATCATCTATTTCAGAGATCAATTCATAATTATTAGGTTTGGCTTACCTTCCGCTTTAATGTTTGATAATGCATCGTATTTTTCCGGTAATGCTATGACTGAATTTAAGCTCAAAAGAGGTTTTAAACTTAATTATTCTACCAATTATTACCCGCAAGGGAATGGATTGGCCGAATCAACAAATAAAAACCTAATCATAATCATTAAACGAACTATTGATCAAAGTCATAGAAATTGGCACAAATCTTTGATGTTTTCTCTTTGGGCAGATCGAATAACTCAAAAAGATTCTATTGGCGCTTCTCCCTTTAATTTAGTTTATGGGAAAGAAGTAGTTCTCCCAACACATCTAGCTATTCCTTCTTTAGCCTTAGTTCAGTTCATCGAGAAACTCCTTCTTCATCCTTGCAACTAAGACAATTGTAGATCCTTAAGCTAGAAGAGGAACGAGAACAGGCCAAAATTACCCATGCACATCATCAAGCATTAGTAAAGGCCTCTTTTGATTCAAATCTGGTGTCCAAAAAAGATTTTCAAATTGGAGATTTAGTATTGAAATGGGATAAAGCCCACGAAGAGAAAGGCAAACATACTAAATTCCAACGGATATGGCTTGGACCATTCCAAATTGTTGAAATCATAGGTCCATCGACTTTCATGTTACAAGACTTAGCAGGGAAAAGAGAGTCTTTACCTGTTAATGGACAGATCCTTAAAAAATACTTTCCATAAAAGATGACCTCTTCTATTTTCTGTAAATTATTATTTTTAGTTTATTTTTTCCTTTTGATAATAAAACAAGTTGAAAATGTTTACCTTTGGTTTCCACGAAAAATATTAGTGTCTCTTGCCAATTTTGTTTTTTTGCTTGTATAAATGGAGCTGATTAGGAAAATTAATCTTTATTTTTGAAAAATATGGTCAAGTGCTATAATTCTGAAGGTTTTACTTGTTCTTTTGTTTCAACTTTACATGTTCTGATTAAAAACAACCTCTACCAGGAGTTTGCTTCATATCAGTCATGAAAAGCATCAATAACAAGACAAAGATTCTCTATAGAAAAGCTACTTTTAAAACTCTACAATTGTCGTCCAGAAGAACTCTTAAGGAGCCAATGACTTCCTCCCCACTTTAGGAAATTGCAAGTTTCAAAGAATAATCCAGTTATGCACTATAAACTTAAAGAATAAGAGGTCTCATCAAGAGTCGGCTTATCATGATCATAAAGATTATAACTAGCTGACATTGCCAAACTGCATACCAAAACAAGGTAATGACTCGAGATTGTTTCAATCAAAAGACAAGGGGTCTCATCACGAGCCAGCTTGTTCAGTTAGTTATAAATCAAGTGAATGGCACTGTCAAAATTGGCCACCAAACCAAGACATTGTTCTTTAAGAATTAAAATAAAAGAAAAAGCAATAAGTGTAAATGAGGATTTATCTTGGAAAATTGCATACTTCTTAAGTAGGATACTGGATCATTGCTGGGTAACAGGTAACCCTGTCGAGGCTATGAACGCCTGCTGGCAGCAGAGGCTCTACCTATGACAAATGAGTACACCTAAAACTGATCTACAGAGATGTCTTTGTTTTTATCTTTATAAACCAAGTAATGGCTGATGTAAGTGCAATGACTAACTTTGGGAAGAAGATAATCAGAATTAGGATAGATGGAACAAGATGTTGTTGTTAGCAAATAGCACTTTGTACCTTATATTTCTACAATAAAGTTTGATTTTCCAAAACCATTTCTATTTTAGAAGTTTTAGAAAATTCAAAAAACTATCAGAGATAACTGGTTCTTTCAAGTGAATCGCCAATTGTTGTGACCATCAACAACCCCCCTTTTTATTAGTGTTAGCAATAACATTAATAAATGGGGACCCTTCTAAAAAATCAAAACTTAGCACTTAAGATTGCCTTTTTGTTTTCAATAAAACATGATATCAAAGCAAAACTCCCAACAATATGAATTCCTACCTTTTCACGCTTCATGCACATGAAAAACGTTATAATTGTTAAGCCTCCTTATGAAAAGTGCTATACAACCACAAAGCTAGGAAAACCCTTGTAAGCGGAAAGTCTTGAGTACTAAGCAAAACTTTAATAAACCCGATCTTTTAATGATAAGCATCGCATCGCAAAAAGGGTAACGACGGGCATCCTTTACTAAGAAACTCTTCAAAATGTGAAAAAGCGAGAATGTGAGAATGTGAGATCACAAGCCTTACAAACTTATCGCATATCGCAGATTCCATTGACCGCAACGCCACTTAATACAAAACGCCCAGATATTGTGAAATGTGATAAAGCTCTCGCAAATCACATCTCGCAGCCGCACGATGAAACAAATGATTGTTAAAGATAATAGGTTTTGTGATATCGCGATCTGCGATATTGCGAAGCAAATCGCAAAATCACTTTATCGCAAATCTAAGGGCTTAGAGTTCAATGATAGTACTTTTCGTCGTTCTATGCAAGAGTTATGAGCATTAATGTTAACTTAACGATCCATTGATGGTATTTATTAAAATCAAATCAGATCTAGTTTAAAGGGTTATTTCACGTAAGGCGATATCTTTGATATGATTTTAAAAATTGGAAGCTTTCTCGTCACCTTATTTTTGTTCATTATTCACCATCATCCTTATTGTATCTTTGTTCTCTCCTTACTATTTTCAGGAGCAGAACACAGAAAAACACGCAGAATGTAATGGGAAAGAAAGGCAAAGCTCTTGCATCTGAAAAATCAGAGATGACGCCGTTATTTACAGACACCACTTGTTTCAGGGAAGCAAGGATATCTATTTGGGAAGGCATGTACCTGCTGTTAGAAGAAGAAAACCTGAGAGTTACGGAGGTTACAATTACGGCAAATGGATGTGGATCATACGAAGCATCACTGACAGAGCTTGCATGCTCGTTTCTGCATCATATTGCAGCGAGGTCGAAGATACTCCCTTACACGGATATGGTAAAATGGATTATAAACCACGCTAATATATCCGACAGGGACACGGAACCAGGATATTATGGGGTCATTTACCCCTGGTAATTTGAGGCGTATGTATCACCTGCCAGAACCCCAAGCCAGTTATAACAAATAGTTTGTGGAAAAATTGGCCAAAGAGAACGAGGATTTGGCAGACTGCACAAAGAGCTGGTCCGTGAAGGAAGAACCATTAAAGAAGGACAAAATGGTATGTACGCCACTGGCTCCCTCGCTTCTCCCTATTGTTTTGTTATTGCAATGTTATGTAGACTATTTGGGAAGCCAGATATAAATAAGTTTTCATCAGAATGGTTGCCTTTATTGGATGCGGCCACCAATGCCACCATCATGGATTGGGCCCAAATTTTATCGGATAATTTAGCTTCTGCTATTTTGAATTATCGAACTAAAAGAAGTTTTGCTCAGAGGTTTTATCCTCCATTTTTTTTAGCTGCCTACGTCATGGATGCTATTTGTTTCGTCTCTGATTTTCCCACCATGGGGTGGAAATGGATAGTACAGAACCCTCTACCTATTCAAGTCTACCATAAAGAACTGTGGGAATCTAATTTCGTCCCACATTTCTATAAGATTTGTCATGGAGTAATGCTTCCCATTCATAAAATGTTATATAACACAGATGCCCCAAGATTCTCCCCAGAAGCTGAAATTGACATTCTCCCTGTGGGAAGGTGGTTTGGGGAGGAGTTATTCACCTACATTAGGGTATTTGGGAGCATTTCCTTGCCTCATGTGCTTCCTTTGTATGTTCTCGACAAACTTATGGCCCGAGAGATAGCTTACCAGACCTATGGTGTTGGGGGAATGAGCAGAGAACTCAAGGATAAGAAGAAGGCCATCTGGCCTCAATTCCCTGTGGTCTGCGGGGCCTTCGCATTATTTGATTTGGGACACGCTTTTAAAGAGGTTGATAATATGCTAAGTCTGAAGCTACCAAAGTTCCGAGGGAGGCAGTATGATCCCTTGGATACTATCAAGAATTTTACAACGATGGTCAAAATAAAAGTGTTTACTAAAGAAGATGATATCTTCAACGATGTCTTTCAGTAGAAGAGCTCTCTCAGAGAGATTCTACATATGGCACAAATTTAGTTTGACCAAGCAAAGCTTCAAGAGTTTAACCATTACAGAGAACAGATATTGGAAAATGTCACGTTGGACAAATTGCGCATTGAACCAATAAGGGAGCCCACTCCCAGTATTAGCATAAGTGGAAGTTCACGAGAAGAGAAGTCTAAATCAAAGTCTGAGAGGGAATCAGCTGAAAAATCCGATGAGTAGTCAAAAAGTGATCACAGCAGAAGTGAAGCATCAATCAAAGATACAGCTTAGTCTATAGAAAATCCTGACCAGCAAGTTTTGTCCCCAAAATAGCTTGAGACTCCCACTCCCCTCACAAAGCCAACAAGTCCAATTGTAGTAGACCTAGAAAAGGAGTGGGAGAATTTTAATGAGCTAATCAACACTGAGGAACAGATTGCAAGGCCATTAATAAACCCAAGGGAGATAGCCACAGAGATGATAATAGAAGAGGTTATTAATACTCAAGAGACAGAGCATATTCTTGTTGCTCCGTCATCCAAAATTGTGCTAAAAATAGAGGATATCCCTCCTCTGGATGTCTTTTATAGCCCACAGCATAAGGCTGTTGTCAGGAAATAAAGAAAGAAAAGAAAAATAGATATTGTACTTTCTCCAGAGGCTGAACCTTTATATGTTCTTTGGCAAGACCCGACCACCGATCCAACAGAAAACCTCACTAGGCTCTCTCAGATTGCAGGGGCATATGCTTCTGCAACCATTGATAAAGCATCAAAAGTTCAAACGCTATTAAAATAAAAGGAGTATAAGATCCTATTTTTCGAACAGCAACTACAACAGACCAGCGTCAGCCGAGAATCAGAAATGCAATTGGCAAAGCTACAACAGGATTTCCAACAAATTCAGTTGGGTTATCAAAACAATCTAGCCAATAAAGAACAACAATTAAAAGCCACAATAGAACTGCATAAGGACGACCCTAAAATTAAATAATTCATCACAGAAGCCCTTGTCCTCAATGATCAACTCTTACAACAGGAAGAAATGCTTTGCCAAAGGATCTCGCAATGGAATTCCCATTGCGAAAAAAGCAACTACATTACAAATAAAGTCGTAGACTTATGACTTGATTATGATTTAGTTTTTAAGAAACTTTCTGACTTTGTGAATTGGCAGAAATCAAAGGAGGGAAAAAGAGAAAAATTGCCCAGGATTGATGAATCCCACAAAGAAATGTTATTTGAAAAATGCGATGCACAGCTCAAGGAAGCAAAGCAAGAAATGGAGGAGGCAGCAACAGCAACAAGCAACGTCATTGACTACATCAACGAAAATCTGCATACAACAAATTTAATATCAGAGACCACTCCAGGATTCCTCCCAAAGGCACAGCAGCTTCAAACTAGGTGGAAGCAAACGGTAGAGGAAAAGGCAGAGTCAATTAAACAGATAAGCAAGTTAAACTGGGATACTTACTGGTAGTTCTTGGTAAAACCACATAGCCAGTGGATGACTTTGAAGTGCCTCATAACCTCCGCCAAGAAGATAGCGCCAGCGCTCACCGATTTCGTATTCGCAGGTCAATTGAAAGCTAAGGTCGGCCAACCAATGCTCTTGAAGCCCATGCTGGACATTTGCAACTTAAAAGAACAGATACATGATTTAGCATAGATACAGTTTTAGTTAGATTTTAGTTCATTTTTGCCTAAAATGAGGATGGTCGTTTTGAACCTCCTCATCTATTTTTGTAATAACTATTTTTAGTTTTCATTAGAGTAGTATTTAAACCCCTCTCATGCATTTAGAGAGGGGTCCAGAAATTTGTCAAAAACAATTCTTCAGAACGTGCACTTTTGCCCCCCACTGAGGAGGTTTTGATAAATGAATGGAACAAGATTTATTTATATCTGAGTTTAATGTCTGCTACTGAAATGCACTTCTGTACTCTTAGTGGATATTGAATTATTTGAAGATAAATCTATATCACCGAAGCTCATGAGTAGAACCTATTATCAATGGTACTTTTATCTCTTAATACTTTTTGCTTATGTGCCAAGTGATATATTATTTTCAGTTGTTTATATATGAAAGCCTGAATGTTCAGTTATCATTTTTGCACTTTTGTATGGTGATAACTATTCTTTTATGCTAAGTGTATGAATGACTTATTATGCGATGTGTTTATCATAATTGTTTCGGCTAATTTCTTATACGAAACAATCATCTTTAATGTACTCTTTTCTCGTAGTGATTGAATGATTTTTATTACCAATCGCTGTTAGAAATTATTTTAGATCACATAAACAAAGTGTTACTCTCAGGATAGTTTAAGTTAGATGTTTTCCTTCATTAGAATAAAATTTCATATGTTATATTAGATTTAGAATAAAGCATTCTCTCCATAAACCTTTAAAAAATAAAAGCATCATCCCCTTAGTGTACCATTATAAACAAATTGGGAAACTGGTCCCATCACCCCTAGTCGGAGCCATTATTCCAAACGGAAAAGGAGCTTCTTTCAAGGTCCAGACCGAGTGGTTATCCCCCCTGTTGTAGACCCGATTTTCGGGCCTTCAACACCATAATAGAGAGGGTGGACGGCATTCTGGAAAAAGAATTTGCTACCACATTGTTCTTTCCCTTCATGTACGCAATCTCAAAATCGTATACATGTAGTTTGTTGATCCACTTTGTCTACTTCTCCCTTACTTCCTTCTACTCCATGTGCAACCATAAGTTATTATGATCATTCTTCACTTCTTGTTCCCTACTAGATAATGTCTAAACTTGGTCAGTGCATGCATAATGATCAACATATATTTATCATATATAGAGTAATGTCACTCATAATCATTAATTTTATGGCTCTTAAATGCAATAGGGTGGTGTTTCAACATAAATATTTCCCTTATACCTATCCCCAAAGCATCAATATCAAGCACAAATGGTTGAGTGAAGTTTGGAAGTTCCAACACGTGGCATGAACTCATCACCTGCTTCATTCTCTTGAAGTTTGCATGTGCCTTATCAGACCAACTGAAATATCCCTTCTTTGTAAGGTATGTAAGAGTTTCTTTCAGTTGTGAGAACCCCTTAACAAACTCCTTGTAATATGTGCAAAGGCACAAGAAGATCTTCATTTCAGTCACATTCTTTAGGGTAGGTCACTCAATGATTGCCATGATCTTCTCTTGATGCACCTAAACCTCGTTTTCCTTGATCGCATGCCCCAAATAGAGCATCTTAGTCATAGAAATCTCACACTTTGACTCTTTTGCATAGAACTCCTCCTCCTCCAAAACTCCTGACACTTCGTCCAAATGTTGATGTGATCCTCCCAACTTTTGTTGTAGATGAGAATGTCATAAAAAAAACTAGAAAATACTTATGCATTTGTTTGTTGAACACATGGTTCATGCAAGACTAAAATGTTGTGGGGGAATTGGTTAGCCCAAATGGCAAAAAAAAAAAAAAAAATCCCATAGTGGCACCTGAAATTAGTTTTCAGGATATCTTGCTCCCGAACCGGATTTGATGGTAGCCTAAGAGGAGATCTATCTTCAAAAAATATTTTACTCCCCTCGATTCATCCATCAGCTCATCAATCCTTGGAATGGGGTACTGTTTTTTTATTGTTCTTTTATTGAGTGCCTGAAAGTCAATGCACATCCTCAAGGTTCCATCCTTTTTCTTGGCCATCACCACTAAAGAAGCAAAGGGGCTAGAACTAGGATGAATGTGGCCCAATCTTAGCATTTCCTTGATATCCATTTCAATTTTGTCCTTATAAACCTTTGGATGATGATAAGGGATGGTTATCATAGCCTGCACCCCCTCTTACAACTCTATCACATGCTCAAATCCTCTATAAGGAGGTCTACCTAGAGGAATTTCAGCAAACACTTTTTGATGTTTGCAAAGTAATGCCTCAATGTCATCTAGATATTTTCAATGCAGCTGTTATCACAGAAAAATTCCTCTGTAATTTCAAAGCCATGGTACAAGTTGAAACTTGAAGGAGTTTTTTGTAAATCATCTCATTCCCAACAAAAACCTCTTTTTGTTTTTTAAAATTCATCGCCTCCTGTTTGGAATATGTGTTTGAACATAGTGACTAAAACAGGAAAAATGTTGGAAACTGCCATTTTAGGGCAAACTGTCTTTTTAGGTTTTAATTTAAAATCCCTCTCTTAGCCTTGAAAACTCTGCCAAATTTCATATCAAGGTTTAATAAGGGTAAATCTTCTTGAAAAATGGTTTGGGCACTTGAAAAGCAGTTTGGAAACTCATATTTTTAAACTTGCTATGGGTGTTAAGAAATATTTTTGTAGTGTCACTTGTAGACTTTTGATAAGTTGATTTTGTTGCAAAAACTTAAGTAACACTTAGGATTAGGTGAAATAACTATTCCTAAGCTTATGTTACATTTCCACACACAAAAATTCATAGGCCATTACATAACCCCTTACACAATGAACTGATAATCATAACCTTTGGACCTTTCGGAAAGGTACAAACTTGGTGCTAATAGCGGCTATGGATGTCTCTTGTCAAAAATGTAGCACTATACTGCCCATTCTATTTCCCAATGCCACAACATTGGATCCATACTATGACATGATACTAACTTGGATGGATATTGATGCATGGCCTGCAAAACTACCTTCTTGCCATCATGATCAGTGAACTCCATCTTTATCCTCCTCTGATCAGTAGTGTATCTCCTAATGGATTAAAGCCATTGAACACTGAGTACCGCATTAGTATCTAATACGTCCACCACAATAATTCATCCATCAATGTGTAGTTCCTCATTGTTATTTTTAGTTTTGGGATCCATCTTGCGCACTCCATCTAATGGCCACCCGATATGACCACTGTGAATCCATAAAACTCCTGCATCAGAATCTTCCTCTGATCCACCATCGTTGCATCTATAAATTTTTGGAATGCCCCACCATCAATCAACATTGTCACTTTCTTCCCCAACATAACCCACCTTGACTTAGAATACATGGTATCTAGGAAGTCGTTACATGGATGCAATAACAAGGCCTTTAGCCTCAATATGTGATGACTCCTCACCTGCTGCTAGATTTCCTTGTTCTTGTATTTTTCCTTGCCCCGACTCCTCATTATCCTCATCACTGTCACGATCTGAGTCGACCTTGATGTAGTTTGACTTTATTAGATTTCCTTCCTTGCACATTTGTGTCCTGGTGCCCAAGGCTCCTGACAATTGAAACCAAGCTTCTTCTTCCTCATCTCCTTTCGTGTCTCCTCATCCAGATTTGATTTCCCAATGTATTCCTTTTAAAAGGGTTTGGACTTTCTATTATTTTGAAGAAAGTATGGTTTGGTAGGAAATTTTCTCCTAAGAAAAACATCATGCATATCTCTCGTTCTACAAACAACATCTCGTAGAGTGGAGAGACAATAACCATTAACCCAACCACGTACAGGCTCAGATAGCCCCTCAACAAATAACATCAATAGTCATGCCTCAAGTCATATGTCAGTGACCATAACTTCCAACTTTTGGAACTCTTAGATGTATGCCTCTAGACTATTAGTCTGCTTGAGATGTGTTAGCTCTCTAAAATCAATCTCTAGGTCCTTCCTATCAAAGTGCTCCATGAGTCTTTGAGTAAACTTGAACTATGAAATTAAGATGGCATGACCCAAAGTCACTAACCCAAAGTACCACCACTCATGGGCCTCACCATCCAAATGTAACCTAGCTACCTTAATGGCATTATCCTTTGTCATCTAATGTAGCTGGAAGTATGTGTCCAGCTTTTGAACCCATGATCTAGCTGAACATTTTCATGATCCATCCAAACATGGGATGGTCACTTTCCCCAAAGTCTTATGAAGCTCGTGGTTTTGGATCATAACCTTCTTATCTCCTTTAGGCTTGTTTCTCATATTGAGGTTGAAAAAGTCTATAAAATTCATGGCAACTTGAAAGTCTCGTCCCAACCTTCTATACTCCTCCAAATATTCCCCAAAAGGTATGTCTTGATCATCCTACTCCTCATGGCCAACTATTGTCTTATTTAGAAATTGTGGCATAAGGGATCTACATGAACCGTTATATATGTGTGGGTGGCTTTTCATGGTCATGTGTGTCTAGTTTCCTTCTCCACAATTATATCCTTCACCATTAATGGGACCCTTCTTCGGCTACTTTTCCCTTGAGACCTTGATAGAACCTCCATTATTGGCTAGTTTCCGCATAAGCTCCACCATCACTTTCTATCCCTTAGCCAAATAATTTAAGATGCTAATAAAGCTATTAAACTATTGATTCTCCCTATCCCCCATGATTGTCTCACCCTTTTCAAACTGAACCTATTGCTCCCTTTTAGGAGTTTCTTCTTATTTTTACCAAAGTGGAATGGGTTCTCTGCCTTGTTAATTTCTCCTATAGGTCATACCCCTGTAGCACTGATCTTTAGAACCCATCAAACTTTTGATATAGATTGCCCTTCACACCATACATTTGTCCAAGATCATGCTCTGATAGCACTGTAATATACCTCCTTCTAATACCATAAAATTTTCACCAAATTTTCTAAGTTTGTTTAGTTTGTCATTGTGTCATTTCATAAAACAATTTATAGACCATTGGTTATAGGTGTACTTTTGATATATTTAATTCAATAGAAATAAACACGATACCAAAAATGTTTCATGAAAAGGATTCAAACAAGTTTTCCATAATTCATATTAAATTCATAGAAGGTGCATATCAATGAGAAGCATGCTATAGCCACATTAAGGAAATATAAAAATGTATATATTAGTAAATAAGTACGTACAATTTGGCTAAGAATGGCACCTGGATTGTAGTCTGGAAACTTGATCCAGGTGGCTCTGGAGAGGCTCAAAAATTGAAGTCTTTGGATTTCATTGAAACTAGGACAAAAACGAAGAGCTCGTCATAATAATTTCAACGATGCGAATGGCACTCAAATCTGGCTTTGTATGTGCAAGATATTGGCAGTGAAAGTTCAGGTCAAAGGGCGTAGTAATTTTGTCGCCGTTGAAATTTTGAGGCTTACTAAATCTGGCAAAATTCGATAAAATTGGTAGCAGCTAACTTAGCGACATTTTGACACTTCTCGATGGATGGAAATGACGAAATTGTCACCTCCTTAATTTCGTCGGTGACCCCTAAAAATCCAGCAACAATTTTTTTGACAGGTTGTTTTAATAAAAATCAAGAAAAAAATATTTTAAAAGTTGGCAGGCCACCAACCCCTCCACCCCACTATCCAATATATATATATATATTTAAAAGGGTCAGGGCCCATGAATAACCTGGGACCCCATCCACAGTCCAACGACCGTGTGCATATATTGGGGTGTCGGCGGGAATTGAACCCGCCTAACCAGACTCATTGACCCACCCCACAAGCTGCCCCATACAAATAACCACAATACGCCAAACAATAACCAATTAACCACCGCCAAAAATTCATATACACAACAAAAAAAACACTCCATATTTAAGACAAATGGATGGGTCATGGGTTGGAACTTGGGCCATCCCCAACCGACTACTAAATTTTACCAACACACCAAAAGGGCAAGGTTTGGTAAATCCGCTCATGCCAAAGTATAAAAACCCAAGTCCATTCACCCAAACCCAATGAAGGACTGAGCGGAATCAAGATCCAGGTGGAGGTGTGCACGATTTTTGAGATGGTATATTCTACGGGAATATTCCCTATAATGTTCCATAAAATATTGTTTATGGAGAATCTTTGAGGAATCTTAGAGATTCCTTAGCAGCAAAAATTTGATGGTGTCAGAAACATGTCAAGTTTATACTCATCTGAATCAAAATTTCACCAGGATTCTAATGGTGCAGACAGTTTTATGATATGAGCAGTCAATTTTCCAGAGGCAAAATGTTGAGCAATGGAAAACCATGTTGTTGCCAAGTGTTGGAAAAGAATGGTAGTTAGGAAGAGGAAAAGACATGAATACCCTTCCCCACATCAGGGTAATAAGAAGGTTGGGAAAGTTCAGAGGAAGAATATTTTTTGTAGCCATTGCAACAAGAGTGGACATTAGAGAGCCAAATGTTGGGAGCTCCATCTAGAGCAACGACCGAAGGAGGACCAGAAAGCACTTGTGAAGAAACCAGTTGGTGAAGTTGTACAAGAGAATCAATGACAAGAAGAAGACCTATTCACCTTGTTGTGTGAGAGATGGTGGCATCAAAATATTTTTAGAGCGTGGTCGCATTTGTAAATCACATGTTGTGAAATGTTTGTTAAAGTGGTGAAGTGTTTGTCATCACTTATGAATGCAACATGGTGATATTTTTGGCCTTTTAGATGATAGTTTGGGATATGGTTTTTGTTATGATTATGATGTAAACTCGACCATGAGTATGTTATAAACTCTTGCAAAGTATGGGGTTGCTTGGGTCATGATTGGTCTTGTAATTGAACATGTATTAGCAGTTATTGGCTTGTATATGATACAAGTGTCGGTGTCATGTTCAGAGTTCTGAAGTACAAAGGTGAAAAAAAGGGAAGGTGGACTGTCAAAGGAAGTTCTTATGTAGATCGAGATTGCAATCATGTTTATGCTTTTGGAGGACCAAAATCTCCTCAATGGAGAGGAATGATCCAGGTGGCTCTGGAGAGGCTAAAAAATATAAGTGTTTGGATTTCACCGAAACCAGGACCAAAAGGAAGAGATCATCATCTTGATTCCAACGGTGTAGATGGAACTAAAATCCAACTTTGTATGTGCAAGATATTGGCAGTTAAAGTTCAAGTCAAAGAGAACAGTGCTTTTGTCGCCAGCTAAATTTGGAGGCTCACTAAATATGGCAATTCGGCTAAATTTGACAAAATCCGCTAAAATTGGTGGCAACTAACTGAGAGACATTTTGACACTTTGTGGTGGACAAAAATGATAAAAATATTGCCTCCTTAATTTAGTCAGTGACCCCTTAAAATCCAGCGATGATTTTTTTACGAGTTGTTTTTATTAAAAAAATAAAAATAAAATAAAATATATATATTAAAAAAGGTGGTGGGCCACCAACCATGCCACCTTGTTGTCTTATATATATATATATATATAGGCCCACCACCTTTTTAATATATATATATAAGGTCGGGGCCTGTGGCTGACCCGTGATCCCGCCCATAGTCCAACGACCATGTGCATATATTGGGGTGTCGACGGGATTGAACCCGCCCAGCCAAACTGGTAGGCGCGCCCCATGGGCAACCCCATACAAATAACCACAATAAGCCAAATGAAAACCAATTAATTGTTGTGCAAATTTGATACACATAGCAAAAAAAAACAAAACAAAAAACAAACAAACACTCCATAATTAAGACATATGGGTGGGTCGTGGGTTGGAACCTAGGCCACCCCCAACCGACTACTAAATTTTACCAATGCTCCAAACGGGCAGGGTTTGGTAATTATTCCCACACCAAAGTATAAAAATATAGCTCCATTCACCCAAACCCAACGAAAAACTGAGTGAAACCGAGAGTCAAACAGAGGTGGGCATGATTTTTGAGATGATATATTCTAGGGGAATATTCCTTAAAATGTTCCATAGAATATTATTTTGGTAGAATCATTGATGGGTGCATAAATTTGACGGTGTCAAAAACATGTCAAGTTTATACTCATCTGAATCAAAATTTTGCCAGGAGTCTGATGGTGTAGAAAAATTTGTAATCTGAGCAGCCGATTTTCCAAAGGAAAAATGTTGAGCAGTGGAACCTTGATGTAGGAATTTGTAAGGAATCTTTTAGATTCCCTGGAGGCCTAGATTTGATAGTTGTGAAACAGGGTCAACTTTATACTAAAATTTCATGATTTTTCGCAGGGAATGCTATGGTGCAACTCGTTTCTTAATTTTAGCAGTCAATTTTCAAAACATCGTCAGAATGGGAGGTATATTGATGTTTTGGCCACTTTGATTGTTTTTCCATAAAGTAATTGTGTTTACAACCTTTAGTCTCAAAATTTCAAGATGAATGTAATGGTGATGAGTATGCCTTGAATTTGATCAACATATTCAAGAAACCCATGTTATGCCACATATGAGAATCCATGTTATGCCTCTTTGTGAGAGATTGTTTCTTTGTCATGTTGAAGGAGAACTTCTTGTGAGTGAACATTATTTGCAGGATAACATCTCTAGAGAGAGACATGCCACTCTAGATAAGGGTTTTCATTCTTGTATTGGCAAAGATTGCATTATGTACTCATCTTATTGCAGATACTAATGAAGCATCCTTCCCATTCTTGACCCGGGGCCCAAAGACGTAGTGCACATTGGACGAACTTCATTATCAAGTTGTGAGTGTTATTTTTCTTTATGGTTGTCTTTGATTTTCCTCTTCTTTATAGTGTATGCACATGTAGTCTTTTTTCATACTCTTTTCCATGCAATTTTGAATACATCATAGAACAAAATATACTGGTTAATTCTAGTAGTTGAGAGAGCCTGGATCAATTTTGGTATCAGAGTGGTTTTCTTGTTGATGTGAATTGCGAGTGTGAATGATAACTAGAGATTGAACGTGAAACAAGAAGGAAAATGGAGAAGAAAAAATATCTCTATGAGGCCTTCTACAAGATGCAAACATGGTAGATATATTGTTTGCAGATTATGAGGAGAAAGTGGCAAAAGTGGACCAGGAGAAAGAGAGAGCAAAGGACAATGCTCCATATCCATCTTTAGGTGAATATTCCTCTTCTTCATCTTCTTCTCATCGTTCAAATGAAGAGATCAACCAAAGCCTTCATGCGAAGAATGTTGAATTGAGGAGAATTCTACAAGAAGCAGAAGAGGAGAAATAGAGATTACAACTTCAATTATGAGCCATGGAAGAGGCCTTGGAAAACTTGAACTGCGACGAAGGCTTAGCAAAGCCATCATCACCCACTTCAGAGTCAACAACTAAGGTAAATAGTATTGGTAATTCTTCAGTCTCATTTTCACATGATGGTGATGATTTGGGTGTTTTTTAAAAGCACACTACAAACAAAGAATCCAAGTCATTACCAAAACCATCGAGGAAAGAGGATGCTGAGATCACATCATAATCTTCCCGTCATAGTGAACATTGTAGAGGAAGAGCTAAGGAAAGTACTTCTCACCATGCTTGCATCAGAGACAACCAAGCACGGTATAAAAGGTCTTGATATTCTAATGTTCCTTTTGATTACAAGAAGATTGATGATAATGAGAAACACTTATGGCATCGAAAACCATGTACTTTTTATGGCTTGTATAACCCTTTTGTTTCCAAGTGTTGCAAAAGAATGGCGGGGAGGAAAAGGACAAGAAATGAAGACCCTTCCCCACATCAAGGTAAGAAGAAGGTCGGGAAAGTTTGGAGGAAGAATAATTTTTGCAGTCATTGCAACAAGAGTGGACATCATAGAGCTACATGTTGGGAGCTCCATTAAGAGCAGCGACCGAAGGAGGACCAGAAAACACTTGTGAAGGAACTTGTTGGTGAAGTTTTACAAGAGAATCATCTACAAGAAGAAGACCCATTCACCTTGTTGGGTGAGATATGGTGGCATCAAAACATTTTTTGAGCATGGCCGCATTTTTAAATCACATGTTGTAAAATGTTTGCAAAAGTGGTGAAGTGTTTTCCATCACTTATGAATGCAACATGATGATATTTTTGGCCTTTTAGATGATAGTTTAATATATGGTTTCTATTATGATTCTGATGTAAACTTGACCATGAGTATGTTATAATCTATCAGCAAGTATGGGGTTCCTTAGATCATGATTGGTCTTGTGATTAGACATTTATTAGTAGTTATGGGTTTGCATATGATATAGGTGTCAGTGTCATCGTTTTGTGTTCTAAAGTACAAAGGTGAAGGAAATGGAAGGTGGCATATCAAAGGAATTTGTTATGCAGATCAAGGTTGCAGACATGTTTATGCTGTTGGAGTACCAAAATCTCCTCAGTGGGGAGGAATGATCCAGGTGGCTCTGTAGAGACTCAAAAATTCAAGTCTTCAGATTTCATCGAAACTAGGACCAAAACAACGAGCTCGTCATCAAGATTCCAATGACATAGATGACACTCAAATCTGACTTCATATGCATAAGATATTGGCAGTCAAATTTCAAGTCAAAGGGAGCGGTACTTTTATCACCAACTAAATTTGGAGGCTCATTAAATCTGGTTGTCTGCTAAATATGGAAAAATATGTTAAAATTATAGAAATGAGTGACATTTTGACACTACATGGCTGACGGAAACGATGAAATTATCGCCTCCTTAATTTCGTTGGTGACCCCTAAAAATCTAGTGGTGGTTTTTTTTGTTTTTTTTTTTTGAAAGAGGTGGCGAGCCACCAACCCCGGCACCCCACTGTCCAATTTATATAAAATTATATATATTAAAAAAGGTAGGGGCCCGCAGTTGACCTGAGACCCTGCCCACAGTCCAACGGCCATGTGTGGCCCACCCCATGGTCAGCCCCATACAAATAACCACAATAATCCAAACGAAAACTAATTAATTGTCGCCAAATATTCAAAAAAAAATGATATTTAATATAAATGCATGGGCCACAGGTTGGAACCCGAGCCACCCCCAATCGAATGTTAAATTTTACCAATGCACCAGATGAGTAGGGTTTGGTAATTCCACCGACGCCAAAGTATAAAAATCTAGCTCCATTCACCCAAACCCAATGGAGGACTGAGCAGAACCGAGAGCCAGGTTGAGGCGGGAACAATTTTCGAGACGATGTATTCCGAGGGAATATTCTTTATGCAAAATCTTTGAGGAATCTTAGAGATTCCCTAAGGGTAGAAATTTGACAATGTCAGAGATATGTCATGTTTATATTCATTTGAATCGAAATTTCACCAAGAGTATGATGGTGTAGATAGGTTTTTTATCTAAGCATGAATTTTTCAAAGGAAAAATGTTGAGCAATTGAACCTTGATGTAGGAATCTGCAAGGAATATTTTAGATTCCCTAGAGGTCCAGATTTGATAGTTTCAAAACAGGGTCAACTTTATACTCAAATTTCATGATTTTTCACAAGGAACGCGATGGTGCAGTATGTTTCTTCATTTGAGTAGCCGACTTTCAGACCATCGTCATAATGGGAAGTATATTGATGTTTTTGGCCACTTTGATTATTTTGCAAGAAAGTAATCATGTTTACAACCTTTAGTCTTATAATTTCGAGATGAATGTAATGATGATGAGTATGCCTTGAATCTAATCATCTTATTCAAGAGATCCATTTTATGCAACTTATGTGAGAATCCATGTTATGCCACTTTATGAGAGATTGTTTCTTTGTCATGTTGAAGGAGAACTTCTTGTGAGTGAGAGTTCTTTGTAGGAGAACATCTCTTGGGAGAGACATGCCACTCTAGATAAGGGGTTTCATCCTTGTGTTAGAAGAGATCACATTATGTACTCATCTTCTTGCAGAGACTACTGAAGCGGCCTCGCCATGCTTAACCCAAGGCCCAAAGACGTAATCCACATTAGACGAACTTTGTTATCAAGTTATGTGTGATATTTTTTTTAATGGTTTCCTTTGATTTCCTCTTCTTTAAAGTGTATGCACATGTGATTTTTTTTTATACTCTTTTCCATGCAATTTTTAATACATCATAGAAGAAAAGGTCTTGGTTAATTCTGGTAGCTGAGAGAACCCGGATCAAAACTCAACTCACAGAGATGGAAATAATAATTAAGTTAGATCCTTAGCACCCTTTCCAACCCATGAAAATAGATACCTTTTGATAATGGATAGATCCAACAACAATAAAACTCAACTCAATGAATAGGTTTAATATCACAATCAACACAACCAAGGAAGGGCTTTCGACCCCCTCTTTATGATGAAACTCAACCCAACAAAGATTAAATTCATCCCTTGGTAAATGGTTCAAACTTGACCAATTGTATGGAGATGAAATCATCCCCCTTTAACCACTGAACTTGACCCTTTCAAGTCATAATATCGGTCAACCATAACTGAAGGTAATCTCAGCCATTTATTTATCATAACTTGTCACCTCTTAGTATATGCTACCCACGAACTACTAGTAGTTGAGGTATTCGAACTTGGGCTAAAGCAAAATTGGAAACTAAGTAGGGGAAGACTCTTGGCCTAGTGAATGAAAGGGGACTTGACCTAAAGTTCCAACAACCAAAGAAAACTCGACCCCCAAGTTTGACTCCACAACTAGCCTGCAAAATATTATAGAATGTTAAAATGCAATTAATAAAATCAACTAATAACACCACTTACTTACTTCTCCTGCTAATATCTTCTTCTCCACTAAAGCACAATGGGGAAATTCGAGAGATCTTGCTCCCAAAATAGCTAGGGTGTATATTTTTAACACTAAAACTAGAAACTAGAATGAGGTTTTCGAAAAAGACAGACAAGAGCTCTCCAAATTTATTTTTCTCAAGTGATCAACTGCAAGAATGATGAGACACTCCCCATTTTCCCTTTTTATAACTCATTCACCACTTTTTCCACGTTTTTCCCTTTTTATTTTAATAAAGTCACTTTAGTGGTTTTTCTCACTTTATAATTTAAAAGTGACTTTTCATTTACTAGGACCCATGTCCCCCTTTTTACCACTTTAACTTTTGTAATGTTTTCTCCTAGGTGAATTGTGTTCCCTCAATTAATTTATCTACCATAGCATATGGGAGCCTTATTAGACTAGTGGATTCTCTTCCTTATGTCTCCTAAGCATATGGGGACATCACAAAGTGAGGATATCATAATAGGAGGTACACAATTAGAGACCCCATAAAAGTGGATAAGCCACCATAGGTAGTGATCTAGTGATGCTCATAGGCATCATCATCACCATGAAAAAGGGAAGGAGAAGGACTATATACCAGAGGAATTCAAGAAGTCTCAAACTCCTACATTTGATGGTGACGTGAAGAAATCAAAATATGTTGAAGCATGGCTCCATAGGATGATTTTTTTTCAAAATCCATGACTATTTGGAGAATATGAAGGCAAAGGTACCTTCAACTTGAAAGGCAAGGCAAACATCTGGTGGGAAGACTTGAAAAATGTGAAAAATATAAGTGAAGACATTAGAGAAATTTTGAGGTATAAAATGGGTCTCCTAAGTAATATTATAAAATAATGGTGGAAATGATAAAATAAGATTATGTTACGTCATCAAATTTGAGAGAAAAACAAAAAACAAAAAACAAAAAAACTACTTTTCAACTCGTATTTTCAACTTATCTCCCTACGGTTTTACTCAAATTTCAAGAGGGAGCACTTGTTGGATGCATAATTTAATTCTTCATCCATGGAGTACCCATGTTGCATTCTTTCGATGGACCCTGCCATACGAAAAACTAGAAATACATGAAAAAATGTGATTGCGATCACATTTTTTCATGTATTTCTCATTTTTCGTGTGGCAAGGTCCATCAAAAGAATGTAACATGGGTACTTCTTAGATGAGAAATTAAAATTTTCATCCAATGAGTGTGCCTGCTCAAAATTTGAGTAAAATTGTAGGAAGATAAGTTGAAAATATGAGTTAAAAAAATAGTTTTTTTTTTATTGTTTTTTATTTTTTTATTTTTTTACTTTTTTACTCCAAAAATGGTGAATCATCCTCCATGGTTGATATCATCATCTTGAATACCATTGGTTCTTATAAAGTTTATTTTGGTTGTACATTTTTATTTTGAGGCCCATTTTTGGCCTCAAAAATTCTCTAATGGGAGTTTTCATGGAAAGAATTTGAGAAGTATTTCAGGAGAAAATACATGTTAGATAGATATTTTGATAGCAAGGCAAAGGAGATCTACAAACTCTGAATGGGAAATATGTCAGATGAGGAGTATGTCACGAAGTTTCTGGAACTACTAAGATATGTGCCTTATCTCAAGGATGATAAGGCAAATATTTAAGGGTTTATTAGTGAGCTTCTTCTATCATTTAAAGATCGAATTGAATTTGATGAACTGCATACATTAATGCATGCAATTACAAATTTAAAACACAGTTGTGATCATTCAAGGCGCATACCTGAGTTAAAGAGTGATTAGAAGGCAAAGGGAAGCATGAAAATTAAATTAAAATGGCATAAGAAAGAAGGGATACCAGAATATACAAGCAAGAGGGAAGGTGCGACATCAGCCAATCAAGGTTGGCCACAATCAAAATTTAATTTTGCTGAAAAAGGGTGTGCAAACCTATTTGTGGGAGGATAGAGAAAGGAGATGTTATGGAACCATTGAAATGTTGGATGTGCGGAGAAAACCATTGCAAAAGAGATTATCCACAGCAGATAGAATTTGGGCCACAACTTTACAATGCGCAAGAAGCTCAAACCATGGGGGATGTGGCTCAAAGAATTCCGAAGATCTACGCAGCATTGGATAACAAGCAGGCCGACCACTAGACTTCCATAGTTGAGATGGAAGGTAATATTTATGATATAACCATTTCTATTATAATTGACCGGTGATCTAAATATAGCTATGTTAGCCTAGAAATTGTAGAGTGGTGCCAATTGGCCAAGAAACCTCATTAAGAATCGTAGTTGGTGCAATTAGCCACAGGAGTAAATAAAAGAGTGGAGCATTGGGTAAAAGCATGCCCACTTGAGATGAGTGGCATTCCAACAACAGCAAACTTTAATATATTGCCATTGAGAGCATAAGCACTGTTGGGAATGGATTGGTTGTATGTGCATCACACCAAGACAGATTTATTTGAGAAGGAAATCAAGTGATTAGATGAGTCTAGAGAAAGAAGGATATTGCAGGGAAAATTAAAATCCACATTAGTGAGTTTAATCATAGCAAAGCAAGCCAAACGAAGTCGCAAGAAGGGGTGCATTTTATTTTCTATTCAAATTAATAATAATGTTGAAGCTAATAGTAGCGCTAAACGTGATGGCTATGAAATTCTAATGAAGTATCCCATTTTAAATCAATTTAAAGATGTATTTCCTGAAGAGATATCAGGTTTTCCTCCTCACAAAGATGTGGATTTCTCTATTGAATTGTTACCGAGAACAACACGAGCATCCAAGGCTCCATACAGAATGAGCACTCTAGAATTAATTGAACTAAAGATACAACTCAAGGAGATGTAAGACAAAGGCTACATAAGGTTGAATGTGTCTCCATGGGGAGCACCAGTCTTATTCGTGAAGAAGATAGATGGCACAGACATAGTGTGTATTGATTACAGACAATTAAACAAAGTAACCATTAAAAACAAGTATCCTTTGCCATGGTTTGACAATTTGTTTGATCAATTAGGAGGAGAAGTAATATTTTCCAAGATTGATTTAAGATTTGGATACCATCAGGTGCCATTAAAGATGAAGATATTTGTAAAACCATTTTCAAGTCGAGGTATAGGCATTCAAAGTTTGTGGTAGTACCCTTTGGGCTTACTAATGCACCTACAACTTTTATGAGGCTTATGAATAATGTGCTACACCCTTGCCTAGATAAATTTGTAGTGGATTTTGTTGATGATATATTGGTCTATTCAAGGACTAAGGAGGAGCATGAAGAGCATTTAGTTGCAGTATTGTACATGTTAAGAGAACACAAGATTTATGCAAATATTAGCTAATGTGACTTCTTCCAGTCACAAATCCATTATTTGGGACACAATGTCTCAGAGGATGGAGTACTTTTTATCCAGAGAAGGTTAAGGCCATCATGGAGTGGTCAACACTTAAGAATGTGGTTGAAGTTAGGTCCTTTATGGGACTAGCAGGATACTATAGGAGATTCATTAAAAAAAAATCCAAGATTGGTTATCTAATCATAGCATTGCAAAAGAAAGGAATGAAGTTTGAATGGGCAGATGAGTGTGTTGCAAGCTTCTATTAGTGGAACCAATTACTCACCAATGCACTAGTACTAACAATAACGTATCTAGATAAGAATTTTGTAGTGTGCACAGAATCCTACAAAGAGGGACTTGGTGAAGTATTAATGCAAAAATTCCAAGTGGTTTGTTACAAATCACAAAATTTAAATGAACATGAGCAAAACTATGTAATTCATGACTTGGATTTGGCTACCATCATCCATGCATTAAAAATGTGGAGGCATTATCTTATTGATAGGAGATTTATTTTAATGACTGATCATGGAGGTCTGAATAATATATTTGATCAACCTAAATTAAATGTTAGGCAAGCTAGGTTGTTGGCCACACTTAGTGACTTTTATTTTGAAATTAAATATATAAAGGGAAAGTAAAATTGAGTTGTCAATGAACTTAGCAGAAGAGTGCAAATATGCCATGTAGAAACCATCAGTTCTTATGGAACTAAGCTTGAAGAGAAAATCAAAAATGTTGGGAAACATGATTTAAAGTATCAGCAAATGAAGGAAAATATACAACAAGAATCCAAGGATGAAGAGGATAAGGAATTTTTCCTCTCGGAAAAAGGGCTGATTATATTCAAGAATATAATCTATTTGTCGAATGATAACAATTTAAAGAGGTTGGTATTGAAGGAGTTTCATACAAAACCATATTCCAACCATCTAGGATATCAAAAGACTCTAACAACCATCGAGAAGTTTTACTATTTGCCAAATTTGAAAAGGGAGGTGGTTGATTTCATTTCCAAGTGCATAGAATCTCAACAAGTGAAAGTTAAGTGCAAGCACCTAGCTGGTTTATTGCAGCCCATTCCCATCCTGGAATGGAAGTGGGAAGTGATTTCCATGGACTTTATTACTGGGCTACCAAGGATGTCCAAACAGAATGATGCGATCATGGTAGTTTTTGAAAAATTAAGCAAAGTTGCTCATTTTGTGGCGATAGAGTCAACTAATTTGGCAAGTGAGATGGCTCAGGTTTTCTTAAAGGAGATCATAAGGTTGCATATATTTCCCAAGAAAATCATCTTGGATAGAGATGTCGAATTTACGTCAAAGTTTTGGAAGGAACTATTTGCAGGATTGGGAACAGAATTTACATTTAGCACAGCTTACCATCCATAGACTGACTGGAAAATATAGAGGACATGTTGGGAATGTATGTAATGCACCACCTGAAAAAGTGGGAGTAATATCTTCCACTTGTAGAATTTGCATACAATAATTGGTACCGAGTATTTGAAAATAAGCCATTTGAAGCTCTTTATGGGAGGATTTGCAATACTGCTATTAGTTGGAGTAATCTAGTGAATATGGTCCTTATTGTGCCTAATATGTTGAAGGAAATGGAACAAGAAATGGAAAATATCAAAAGGAATTTGAAGGTGGCACAAGATAGAAAAAAGAACTATGCGGACTAGCATAAAGTGTACAAAGAGTTCCAAGTTGGAGAGCATGTGTATTTTCACATTAGACCCAAGAAAATCTCCTTAAAAATTGGTTCATGTTGCAAGTTGGCACCAATATTTTGTGGACCATTTGAAGTGCTCAAAAGGATAGGGTTGGTGGCCTATAGGCTGGCCTTTCCACCATCAGTGAAAGTTCATGATTTTTTTGCTTAAAATATATGTACATGTTTCTAATCATGTAACTGATTGCTCCGTGTTACAGGTAAAACCATAAGAAGAGTTCCAATCGGAACCTTTACACGTCATAAACCGAAGGAAGCTCTCGCTTCAGAATAGAGTAATCAAGCAAGTCAAAGTGTAATGGAGGCACTTTTGGCCCAACGAAGCCACATGGAAAATGGTTGATCATATGAGGGAAGCATATCCTTTTTTGTTTGTTGGTTGAAGCAAATTAAATAAATCTTGTGAATGTTGTATAGAGGTGTGTATATAAAGCTCCAAATCAGTTGTGTTTGGTTTAAAGAATGTTTTGCTTTATGTTCAATTATATAACACCAAGGACAATGTTCCTCCAAGGGTGGGAAAGGGGGGTTTGTGACAACCCCTAAGTAATACCCCTTGATTGTAAATTTTGTAATCATGTCATATTAATGAAAAACAAACATGAGAATTGGGACACAAATTCCAGAATTTGAGGAAGGAGGTTGCTTGGGATTAGAAGAAAGTTGAATTGTTTTATGATAGCCATGTGGGATGTCAGGTGGGCCTTAATGGGCTTATTGTGCTAATTAATTCAACTAAATGCAGGAAAGACAAGAGCATACATTATTTGGAAATAGGCTTAAGCAAAAGAAGACAAAATTTGAAGAAGGAGATGGGTTGCGCTAACAGGTATGACAGACCAAGTCAAGCAACATTAAAGTAGAAGAGGAAGTTGCTAATAAGATTCCCATGACTAACCAAAATGGAACCACCGCAGTGGAGCATGACAAAGGGAGAAATATAGTCATATTTGATTAGCAGGGGGAGAGAGAACCACGGCGTGGAAAAATGAAGCTTTATGCATAGACAAGGAAAGAAGAAGCCAAGTGTAGCAAATCAAAGATGAGGAGGCATGCACTGCTACAAGAACGCAAGGGAAAAAGAAGCCATTTAGTTGAGCATTGGAAAGCTGGAAGAACATCTCTTAGGTGAGAGCAGTAGTCTCTAGATTCTCTGATTGGTTGGAGGGTGAAGATGGTATAATCTGTTAATTTCCTTTGACAGTTGGGGTGGAGGCCTGTCTCTTACATTCATGTTAAGGAGAGTTATCAAGCTTTCTTGCTTGTTTCATGGTTCATTTGTAGTGTGTTCTAGATTCCTGGGCTTAGGTGGAATGACTATGCATGATTTTGGTTGAGGGTGGAGGTGTTGAATTATGGATTCCCTTATGTTAAGGGTGGAGGTATTGAGCCTATGGACTCCCTGGTTTATTTAAGGGTGGAGGTGTTGGAATTTGTATTGCCTTGTTTAGATGGAGGATAGAGGTGGAGACACCTCCAGATTCTCTGTTTTAGCCTGTTGGTTAGGTAGTTGTGGGAGGAGGTGGTGGACCTCTGGATTCCATGATACATCTTGATAACTGAATTTTTGGTGGGTGGAGGTAGAGAAACCTATGGATTACTTGTCTCAACTTGTCACAGTGCCTAGTTCATGGGTGGAGGTGGTGTAGCCTTTGGAATCCTTGTTTCATCTAGCATATTTGGCTTTTATGCTTCGAGAAATCCTTATCAAGATATGGAATCTAGCTTGAGGGTGATTAGTTGCAAGAAATGCTTTGGTGTAGTCCAATCTAAGGTTGGGTGGAAAATCATAGTCCTAATTTCAGTTGTCACGCTCATTTGATAAGATAAGTAGTTCCTCATGCTCTTGTACATCTAAATAGTATATATTTGTTTAAAGTGGTGATGTAGTGCCTTGTTGATGCCAAGTCCCGAGCAATGATGAGTAATGTTTAACTCCAAAATGGTGGAAATGTTGAATGGTTGTTTATGTTCCTTTAATGTGAATATCATGAACTGGCCGTAATGTTAATGAGATATATTTGGTTCAATATCAAGGAATACCGTTTCTTGCGTGTTTTCATGAAAGAATAAGTGAATTTTTTGTGTGTTATTAGGTGTTTTATGCCAATTTCCAGTGTAACATGACATGAATTCCTGATTTTTTATGAATTTGTTAATGGCCTGAATGGCCTAAATTTGAAGGGTGTGGTTAAATTCATGTTTAAATTAATGTTGCCTGAACCTGATGTGAAACCATTTGTATACTAGGCCTTGGTATTATTGTTTAAATTCGGGATCAATAGTTTAAGGATGAGCTAGAAGCTTGTTAAGTTAATTTATATATATACAAGTGCAAGAAGAAGTACTAAAGGTGGGGCACAAGCCTTGTTGTGTTCATATATATATGTAAATATCGTGTGGGGTTGGAAAACTTTGAAGTTTAGAGCCCTGGGTATAAGCCACATGGCCCCATAAGGTCCAACGTTATAACTAAGCACTAAGGGTTGAGGCCCAATTTTTTTCACATTTACACACACACACATGTGTGTGTGTGTGTGTAGGCCGGGATGAAACCCAGTGTTTTCAAGCAACGGGAGAAATTGTCATCATAGACCCAAAACTGGCAAACCATGTTAAATGTCAAAATTCAGTTATAATGCAGAAATTCAACTTTCGCTAAGAGGAATTAAGGCTTGGGTGGGACCCCAAACCACATAAGTCAATGACATGGAATAGTGGTGATGTGGCATGACACATGGCACCATTATTCGACTATTTTGGATGTCTAAAGGGGCTAAACAAAATTGACACGTGGCACTCTCGAAGGAGGGCATGTGGATTAGGTGATGTGAGCATGATGTCCCACTAGTTAACATCATACTAGGGCCTCGAAGGTTTGACAACGGAAGGGGGTCAGAAAATAGAAGTTGAAATACAGAAGTATTCACAACATTTGTTGGGAAATCATCGGTTACTGGGTTGTCGAGCATGTGGCATTGGAAGAAACTAGGAAATAAGTGACAGACAGAAGAAAGGATAGAGATTATCTTCTGAAAGTGACAGCAAGGTTTCCATCCTAGAGCGCCAGGCCACTGGTGAAAACAATGGGATGTGTGCAAAGTGTTGGTCGACGTTGACAAAGGCCGACAAACACGAGCATTGGCAGTAGTCGAGAGGAATCTACCAAATCACCAACCACCGAGTAGATTCAAGGTTGCGTCAAAGTGCATAGGAACTGTGGAACAATGATGATAGACCTCGATAAATGAAGAACTATCTCGTCTGTCAATGCGAAAGATTCATGTCCCGACTCCATACCATCAAAGGAATCACATGTTAGAGTTTTGAGGAACCATATTTTTAAAAGACCATAACTCTTGATCTGGGAATATGATTGAGGAAAAAATTATATCGTTGGAACGGTTTTGATGAGACGAACATAATGGCATCATTGGTTTTGAGTTTTGAAAAGGTCGGAAAAGAGAGAAAATTTTAGGCCCCATCTCCATAATTGTACCTTGGAGGTTGGATCAACACAGTAACATGCCTCCTTTTCACCCTTAGTGGGGTCTATGGGTGGTAAGGGGGGTGGTGTTACAACGTGGTATTTCGGGATGACATGGTAAGGTCTAGTTGGTTAAATTGACATAACTTTTAATCCGACAATCAAATTGAGCTAAAATTTATATCACCGAAAAGGTCTCAATGCAATGAAAGCAATGGTGATGTTGGTCTTGGTTTTTTAGGAGTTTGAAAAAAGTCAAAAAATTTAGACCCCATTTCCATAACAAGACCTTGGGGGTCAGGTCATCATAGTAATTGTTTCTTTATACCCTTAATGTGGGCTATGGGTAGGCGGTAAGGGGGTATGTCACTATATATATATATATATATATATATATATATATATATATATATATATATATATATATATATATATATATATATATGATTTGAATTTAATATGTCTATTTATGAATTTATTTTCGTTTACATATAAATATATATAAGTTATAGTATACACAATATGATTTTCTTTTAATGCATTGGTTTCAATGGTACTTACTAATTATACCCCAATGTGTTGTACATAATCTTGATACGATAACGTTGTTGGAGTATTGATTAGTGGAAACTCATACCTCATTAAGATTAAATGTGTGTGCAAAGTATGTATGTATATGTATATATATATATATATAATGGAAATTAATTCGACATAGGGATATGCAAGTGCAATTTTAACTTGGACTGTATGAGGAACTTTCAAGTGCATGCTATTTTGTTACTCACTCATATATATGTGTGTGTGTGCAGAGTATATATATATATATATATATATATATATATATATATATAATGGAAATTAATTCGACATAGGGCTATGCAAGTGCGATTTTAACTTGGACTATATGAGGAACTTTCGAGTGCATGCTATTTTGTTACTGACTCATATCTATATATATATATATATATATAATGGAAATTAATTCAACATAGGGATATGCAAGTGCGATTTTAACTTGGATTGTATGAGGAACTTTCAAGTGCATGATATTTTATTACTGACTCTCTGTACCAACCGACTCGCTTCGTTTTTGCTCCAGTAAACTAGAAGTTGTTATATCGTTACCAACTGACTCGCTTCATTTTTTGTCCAGTAAACCATAAGTATGTTATATCATTACGAAATATGTTCATATCACTTATATAATTTGCATGGTATTTAACGTTGACTAAAATGTTAGGGGAAATTATCACTATAATTACATTATTTTACTCATATTTGTGTTTTTAATAAAATTATATTATTAGTGTACTGTAAATAATATCTACATCTATAAATATAACAATGTTGGCAACATGTATTCGTGTTTAGTTAATGTGAATATATAATATTCAACTCGTATGTGAATTGTTGGCATCTATATTGATTATGCACAACTTATATATATATATATATAAGTTGTGCACTGCCTTATTAGATTCATTGCATGCTACAATGAAATTTGGAAAAGGTTACTTTCATGCAAGTAATATATGCTCTCAATGTTACTACAACTATGTTATTTATTAAATGGAATACGAAATCTATAAAACATAGATAAATTGAAAGTAAAATATGTATATAAGGTCATATATATGTGTGTGTGTGTGTGTGTGTGTGTGTCTCCAAGCACATTGACTCTACGCTGCAATATTCTCCTTGGAAGCCATAAAAACCCATACAAACCTCAAATGATGAGTCGACTCAATGTTGGCTCTGGTATTTCAGAAGCACGAGTTGCACCCGACAATGACTGAAAACCATTGCCTCGAAGTGATTTGGTGGGATTGATTTTTTCCACCAAATCACTTCTAGCCAATGGTTTTCAATCATTGTCGGGTGCGACTCGTGCTTCTGAAATACCAGAGCCAACGTTGAGTCGACTCATCAGTTGTGGTTTGTATGGGTTTTTATGGTTTTCAGGGAGAATATTGCAACGTAGAGTCAACGTGCTTGGTGACATTTAGAGCATCAACGTGATTTTGAGGATGGTTATCTTAGACCAATGATCAACAACGTAGATGATACATGCCCAGGACCAGCAAGATCTGATGACTTGGGGGACCCCCTTCCCAACATGAGTTTAACGGGGGGGGTCTCTTGTTTGGATCTGTGCCAGTATCACTTGCACAAAATCAATGGTGGAGATTAATTAAGGTACCCCCCTCCCAGTTTTCAAAACCGAAGGGGGGCTCTCAAACCATTAATGCTTTTGTAGTTGGGTACATGAAAAAAAATCCTTATTGAATGCCCCTTATCTCGTCTAGATCCTTCTCAGTTGTTCTTGTCGAGAGTTTACTTATGCTGGCAGGAGCGCCATTCAAAAGAAGGTACCATTTGGAGAGCTAATACAAAACCTGTTGGGAATGGCAAACCAGAGTGCACTAAGCACAATCCATCTGTGAGTCCATTGCATAGTCATGGGTCGTTGGTATTGTTAATTCTCTAGTCCCCACAGAACCAAGCTTAGAAGGTATTTGCTTAAATCATAAAACATCAAAATAGAAATGTCCATAGGAAAATTTATGAAGGATTGAATAAAACTACGTAGTGACTATATATAGAATGGTTATATATAATATATTTTAAACGTGTACATTGGTTGAATTTATGGGTGGGTGCTTTCCTTAATAATGAATATATACCATAATCATGAGTAAGTATTAGTGAGGCAGAAGCACCCTTGAGTTAACATTGTGTAGTATAGTGTGGTTATAGAGCTCTTATTCAAGGGTCTTTCTCTCAACATTCGCAAATCAATTCACAAGATAGACTAGAGGGACTGGATCCTTAAAATAAAAAGGGAACTTCTCTGGTCCATGTTCATTACCCGATCCAAATCACAGATTGGACTCAATTAGCAAGTATCGACATGGTTATGTGCCCATAACTATGGCTTGACCCTGACGAAAGCTTAGTTGATTTGTATCCATTTGCAAATACATATATGGTGAGTTATGTATGTTTGATTACAAAATTACATTCATTTATATGTGTGATTTACTATATATGTATATATATGTATATATATATATATATATATAGAGAGAGAGAGAGAGAGAGAGAGAGAGAGAGTTATATATATGTTTATTTATGAGCTTGTGTTTGTTTGCATGTACGCTTATATATATAAATATACCTATTGATATATGTTTGTTTATCAAATTATGTTCTTTTATATTTGTGCATTAGTGTACACACACATGCATTTGTGTATGTGGGTATATTGAATTTTATATATTTGTTTATGAAATTATTTTTGTTTACATATAAATATATATAAGTTATATTATGTTATGGGAATTTAAACCACGCAATATGTTTTTCTTTTAATGAACTAGTTTTTATGGTACTTACTATTTATCATCCCACTATGTTGTGCATAATCTTAATATAGTATCGTTGTTATGTTGTGCATAATCTTGATATAGTATCGTTGTTGGAGTATTGATTAGTGGAAACTCATACCACATTAAGAGTACATGATTGTGCGGAGTTGTTATATATATATATATATATATATATTATGGAAATTAATTCGATGTAGGGATATGCAAGTGTGATTTTAACTTGGATTGCATGAGGAAATTTCAATTGCATGTTATTTTGTTACTGACTCTTCGTACCAACTAACTCGCTTTCTTTTTTGTCCAGTAAACCAAAAGTATGTTATATCATTACGAATATATGTTCATATGACTTATACGATTTGCAATCACATAATGAGGAAGGAGGCATCAGGCTTGATGTATGTAAATCCAGAGGTTCATAATGAGGAAGGAGGCATCAGGCTTGATGTATGTAAATCCTGAGGTTGCTCATCCCAGGACGTCAGCGGTTGGACACGCCCATTTTCTCAAAAGAGACCAAAAAATACATTGTGGCACTTAAGATGCAGGTTCAAGCCATGCAGCCACTCGCAAAGTGCTACAAAAATTTGAGTGCTCATGTTCCTTCTCATGTTTAGGAATAAGGTTGCAAGGTCAATCTCGACCTGGACAAGTGAAGGTGACAGTCATTTTTTGCATAGCTAGTTATATTTATATGTCAGGGAGAGAACCAAAAATACTATAGGCATTTGAAAGAGGCAGACCATCATTGAACTCGTGAATCTTGTTTGTCTTCAATCATCAACCTGAATCTATGGATTTCCTTATCCATTGTTAATTTCTCTCTTTAAATCTATAAATATATGTACCTTTGGCTTCCAACAAACTAAAACTTTGCATTTTGGTATTTTTGTGTCTTCGAATACCTTTTACATCTTATATTGATGGAAATTAAGCATAAATATATATGTATATATATATAATTTTTTTATCATGTGTCAGTGAATGTCTTGGATGTAATTTTTATATTATAGTTTTTTTGAATTATATTATAGTCGTGGCTACAAATAAAAGAATTCAAATGGGCCTCGGAGGATTCCAATGACGCCCTTCGAATCAAACTTTGCAATCTCAAAACATTATACAACAAATGTGGAGTTGTGTTGGTTTCAGGTATTATAGGGCGTCACACGAATGTTTGAAATAAAGAAGCAAGACCAGTGTTGGGAAAAGGAAATACAAGTGGCACTAGGCCAGGCGAAGACATTGTATGCCTAGAGCCTGAATGGAAAGTATGACATCTCAGACTACCAGCTCGAAGGTGGATCTTCTCCTTTGATTATGTATATTCAAAAAATTGAATAGCAATCCAACATTTAAACCATTCACTAATAATTATTTTCAGTGTAAATTTAGATGATTGAATAGGCAAATGTGTATGATAGTATATGTGTACAGGGTAGTGAGGAAGCACCTGTACCCTAGGTTACATCAGCTTTGCAGGGAAAAACACCAGTAGTGGTAGGAAGCAACAACAATAGCAGTGGGGAACCAATAATGTCTGCAAATAGAAATTTCAGTTTTGGGAATGAGAAGAATTTATGGAACAAGATTGAGAGGATACATGGAGAATATCTCCACCAACTCAATAGAGGAGTAAATTATCAATTACACTTTTGAATCAAATTGCGATCTAATTGTGGAAATATTGGATTGTATAGTTGAAGTATGCACTACCTGCGATAAAATGGATTACGATTCAATACACTGATTGTATAGAAAAATTAGATCCTATAGCCCGAATATGTGTTGGTTGCAATAAATTGAATTAGGATTCAACTGTATTGAATAAAGTAGCTATGGGAAATTGGATTACCATTCAATTCTATTGAATGAAATCATTGTTGGATAAGTAAGAGAAGACAACATGTTCATTATTTCCGTGTGGATAAAGATAAAAGGGGCACCTATTGAGGACAAAAAATCTTCAACAATGTCGTGAGGAAAAACCTCAACCAAGAACACCTGTCAGTGTAATAATCAAAGGTATACCATGACATCACCCATTGAAATTTCAAGGGTCCGCCTCAAAATATTGGATTGGCCATATTCATGCAAAGGTCCTTGGACTTAACCAAATATATCAACAAAGTGTTTAAGGAAATGAGTTTTCCAATGTGTTTAAGGAATTAAAACAAAACTATGGATCACCGAGACTCCAAGGAGGAAGGATATTTAGCTAATAGCAAAGGATCTACTTTAATCAAAGTTATACCACGACATCACCCATTCAAATTTCAAGGGTTTGCCGCTAGAAGGTGCAAACACATGCATGTGGCACTGACAAGGGAATTAAATCCCATACTTCTTAGTGTTAATTGTTTGTTGACTAAATTATGAAATTATAGGTGGCGTGATGAAGACTTTATGGTTTGGATCATAATGTGCCCATTCTTTAGTTTGGTTTCCAAGTTCAACTAAGAGGAAAATCCAAAGTAGGTTATACTTTGGTTTATTTCTTGGGTTGTGGCTTAATAATTTCTAAGTTGTGGTTTGGTTCATGTGTCATGATTTGGTTTTGGTGTTGTGGTTGGTTTCATGTGTGTCATGTGTAAGATTTTTCCACTATAAGTTTACTTGGTCCTTTACCAACTATGGTGTGCATTTTCCTAAGGAAAGTGGAAGTGTAGCTCATTATCATTATGCTAGTAATTGTTGGGATCTTTGAGTTAGTATTGGTAAAAGGAGGAATGAAACATTTTGTAAGAGATGTTCTTAAGGTGCAAAATTTCATGGTGAATATTACTGAGAAAAGTAGATGGAAAGAATATTAGCATGTGTTGTAGCAAATAGAGAGGGGAGAGAGATAGCTAGAAGCATGGCAGAAATAATGATCTCCATGCACTTGCAATGGAAAACGCAGTACAAGCTCAAAGAAACATCATGTTCCCTCGTTCTCGAGTGGTTAGGGTAGTGGAACACTTGGCTATATTTTACCTAATGATACTATAACTTTGCCTCCTATAGTTTTCAGGGTCAATAGAAATCCCCCTTCATTCTTTATGTTAAGGTCAAAGGAGTGATTGCAAAAGAAGTTGTTCCTTTAAGACAACGAGGCATCGAGTAAGGATAAGATGAATCTACTTGGGCGATCACTCATGAACAAGAAGTAGAAGGTGCCCCTCAAGTCCCATTTTTTAATATTTTTAGACATGTTTTGTTATGTTTATTTATTTTTGCATCGATTTGTAAAGTAATATACTTGTTAACATTATAGTAATAGCTCTAGAATAGACTAGGACATGGTATTGTGCTAGTAAAAAGTTTAGTTTTTCTTAAAGGTCATAGCATATTTTTCATTCAGTTTTTATTTGTCATTGAAATTTTATTACTTCTTGACGTTTTACTATGTTTTTCTTGTTATGTATTTTTAAATGTTTTTATGTTTATCTCCTTGTATATATATATAATTTTTAAAATCTTGGTAATGTGAGATATATCATGAGTAAGTATCTATGGATTGATAGGGGTGGCAAGAGGGGAGGAGTACTCTATGGGACTGGGGAGGACAAAGTCTTCAGGCACTCATGTGGTCTTGGTCATATGACAGATAATCAAGCATAAATATATGGTCTCCACCAGGGACTTTTGTTAGGAAAATTTATGGTCTCTACTAACGATTTTTTGCTAGCCAAAGTGAAGCCTTGGTCATATGACAAATAATCAAGCATAAATATATGGTCTCTACCAAGGACTTTTGTTAGGCAAATATATGGTCTCTACTAAGGATTTTTGCTAGCCAAAGAACATCAGGTGGACATACTCTCCTAATCCTACAACATCTAGTCAAAAGCTCCCTCCCAAAAGATAAATCCATGGAAAGAATCATGAAAAGAATCAAGAAAATTGCAAAAAATAACATCTCATTCAAAGCATATTTCCATGTCTTAAGAGACTTCAACAAAGAAGCATACAAGTATGGTAACAAGCAGTGTAAATTGAAAATAGGTGAATTAAAGATTAATGGTCAAATCAGTAATGTTATGATTCCCTAATGTCAGATGAATTCTATTAAAAAAAAGTTACCTATCAGTGTTATGTGTTGTAAATTTTGGTGTTTGGTTAGGGTAGTTTTGTACTTCATCTACAAAACCCCTCCTTTTGTTGATCAGCTATATTCTCCTGAAGAAAATCATATATTCGCATTAAAAAGGAGAAAACAATTGGAAAAATTTGATGAATTAGCCTTGTAATGCTTAATGTATTTGTTGTAAACGATATGCAAAATTATATAATACAAATACTATGTCTAGGTTTTTTTTTTTAAGTGATGTGTCTATGGATTGATGCCTATCAATGTTTACCAGCCATCTAATTTATATTTCAAAAGTTCATGCTTAAACTTAATTAAATCCATACATAAAGATAACACAAAAAAATACAAAAAATATTTTTATATACTCAAATTATATATATCATTTTAAAAAATTAAATTATAAAAGTTATAGAACATGTCAAAAAACATATACAATATGCATTATTGAAATTTTAATAACATAGGAATATTTTTATATATAAAGATGCTAAATTTATATAAATATAGATATAGTATGAAGAACCACCATAGATCCATCTCAACTTTGGATTAGTGTTGAGAAAAATCAAATCTTTCTAGGTGGGCCTTTATTCAGAAAGAGATTTGCAGCTTGAAGCATTTGATCTATCTACTTTTAGATTTATGTTGGTATGAAGAATTATTTAAAATAGAATTATAATTTAGTTTATTTTTATAATAAATAAAAAAAAATATTAACATTGACAATATGAGATGTATTATTAGTTGTCATAATGCCTACTATAAATTGATGTCTATCCACATAGCTATATATAATATAATTTTATAAATTAATTAGTATATGAAATATAAAAGATAATTTAAATATTTTTGTAAAAATTTAAACTAAAAAATATTTAAAAATAGTTGCCAAACAATTAGAATAACAACCAATTAAAGATGATTCTGATTAATATATATAAAACATAATTTAAATATTTTTCTAAAAATTTAAACTAACATAATAAAAAATATTTAAACTAACATAATAAAAAATATTTTTATTTAGTCGGCAAACAACTACAAACCCTGCATCCTGAAAGAAACTCGTAAAAATACATTGCAATAACACCCTTCATCCTCAAAGAAACTAATAAAAAATCACTGCAATAACAGAGAATTAATGTAAAATAAAGAAAACTTCTATTAATCCCTACCATCTTATAAGATACACTGATAATAATATACCAAATTAACAAATAATTAATGTGAAAAAATGAAAATATGGTTATAATTATCTTACTGAAAATTACCTAGTACCTGTTTAAGCTAAGTTCTAATTACGTTTCACAGCATGTGTTAATACTTGCTTGGGCAGTACCTTGTATCAGATTAGCATTTTGTTCATAAATTTCGATGATTTTTAAAAATATTAAATTGTTTATAAAGTTAAAATTAATTTATATATTTTTATAAGAAAACTCTATAATAATAATAATAAAATGCTGCTACACAATATAACCTGACATTACTTTTAATCTTTTACCTAATCTAATCAACAATAAATTTAATATTATTATGATTCTAAATTTTTTATATTATTTAATTTTAAAGTACCTTGTATCAGATTAGCATTTTGTTCATAAATTTCGATGATTTTTAAAATTATTAAATTGTTTTTAAAGTTAAAATTAATTTATATATTTTTATAAGAAAACTCTATAATAATAATAATAAAATGCTGCTACACAATATAACCTGACATTACTTTTAATCTTTTACCTAATCTAATCAACAATAAATTTAATATTATTATGATTCTAAATTTTTTATATTATTTAATTTTAAAGTTACACAATATAATCTGACATTATTTTTAATCTTTTATTTAATATCAATAATAAATTAATATTATTATAATTCTAAATTTTTTCTCATATCCAATTTTATTTAATCTAATCAATAATAAATTAATATTATTATAATTCTAATTTTTTTCTCTTATCCAATTTTAAAGCCACGTTAATCAATAATAAATTAATATTATTATAATTCTAATTTTTTTCTCTTATCCAATTTTAAAGCCACGTTCATGCCAAAGACTAAATTGGTGTTTTAACTTTTTACTTGATCTAATCAATAATAAATTTAATATTATTATAATTTTAAATTTTTTCTATTATCTAATTTGACTAAATTGGTGTTTTAATTTTTTACTTAATCTAATCAATAATAAATTTAATATTATTATAATTTTAAAATTTTTTTATTATCTAATTTTAAAATCACTGCCAACCCAAACACTAAATTGGTGTATGAGATTCCTTTAAATTGGTGTATGAGATCCTTTTGTTTGTGGGACAAAGGACCCACCTCCACGCAGTGATCTGATTCACTGACTAAGTCTAAGAAGACATACATACTCTACCCATTTCCTCTACCCCTTCCCATTTCGAGTCTATGACCTCTTAAAAAGAAAAACAAGCTCTTAACCATTAAGCGCACTCAAACTAAATTACTCTCCCTGATATTATCCCATACATTTTTACATACATGTTTATAAACACCCTGATCCCATTTATAAACCCAACAATCCTTGCTGATCCTCTCCCTAATCAAGCATCTTATAAATATCTAAAATTAGCCCTTTGCATTGTAATGGGAATGTTAAAATTTAATTCTCTAATTATTATTATAGACTCCAATTAAATTTATTAACATCTACCAGCCATAACAGCTATTGATCAACCCTCAGTCCCAGTGGTCAAACATCGTGTAAAATATCTTTTATCCTCCACGTATTGTAATGCCATTGTAAACATACTGCAAAATATCTTTAATCCTCCACGTATTATAACGTAATTGTTAATAATAAGTAAAATTTCCGCTCATTATAAACATCACAGAGATTTAATGTCTTACCAGCTCAAAATGTCATCAAAACATGACATGTTAGTGGAAGCGTGACAAGAGATATGCCCTGATACATTCAGTCCTTCACACAATTCTATGACAAGAGTGTGACCAGACGGGTCCCGCGTCTGAGCACGTACCGAGTACACTCTGGTTGTAAAAGTACAGGGGCGGAGTACTGTGACCATTAATGGGACTATTAACAGTAGCCATCACCACATGACTAGGCCTGCCCACCCCGCCTTCACCATGGACAAAATCTCAAAAGTAGAAGCTCTTATCCAGGTTTCTTGTGGTGAAGAATATAGGATTAGGGGTACCGCAATACACAAGAGAATGTTCCATTTCTGTTGGTTGTGTATAGCCTATTAATTGAAGAGACGTGTAATCAACAACCACCATAAATTGGCGTGACTTCAAGGCTGGACGGGATCCTCATGGATCGATATTTATAAGAACCTGACAGGCCACAGTACAATTATTCAATGACCCAGAGAACATGTTCTCTTCAATTAATTGCACCAGAGTACGTACTAACTGCTACAATGAACACAGCAGCCTTGAATGAGTCACGGGTTTTGCACCCAGCACTAAGACCACAAGTATCTCTGATCGTTCCAGAATAAGTTGGGCAGCATTATTGTACCGTGCCTGGTATTATTATTTGTAATGTTGGCAAAACCCCTGTATTGATTTATCCTATAATTAAGTGATTTTTATAAAGAATTGTCAGTTGCCTTGGCAGAACAGCTGCGGCTGCCAGATATTTGATATCAGGTGGATAGCCTATTCATTTTTCACAGGACAACACCTAGCTGCCAGACGTTTGAAAACAAAGATAAAACAGCCATTTGCTGGATGGCCTATCCATTTTTCACAGCACAATAAAACAGTCATTTGCTGGATGGCCTATTCATTTTTCACAGGGCAATAAAACAATCCTATTCATTTTTCACAGGACAACAACATGTGCAAGCCTGCCCATCTGCTGTCGGTGTCAATCCAATCCACCCCCCATCCCTCGCACGCAAATAGTTCAAGATGAACACCTAATAAAGTACAGATGATACACAAAGTATTGCCATATTTAAATTTCACCTGGTGGACAATTGACCTTAAAAAATACAGAGGATCTTCCATTGTATCTTGTCGGTGATTTAATCTAACAAGCCAGAATATGCATAGATTGTCTCTTAAACGGCAGGTCCAGAACGGCTTTGAGACCCCTATATCTTAGTCTTAATGGGGAGAGTTCATGCATTAAGAAGTTCCATGTAACACAAGTAGTATCTAGTGTTGTACTACATGGAACCTATTAATGCATGAACTAATAAGTCTATTAAGGTGCCCCCATGACTTAGTTACTGGCTAGTAGTTGGACTATAAATGCAAGTAGGAGAAAGTTTACAGGCAAGTAGTAGTAGAGAGCTTACGGAAACAACTAGTAGTTGTTCTTACCACTACAGCTAAGGAATCAATATATCTATTCTATCTATAATTGTGGAGAAATATGATAATAATGTGGACATATATAACTGCCTGATGACTGTCGAGACCAGACTTGAGAACATGGTTTTTGCCTATAGAGATTAAACGGCAGGTCCAAAACGGCTTTGAGAGCATAGTTGCCTGATGATTGTCGAGAGCAGACTAGAGCACATGGTTTTGCCTATAGAGATTATTTCGACCCCAAAGCTTGGGAGGGGAAAAATCATCAAATAAAAAGGGGAAAGGAAAACAAGGAAGACGAAAACAAAACTCGCTTCTTGCAAGGAAATCTACATTCAAGTACATATATTTAATAAAGAAACACTACATTCAAGTAGATATATTTAATAAAGAAACATACAATATTTTGCATGTACACATATATCCACCATTAACAGTTTAAATGTAAATGTATATAATGCCGTCAGTCTATCAAAGAAAGAGGATTCCATTTTAAACCATATCAGACCTTTGTATCTGGGGGTTGAGGGACAACAGAAGCTGCTCAGTATTGTCTTTGTAACATGGTCTATATCTTCTTTCAACAATGTTGCCCACCCTTAAAGCAGCAGCAATATTAAGAAGTTCCTGTTTGGGTACTACACAATATCCTATTGAATGTGATATATATAGGTTGACAAACTTCAATTAGGCAACCACTGGAGCAACAAAAATATTACAGAGATTCTAACTGGCCTCTCTGCAAAACCATGCACAAAGCCTTTGCTCATAACACTGGACACTCTCATTTGCTTTACCAAGCTCAGACTTCTGTAGCGGACTCTGCTCCATAAAACAAAATCGCAAAATTTGAGCTTTTGATGTAGTAAGAGGCTAGCATTATTGTCCACTGGCAACAATATGGCAGACTGAAAAATTGGATACACTTTTGATTGTGAGCTCCATCTGAAGTTTGTTCAAGCCTTCATAATAATCAAACTGTGTTCTGTGAAATAACCTCACCAAATCTCACAAACAAATGTCCATCAGAAGTGCTGCTTGTGCTTCCTGTAACATCTTTGTGATTGCCTTCCACATACTCGTCCAAATATCTTCTGTAGGTGTTGCTGGGGGCTGGTTGGTTTACTCTGATACCTGGAGCTTGTTTAGAAGCTGGTACTAAAGACTGTAAAACTCTGGTAACCTCATGCATGGTGGGACGGTCAGAAGGCTGTCTCTTTGTGCATAGCAGTGCCAGCTGGAAGATCTTTCTTACAACCCCAAGATCTGTGCAGGTTGCTGCTACTTCTTGGTCTACAGTTTCCATTACTGTATTGTTGTCTGCTTTTGATAGAATCTGCATTCAAATGCCCATGTCAAAAAAACCAAGGTTATTTCTTTATTTTCTTGGTCCATGCAATATCTCAAGACAAAAAATCTTCACAATTTACAAAACGACAATCCCAACTGGAGCAAATTCAAGACGAACAACCTTCACAATTGACAAAAAGGCGATCTCAACTTGAGCAAATTCAGAGTCATTATCATCTTACCAGCTGAAGCAAATTAGAGTCGTTATCCACAGCTTTCCTCCCTGTGAGGAGCTCTAAAAGAACAATGCCGTAGCTGTACACATCAGACTTCTCGTTAAGCCTAGACGTCCTTGCATATTCAGGGTCAATATAACCAATAGTACCCATAACATAGGTAGAGGTGTGGGTTTTAGCAGAAGGGATACACTTGGCAATGCCAAAGTCTGACAAATGTGCTTCAAAATTGTCATCTAAGAGAATGTTGGAAGTTTTAACATCTCTGTGAATAATACGTGGGTTGCAGTCATGATGGAGATATGCTAGACCTTGTGCAGCTCCTAAAGCAATCCTCAGACGCGTGTTCCAGTCTATCTTAATCTTCTTCGAAGATCCTACATACAAGATGCACTGCTTAGATTCTCTAAGTTGGCCATTAGCAAACATTCACTATAGCCATTAGCAAACATTCACTATATATGAAAGGCTGGTTACAATCTTTTCTGTTAAAACCTATATATGACCATTATACATGTAAATTTTTTGATAGTTTTTGCCATCCATTTCACTCACCATGTAAGATGTCAAACAGACTTCCATTCACCATGTAGTCGTAGAACAACAAATTGCCATGTGGAGAAAGGGAATAACCATGCAAACTCACAAGATTCCGATGCTTAATGCTTCCAACAGTCTCTAACTCAGTTTCGAATTCCCGCAAACTTTGTGGATGGTGTGTGTATAGTCTTTTAATAGCAATTGTCTTGCAATTCTTGAGAATACATTTATAAACTGTGCTCGTAGCCCCATAACCAATTATATATTTCTCATTCAAATTTTCTGTCAATCGCATTATGTCATCATACATGAGAAGGGCCATGTCCATGTGCAATATTACTAACCTTGGAGAACCTGGTCAGGACATCAAAGCATTTTTTAAACAAGGGACACATATTGATGTTGATATAATTCTTAAATCCATGATATGATCCAGAGAAATAATACCTTGACCCATTTTGTTCGCATCCCCTTTAGTAAATGGCTTAGGCTGATTTGAACGGTAGAGAGCTATAATGATCATACATACTAATAAAACTGAACCCAACGAGATGCAAACAATAGCTGGTGTTGAGACTTAAGCTGTCCATTTTCAAAATCAACTTAATACTCTTATAAATATAATTTCACAGAAAATTTAATCACAAAACATAACTAATCTATGGAATCTAAAATTTATTTCTGTTTTCACCTTTTGATTGTCTGGAGTATATCCCACAAAGTGATCCAATCCAATTGCCACAGAGACCTGGATTTCCTAAAAAGTTGATGCAATAATCAATCCTGTCATAAAATGCACAAATCCACTAATATCTATAAATAATACTGAATTTAATCCAGAAATAAATGTTTACATTATATCTACACCTTTCTGGGGTAAATCTTGTAAAGTTCTTTATGACAGGAATATTGCCAGACAAATTGTTGTAGGAGAGATTTCTGTGAAACAAATGAAATCATTTCTAGTATCAATTAGTCCAAGTATTAGAAATATGAATAATATTTCCTTTGTAATTCACAACGGAATTATCTTAGAATAGGGGGTGGAATTCAGAGGAATTCTTACAGTGTAGTAAGGCTGAAACAGTTGGTCAACTGGTATGGCACCTCCCCTGATAAACTATTGTTATTCAATATCCTGTATATGATCCAACTCCAGAGTTATTTTCAGAATAACTGTGAACCTATTAAATAAATTGTATTTTATAGATCATCCCAAGGAACTTACAGTGAGACCAAATTCTGTAGCTGTCCAAGTTCTTGAGGAATGAGACCTGATAATCGGTTAGCAGAAAGGTCTCTGCATTGAAGAGATATCACACCATGTTACTGTTTTGTTAAAGTGGCAAAGGGTACAGTAATTAGTGATGTGGAAGAAACACAACTATAGCACACGTTTGCAGGCTACACAAAATCAAATACAGGACTTACATATCACCGATGCTTCTCAGGTTTCCAAATTCCGCTGGGATAAAACCACTCAGTTTATTTCCACTCAAGTTCCTTGAATTCACAATCCAATCAATCGAGATCAGAAGGATTAATATAACATTTACCCATAGAAACATGGTTTTTTTAATAAATTAATAAAACAAACAAACAAACAAAAAATCTACATGTGAAGCTTACAATTTTAAAAGATGTTCCAAATCCCCAACAGATCCCGGAATAGGTCCAGAAATATAGTTTTTAGATAGATCCCTAAATGTTCACATCAGATCAGCCATCATTCAAAATGTATATTCTACCTTTAGAGCAATTATGCTTCTAGATGAAAATTTAACAGAAGTCTAGGAAGCTTAATCAATTATGCTTCTAGATGAAAATTTAACAGAAGTCTAGGAAGCTTAATCAAGACACTCAAATAACAAGAACGCACAATGTATCTAGATTTACGATATGTCCCAGTTCTACAGGAATTGCTCCCTTGATGTTGTTGGATGACAGATTTCTGTAAAAGCCACAACAAAAACTGTTAATCACTTTGATTGTGCTTTTAATAAATTCAACGGTTCATAATATTATATAAATCAATCACAACGGCTGTTGGCCTGCAGACACTTACAAATAAGTGAGGCTGTCAAGTTTACGAAATTCCAAAGGAATAGTTCCATTCAAACGGTTGCCATGTACATTGCTACACAACAAAATACAAGAGAAGACGCGGCCTCAATATTGTTGAACAAATACCAAAAGATTATATCCCACAATTTCTCTAGTAGACTTGAATATTATATCACTTACAAGTAATTGAGAGCAATGCATGAACTAATGTTCTCTGGAATCGGACCTTCAAGATGATTTCCAGCAAGGTTTCTGTCCCAACAAAATACAAACTTGTATTGTTCAATACTTGCAGCAAAAACCCACAAAAATCAATGATTAACATGTACTGTATAACCAGATTTGAATATGTTTCTACCATGCAGACAGAAACTTACAATTCGAACAGTTGTTCCAACTTCCCCAGCTCAGGTGGAATCTGCCCTGTAAGCTGATTGTCATTTAGCTGCCTGCAAATTCATCTACTGGTCACTACCAATGGGGATTCTCTTATTATTCAAATCCAATTTCTAATTTTTGCACAGTATACATGACTACAAAGATGTGATTTAAAGCTCTTACAAGTAGCTCAGCTTTGTCATGTTCCCCAATTCTGGTGGAATGGATCCTGTGAGATTATTACTGTGCAAATATCTGAGAAGTACAAAGGCAAGGGTAACAGAATCAGCTTCTTGAAATTTGAAAATTATTGAAAGTTATCGTCAAAATTCTGTGAACCAGTCGGTATAATTCAAGCATTAGGTATGCCAACAACTTACAGCTTTCCAGTGTAAGTCAAATTGCCTAAGATGGGAGGAATTGTTCCAGTAAGATGATTATCACTCAAATCCCTGTAACAAAGATACTAATGTATCAGTGCCCTTAACTATAGACCACAATTGTATAGTCAAATTTTTTATGAAGATCACAAAATTGATCACTGAAATAAGGTATGTGAACTGACTCTGCATAAGAAATATATTGACAAGGTCCAAAAAACATTTTGGGTTTAATTGAGCGAAGATTGCATGCATTTTATGGGCAGAAGTTACACTTTTAATCAGATTGCAAGAAAATTGTGTAAAAGTTGAGGTCCAGCAAACACTTTACTTACAAAACAGCCAGAGCCTGCATGAGACCAATCACTTCTGGAATCCTTCCTGTCAACTTATTTCCTTGTAGTGACCTATGCAAACCACTTCACAATTAGGATATGACAAGTAAAGCAAACAATTTAATGATTTATTGGATGTTACATACCATGCAACCAACTAAATACTTAGCCAACCTGCATGATGTCATATCCCTCCCTATTTAACAAAAAAGTTCTGATACTTATACAGTAACGGAAGATAGATCAGTGATGGTGCAAGACACTGAATGCACCTTAGCTCTAGAAATTTTTATACTTACAGAGTAGCCACTTGTAGAAACCCAATGTTGAAGGGGATCCCTCCTGTGAGTTGATTGTATGACAAGTCCCTGATAACAGCACCAGTAGAAGTCTTAAATATCCATCACAAGAGCCATGCATCAAAGTGTATCTGTCTATAACTTAGGAAAAATCAGAAGAACATACAAAATCTCAAAGCTTGTACAGTTTCCAATATTATCAGGAATAGTGCCCGTCAAGTTGTTGCTTCGCACATCACTGCATGGCAGAAATCAAAATGTTTAAATGTCAAAAACACTTGAGCTGTCACCAATAATCTTGTATGCAAAACCCTTGATGTAGTGCACTGTGCAACTGCTACATCAAGATACAGCAATTTAAAGATCAATGCTCTAAAAAATCTACATCTCCTCCAGAAGATAAACATGTAGCGACTTACAAGTACCACAATCCGGTTAACTGACACATGTCAGGGGAGAGTGTTCCAACCAAGAAGTTGTTGCGCAACCCCCTGGGAATTATAAAAGTGTGTTAATTTCAGATAGAAGCTCCAAAATTTGGTTTGCATTAACATTACTGATTAACTTGAAAATTTCCTCCGAAACTTTAACAAAGAAAATAATGACACATTTTGCATAACAAGTAAACATAGCCATACAATCATAAAGGGATCCAGACTCTTACAAATATTGTAAAACTTCATTCCAGTAGATGAGTCTAGGGATCTCCCCGCTTAATTGATTCTGTGCCAAGTCCCTAGAAAAGTGCAAAAGCATATAATTTAAAGACGGTCTATCCAGACTCCAGAGTTTACACATCTTATAAAAAATTCAACAAGTAAAGAACTGAAAAAAGAATATAATCCAAACTAGCACTCCCAACTTACATAATCTTCAAGTTTGGAATCTGCGACAATGTCGAAGGAATAGGTCCCATTAACTTGTTATTCTTCACGATCCTGTAAATTCAGCCAATGTGTCAAGGAAACTGTCATTCTTTTCTAATACAGGTCAAAAAACAACAACGTTTACAAACTGAACAGAACCCTCTACAAGAGCTAACAACCACAGGATGCTACAATACTTACAGTTGTTCAAGTTGTTTCAACTTCGATATCGAAAAAGGAATATCTCCATACAAGTCATTATAAGAGACATCTCTGTAGCAACATTTAAGATGAAATCAACTCGAGGCATTCTATGAATACACATCAGATTAATGACTATTTGATTTGAATAGAGAAATGTTCAGATGCACACAGCAGGTTGGTTGGCCATGCTAATTCTCATTAAAAGACATTTTTGTTTTTAGCATAATACTTGGCATTGATCCATTTATCTATAAAGCTAGTACCATAGTAACCTTCAACCAGAGTTTTGAGTGTTGTGATATGATCAAATCTGCTTAAATCTACTTGCATTTGACTATGACTTTTGTTTTAACGTATAAACGTTTGAAAGGAGGACTTCCAAAAAGAACCAGTCCACTGCGCATTAAGAAAGAAACTCGAAGCCGGTATACCGTCGCAAGATGTGAAAGAAGAACTCACAGGATTTTCAAAGCAGAACAATCACCAATCTCGTCGGGAATTTGACCAGACAGGCCATTTCTTTTGAGGTCGCTGCATACACAACACAATGAATCATCAACTAAGAACGCCATAAAATTATACAGAACTCCTCCATATAACCTGCATTGTAATAATCAACTTATAAATGACAACCCAGCTTAAACACAAATATTCAGCAGTCCTCCGGATTCACATACATCGATTCTAGACTTTTCAGATTGCCAATGACCGGTGAAATTTCTCCTCCGAGATTTAGTTGAGAAAGGTTCCTACATTGCACAAATCCGAGCAAATACAAACATATGAAGCAGAGCTTGAATCAAGAATCACAAAAAGCTGGTGTAGAAATAATATAACCAACATTCTTATCTCCAATAGTATAGCACTCTGTACTGGCCTCATCCTATAACATGAATTCTAATGGAAAAATAATAGGCTAACTTACAGTGCAACAACATCGAAGGTGACATTGTCGCATGTTACACCCCTCCAGGAGCAATGGTCATTTGATGTGGCATCAATCCAATCGTACAGCTCGTTGTTAGTGTCACGAAACGACTTCTTGATTTCCAGTAGAGCTGCCCCTGTAGAAATGAGATTGTAAATAAACCTGGAACCATCTGAACTACTTAACTACATTCCCAATACAAAACTCGCTGCAAAATACAAATATAATGTATTCCCATGACAACACAGACGCAGGTATCGCCATTTCCTGGATGGGTTTTTCAATACAGAAACCCAATCTAAGAAATGTAAAGCTTCGCTCATGGGTACACTTACCATCATCTGAACCCGCCGATAGAAGGCCGAATGAGAGAAGAAACATGACTAAGAAAAAGAGATACACGCTAAGTTTTCTCCAAAAGCGAATGTCATAGATTGGCGCCATGGCTGCAGATACACAGAGTGGCAATCAGAAAACCAAAGTTCACCAAGTATTCTGAGTATCCTTCCAATCAGCCAGCATTGATTCTTCCATCAATTTTGCCCAAAACGCTAGATTCAAGGCCAAACTAAGTCCTCCTCCATGTTGTATCGATTGTTATCTCGTCACACAGTACACTGAGCTATCAGACCTGCTGCAGCACCAGCCCTCTGTCACCGATTAACAAAAGCAGACAGTTCACTTTCAAATTAATTAGACCCTAATACCCGAGCATTAACTTCATTTTCCGCCAACTGATATAGCACCGCTTTCATGCCAACGACGTGTCGGACAGAATATCGAGATATCGAGATCAACACATGATCCGTCCTAACTTCCGACGGTAAAGTCTGAGCGGCAGTTGACGGAAATAATTTCATCCGGCGCTGCGGTTCTCGAGGTGCGGCCCTGTAGTACAGTTTGTCGAACTGATATTTACGTGAAGGAAAAGCCGGCAGAGCCGTCAGTCGGAGGAGCAGTCGTTTGTCGTCGCTTCGACCGTTTCACGGCGAGAACCCGTACGGAATTATAACACGTGTCGTCTTTTTATTCGTTGCAGTGCTGCACTGTACGACCAAGCCGCCAGCTGGGGAACCGCGACGCCGAGCAGTCGCTTTCACGGCTATTAGTGGATTAACATTATTTAATGACGGTTTAGAATCCGCTCTCCCAGGCTCCCACTGCCATCGATTATTCTTGCATCGGTGTGCGGATTTGTCGGTGTGGTTCAATAAAATAATTTGCATTTTGGAATTGGGATCCGGGCGTTTTTATTTAAAAATTAAAGGATCGGGAAAGTGTCAAAAACTTATTACCGTTATTTTATATTTTGGAATTTTCAGGAAGAAGATTCAGTTTTATTGATACATGGATTATTAAAATCCTTTGGAATCTAAAAGAGGGAGATTCAGTTTTATTTATTTATTATCCGAAATGGATTATTAAAATGTTAATACTTTTACAAGGTTAATATATTTTAACATTTTACTATAAGCTTAAGATTATTATATTTTGTTTATTTTTTATTAGATTTTGTTTTAAAATTATATGGATTACTAAAAAATTGGGATTAAAAGGATAGAGATTCAGTTTTATTATTTATTATTTGAAGCGGATTATATAAAATGAGCTTCTCGGCTCAATAATATAATATAAAATAAGCTTCTCGGCTTAATAATATAATATATATTTATAATGTAGTAGATTTTGAATAAAGATTAATTTAAAGTGTCAGTTTAAAAATATAAAAAAAAATTAAATAAATTAAAGTTTTATTATATAATTATTATTTGTAATTTTTATATGGGTTATATTTTTTAACAACAAAATTTTATGGTTAATTTTTATTTATGAGTTTTAGTAAATTTTATATAAGAATTTTGAAAAAATAAATTATAGACTAAGCCTTTGAAGGTTAAGTTATTTTATAACCATTCAAAATAATATAAAAGGAAAACAATTATTTTAACTTAAAATCTAGGGAGAGTACTTTTGAATGGATGGAATTACATATATCATGTGTTAATATTATAAAATTTGGCTTCAATAGTGAGGAAGTTAAATCTTGTTGCATGAAAACCAAAAATTAAAATTTTAACAAAGATTATAGGGTTAGATTTCAATTATGGCAAAATAGAAAAGTTCAAATTTTTAAATGGTTTAACTTTTGATCTAACTCAATCATTTTTTATGAAATATTTTCTAAATTTGGTAAAGATTTATTAATTAAAAGATAATTTTTTTATTTATAGGAGTTACCTATGTTATAATTTGTAGTTCTTTATTGATGGACACTTTGACAACGGAACTTTGTTCCTAAAAATACCCTAATCACTCTACTTTAGAAAAAGTAGTAAATCAAGGTAAAATTTGCTTTCATCTAACCATGTAGTAATGCATGGATGATAGACGTATATAAAAAGTTATAATTCTCAGCAATTCAAAACTCTTAGGTCATATAAAACTCTATCCACACCAAAGTTATAATTTTCAACAATTTAAAACCTTTAGATGATGTAAAACTATATTTATCCCTAAAATCTTTAAGGAGATTTTATTATATTTCTAATAAAGACACTCTACAAAACACCCTAGAGAGAGGAATGCATAGTTTGCAAGTATATTCATCTTACAAACAATCAATCAGAAATAGGTTCATTATCTTCATGGGCTCTCTCATTAGTATAAGGATCATGATATATTTGATCTTATACAGTGCCAAGAGGTTCATTATCTTCCTAGACTCTCTCATTAGTATAAGGATCATGATATATTTGATCTTATACAGTGTCACGGATTTAATAATTATATTAATAGGAATACCACTTCCTACTTGAGGGACAATTACTCAAATAATTGGGAGGTAACTTTCACACTTCTTAAGTTCCACACTCCCTAACTTAAAATCCCTAAAGTGTCATTAACTTCTTGTATCTTAATTAAAAAAGTAAACACCTCTATTTGTCTCAGTTTTAAGTTTGAAGCTAATATTCCTTATTAAATATTTTTGGTAAGATATTATACCTAACCTAAAATTTATAAATAATTAAATTTCAACTTCTATCTTTATCCAAAATCCCAACGAATTACTAATTCCTTTAAATCTTAAAAAAAATACCACACTTTATTTATTCATCTTTAAAATAATAAAAAAAAATTACAAGGTGGGAAACTTATTTTAACTCAATTGTCAAACTAGTAGTGAGGACAACCAGATTATCAAACTAGTAGTGAGGACAACGAGTCATCTTTGGACGTTATAAGTGAATGCAAGCTGACTCATCACCGTTATTTAAGACATCTCTCGGTGTTATAAGTGAATGCAGGCTGACTTGTCATCCTTATTTAAGGAAAACCAGGCCACCACCGTTATTTAAGAAAAACCACACCACCTGGAATAACCCGTTGGTGATCTATAAAGGGTAGGCTTTCATTCCTACAAGATGCCTATGGGTCTTAGGCCCTTTAAGTTCCAAAAAAACACTCTTATCTAAGCAAAAACAATATCTTTAAAATGAATATATTATTTATATATATTTAATTTAATATAGTAACTATAAAATTTTAAAATAAATTAATAGCAAAAATGAAGCACATTATGGTTTTTTTATTAAAAAAAATGAATGCCCACTTTTGAAAAGGCGAAGTGGGCCCATGGGAATTGATCTTGGGAATTCGTTTCCTGATTGGCTTTTTGTCTTTTAGTGTGTGTTTTTATCCTTAGGATAGGAATGTATTTCAGCCCTCCTTTTTGCACCTTTTGTCTATTGATTCTTTCATGATCATCTCTTTGCACTTGCTTTCTCATTTAACCTTTGGACTATATGCATTCATTGTTCCCTCATTTAACCTCTGGACTATATGCATTCATTGTTTCCTTAACTATGATTGATTGATATTGCTAGAAAGACATATATGCATTCATTGTTTCCTTAACTACGATTGATTGATATTGCTAGAAAGACATCCTACCAGTTACATAATTCAAGAGCACTCCTTTAATAGACAAGAAGCACATGGGACATGATGATACCAAACAAACCCATCAAAGGAGACCATTCATTATAGGTTGTTATACATCCCTACCATAAGTGATTTGTGTCAATGTCCCAACAATGCAAATCATAACTAATTAATTGTAGCATTGAATTAAGGCATATTCTAGCCACTCAAACCTTTAAGTGTGATGGTGTTAGGTAGAATTAAGTGAATTTATATGATCATTAGGTTCTTGTTTCATGCCATGGTGAGAAGTAAGAGAATCTCAATAGTTGTGCATTTTTTGATTGTTGTATCATACCGAGATGTATGTTGGTAAAAGTGGGCTCATAGGGTTCATGCGACAATGATTGGGAAAGGCTTTAAAAAAATTGAATGTTTTCTTTTATTTTATCATGAAGTTCGTTTTTTTAACGGTGTACCACTCCAATTTGTCTCCACCTATATACACGATAGTATGATTAGATGTTATCACGTTTCATTAGATGAAAAATCAATATGGGAAGTAAAATTTTATTTCTTTATTAATAATATATTGTTTCTAGAATTTAAGAATACTAAACTCAATATGGGAATTGACTTTTTTTTCAATCATTATTAATCCTAGTGTGTTTTTAAAATTTGGATTTTCAAAGTAAATGGCTATTTTATATATATAAATAGTGTCTTGGTTGACCATAAAAAGTAAATGGATAAAAAATTGAAAAATAAATAACTTAATGTCTTATTAAGTCAAATGTAATAACTGTAAATAAAAAAAATTAAGATATTTCTATGTTGTTTGCAAGTTTTTTAATAACTTGTTATTTATTCATTTTGAGGTTAATGTCCAAAGTTAATTTTTTTATGTCTATTGTTAGTATAGAAAATCAATTTAAGGGTTTCTGTTTATTCATTAAACAATGGTACATCTAACAATAATATGATAAAGGATAAAAGAAATATTTATAAAGTATAAATTTATATTTATAATATTAATTAAGTTTGTATGTGATTAATTTTATACAAGTAAATATTTTTTATTTATTGATAAAGAATGAAGCAAAAAACATTCTAAACTATTTAAGTTCATTATTTTTCAAAAAATTAAATGACTAGATTAAGAATGAATATGAATAATCCTAAGTTAATTTTTTATATTCATCAATGAAGAATGAAGTGAAAAAAATTCTAGACTATTTAAGTTCACTATCTTTCTAAAAATTTAATGACTAGATTAAGAATGAATATGAATAAGCCTAACTTTAATGTGCAATATCATATACATACTCTTTCTCTCAATCAAGCAGACCATCTCACATGCTCAACTTCAAGAACACAAGTCATCGTCATCTACCACTAAAGGGGACTTTGAGATATCTCTAACACATGTACCATTAAATAAGCATTGCATCTCGTCTCTATTAACTCATGTGCACGTGATCTTCTAAATACGAATGTGAAAGATATCAAGTTATATAGGATTATCCATGAACCCTAAATACTAGTGCAACTAGGAACCTATGCCCTATGAAAAATATAGCAAAACCAATGTAAAACTCATGTGCTAATATGCTTCCCCTAATGTTTGACTCTACCTTGATTCAATTCCAAGAGGGACATAAAACATCTAACCATCATTTCCATTTCCTAAACAATGTTTAAATTGAGTTATGACACATATGATTAAATGGCTACGCTAGCAGCATTCATGTCAAGGGGAACATTTTAGGGAACAACATATAAGATTTTCTCTATTAGCCTCGAATAATTTTCATTCAATAGTTAATTGAACTTACATTATAGGTTTTGATTATGTGATCGTAGATAAATTAATTTATGTGATTGTCAATTAAACACCATTTGCAACTACTTAACCATGTTGTGTTATGCAATGCAATGATGAATGCTTATTTTTGGTGTATTTTTTGTTGATCACAAGTTACAATTTATCATTTCTATTATAATAAAGTTGTTGAATTGTATAACAAAGGTCCAAAAAAATTTAGCGAAATAGATATGCAAGGACCTAGCTTAAAGGATTATAAACATTCAAATTTGAGCTAACTATTATGATGACAGAACTTTCCCTTAACACATTTCATGAAGATAGCTAGGTGAATTCTAAAAGATGGTTCTAATCAATAAGCCTTCACTAAGGAATTACATATTCTACCAAAACATAACTTTGCTTTAAACATTGTAATACTCTAGAGATCTTAACTAATTTGACTCATACTAAACTGGTGTGTTCATGTGCCTTGTGGGATCCATAATAGCTATATCGGTGCTTTCAATGTTTGTTGTCCTAACATTGTGCACAATTCATGCCCTCTATCTCAAAGCAATGTACATTTCACTTATGTTTTCCCTTGATGTTTTCTTGTTCTTCATTTTCCTTTGACCTATGGTGGACTTCTTAATTGTCTTGATCTATGCATAAAGTGTTCCCTCAAATCATCCAAAATCTTGTAATAATCTCCAATAACTATCTTCGTAATTCCAAAGCACCAATCTCTGCCATAATTTTAAAGCATAAATGCCCTCTCAATTTTGATCGAACTTTATCTCCCATTATGTAAAAGGCATGTTGCCTTTTTCCTTGTGAAGTTGTCATCAACTATTTGCATTAAATGATTTTATTACATTAAATAGTAAGAATGGGTTGCATGTGAATTATTAAGCCATCCTATAACCTAGATACTTTCAAAACCATGGAGGGGATGCATGTGCCTTATAACATCCATAACATGTACTTTTTTGTTGTCAATATATTTGTACACAATGTTTTCATTCTTGGAGTTTGTGGTAATATATCCAATCAACTTAGTATATTATGATTGATAGCTTATCGAGACATTTTCTTGGAGATAACTATTATGACAAATGTATGATTCACATTATAAGTTATCTTCAATAACTTTTTCTTGAAAATTTCAAATGAATTAAATAATGTGGTGATCTTGTTGAGGGAGGAGAAAATACTTTATTTGAACCAAAGTTTCAACAAACTAAGGAATCAACGGGTAGGGACAAGCCTATATAGATCACCCATAATGCCTATGCTCTTTTGATTGCTATGTTAAGACTTCTCTAGGCCCCAACAAAAATGATGAATAGGGTCAAAGGACAACCACACAATACTCTAGGTTGATGTAAGAATTTTTATCTAAAAAGAGAGGTCATATAGTTAGGTTACCCTAGAAATTAAAAAATTTATTATATATTTGGAAAATGCTTGTGGTAAACCCAACAATTTATGTCTTGGTGGATATTGACTATATTGGAACTATAACTTTGGAAAATGTTCCTATGTTTTGAAAAGAATTTTGACATAAAACAAGTTGAGCTTAACCATTTATTAACTTACTTTAGTATTAATAATATTAGTTTATTAATTCCCCCCACGGTGTGTGCATTGAGGTAGATCCTCCCCTCCGCTTTGATATCATGGATACCCATCAAAATAAAAGCTCCAACATGCAAGCCATTTGGCAGGTGTTTGGTTTATGAGTCAACTTGCATGATCGGACAAATATGTAATCTAGGATCAGGAAACATGCAGAGTACTGAGTTGGCACCATGTCGCACAAGTCTAACTCATGGTGGATGGTGTAGGCACCCAATTTTTATGCCAGAATGATGAATTTCAATCATAATTCGAACATTTCATCTCATTCCTCCTAGGAACCAGTGACTATGGCAGTTCTTTGTCATAGGCTTGATGGCACTTTGCACCATCACAACACCATATCCAAGCAACGTGCTACATTTCGTCATAATGACTAGTGTGCTCAAACCACTGGTTATGCATACGCCCTTGGTATTGGAAAAATTGAGTGATCCAAGGCTCCTTTGCTCCTATATCAAGATCATGCAAAACTATTTGTGAGTTGCTTCTCTTCTAGCTAGTGAATTTCATTCGGTCAACTCAACTACTTTTGTGTTCTACCTAGTAATAGGCTCCTTATCATTTTGGGTAAGCCTAGTCTTAATTCAATTTGGCTTTCTTTGTCTCAACTTGTGTTTTGTTTGATCATTCTTTAGCTTATCTGGTCTATGGATTTATGTTTCTCTAGTAAATATTGTGATTTGGTATGGCCTTCTAACTATCCTTGGTTTTTTGTAGCTCACCCCTCTCAATTCACTCCCAGACCTCTCGCTTACCCTCCCCACATAGATTTTCATCAACCTCTACACTCGCATTAATTCCCTACATATCCTACAACTGCGTCTATCCCCACCAACTTTTGTTCCAACCTAAATCCTTCCCCTATAAGTCTCTTTCTCACTCCTCTATCTCTTCTTAATTATCCTAACTTACCAAATCCCCATATTGTCATCCCCCTCATCCCTAGTCATTCCCCTCATTCTAAATCCAACACCTGCATCAACATGACTTGTGGGTGAGCTACAATCTCTCATAGAGGAAGGGTAAGAGGTTTTCCCTCAACCTCTTCTCCAACCCCCATTCATATGGCATCAACACTCAATTTCCAGCCTAAGCGCAGGTGAGGGAATCCATAACTTGTTCTAAGCAGTACATCCTTGGGATTGTCTGCCAAGAAATTGAAGATAATTGAAGCAATTGTGTGTCAAGAACATCATTGAACCATTAACCGCCATGGCTAAGCTCTGACCACATAATGGAATACTAATTTAGGAACTTCCACTTACTCGATATATTTGAGCTATATGCATGAAATTAATGTTTATTGGCACACAAAAATTCTTCTGGGGTGCATCCTCACCAACAACAACTAGGATCAACAGGAAAATGCCTATAAATTGGCATATTTGGAGGAGAAACTAGATGACATGGATCACAAAGTCAACATTCTCCTCAGCAAGTGCGACAACAACCCCTTTCCCTAATAGATCCCCAAGTAGGACAACTCAAAATAGTAGATTCTATGAATCTCATCCTTTTGCTTTCAATTTTTGTTGATCCATGTATTGTTAGTCTATGTATCAATTCAGTCAGCCACTGTTCTTTTTGTTTAATAGATGTTACAATTAGGAGAGGTATCCATAACCTCAAGGCTTTAAAGTTAAGCCTATAGTTTTGGTTTCCCATTGGGCAGGCCAAAGACCGACAAATGTTGGTTAAGTAAATTTTTGCAATCGTATAAAACATAAAAATAATCACTCATATAAAAAATAAAAATAAAAACAAAACAAATTCTATGTGTCCTCGCATGTGTTATGCACATATGTTATAACATATATAAAAACATATATATAGATGAGGCAATAAAAAAAAAAAAAAAACTATTCTATGTGTCCTAGCATGTGTTATGCACATATGTTATAACATATATAAAATATAACAATCGAAAATGGAGTGTGTATCAAAAGCGGACCCATACTACATAGACCAATCCCCTGAATGAAACCTTAACTACACAAACCATGACCTATGACAAACACTACTAAGGGAGGGAGGAGGGAGGAGGAGGAGACATATCTAGAGTGTGGATACCATTTTCTCATAACAAGAAGCAGACTTGTCATTGAGGAGATACATGAGTTGAACCATTAATGTTTAAAAGTGATAGAGGAGACATAGAAAATGATCTAGAACACATTGTGATTAGGGTATGTAACCTAAAAGTGTAATTAGATTCAATTCCCATTTGATGTGAAAACTTGATTTTATGATAAATTGTAGGGTAAAAATCTCTAAGGAAATGAAAATATATATTCCACCCATGAGATCCATGGATATAAACAACAAATCCATAAAAGAAAATGGACAATCCATTTCTAGATTTATGTACAATTCCATTGTTGCAATTCAATTATGGGTTTGGCATGGAAAAGATAAACTCTTGATGTCATGAGCTCAAATGAACTGGTAGGTTTGCTTATGGAATTTGATTACTAAGTTTTGATCTATGAGTTTTAATTATGGGTTTCCAAGCACACTTAAATTGGTTTCTAGTTTTTCTTTAGTTTAGTGTGGAGAGTATGATTAGGAGAAATGTTGGACAATTCTATGCCTTTAATGTAAGTTTCTTTATGTAGTGAATATGATAGATCACATGCAAGTTTGATTAAGGTCATATTCATCGATGCATACATGAATACATGAATATGGAATTTTTCTTCTTGATACTCCTACTATTTTGAAGTTTAATCATAACAAATATGAGTGATCGAAGAGATTATCAACCATGTGAATGTTTAAGGTTTTGCATGTAGGGCTACCAATTCTCACCATTATTTTTTATCTTGAACTTATTCTATTCATGAATTGATTATATCTTTAGCACTTGTGAACCTATCTTATATTTCAAGGAAATTAATTTATTCCATTTACTATTTGATGTCCTTAAATGACACGCTTAACATGATGACAACTTCTACATCAATCATCATTATTAAACACTCCCTCCCATGTGAGTTTGTGACTATTATTGAATTTTTAATTGATGGATAGCCTCTAAAGACTTAATGTGATCCATAAACTATCATGGATATTCCACTAGATAGTTCGTCACAACAGTTCTGATAAAATTGTACTTAAAAATCCAAAAAAATATGCAATATTACAGTTTTATATCTCTATAGATTTATAGATCTGTATAATATTGTTAATAGTGTATGCCTGTTTATTAAAATTATGCAGAAAATAAGAAAAGATGAAATAAAAATCTCACACACACATTTGACACAAGATATGACCTAGGAAACCCTTTCAGGAGAAAACCCCAACTAGAAGGTGAGGTCACTCCACTCTCTCTCTCTTTGAATCGAAATATGGCTACGAGTATAAAGAAGTATGGCTTGTGGCCTGTGGGCTACTACAATGCACAAATCCTCTTTGTGTGCTCTCTCTCCTATCCCTCTTGGTTATTTTTGCTTAGATATGGAACAAACACACTCAAAAAAATGGAACCCCTTTGCCTCCTAATGGCCTAGTTATAACATAAATCGATAGCCTACTTGTGGTTAGGTTTTACTACCTCAACTCTTAACCAGAGTTATAATATAGACTCTTCTAGAGTCTTCTTCATCATAATTATGTGGCTAGCCCCTTTTCCATGAATTATGGGGGTTAGCGTGCCATACTCTCAAAATATGGTGGTGAAAACAGGAAGGTCAACTTCTAAGTGGCATTACTTTTGCATACAAACTTCGATTGTTGTGATTCTTGTGTTGTTGGAAAGGTATTTGTGAATAGAATAGAAAAAATAGGTGTGGCACTAAAGAAACAAAGTTTATCATTCATTATCATCAAGTATTCATGCTATGTTAAAGTTTATCATTCCACGCAATGCTTGTGATGTCTTATTTTGGTCCTGATCTGAACCTTTTCAAACACACGCCATCTCCTACCTTGACCTTGCAGCATTGTTGGTCTTCCCTTCAGAAACTACGAATCTTGGAAGGCAGGCCCACCTTAAGGATATGAACTGTGTAGTCTTGAGAGGTGATCCAACCTTGAGCTCAGAAATCGCACAATCATGAGAGGCAGGCCAACCTTGAGCTCAAAAATTGTGAAAAAGCTTCTCCTACCTCAGAAATTGCGTAATTCATTGAGCCAAGGAATTTCCCAATCCCTTGTGGTTGGGAATTGTGCAATCCTTCTTGGTAGTGTGAATGACCTTCTTAGGAGTGGACAATTAGTTTCATGAAGAGTGGCACAAGTTGTTATTTTTTACTTTTTGCCAAGTGTTGTTTTTTCCTTGATTTTAGGCATGTGCGTCATAAAACCTAGCCTAACCTAGATCTATATAATAGACGCCCCTAGAGATCATTTTCACATTTGATCTTGGAGCTCTATCCTTCCCAAGGAGATCAAGGAGGCTTCAGTGAAGTTTGTAGCACTTTTCCGGGTGAGTTTTACTTTTGCTGTCTTTTGTCGTTTTTTCTGTCACTTTTTGTCATTTCGCTTCTGTGAGTGTTTTTTTGCTTGTTTCTTTTCATAGCAGCTGGTGTTTTAACTTATATTAGCTTGTACAGGTGTTAGTTTAGTCTATCATTCACTTTTTACAATTGTCGCATTAGCTCCTTGTTTTTGCCCACGAGTGGTCGTTACTACGACATTTTCTTGTGCATGTTTGTTTTTCCTTTTGCATGTTGATTTTCTGCATTGGATTCTCACTGATCTATCTTACCCTTAGTCATATCTACACTCTTGCTTGCACTATCACTCATATCTGTCACTTTCCCATCTCCTTCCTAGGCAGATCTACTCTAACTTGGCCAGCAATTTCCTTCTTCAACTACGCATTTCGCAAATCTAAGGCTCAAGCCTTGAGCTTGGACTATGAGATTGCGCAATGTGCATTCCATGGCTTGCCCAACTATGAATTAAGTTGTTCCAAGGCTCAAGTGTCACCCTTGGTCTAAGACTACACAATGCATAGTCTCTCTCTTAGTCTCTCAAGGCTAAGACTGTGCATTGTGTAGTCTCAAGCCTCAAGTGTATCCCTTGCCTGCTGAGACTACGAAATGTGTAGTTCCTAAGCTCAACCTCTCTTTTTCAGTCTAAGAATTGCATATTTCTTCCTCTCAAACTTGTGGTTGTTGCCTTGATCTTGTTTTGAGGGTTGTTTTGCTTGAACTGACTTATGTTTTCCATGAGTGCATTTTTCTCCTACAGGTTCTACAATTTTTGAGCACTTCTCTTTGTCAGTTACTATTATTATAGCTCCAAAGAGATTTATCTCAAGGGACACCATTAAAAGCAGCACAAGTGAGATAGTTGAGAGTGTTCTTGCCACTATGTCAATTTTCTATGACGCTTAACTATTCATTGAGAAAGACTTAGACATTACATGGCACACAGTGAAATATGCTTACATAGCAAGCAGTTTCAAAGAAGATCTTGAAGACAGGCAGGTTTACATCAATGTCCAAAAGTCAAGATTACACAAGGTTGCACGTAGGTATCCAACCTTTTCATGCACAAAAATCATTAACTGGATTTTGTCATGTATAGATAGAAAGACCGTGACTCTCAACAGTGCTAGTGGATGGCCTCTTTTATGACGCATGATTTTCACTCTATGTATCATTTTCTGTAGCCAAAATATTACATGGATTCCCACTTCTATGCAATCACCAACTACTTAAGCACAAAAGATGTCATCAAAAGTTGGGTGAAAGAGCCATCCAAATTCCGCCAAACACCCAACAACACTTACAATACCAAATCTCTTAGGAATCCATTTCAGTACTTGATAGTCCTATGTTGTGGGATCTATGGCTAGAAGAGTATTGATACCTTTCCCGAAGGTTATCCATTCTTGATGCATCAAATTGTGAAAGAATGGAAACCATTTAACTCGTTAGACTTGTTGTCTCAACAATTGAGGACCCGTGTAAATAATTCCAAGAACCCTCCCAATGGTAAGTAAGTCAGATTCTACATGTTTGCGTACTTTTTGGATGTAATCTATGCTTGTAACTCTTTTCATGGCATGAGTTGGACTTGGACACCCAAGGAACCTTCTGTGTACATTTATTGCAAGCTTCTTTCAGATTTCAACCACAAAGGAGTCATGGAGAAGCTGACAGATCACTTCCTCATTCCATTGTACAAGATTATCTTTAAGGAAGAGCCACCTTGCATGTTGTGTGGGGTGATGGAAGCAGTGTTAGAATTAGCGGATTGGTTTGCCTCACTGAATGGCACTTACCTTAGAGTGTTTCGCGGTCAGAAGTCTCCACATCTTCTACCGAGGTATGCCACTGCAAGCTAGTCATGCAAGAAGTTACTTATCCTCTTTTCACAAGGTTATCAACAATGTTGCAGAGGAAGAAGAAATCACCTTGGCCTGCTCTTCCTTTGAAAAATGGGTTGTAAAAGATCAAGAATACGAAGGTCACTGACACCGAAGGCAAAGAGATAGAGAAATTTGCATTCGGTCTAATGGATTACAATCTATATGATCCCGGGAATGTTTTCAAAGAACATTGTGCAAAGATACATTTCAGTTGGTCAAGCGAGACTTTCTTCAAGCCCGAGGAGGAAAGGATGAAGAATTGTTACAATGCCTCTAAACCCCGCCAACCATTCAACTTTGTAGGAACATCACACCTTACTCCTCAACTGAAAGCAACTCTAGAAGCAGAATCATCAGTAAGGTGCAACCTAGTGCACGAAAAAGGGAAGTAGAAAGTTGTGCACATTCCATCGAAAGAACAAAGTCGTAAATGGAAAGTGGATCCAATCATCTTGAAAGCGGCCATAATAGTAGGGAGAAAGAGAGAACAAAGGAAGTAGTTGGATGAATTGAAGTGGAAGGAAGAACAAGAAAAGAAGGAAAGAGAAGAAAGGTAAAGGAAAGAAGAGGAAGAAAGAAGCAGGAGCACTGAAGCAAGTCGAGGAAGAGGAATAAAGTCAACTGCTGGAAGAAGAGAGCAAGCAATTGTAGGACAGGGAACTTGCTCAAGAAATTGAAGATATAATAGTAATCCAGTATTTGGAGGTGGAGCAACAGAACCGATGTTCATCTCATGCTGAGCACAAACATATCACTATTCAGTCTCCCCCTCCCCCAACAGCAAAACAAGCTCTGAGCGAAGAAGAGGAAATTGTCCCTCTTAATGATGGTCTGCTCATGGATACATACAATCTAAATTATGATGAGCTTAAGAAGGAGATTGTACAAATGAGAAAGAAACACTTTCCAGACAATCTCACCTCTCTCACTTTCATTAGAGAAAGGGTATTGTGACGGATACTAGGAGGAAACCATAAGCCATTACTACAGCCAACTTGGCCTTCGCAAGTGCTACCAAGTCAAACACATAGTATTTCATGGTCGAGAATAGACATATGGCAAAGAAATTATAAGCAACAAGGAATCAAGTGGAACAACTCCAAGAAGAGGTCTAGAAAGCAACTCCCACACAGGTGTATCAAGAAGAACTTAAGGAAGCCATACTCGGTGAAGTATCAACATTGGGATAAGATGAGAAGCCTCTACGGGGAGCTTGTCACCATGCACAAGGTAATTGTCTGCTTGCACGACATGTAGCAGAAGTGTAAGGATAATGCTAAATGTCTTAAGGTTGCTCATATAGCCATCGCTTTTGTGCATGAGTGGGAAATGCAACACAAAGGCGCACCTCCTAAGTTGGTGAAAAAAACAAGGCAATAAGCTGAGTTGGAGAAAGCAGGGGTTCGAATGATTATTCAGAGCAACAAACAACTCGCCTCATTCATTGCCAACATTGAGGCCTCGTACACATGGTTGTACAACAATTTGGATTTCAAGGTGAAGTCACACAAGATCCCTTCAGTTGGCTCACTCATTAAAGCCAAAGGTATGAATCAAATCAAGTAGGAATTTGAAGAATACTTAGACTAGCTTAGGCATATTGCTACCAAGGAATATGTAGAGGTGAACATGCATAATATGAAAAAGTACATTGGTGGCCTTGTCCAGATCAATACCATGTTGCTTCTACTGAAGAAGGAAACTCAGACTAGTTCCAAGTCAATGTACCCAGATGCAATGGAGGCTAGAGTCTGCTTCTAGCCTGATCCCATCACATAGTTTGGGGAAGTCATCACACAGTACAAAGCTTGGTACCACTATGTGACCGAGAAACTACAAGTTGAAGTGGTTGAGCTAGAGTTTCCCCAAACTCAAGCTTGACTTGTTTTTGTCTTATTAGGTTGTCTAGTTGACTCTACCCAATTTTGTCTTATATGGGTATGAGAAATATTGTAATATTCTTTTGTAATTAATTGTAAGTGAAATTCCAAGTGTCAATTATGGAATGTGAAGAGTCATTTTTTAATGAAGTCCAAAGGTCATGGTTGAAGGAAGTCAAAGAGTCATGAGGGAAGTCCAAGAGTCACAAAGGGGAGATGATTAGTCATCTCATTTGTTATAAATATACCCTCATAACTCATGTAAAGGGATTTGGGCCAATCTTTTGGCTTAGGATCAGAAGCTTGGGAGTTTTGTTGAGAGTCTTAGATTCTCCTTAGCATAGAGGGAGTATATTTCTTTGGAGGAGCAGGTGTTGGCTTCATGTTTCACTATTGGGACTAGTGGTTCGCCAATTGTATATGTATGTTTGGGACTTTTACTTTGATAAAAGCTTAGAGCCGACACATTTTCATGCATATTTTGTGAATATAGTAGGACTACACTTGTTATGTTTGCAATACATGTTATTTCATTTACGCTAATGCTTATGAACTATTTTGTTTACATTAGTATGAATCATATTAAATGTGTGTTGTTGTATATTTCAATCATGGTTATCTTGTGAACTGTTTTGTAGGCTAACTTATCATTCCTTTTATGCTTGTGTGTGTTAGTTTCAGTCTTTGCAGCCTTCCTCCAGTGATCAAACATGCTCTTACAAAGTGATTTTAAGGTGTCAAGGTCAAATTTCATCATTTCAGTGAGTCTTCAAGTAAAATTTGGTCACTAGGTATTAGGTCTAGGGTTTGCTTTTACTCCTTTCAAAGTTGTCCAAATGTCGGTCCATGTCACCATTCAGCTGAGTGTACCATCATTCATAGGGTTGTCATCATCATGTCAGGTTCCAATGGGTCGTTTTACACCTTGTTCATGCTTCAATTGCACCTAGGTAAGGTTCATTTCCCTCTCCTAGGGTTTTGAAGGTAATTTCTCTTGGATGGTCAAATCATCAACAAAACTTGTATCTTGATGTTCATACACCTTCCCCTATCCTTAATGTACCTTATTAAACACTTCCCATCACTGATATCCCTCAAATTCCTCATTTTCACACAAACCCTAGTTTCTTGCTACAACTTGACAATTTTCTAGGCTAGGCCTGTGTTTTTCCCTTTTGGACCTCTTCCCCTCACTCAATCTCTAAAATTCCACTTTCCCCTACTTCCTAACATCCCTCCCTACTTCCAAAATTTTTCTCAAGAATTTAGAAGCCCCTTATCCCCTTCATTTCACTTCATTTCGACAAATCCCTTGTTCCACACATCGGGATAGGTTTTACTTCAATGATGTTTCTAAGCAAGAAACTATGAATTTGGAAAAACTGAGATAGGTTTTTGTCCACAATAGGCCAATAAAGAAAAACCTCCTTCACTTTTTACACGTGTCATGGTTTTAGAGAAATGTAAAAAATACAGTTTCCTTAGGAGAATTGATGCACCTCTGAAGTGACCTTGGGAAAATCAAGTTTTCTCCTAGATTGGTTGGGAAAATGACTTGCTTGATGAGTCAAATGATAACTAGACACAAATAGCTTTCCAATGAGCTATCATGAGCTCAATTTGGAGTTGAGGAAGACCTTCAAAAGTTGACTGCAACAACACTCTGCCTTGAGGTAGCCTCATTTTGCACATTTTGACTAGTCTTGGAGATTTGATTTTTGACAAGGCAAATGAACTCCAAATTGAAAAATTAAAGTTGGGTTGGAAAAAAGACTCAATAAGATTTCTAACGAGCTATCCCACGCCCAATTTGGACACCAGTAAGGCCTCCAAAATTCTCCTGCAAAAAGGCGCTACGCATTGGGGCAGCATGGCGCATTGGGCTACAAAGCCTGAAATCAATTCAAATCTTCCTCCAAAGACTCTCAAATTGCTAAATTCTTCATTTCCCAAGTAAGTTAACATCTCTCCATGACCAATGAATGAATTTCTCTTCGTGCTTATGGTGATTTAATGGATAAAAATTAAAACCCTACCTCCTTGCATTTTTCTTTTGTCCAAAAACGATTGCATAGGGTTTATGAGTTTTATTTCTTGCTGCTAATTCCACTCCTAGCCATTTCTCACTTCCTCACTCCTTCATTCCCTCAATCATTTTATCCCTCTCTTTACATTCTCATCTACCCATTCCACATTTCCCATATCCCTAATCAACTAACCCTAAATCCCTAATCCCACTATCCCAAACCCTAGTCAAATATCCTCAAAACCCTAATTGCCATCCCAAACCATAAATATCATCCCCTAAACCCTTTCATTCCCTAAAACCCTACAGCATGAAATCCTCCCCTCATCAGTCCCACTCATCCATGGAGCTCAAAAACATGAAGGCAAAATCGGCAAGCTGCCAAAAGGAGGAAAGTCAAGCTCACAACACTTGAACAAGAAATCAATGCTGATCATGAATCTTGGCTTGAGAGGACAAATATCCGCTTGGAAAAGATGCTAGAGAAGGCCAACAGAGAGAAAACTATGTTGAGGCACATGGCATATCATTACTTGGCAAGAAACAAAGTGTGCAAGACAAGAATCAGGAACTTGAAGGCCAAGTTGAAGAAGGCACCGAGGAAGCGAAAAAGAGAAAGATAGACTTTAGATCTTGGCTGAGGCTTCCTTGGCCCAACACAACACTTAATTAAGGACACTCATTTTTTGAAATTTTGAAATTTTTGGCCTAAAAAACAAGTTTTTCTTCTCGATGCGCCACGCCACCTGGCGCGCGCTTTTGATGGGGACCTCCTTTTGAGGAAAAATCAGCATTTTTGGATTTTTCATGGAAAAATATGCATGCCCACAAATGGCCAAGAAATTTTGATAGGTTTTGAGCTTCCAAAAAGGTCAAAAACACCTCAAAAATGACCTTTCTACCCCTTTTTGGACACATAGGAAGCAGTGTTGGGAGAACTCAGTTTTGGAGGGGCAAATGGAGGCCAAATTCAAAAATTCCACTTGTGCTAGAAAGTAGACAGGTAGACCTTTCCAACAAGCCCACTTGGAGAAAATTTGGACACCAGGAAGGCCTCCAAAATCAGCTGCAAAAAGGCGCTATGCATAGGGAAATCAGCACGGCGCATTGGAGGAATTTTGCTCATTTCTAATTTTTTCACAGTTTGAATTTTCTCCTTCTAATTGTCAAACTCATGATGTAATTTAATGTGACATGATGGATTTTGATGTAATTATGCTAAATTTTTACTCATAGAGGTAGATTCATCCATGAAAAGGTAGTTTGCAACTGAATGAATCAATTTCCTAGTTTTTAGAGGCAAGTTGTTCCACTGCCTACTTTTTAGTTCTCAGTTTAGATTTTGTTGGAACAACTCCTAATATTATGAGCTCGACCCCTAGAGGCTAGGATGAGTTGTTGGTTGCCTATATCTTGTAATTTTTCAGTCATTAGCATGGTTGGACTTTTGGGAAAGCTTTGGAGCTTATTATATATTCATTTCAGTAGTTTGGCTAAGGAATAGACCAGTGGTTTGCAGCACTTTATGGGATTCATGTGGCATCTTGCTTTGGTATTGTCTTTCCTTCTATAATTTTAAGTTTACATGTGATTTATGTATTCCATTATCTCTCTTTGCTTCATCTTAACTAAATCAAACAAGGATAAAAGGTAGAATACATTGGAAGTACAGTGCTCTACCTAGGGTTTGTTTAGTTATCTATGTTTTTAGCTGTTTGAAGAGGATCCCTGAGACTTTCATGCCCTCTTCAACTCCTCACCAGTCTAAAGGCTCTCCATCTCACTCAATTTGAAGTACCAAACCATTTGCCTACCTTGCCCCATAGAGATCTCTGCAAAACTAAGCCTCATTCCCCAGACCCAAATCTGCCTTTCACATTTGAGCCAACACAAAACATCATCAAATTCAATCAAACACCTCTGTACACATTGTTACACAGTAATTTGTCACCATTGGTCACCGTCCCTATTACCCCTGTTTCCGTACTTTGGAGGACTGATTCCGGGACCTGTGAGCAGTGACATAACCTAAAAACACTTGCATTATGTTCCCCTAAGTATGTACTTCATGTGCCCTGAAGACACCTCCTGCAAAATATCCCTGAAAAGTTCCCTTTTTCCATTAGCGCGGGTCCACAATGTACTACCCGCGCCAATCAATGAGATCCTCAAAAGTGGGTGCGACCATTGGCGCTCTGTCTTAGAACAACCCCCGCGCCAACCAAGTTTGGTAAAGATTTTTGACAAACGCGCGCCTAGATGTTTTTTCCCTTCAAGTCATGAAGTCTTTTGAGGATAAAACTCATCTTCTAGATGTCGAGAGTCATCATCTATCCTTAACATCTATCCACAGCAGCTTTTTGGAGATAATGCCGATCCATAATGGGTGTCCTGGTGCATTGTATCTTCCTCCCCTTCTCCATCTATAAAAGTCTGTCCTCATGCACTTGACAAGCTAGTTTTTGAGTAATGCTAGTTGTGATAATGCTTGTCTTGAGTGATAGTAAGAGTCTTGAAGCATAGGGAGGTTATGCTGCCGGAAGTCTGAGAGAGAGAAGGTCTATTGCAAGACATACATAGCTGCTCGCCCAGCCAGAGGAGAGGTTCAACGTCAGAACCTTGGTTGTATCTTTCTCTGTTGATTATTCATTAATAAACGACTATCATTATGGTTCCGATCTTACTGTTCATTATGATAATGTTTGATCTATTTCCTTTCTGACTGATATATAGTTGTATTTTAGTGGATTTTATGCTTGTATTCGCTTCGTTCTTTGCATGTGCAGGTATCCGTTCGCGGAGATCGTGAGGATTGTGACCTGCCGAAGCAAGGGAACGGGAGTATCAACTCTTCTTCGACATTAGCGTTGGACTCCAGGTTGGTTCTCATAATCCACTTTCAGTTTGCAACTAGGAACTTGCATGGTAGCGTGAATTGATTGTTGCTAGACCCATTTTGGGCTAGTGGGATCGCCTCTGTCCGCAGAGGGGATTTACCTCTCCAACAATTTGGCGACTCCACTGGGGAGGAGCTATTTGTTGTTTGATTCATAAACCTTGGACGGAGTCTGAAGCACGGCCAGGCAGCCTTCGAAACGCTATTGCTTTGCATTAGCGAAGTAGATCAACGCCACTTCAGTCAATCTCCGGTTTGGTTTACGAACCGAACAGCTTAGAGTTTGTCTTGTGTTTTGGTTTTCTCTTGCTTGCCTATGCAAATGAGCTTTCTGGGTCAGTTTTAAAGTTGTTTCTTGCTGTTTGATCTGTCTGAATACTGTCGACCAGACCCTGGATTGCTTGATTTATTTTTTGGGCCAGCAAACTTTGTTGGCGCATTTTTTTATCTGACAATCGCGCCAGTTGGCGCATGTTGCACAAAAGCAACTCGCGCCAATTCCTTAATAGCGCAAGTTACAAGCTGACAGTCGCGCCAATCCTGTGAACTTTGCCAGTTTGCTTATTAGAAGCTTTTCAAACTCAGATTTCTGTCTTTTTACATCTTTTTTCAGCTGCTGGATTGTATCAGAACTCTGTTTGACTGGTTTTTTACCTTTATCCTTCAGGTGTTTGCCTATTTCTATCGATTTTATATCGCAGCCCTAGAGCATCTAGTGGCTTTGTATGTCGAGCCTTCCGTGGGAGTTTTCGGTGCTTTGATTGTCCAGTCAACTTTTTGGTTGTTTTCTACACTTGTCTAGTGGTTGCCAAAACTTATTATTCTGTGCTTCGAGCAATTCACCTCTAGCTCGTTTGGATTTTGCTTGACTTCGTTTGAGCTTAGATCACATGGTTCATTGAGGTCTTTGTGATTTCCCTTGTTTTGACAGTTTATCTTGGTGTTTCAGACTTGGTTCTATTTGCATTGAGTGAAATTTGCCTGTTTATACTTGTCAATATCTCTCGAGATTTGTTTAAGTGCATTATGCCATTTTAAAGAAAAAAAACAAATGATCTTTTTGCATTATATTAGTTAGCATTTATTGTTATTGGCAATTAGTCGCTTTTAAAAAGAAAAGAAAAAAAAGTTTCATTTCTTGTTATTAGCTGCATTAGGATCTTTGTTGATTGTTTAGTGATCATTTTGTTTGTTTGAAAATCTCAACTCTCCTGTAGTTAGCTTTCATTGAACGGAATGATATATTTTGGCATGTAGTTTGCATTTAGGAAGTTTTGAGAGATCACATACGGTAGGACCTAAAAACTGAGACCTAATTGAAGATCAACTGTAAAATAAACCAAATGAATATAACAACGCATTGGAACCTAACACATATATTCTAGAGGTCTAGGCTAGAGACATGTTCCGGCGTCGTTAAACCTAGTCACTATTGTTTCACATTACGGTTGGGTGATTCCTCCTCTTGTGACTCGATAGTGGTCTAGCACGGACTAAGCTCCCACGTACCGTCGTGTATATAAGGGAGACCCCACTAGGTTATCATCCTTTATCCACAGGAAGCCGTGTCTGCCGCCTTACAAGCTGTAATGCACTGAACACAACATTCGGGAAGATTGACTGCCGTACGAGAAGTCCTTGGTTTTCATCTGATTGCCAAGGTGTATAAGCAGTTTTACGGATTGTTTGGTAAACCCTTTGCCTAGAGTCTCCAGAGTAGTCACTTTTGATCCTTTTCGGACTCCTTAAAAGAAAAGGTGCCAGTGAGCGTCTTGTCACTTCGTGCTCATTAAACATTCGAAGGAGACTAGAGTCATCTTTTTGTCCTTTTCTCGACTCTTAAAACATGAAAAGGTCAAGTTGTGTCTTTGCGTCTTAAAATTTATTCGGCCACGATACACATTTACCCGGTTAGATTTTGTTTGTGTTAGTTTGAGTAGGGTTTTGTCTCGTTAGATTCCCTAGGATTTTGTGAAATTTCATCCTGGCGGAATTACCAATTTCGTCTTCTTCCGAGATACCGGTTGTAAGTGAAATTCTTCCTGTTGTTCCGAGTATACAACCGATTAGTTCTCGTGCTCCAGGCGACGAGACTTACGAGTTTCATTGGAACCCTATTTGGGAACCTTCTGAGGACGGTGTCCCTTTTTGGGACTACACTTCTCCTCGTGTTTCAGTCCCACCTTTTTCCTCCGACATGGAGAACGTTTCCCCTACTTCGACTGAAGAATCCGTTGCGACGAGCGGTGAAATTCCTACCGCAACGGAACCTACACTTGTTAGTAGCACTCCTACTACTGGGAACCTACCTCCAGGCTATAAATCATTAAGGGATACTATGCCCTCTGGAACTCCTTTCACGGGTTCTATTTGGTCGCAACTCGCTTTTCCCACCACGGAGCCCTTTACTCCACAAAGTCGCAGTACACCTGTTACGTCAATCACAACCGCTCCAACGGTATGTGTAGCTTCTTCGACTCCTATTTTTGGTCGACCTTCGGCTTCTTTATTTGGAGTCTTTGATCCTACGTCAAACGTCCCAGCAGAGGGGCCATACGATCGATATTTGCCGTCTCAACCGGTGGTTGAGGTTTCGGTTCCGTTGTCAATTGATTGGGGTTCCACCTCTTTTCATGGTGGCCAAGTATCGTCTGCGCAGTCTCCAAGACCAACAAGGGCAATCCTTCCAGGGAAACCCTTTTGCTTCTGGTGGTCCGTTTTTCCCCTCTTATGTTCAACCTTCTAGTAACTCAGGTCAACCTTCTGTTCAACAAGCCCAACCTGGTATCCAGCAAGGTTATCCTACTGGAAAAATTGGTCAATCATATGTTAACCCAAACCAACCCAATGTCCAGTATGGTCCAATATCTGGACAAGCTACTCAACCACATGGTCAGCCCACCGTCTAGTATAGTCAACCTTCTGGGCAAGTCGGTCAGCCTCAAATCCAATCAGGCCAACCAACTGCCCAGCCCACTCAGCCATCTGGTCCGTTAGGACAACCTTCAGCTGTACAACTCCACTCCCAGCAGGTACAACCTTCTGGGCAGGTAGGCCAACCTCAATATCAACAAGGTTATCCTTCCGGCCAGATAGCCCAACCTACAGGACATCCTTCTGGCACTGCTCAACCTGGTTTTTTGCCCCAGGCTGGACCCCAGACCCCATCCGGTCTTCAAATGCAAGCTGGAGTTCAATCTCAACCAGTCTATCAAACTCAGCCTGTTTCTCAAACCCAGTTTGGAGTCCAGCCACCATATGGTTACCAGCAACCTCAAGGGCAACCTTTGTTTGCCCCATATCAAAATTATCAACAACTGCAGGCGAGTCCTTATCAGAATTATCCGCAACCATATGGTGCCCCTGCAGGACCATTTGGTACTCCATGGAACGCTGGGGGGCAGAACCCAAATCCCTACGGACAAAACCCTATGGGGCCAAATCCGTCCGGACCAAGCCCTTGGGGGCAACCGCCAGTTGGTTGGAACCTTGGTGCTCCATCCCACCAGCAGCCCCAGATGTCCTTTAATCCTCAATTACCTTTCTTAGCAACTTTAGAATTACCGGATGTGTCCAAGTTGACCAATGACCCTATTCTCCATAATCCGTATTGGCCTCCGGTTCCAACGAAAATTCCCGGTGACTGTCCAAAGTTTGATGGTAAAGCTAATGAAGATCCACAAGCTCATGTCATGACTTATCACCTGTGGTGTTCATCCAATTCATGGCTTGATGATTCAATTCAACTTCGCCTTTTTCAAAGGACTCTCACTGGCTCTGCAGCTAAGTGGTATATTGAGCTCAATCGCGGATCCTTTCAGGATTTCAATTCCTTGGCTATGGCATTTCTCACTCATTTTTAGTTACCCATTCGATATGAAACGGGTACACACCTCCTCACATCCTTAAGACAGACAACGGCTATGCATATCTCTGATCATATCCATGAATGGAGACGGCGTAGACGTATGATCAAATTTTGGATTCCCGACCAACTTCTTACTGATTGGTTTACGACTTCGTTCGTTCCTCCAATAGCTCGGGACATTGCCATGGGGGCGTGTGTCACTGAAGAGCAAGCTATCGCGCGCGCTCAGTACCTTGACTTGGTTTATTCTCAGTCAGGTACACTGTATGATTATCTGCCTGACGCCTCGAGGCCAAGAACATCCAAAGCCCCGCCAACACCAACTGTTGACGGTATTATTGGTTCCGTTAATTCATCCTCGAAGAAAAATTCCGCGAACCCTGGGAAGAAAAAATCAACTGCTTCGAATGAACAGACTTCTCAGGTAACACCCACTTTGAATATTACTTCCGAGGTCAATGCCGTCCAGTCAACCACGACAGACAAAGCCTCGAAAGGAAAGAAGAAAGGGAAAGCGAAAAATAAGTCAGATCAACCTAAACAGGACTCCCCTAAACCTCCGCCCGAGGACGGTGCCAAGCGCAAACCCAAGTATCCTTGTCTTATCTGTAATGAAGATCACTATACCAAAGACTGCCCTAAGCGGTCCGAAGTTAGTCGTTTGTTGAAAGGCGCTCCCGGGACTCCTGCGGTGCTCAAAGAACCCTTTCCCTCACAACAAACTCAAAAAACTCAAATGGTGGTTGACCCTTCTCAGCCTCCCTCTTACTTTGGTTCTCAAGTGTTTATGGCTGGAACGATACCTGTCAATATCAGTACTCGAACAAAAGATTATCCGTCATCTGCCGGGAAAGAGCCTGAGGTCCCCTCTAGTGCTCCTCCGTTCAGTTCAGGCCCACTCCACATCGAGAGACCTACTACTGAGACGCCTCTTCGACCCCCTCCAAAAGGAGTACTCCGGAAATCCTCTTACAACCCAAACGCCCGTGCTGCACAGCACTACAATATCGTTGAAGACTTAGCTCAGACTCCATCAGCTATGTCTGCTTTAGAAGTTCTCCAGAGCTGCCCTTCTTAGAGGAAGTCCTTGCTATCCGCTATTGGTGGCATCGACCCGGCCGACTCGGACTTAATTACTTTTGACTTAGAATGCCATACGCAGAGACTGCCTCCCCAAATCGCATTCCTCATACAGGTTATTATTGATTCCAAAACGATTCATCGTACAGTCATTGATGAAGGTGCTTCTACTTGCATCATGTCTGTTGCCTGTTGGAAAGCTATTGGATCTCCAACGTTGAGCCAGTCTCCCACAACCTTGGAAGCCTTTGATGGAAGAGCATCCCGTCCTTATGGTATACTCCAACGTTTGCCCATCTCTTTGGAAGGGAAGACGGTCGAAATGGAAGTTGAAGTTGTTGATGCTACTCTTACCTACAACCTCCTTCTCGGACGTAGCTGGATATACGCAATGAAAGTTGTAGCTTCATCTTTGTTTCGTATCATTCGTTTCCCTCATCAAGGGAAGATTGTTACCATAGACCAGCTATCGTTCTTTGCTTCCTCTTCTGAAGGCAACATCCCTTTTGTGGAGCATACCTCGAAGTTATCTGAAAGTTTGGGAGCCGGAATTTTCAAAGATCCCGCCCTTATGGGTGTTTTTCCGCTCCCACCTCCTAACGTCGCTTCTATTAATATGATTACTACTTGTTCTGATCCGTGGATCATTCCTCCCACCGACCAAGTAGATTCTTGGGGCGACCAGATGCCGTTGAGTCCTGCCGAGCTCAACTATGTCGAAATCATTGCTGCATCGGCTCCCTCTTCTGAACTTGCTCCTTCGATCAAGGTTCTCTACTCGTTCGCTCCATCCTCAGGGCTTGTAGATGTGACTTCTTCTGATCCTTTAAATGAAACTTTCCCTTCCGATGAAGCCATTATCGAGACTATGTCTCTCGAGGAACCTCCTTGGCATGCTTCTCACCATCGTTCCTCATTTCTCCCTGGCCCTCAGGATATGCTGACTTGCCTTGAGCGGTTTGCTCCTTGTCTCCCATTTCAAATCCTTCAAACACCTATTCAAGTTTATCACGTGTCCTCTGAAGGAAATATGGCGAACATTACGCAAACCCAGCCCATCGACATCTCTGTAAAACCAGGGATTGTCGAACATCTTCACATTGGAGTCACTTGTACTCCGGAGGAGATTCAACTTTATTCCAATCTTTTTCGCGAATTTCGTGACGTCTTTGCATGGTCCTATGAAGAAATGCCCGGCATTGATCCTAGCATAGTGGTGCATGAGATAATCACGTACCCGGGTGCTAAGCCTGTTCGTCAACGTTTACGCCCTGTACATCCCCGAAAGGCTGCAGCTATTAAGGCTGAAGTCGAGAAGCTTCTTAAAGCTGGTTTTATTTATCCTATCCCACTCACAGATTGGGTTTCCAATATCGTACCTGTGAATAAAAAACAGGGTACAATCCGTGTTTGTGTCGATTATCGTGATATAAATCGAGCCTGTCCTAAAGATAATTTCCCCACACCATTCATTGATCAAATTATTGACGAGTGTGCCGGAAGTGAAATGTACTCTTTCATGGACGGTTTTTCTGGATATAACCAGATCAATATTGCTCCCGCTGATCAACACAAGACCGCCTTTATCTGTCCATGGGGCACTTTTGCCTATAAGAAGCTCCCTTTCGGTCTCAAAAATGCCGGTGCTACCTTCCAACGTGCGATGTCCTATGCGTTTCATGACATTCGACACATTGTACAGCCATACCTGGATGATCTTCCAGCTCATTCAGCCAAACGTCAGGACCACCCTACTCACCTTCGCGAGATCTTTCTTCGCTGTCGATACTACCGAATCCGACTTAATCCTCACAAATGTGTCTTCTGCGTTGAATCTGGCCGACTTCTCGGGTTTGTCGTTTCCCGAGAGGGCATCCGTTTGGATCCCCTTAAAGTCGAGGCTATAGTGAATCTTCCTCCCCCTGCTTCTTTACAGCAATTGCAAAGCTTGCAGGGTAAAGCAAATTTTCTACGACGTTTCGTTCCAAACTATGCCGAGGTGGCCAAAGGTTTTACACGATTGCTAAAGCGCGATGTCCCTTTTCATTGGGATACCATTGCTCGCGAATCTTTTGAGCGTCTCAAGGGTCTTCTTGTTTCTGCTCCATTACTCCGTCCTCCGAACTATTATCGTGACTACACTCCGTATTTGGCTGCCGCCGACACCACTATCGGCATGGTTCTTGTTCAAACTGATGATGATGACACTGAGCATGTTATCTATTATCTCAGCCGCAACCTTTTAGATACGGAAACTCGATATGCCTATGTTGAGAAGTTGGCTTTAGCCGTCGTTTGTGTTGTCCAACGCTTCCGTCACTACATTCTGCTGTGTACTACTACCGTGATTTCTGATTGCAACCCCATGACGTATATTTTGTCACGCCAGTTGCTGGGGGGCAAGTACTCAAAGTGGATTGTTATCCTCCAAGAGTTCGACTTGGAATTTACCACTGCCAAGTCCAAGAAATCCCTTGTATTTGCTGAGTTAATTTGCTCTTTGCCATCTTCTTCCCCGACCTCTCACGTAGAGGATCAAATTCCGGATGAGACTTTATTTCTTATCAGCACCCTCGATCCCTGGTATGGAGATATCATTATATATCTGCAAACGTCCTCCTTTCGCCCTGGCATGTCCAAAGACGCTCGGCGAAGGATTCGTCATCAGTCTCAACCATACCGTATCATTGGGGATACACTCTACCGCCTCGGCGCCGACTCTGTTCTTCGCCGATGTCTAACTCTCGAGGAAGCTGAGCGTGTCTTGAATGACTGTCACTCTGGTGCCTGTGGTGGTCACATGTCCGGATATGCTACTGCCCAAAAAATCCTCCACGCTGGCTACTTTTGGCCCTCTATCTTTAAGGATTGCATTCTTGCCGTCCGCTCTTGTCATGAGTGCCAGATATACCAGCGGAAGATGCGAGCGCCTCCTGCTCCATTGCACCCTGTTGTCACCATCGGCCCTTTTGCAAAATGGGGCATTGATTATATGATCTTTAACCCTCGCTCGGCCGGGGGGCATGGGTTTATTATCGTTGTCGTCGATTACTTTACTAAATGGGCCGAGGCGATGCCTACATTAACTGAAGATGGTCACACAGCGGCGCAATTTTTATTCAACCATGTTATCTCGCGGTTCGGCGTCCCTCAAGCCATCGTCACTGATCACGGGAAGCATTTCCGTAATCACATGATGGCGGAACTAACAACCCGGCTAGGCTTACAACATGATAGTTCGACTCCATACTACCCTCAGTCCAATGGCCAAGTTGAAGCTATCAATAAGATTTTGGTTACAATGCTTCAACGTACCGTTGGCATGCATAAGTCTAACTGGCATTTGATGTTGTTCCCTGCCTTGTGGGCCTACCGAACCTCTGTGAAGGATGCCACTGGTTTCACTCCATTTCAACTAGTTTATGGACTAGAGGCTACCCTTCCAATAGAATGTGAAATCCCTTCATTAAAATTGGCTGTCGAGCTACTTCCCAACACCACTCCGTTAGAAGAACGCCTTCTTTACTTGGAACGGCTAGATGAGACTCGTCGCCTGGCCTCTTTGGCCATCGAAACACAAAAGAAGCGAGTCAAGACTCACTTCGATCAGACCGTACGTCCACGTTCTTTTGTTGAGGGAGATTTAGTCCTGCTGTACGATCAGTCAAAAGATAAGCTAGGAGCAGGAAAGCTCGAGTCTATGTGGCTAGGCCCTTACATTGTCAAGAAAGTTTTGCAAAAAGGGGCCTACGAGCTAATTGATTATGAAGGGAACCCTCTTGGGAAGCCCCGAAACGGGCTGTATTTGAAAAAGTACTATGCATGATGCTGGTACATTTTATTTTGTACATACATGTACTCTAGCAAGTGTGTTGTGTGTATGTGTGTCAGTTTTAGAGGCATAGCTGCCACTTATTGTGTCTTTCGCTTCTTGTGCAGATGTCTGATACACCTTATGTTGGTTTCGCTGATGGTGCCTGCCACAGTACTCGCAACTTGTCCTCTGCGGTGTGGGTGATCTATGATCCTCATGGCGAGCCGATAGATTTTCAAGGTGTGTGTTTGGGTCGTACCACTAACAATGTCGCAGAATATTGTGCTGTAATCGAGCTACTTGCTGAAGCAATTAATCTCGACATTCGTGCATTGGTAGTGAACCTGGACTCTCAACTTGTCATCCACCAGCTCAACGGGCAATATTCCGTCAGAGACCATCGCATTCTAAGGTTGTATTTACGTGTGAGATTGTTAGAAAGGAACTTTGATTTTATCACATATCAGCATATTCCATGACAATTAAACACATTATCTGATGCATTGGCTAATCATGTATTAGATAGACATTTGCGTAATTTGTAACCAAAACATTATACAAGCAAGCACATGAAAGCACAATAATAAACCATAAGCATATGTATATATATACGTGTGTATCATAATGTTCGCGTCGCGCGCGTTACATAATCCAAAAAATAATACATGTCCAAATCTTCTATGGCCGCAGACAACATGTCTCTCAAAAATATACAAAAATGAAACCTAGGTGTCTAATCACGGTGATGCTCATGATAGCATGTCACCGCTCGCACCAAGCATCTCAGCAGACGGTGGACGCGAGTCGGTACTCCCACCGTGTGCCTCTGGTATGCGAAGGGCACATCCGCCAATCTGGTATAGTCTGGAATCCCTCGAGTGAGTCCCTCAAGGTTCTGTACTAGCTCTTCACCCACACCACCCTCTACCTGAGGGTCGGCTGCGGGTTGTACCCTTCGTGCTATGTGAGACAGACCAACCGGTCGCTCTGTACCAACATCTGCATACATATATATAGCAGTTGTCAGAGACATACATGTATTGCAAAAAAAAAAAATTTAAATACATCAAAAACATCAAAAACACAAAAAGTTCTTACCAAGCTCCTCATCCCAGTTTTCTCCCGCAGGCAATGGGAGATCTGGGTCTCCAGTAAAATCGGTGCCCGCATAGGGCCAGTCCTCTATAACGATCATCTGGTGACGGAGCCATATGAAGAACTCGAACCTCCAGGCCATCTGCTGGCCCCCTCCTCCTCTGGGCATGAGTGCTGCCCATCGAGCCAACCTCGGTTCCTGTGGCACTAGATCTGCCACTATACCTCCCTGAATCCGGAAAATCGGCAGTCGCTCCAAGAAGAAGGATACCACAATCGATCCATACCCGAACTGTTTGTTGCCTCCACGCTTACACTTCGTAAGCTGTCTCTTGATGTTAAGGGTCACAGCTGTGGCCCAGTCAAACAGAGTAGGATGGAGACACTCGGTTGCCAGCAGTAAATGATTCTTGCTGGCCTCGTGGGGCGCCTGTACCCCTGCCGTCCGTGTGATAGTGAATAGTATCACCCGTAGCACTAGGTCTGGAACTGTGCCGATATCTACCTTGGCACTGTTCGATCCAAACTGTGCCCCTGGACAAACCCGTTCCATCACCTCCCCCATCTTTTCTCCGGAAGGCCTACTTCCAGTCAAAACGGGTCGTGCACCTCTCCGCGATAACCCAGTGATAAAATAGACATCGGAAACATCCAGCTCCAATGTCTGATCCTTCAAGCAGAATACCTGATCCTCTATGTCCCAAGCATCCACAATAAATCGTAGAAGCTCCGGTTGTGCACGCAAATAGGAGGTGAGGAAAAACTTCTTTAAGCCACAGTCCCTCAAAGCTTCCATGCAGGCTTCATCCTCTAGTGCCATGGCATCTATGGCATCATGCTCTCTTTCTCTCCATTCTACAACCATTTTGACGAATCCCTGCAACCATAAAGTCGAAAATATCATCATTAGATCACTGGTTAAACCAAAATTGAAAGAAAATTGCAAAATCAACGGTTGAATCCATGGGAAAATTAGGTCGCGCGGTTGGCGCGACTGTTTTCAAAACAGTCGCGCCAATGTCGCGCCCCCTTTGGGAAAATAATCCCATTGGCGCGATCCTGAGTGGGAAACCCGCGCCAATGGCGCAACCCTAAATTTTGCAAATCCTCTTGCAGGGGATCCATCTGTGGATGAAAAACTGAAAAAATGGAATGAAAATGAAGCTAAGGACAAGGCCTCTTACCTGCTTCAGACGGCGGCTCGATTGCTCTCCTGGATTGATCACGATCAACGGTTGAAGTTTGCACCCAAAACCCTCCAATGGTAAACTCACAAGGTGAAAAGTAAAAAGTAAATTTGTTTTTTACCATTTCACTATTTTATAGCATTTTTTGACCTAAAATGCCTTTAAAATATTATTTTTTGGGGTATTTTTGAATATATTTATGTCAAAATGGGTTTTATGCTGTTTTTGGTATGATGACAGGGGTTGGTGCAACTCAAGCGACGAAACGAGCTCCTTTTTCTACTTTTTCAAGCTCGGTAAAACATGTGAAAAGGTTACTTTAAGGTCCGCTTTCAGCTCTTTTCTGACTATTTAAAGACGAAAAGATTGCCGAGTTACTCCTCTTGACTCGTTAAACGTTAATAAGGGGCGGTCGTTTTAAGTTCTTTTTGTCGACCGTTAAAACATAAAAAGATTGCCTGGTTTTTGTCGTTTCAGACTCGTTAATGGTTACGAAACAATGTGGTTTTGATCGTTTTTTTACTTTTTCAGGTCGAAATCACTATTTATGAAAAGTACTCCTCGATCGTAATGGTCGGGCGGTTCTTTCGAGCATTGTTTTATACTTTTTCGGGCTCGAGAGACACAACTTTACAAAAAAGGACACCCTTGGAGTTTCCTTTTCTGCTGTCTTTTCAAACTCTCTAAACATGAAAAGACGCCGAGTTCTTCCTTTGTCAGAGTCGTTAAAACTTGATGACATCGGATTCTGTCGAAATGACGCACCACAAGCATATGCTATCCCCATCAAGCTTGTTAAAAATAATTGGGGTACTCGCCAGAAATGGCGGGGGAAAAAATGGAACCATAATTATTGTCGTGTCGGCAGTATGTCGCTCTTGAACATGGCACTTCTCTGCTCTCGTGTCTGGGTGGGGATATCTCATCTCATTTTTCACTTGCCTCCGTGGATTTGGGTAATCCTATTTGACCTCTCATCTGATCATTGCCTCGTCACCATGACCTCTGATCCATTGATGTCAAATACTGCCAATTCCACTATCGTGCCGCCGATATGTTCAAGAGAAGTTGACTTTTGCAAAGAAACAACCTCCCCCTGATAGCTCACATAATCTTGATTCACAACATTATCTCTCTGTCTCGTGTCGATGATGTGGGAAACATTATGGCCCACCTTCGATCAAGGTCACTTCCTGTCGACTTCAGCTCATTATCCAGGAAGCTGATCTAGAGACTCCCTTTCGGTGCCTTGGAGCCTGCATGCCTCAATGGCAGGTTCTTCGTGTTCGACGTGAGGTTTTCATCATTGGCCTCCGATCGAATGATTCTACGGGTGTTCGACGCCAGCTTACTAATTCGCACGCCGTAGATTGTACCTATAGTAACTTGAGGGCCATCGTCATTATTGGTGGTACCTCTCGCGTCTGTTGACAGTTTTCATTATTGACTGGTAATCAGACGATGTTCATGCATGTTCGACTTCAGCTCATATATTCGCATGCTTGAACTTGTACTTTTGTTCGGGTCGAGATGGAGCGCAAGACCCTGGATTTTGTCTGTTGTAATCCAGGCGTGATTCTTGATACATGACTCATTCACTGGATGGCTGCGACCATACCTGAGTCAATTCATTGATCCTAACCAGATGGCTGCGCTCACACTATGGATCTAGATTATTATGTACTCTCTTATGGATGGCTGCGACCATACCACATATATCATGTACTTGAGCTATCAGTTGTATCTCTCAATGCAGATTCTTGGCGGCAGCTACGTGTGCTCTTGTAAAGCATTTCACCCCTCTCTCTCTCTCGGGCCTCATGCTTTAGGGGGCATCTGTTACATAGTAATTTGTCACCATTGGTCACCGTCCCTATTACCCGTGTTTCCGTACTTTGGAGGACTCATTCCGGGACCTGTGAGTAGTGACATAACCTAAAAACACTTGCATTATGTTCCCCTAAGTATGTACTTCATGTGCCCTGAAGACACCTCCTGCAAAATATCCCTGAAAAGTGCCCTTTTTCCATTAGCGCGGGTCCACAATGTACTACCCGCGCCAATCAATGAGATCCTCAAAAGTGGGTGCGACCATTGGCGCTCTGTCTTAGAACAACACCCGCGCCAACCAAGTTTGGTAAAGATTTTTGACAAACGCGCGCCTAGACGTTTTTTCCCTTCAAGTCATGAAGTCTTTTGAGGATAAAACTCATCTTCTAGATGTCGAGAGTCATCATCTATCCTTGACATCTATCCACAACGGCTTTTTGGAGATAATGCCGATCCATAATGGGTGTCCTGGTGCATTGTATCTTCCTCCCCTTCTCCATCTATAAAAGTTTGTCCTCATGCACTTGACAAGTTAGTTTTTGAGTAATGCTAGTTGTGATAATGCTTGTCTTGAGTGATAGTAAGAGTCTTGAAGCATAGGGAGGTTATGCTGCCGGAAGTCTGAGAGAGAGAAGGTCTATTGCAAGACATACATTGCTGCTCGCCCAGCCAGAGGAGAGGTTCAACGTCAGAACCTTGGTTGTATCTTTCTCTGTTGATTATTCATTAATAAACGACTATCATTATGGTTCCGATCTTACTGTTCATTATGATAATGTTTGATCTATTTCCTTTCTGACTGATATATAGTTGTATTTTAGTGGATTTTATGCTTGTATTCGCTTCGTTCTTTGCATGTGCAGGTATCCGTTCGTGGAGATCGTGAGGATTGTGACCTGCCGAAGCAAGGGAACGGGAGTATCAACTCTTCTTCGACATTAGCGTTGGACTCCAGGTTGGTTCTCATAATCCACTTTCAGTTTGCAACTAGGAACTTGCATGGTAGCGTGAATTGATTGTTGCTAGACCCATTTTGGGCTAGTGGGATCGCCTCTGTCCGCAGAGGGGATTTACCTCTCCAACACACATACCTAGCCTAAAATCAGTCATCTCAAGCTCTCATTGGCCATCTTTTCTGAGATTGACAAGGAGAGAGCCCTCTCTCGACCTGGTAGGGATAGCTACCAGGTTAAGCGTGGTTTGATGTTACCCTAGATCCTGCCTTTCTCAGCCTGAGGTAGATTTAGGCCCTAACATAGTGGTGACCATACTGGGGAAGAAACTATTATCATTGTTTTTCTTTGTAAACTACAGACGGAGCCTGAAGTTAGCCAGGTAGCCTTTGAAACGCTCTTGCTTTGCATTAGCGAAAGTAGATGAATGTTGCTTCAGTCAATCTCTGGTCTAGTTTATGAACTGAACATCTGGTTTCCTCAGTAAAATGTAATCAAGTTCAGATCTAATTGTTGATGGTGGACAACGATCAGACACCGCAAGGCTAAAATCATTCACCTGGCGACTCTAAATCAGTTTCGAGATCAGATCCAAGGACTTCACTGGAGGATGAACCTAACCAGCAGAAACATGAAATGACAATATGGAAAGATCAGACATTCAAGTTGGAATTTCATCCAAGACATTTTGTTCTTTGTTATAAATTATTTCTTCTTTTTTGCCGAGAATGTCAAGAAGGCTTTGCAAAGTATATTGTATTTGAGAAAAGATCCTCGACCTGCATTTGATTCCTTCCCTTTGAAGATTGTGAATACCAAAGATTCGCATGCCTTTGAGCTTGATCAAGACCCTTTTTCTGAATCTTGTGATGACCGTCTTCAAACTGATGAGCCTCAAGAGACCAAGACTGATTCTACACCTTCTGTATATACCACTATACCTTGTAAAATTCTAGATCGATACAAGCCTCTGATTTTACCTCCTATATCCCATGCTTTCCCTAAAAAGCATGACCTATATCTACCAAGATTTGATGGTTAATACGACAACATCACTGCTGAGAGACATGTTCTGAATTTTGAGTCTTTTCCTGACCTTTTTGAAGTCGATGAAGAGGATGTCAGAATTAGGCTTTTTGCTCTTTCTTTGCAAGGAAAAGTCAAGAGTTGGTTCAAAACCCTGCCTAATGCGAGCATCTCAGATTTCCAGCAGTTCGTCAAAGTTTTCCTCGACAGGTGGGTGGTCAGACAAAACCCTTTCTTGATTATAGAAGAGTATAACCAGCTGAAAAGATTGCCAGGGGAGACAGTACAACAATTTTTTGCCAGATTTAACCAAGTTTATTTTTTGATGCTGGTTAATATAAGACCTCCTCTTGGATCTGCTCTCTTGCACTACCCGGGTGCCTTTGATCCGGAAATGGAGTTTCAGCTGAGAGAAAGAATCTTGCAACACTTGAAGAGATGTAGAATAGTGCAATAGATGTAGAGGCTCATTTGCTGATTCGAAGGGCAAAGTTGAAGGAAGAAGAGATGAAAAACATAGATCCAGAGGAATCGACATCTCTAGAGGTAAAGCTTGACATTTTGGTAAGTGCAGTGGAAGAGATGATGCAAAGGATCACCACAAGGAATGAGTATAATGTTCAAGCCCATGGCTCACTGATTGAAGAAGAACAAGTTGCTGATCCAAAACATTTTCTTTCTTATCCTAGTTGTCATAGATCTGATAATGATTATTTTATAGATCATCTTGGAGAAGAGAGATCTGTTGATATGACATGTATGCTTGATGATGTATTTTATACTGATGATTTGCCTCAGTTTGATCAGTATGATGATGATTATGTTCTCCAAACAGAAGCTAATCTTGCAGACGAATCAACAGCTAGTTTGTGGAAGGAGGAAGTTCACTTTCAACAGCTCGAATACATTGATCAGCCATCACATATCGGCTATGGAAATGACAAGGAAAGTGCAACAAATTTTGAAGTAAGTGAAGGATCTTGGCCTTTTTGTTTTGCTTTGTTTCAGTTCGTCATAGACAACTTTCATGCAATCATAAATCAATTGTCGACAAGTTTTGATCTGGATCATCTTGAGGAAAATGAAATCCTTGTTCAAGACTTTTCATATCCAGATTTGCAACCCCTGAATGCCTTTGATTGTCAAGTTGCAGATGAAGACTTGGAAGCTGGAACATATGATCAAATGATGCAAGATGATTCCGTGCCATTTTGTTTTGAATCATTTCAGTTTTTGAAGGGTAAATTGCATAGTATATCTTCAAGTGAGCAGCTTGTAGGAAATCATGTAATCTCATCGGAACCAATAGAAAATGGGTTACAACAGTCTTTTCAAGTTTTTCATGATCCAATAGCTGATGTGTTGGATGATGCCTGCAGTCAAGGTCCTTCTCCATTAGCTACCTATGAGCTTGAAGCAAGTATTGATACAAACTTGATCCGGCAGCCGGTTTCTTTGTCATTTTCAGCAGGAGTCTCGTCACAAAGGTCAGATCAAAGTTTTCATTCATGGTATGAGGAAAAGAGAAGTAATCCATTGGATGAGCTAAGTCCCAGTGTGCATGAATTTCGAGATCCTTATGCAGTGTTTTTGGAGGCGAATAGAGAATCCATATTATTCAACGAATCTGTTTACAAGTTTTCATGGGAGTTGCCTTTCAGTAGTTCTTTCTTGTTGTTCATAAGCAAGCACTTGTGGAGAATTCAAACAACAGTCAAAATGCTTACTTGGTTGCATTGGTTGTTTCATTTCACTTGATCAGGTGATGAATGGAACAACTAGAGTAGGTTGTATTGAATAAGCTCCATTTTGAGCATATTTTCCAGTTTGTCGGTTGTGTTTAAGTATTGAGTCAGTTTTTAGTTGAGTGAGAGTCAGTTTGTGTTGTCAAGTCGTCAGTTTTCAGTCATGCATTTCAGCTTGAGTTTTTGACTCCATTGCCTAATGGATGAAGGCACTGTCTGCTTTCCAAAGATCTGTAGTTCTTGGCACCTCCAAGGAGCTACCATCCCCATTGGAGCCAATGTTAGTGTCAGTCTTTGCAGCCTTCCTCCAGTGATCAAACATGCTCTTACAAAGTGATTTTAAGGTGTCAAGGTCAAATTTCATCATTTCAGTGAGTCTTCAAGTAAAATTTGGTCACTAGGTATTAGGTCTAGGGTTTGCTTTTACTCCTTTCAAAGTTGTCCAAATGTCGGTCCATGTCACCATTCAGCTGAGTGTACCATCATTCATAGGGTTGTCATCATCATGTCAGGTTCCAATGGGTCGTTTTACACCTTGTTCATGCTTCAATTGCACCTAGGTAAGGTTCATTTCCCTCTCCTAGGGTTTTGAAGGTAATTTCTCTTGGATGGTCAAATCATCAACAAAACTTGTATCTTGATGTTCATACACCTTCCCCTATCCTTAATGTACCTTATTAAACACTTCCCATCACTGATATCCCTAAAATTCCTCATTTTCGCACAAACCCTAGTTTCTTGCTACAACTTGACAATTTTCTAGGCTAGGCATGTGTTTTGCCCTTTTGTACCTCTTCCCCTCACTCAATCTCTGAAATTCCCCTTTCACCTGCTTCCTAACATCCCTCCCTACTTCCAAAAATTTTCTCAAGAATTTAGAAGCCCCTTATCCCCTTCATTTCACTTCATTTCGACAAATCCCTTGTTCCACACATCGGGATAGGTTTTACTTCAATGATGTTTCTGAGAAAGAAAAGATGAATTTGGGAAAACTGAGAGAGGTTTTTGTCCAAAATAGGCCAAGGAAGAAAAATCTCCTTCACTTTTTACACAGGTGTCATGGTTTTAGAGAAATGTCAAAAATACAGTTGCCTCAGGAGAATTGATGCACCTCTGAAGTGACCTTGGGAAAATCAAGTTTTCTCCTATTTGGTTAGCCCATTGACTTGCTTGATGAGTCAAATGATACCTAGACACAAATATCTTTCGAATGAGTTATCATGAGATCAATTTGGAGTTGAGGAAGACCTTAAAAAGTTGACTACAATAGCACTCTGCCTTGAGGCAGCCTCATTTTGCACATTTTGACTAGTCTTGGGAGTTTTGAGTTTTGACAAGGAAAATGAATTCCAAATTAAAAAATTCAAGTTGGGTTGGAAATTAGACTCAATAAGCGTTCCAACGAGCTATCCCATGCCCAATTTGGACACCGGGAAGACCTCCAAAAGTCTCCTGCAAAACGGCGCTATGCATTGAGCTGGTGCTACGCATTGGGGCAGCGCAGCGTATTGGACAACAAAGCCTGAAAGCCATACAAATGTTCCTCCAAAGACTCTCAAATTTCTAAATTCTTCATTGCCCAATTAAGTTAACATCCCTCCATGACCAATGAATGAATTTCTCTTCGTGCTTACAATGATTTAATGGATAAAAATTAAAACCCTACCTCCTTACATTTTTTTTGTCAAAAAACAATTGCATAGGGTTTATGAGTTGTATTTCTTGCTGCTAATTCCACTCCTAGCCATTTCTCACTCCCTCACTCCTTCATTCCCTCAATCATTTTCTCCCTCTCTTTACATTCTCATCTACCCATTCCACATTTCCCATATCCCTAATCAACTAACCCTAAATCCCTAATCCCACTATCCCAAACCCTAGTCAAATATCCCCAAAACCCTAATTGCCATCCCAAACCCTAAATATCATCCCCTAAACCCTTTCATTCCCTAAAACCCTACAGCTAGCATCAAATCCTCCCCTCATCAGTCCCACTCATCCATGGAGCTCAAAAACATGAAGGCAAAACTGGCAAGCTGCCAAAAGGAGGAAAGTCAAGCTCACAACACTTGAACAAGAAATCAATGCTGATCGTGAATCTTGGTTGGAGAGGGAAAATATCCACTTGGAAAAGATGCTAGAGAAGGCCAACAGAGAGAAAACTATGTTGAGGCACATGGCATATCATTACTTGGCAAGAAACAAAGTGTGCAAGGCAAAAATCAGGAACTTGAAGGCCAAGTTGAAGAAGGCATTGAGGAAGCAAAAAGAGCAAGATAGACTTCAGATCTTGGCTGAGGATTTCTTGGCCCAACACACCACTTAATGAAGGACACTCAACCCAAATTTCAAGAAATTTGGGACATTTTTTGCAATTTTGAAATTTTTGGCCTAAAAAACAGGTTTTTCTGCCCGATGCACCGCGCCACCTGGCGCACGCTTTTGATGGGGACCTCCTTTTGAGGAAAACTCAGAATTTTTGGATTTTTCATGGAAAAATATGCATGCCCACAAATGGCCAAGAAATTTTGACAGGTTTTGAGCTTCCAAAAAGGTAAAAAACACCTCAAAAATGACCTTTCTGCCCCTTTTTGGACACACAGGAAGCAGTGTTGGGAGAACTCAGTTTTGGAGGGGCAAATGGAGGCCAAATTCAAAAATTCCACTTTTTCTGGAAAGTAGACAGGCAGACCTTTCCAACAAGCCCACTTGGAGCAAATTTGGACATCGGGAAGGCCTCCAAAATCAGCTTCAAAAAGGCACTACGCATAGGGAAATTAGCGCGGCGCATTGGAGGAATTTTGCTCATTTTTGGCCAAAAACTCTGTTTTTCGCCTAGTTTTTTCACAGTTTGACTTTTCTCCTTCTAATTGTCAAAATCATGATGTAATTTAATGTGACATGATGGATTTTGATGTAATTATGCTAAATTTTCACTCATAGAGGTAGATTCATCCATCAAAAGGTAGTTTGCAACTGAGTGAATCAGTGTCCTAGTTTTTAGAGATAAGTTGTTCCACTGCCTACTTTTTAGTTCTCCGTTTAGATTTTGTTGGAACAGCTCATAATCTTATGAGCTCGACCCCTAGAGGCTAGGATGAGTTGTTGGTTGCCTATATCTTGTAATTTTTCAGTCATTAGCATGGTTGGACTTTTGGGAAAGCTTTGGAGCTTATTGTATATTCATTTTAGCAATTTAGGTAAGGAATAGACCGGTGGTTTGCAGCACTTTATGGGATTCATGTGGCATCTTGCTTTAGTATTGTGTTTCCTTCTGTAATTGTAAGTTTACATGTGATTTATGTATGCCATTATCTCTCTTTGCTTCATCTTAACTAAATCAAACAAGGATAAAAGGTAGAATACATTGGAAGTGCAATGCTCTACCTAGGGTTTGTTTAGTTATCTATGTTTTCCGCTGTTTGAAGAGGATCCCTGAGACTTTCATGCCCTCTTCAACTCCTCACCAGTCTAAAAGCTCTCCATCTCACTCAATTTGAAGTACCAAACCATTTGCCTACCTTGCCCCATAGAGATCTCTGCAAAACTGAGCCTCATTCACCGAACCCAAATCTGCCTTTCACATTTGAGCGAACACAAAACATCATCAAATTCAATCAAACACCTCTGTACACATACCTAGCCTAAAATCAGTCATTACATCAGTCATCTCAAGCTTTCATTGGCTATCTTTTCTGAGATTGACAAGGAGAGAGCCCTCTCCCGACCAGGTAGGATTAACTACTAGGTTAAGCGTGGTTTGATGTTACCCTAGATCCTGCCTTTCTCAGCCTGAGGTAGATTTAGGCCCTAACAGTGTGTTCCTTTCAATATGGGTAATATTATAGGCTTTTAATGGGCTCACTCACTGTCCCCTTGTTGTGTTATAACCTTTCATGCATTGCACTTGACTCTTCGCGGAGCTATACACTTGTTTCACTAAATTCATGAATACATCATTCTATGCGTTATCGCAACCAAGGCATACCACTAAAATCCACTATTTTGGAAATCAAGTCGTATTCCGGATGGAGCTCCTACTCTAAACAGTGTGAGGTCTAATTGAGACTTCATATTGGGGAGACCCCATGAACGTTGGAGGTTCCAACACTGTCAACCTTTTTGGCACTAGAAGGAGGGACAGATGACAAGTTGAGTCTGTGAAGTCCGATTGAACTTTCCTCCTCTTTAAATGGCTTCTCCCCATATCTCAACCCCGACATGTTTTTTAAGAACCACAAATTTGAAAGTTCCTATGGGGATAATTAATGACTTGTCAAATTTGAAGTTTGATTGCGAGGGTGGAACGACCATTCTTGAGCACGTTGTTCACTTTCTTGAATTTTGCACTCATCACAAAATTCATTGTGAGGACACTGTTTGCAAGTTGTTCATCCTTATGTTTGAAGTGCATGTTAAAGAATGGTGTTACATATTGTCAATTTCTTATATTCACTCTTTCGAACATCTTGTCAAGGAGCTTTGCCACGCCTTTGACAGGTATGATTACAAATTTGTTTATAAGAAAATTACACATCTTAGAAAAGCACTTGATGAATTTCTTAACAATTTTCACGACCACTTCATTCACTTATGTTATGATTTTTCTGAATATGATATTGATTGGAATTTTATGAAAGAGAAGTTCAAATTTCTTAATCATATTTCGATGAATCCAGTAGAATATGAATCCTTTAGAGTTAGTGTTGGTTGGAAAACTTGCGATATCATTCACAATGACTATGCGTGGGACTCAGTTTTTGAACAAGAATCTGTGATGCAAGTTGATGTTTCTCCTTTCTGACCTCTCCCTCATTAGTCTACCATCTTCCACGATTTTTTCATGTAAGTTGTATCTTTCAAAGAATCAATTTCTGGTGATGTTAATTGTGATCACACTCAGGACTCATGGAATGTCAGTTTTGCATTTGAACATAGAGAGGAAAAACCTTCTCTTCATGATCTCTCCAATCCATCACCTAATCATTGTGAAGAAACAAATAGTGAAATTTCTTGTTTTCAATCTCCACCTCTCTATGATTCATCAGATCATGAGGATCCTTTTCTTTCTGACGATGGAATTTCTGATCATGGTTGTCATAATTGATTCACCGAATCATCTAATCACGACTTCGTGTTTTCTACTGTTGATTTTTTTAAGCCGCTAGATTTTGATGATCTACCTTTCAACATCTTGGAACTACCGCAAGTTTTCGAGACACTTCAGCCTATGTTGATGGTTCTCGCAGTCTTGATGCTAGTTCCAATCATGATCATGATAGTGCTTTATCTCTCAAGAATCCTCATTAGTTGATCACACAATTTGAAAATCAATCTATTTCACAAGTTTCACATCCTCCATCTATTTTGCATGATTTGATTGCTCAATCATTGGAGGAGTCATATCTGGCAAGCTCGTTAGAAAAACATAAGTTTTCCACTTTCTTTATGTTTTCCAAGATTGAAAGTTCAAAAGAACATTTTAGCATGTCACCTTGTTGCAATGTGCACGAACACCACAATGCATTAGTAGAATGTTTCGCATGTGCTTTCTTGTTGTATTTTTCTGCTTGCATTTTCAATCTTGGGATGTTGCAGCATTTCACGTTTTATCTTTTTGGTTGGTTGTTGTTCTTGAAAACCTCTCTTGGTATTGATCCCCATGCCTATATGGATCAATCTATGCTTAGATGGTTACATTGGAAGTTTCATTTTACGTAAGCCTAGCCTATTCTTGGTTAGTTTAGGAGTAGGGGTAGTTTTGTTTGTTTTGTTTTGATTTGCTTTCTACCCTACCCTTTTCTTTCCTTTTTGTTATAAATAACTTTTGCATGAGACTGTTTGGTTATCAGAGCAAGGATTGTGAAGTTCAAGAGGAAATTGTGCTACTGTCAATACTTGGTTATATGTTTATTCCATCCCTTTACGTGGGCCTTGCACCTTTTAGTAGATGACACCTTGATGGAAAATATGTTCTTTCTCAGAGAGAGCCCTAATGGAATTACGATGCTTGAATCTATAACTAGTGCCACCTACTCTAATCAGTTTTTTAAAGACTAGTCGATTTTGCCTTGTCAACTAAGTCAAGTAGAGTAAGGAGGGGAGGAAACTTTAAAAAGTGAATTGTATTTAAGAGGTGTATAAATATCCTTCTCTGAAGGGACAACCTCCTCTGCTCTCAATAAGTTGGGATCCCTCTTCTGCCCCATGAAATCAATAAGTGTTGATGCACAATTCTATGAATAAAATGAAAAAAAATAATAAATAAATGGAAAAAGAAGAAAAAGTCTTCATGCACAGGGAGGTGAAGCAAGAATATTCGTCGGGGTACTGTCCAGGCTCATTGGCAGTGGAGCATTGTTTGTGTTCCTAAAGTGACTCTGTCGGGGTACTGTCCAGGCCTGCTGGTAGTGGCAGAGATGAAAACCAAGACTCTAATAATCCTTTTCCACTTGTGTATCTATATACTCCCCATCCCCAATCAAAACAACTGAGTTTGACTTGTTTTTGTAAGTGTGTCGTCGATGAAGTGAATGGAAGGGACTATATCTTTAACTTGAGCTAAGAAAAGAAGCTATGGTGATCAATGAAATGAACAATACTTCCTCAATAGTTAGACCTAGTTTACATGAGTTAAGACCTATACAGAGAGTTGTAGTTCTACCACTGTGTTGCCAAGTGTTGTGGCTGCTACAACCACCCTCTAAAATCTTGCCCATGTTTAGATTTTGGAGCCTCCCTTCTACCCGCAGGAGCTCATCATTCACTGTCGTCAAGTATTCATGCTATGTTAAAGACTTATCTTCCATGCAATGCTTGTGATGTCTTGTTTTGGTACCGATCTAAACCTTTCCAAACAAAATCCATCTTCTGCCTTGACCTTGCAGCATTGTCGGTCTTCCCTTCAGAAATTGTGCAATCTTGGAAGGCAGGCCAACCTTGAGGATTTGAATTGCACAGTACCAAGAGGCAAGCCAACCTTGAGCTTAAAAACTGTGCAATAATGAGACACAAGCAAAACTTGACCTCTGAAACCGTTCAAAATCTTTTCCTACCCTTAGACACTGCATAGTTTACTAAGCCAAGGAATTGCCAATCCCTTATGGTTGGGAATTGCACAATCCTTCTTGGCAGTGTGAATGGCTAGTTTCTCGAAAAATATAAAACCCAAAAAAAACAATCCCTATAAAATAGGGATTGGACAATTAGTTTTCTGAAAAGTGGCACACATTATTTTGTTTTACTTTCCACCAAGTGTCGTTTTTTCCTTGATTTTAGGCTTGCGCATCATAAACCATAGCCTAGACTAGATCTATATAATAGCCGCCCCTAGAGCGAGATCAAGGAGCCTTTGGTGAAGTTTGTGGCACTTTTCCAGGTGAGTTTTGCGTTTGTCGACTTTTGTAGATTTTTGTCGTTTCACTTCTGTGAGTGTTGTTTTGTTTGTTTCTTTTCATAGTAGCTGAGTTTTAACTTATATTAGCTTAAAAGTGTTAGTTTAGTTTCTCCTTAATTTTTTACAAGTGTCGCATCAACTCCTTATTTTTTCGCACCAGTGGTTACACTACGACATTTTCCTATGCATATTTGATTTTCCTTTTGCATGTTGATTTTCTGCACTGGATTCTCACTGATCTATCTGTTAGGTCACTATAATATTAGTGCATCCCCCATATTGTTATTGTTAATGTAGACCCCTATTGTTATTGTTGTTTCCATGTATCCCTTGTGTTGTTATTTTTGTGCCCCATAGAAGCCCATTATTGTTATTGTTGTGCCCTCACATTATTATTGTTATGTAGGCTCTGATTATATTGTGACTCCTTAGACTCCTATATATACCAGGGAGGTATTATCATTTGTATCATCCAAGAATTGTTCATTTATGTGATGTAAAGGAGGCTTCTCCCTTGAAGAGACTATTTGTCAAGTCGTTGATCTATCTTTTCTTCTATTTTGTGAGTTGGTTGCATAACATTTAGTATCTTAGCTTTGGATTCTAAGGTTCCACTGCTGCAAATAGGCCATCTTAGAACTTTCGCTATAAAGTTTTTTCTATGAAGGTTCATAAGCCAAAATTGAAACCACGTGGAACCAAAAACTTGATGAACTTCATGTAAAAAATTCAGATCTTGGTTCACTATATTTTCTGAGATATGGTCCAGAGAAGTTAGGAAGTTTTGCATGCTCTAGAATTTAGACTCAAATAGGTGACCTTGGGAAAATTGCCATAACTTCCTCTACGGACATCATATTTGAATTGTTGAAAATAGCAACAAGAAATGCTAAATATAGAAGTGCTAAAAATAGCATTGCTATAAATAGCATTTCGGGATACATTCCAATTTTAGTTAGTCCCTGAACTAAAATTGAGGATTAAAATTCGAATTTGATCTTAGCAGTTGTTTGAAAAATAATTAATTAATTCAAAACTGTGGAATCAATATCGGAGAATTTACCACATCTGGCGTTTTCTGAACAGCGATAGCGAACTTCTAGGGTTTCTGCGAGTTCCAGACGACGCTCCTCATGGAGGGTCGCAGAGGAGGGAGAGCATCTCCCTCCTTCAAGGAGGTCATGGCTAGTAGAGGTAAGAAACCTCTAGAAAATACTAAAGGGGCTTCGGAGGAAGGGAAAAGAACTATGGAAGAGGAGACAGCAGGAGGCAATACCAAGGAAATCAATGGCACAAAGGACAAGGAGGGAGAAGACAAAAAACAGGGCACTAAAGACAAGAAACAAAAGGGACCCTGCAAACCCAAAGCTGAGATCACTCCAAGAGTTGTTTTAAATGACCCTGCCCTGCAGGCACACAGGGATCACATGCGGACATATGCTATTATCTGTAAGTTCATGGGACTATGGCCCACTGAAAAAGCATTACAGACATGGATCAAATATCACTGGAAACCTAAAGGGAGCATAGACCTTCATCTTGGGTCAAAGGGTTTCTTTACGGTGGTGTTCACGAATATTGAAGATAAGGACAAAGTCTTTGAAGGAGGACCCTACTTCTATGTGACAGCTGGACTCTACATGAGGCCATGGATGATGAATTTTGTCCCGGAATGGGAGACTTTTACCTCGGTACCAGTCTGGGTAAGACTTTATTCTTTACCTCTTGATTACTGGCAAAACGAATCGTTAATTGCCATAGGCAATAAATTAGGTCGTTTTGTCAAAGCTTCTGAAGCCACAAGAAGAGGGAAATACACTTCATTTGCTAGGATATGTGTGGAAATGGATCTATCAGGAGCTTTACCAGATGAAGTGATCTTGGAAGTCTTTGATGAAGAATGGGTGCAAACAGTAGACTACGAGCATATTCCATTCAGATGCCGTAGATGTCATGAACATGGGCATCTATTTAGAGATTGTCCACTCGAGAAAGTAGTAAATAACAGCAAGGCAAATACAACGAAGGAAACAGATAGCTTTCAGAAAGTGGTCAATCGAGGAAAAGGAAGCAAGAAAGGACCAAAGCAACATCAAGATGAAGGGCTTAAGGGTAGTCAAAACAAGTTCCAAGTTCTGGAGGAAGATGAAGAAATCACAAAGGAAGATCAAGCTATAGAAGGAAAGCCTGGGGAAAAGAGAATAGAAGAAGAATGTGACCAAAACCAGGAAACTGAGTATCAGAAAGAAACCATGATGAGTGAAACAGAACTCGAGATGGATCAGGATATGACCCAGAGTGAAATGGACCTGGAAGACCATGAGTTACAGGAGATACTTGATAAAGAAAACCTAGATCTGGAAGGGTTCTTGATTCAGGGAACCACGGGAGGAGTGGATTCGGTACCCCAAGAAGAACTTAATAGAATACAACAGTTGTTTTTATGGAAAACACAATCTAATGCATTGGGAAAAGGAAAAAATATAGATAAGCAGGAAAACAGAGGAGTGAAGGCGATAAAAACTACTCCGGGACTAGCAACAAGAAACCCAGGTAAGAAAAGAGGCAGGAAAAAGCAGAATGAACTCTTGATGGAGTGTGGCAAGCTAATGATAGATTCAGGTAAGATGAAAGATCTTGCCAGCTACTCCTTCACAAATCTTTAATTATGAAGTTTACATCTTGGAATATAAGAGGTCTAGGGAGTAAAAGAAAGCAAAGAATACTCAGTAATAGAATGAAACAAGATATGCCGGATATTATCTTTATCCAAGAAACGAAATGTTCCATTCAAAAAATTAGACAAATCCACAGTAAATGGCTCAGTAGATTTGAGTTTCTAGAAGTTAAAGTAGAGGACACCACGGGGGGAATCCTCACTCTTTGGAACCCTCAAAAAATAAGTATAATAGATGCTGAGGCTACCAGGAATTATCTATCAGTCGTCATCCAACCTGCAGGAGACAGGCACCACTATCTGGTCACAAATGTTTATGGTCCTCAAAGAATAGATGACAAACTCAAGTTCCTAGACTCACTGGTGGATCTCAGGGACAGACATGTAGGAATACCTTGGATCATGGGAGGGGATTTCAATATGATCAAATCTCTTTCTGAGAAAAAAGGAGGAATGAGGATCCTAAGTAAATACTCTTTGGAATTTCAAACCTTTATAGACAAGATGAACCTAGTAGATACTGAAACAAATACTGGCCTCTTTACTTGGAATAATAAAAGAGGTGGAGAATCTCAAGTAGCCTCTAAGTTAGATAGATTCATGATCTCAGAGGATCTGATGCTAACAAATAAGGAAGTAATAGCGGAAGTTCTCCCCTTTGGAGGCTCAGATCACTGGCCGGTTCAACTGGAGATCAAAGGTATGGACATTCTCAGAAACAAACCTTTCAGATTTGAAAATATCTGGCTCTCCCACCCAGATTTCTTCAACAATATTAAAAATTGGTGGATAGAAGATTTACAGATTCAAGGAACAAGAATGTTTCTTCTTCATAAAAGATTAAAGCATATCAAACTCAGACTAAAGGATTGGAACATAAATGAATTTGGCAATATTTTTGTGGAGAAAAAATCAGTTGAAAATAAAATGAAGGAACTCAACCAAGCTCTAATCAAGGAAGGATTTGATAAAGACAAAAGCAATCAAGTGGATAAATATCAACATGAATGGGATAATCTGTGCAAACAGGAGGAAGTCTTTTGGAGACAAAAATCTAGAGTCCAATGGCTAAAGGAAGGGGAGCGTAACACAAAATTTTTTCATAGGTCCACCATGGCAAATAGAACGCATAACAGAATATCTTCAATCAAGAACAAAGAAGGGGATCTTCTCACCTCCCATGAGAATATTGAAGCTGTGTTAGTTCAGCACTTCCGAAGCATTACTCAGGAAAATAATTTGTACAGAGAACAGTTCATATGTGAGGTAACTAGAAATATACCAAAGATGGTATCCAGAGAGGATAATTTCAATCTAAATAGGCCAATTTCTGAAAAGGAGGTAGATGATGTCCTCAAAGAAATGCAGAATGGAAAAGCACCAGGCCTAGATGGTTTTAATGTGGATTTTTTCAAGGCATGCTGGAATATTGTTAAACAGGATATTTTGAATGTGGTGGAGGATTCCAGGGTGAACAGAACCATTTTGAAAGTGCTGAATACCTCCTTTATCTCCCTTATCCCTAAGCAGGAAGATGCTCAAACTCCGGATAAGTTTAGACCCATAGCTCTTTGCAATGTGGTTTACAAAATAATATCCAAAGTAGTGGCAAATAGACTTAAGCCTTTGCTTCCTACCCTAGTTTCAGGGGAACAATCAGGCTATGTGGAAGGCAGACAAATTTTAGATAACATCATTCAAGCTCATGAGGTAGTTCACTCGTTAAAAAGCAAAAAGTAGGCCAGAATGATCATGCAATTAGATATAGCCAAAGCTTATGACAAAGTAAACTAGACCTATATGAAAAGGGTACTTATTGCTTTTGGTTTTGATCATAATTGGGTCAGGTGGGTAATGGCCTTAGTTACCTCCTCCAGCTTCTCTATTTTGGTGAATGGCTCTCCCTCTGAGATTTTCAGTCCTTCCAGAGGCCTCAGACAGGGAGACCCACTCTCTCCATTTCTTTTCATTCTTATGATGGAAGGACTTGGTAGGTCCATCAAGCAGGCTAAAGTTATAGGAAAGATTAAAGGCCTTCTACTTTCTGAGAATGGTCAGGCTCTTACCCATCAACAATTTGTAGATGATACAATGCTACAAGGAATCCCCACTGTCAAAGAAGCTATAGCTTATAAACAAATTCTGAACGTTTTTGCCATGGCCACAGGTATGGAAGTTAACCTCTCTAAATCAAAAATCTTTTTCTTTAATACCAATATGGCAATCCAAAGGAATATTTCCAAAATTCTTGGTTTTCAAAGGGATGTCCTTCCCTCAAAATATTTGGGAATCCCTCTAACGGATAAACCAATGCTCAAAAGCATTTGGGAACCCTTGATGAATAAGTTGCAGGATAAAGTCAGTAAATGGACCTTCAGATCTTTAAATCTTGCAAGCAGGTTGGTTCTCACTAAAGTTGTTCTGCAAGCCATCCCTATTTTTATGTTATCTGCCCTCCCAGCTCTGAAAGGAGTCCTTCAGCAACTCAGAAATATACAAAGAAACTTCCTTTGGGGTAAGGAGGAGAGGAAGAAGAAATGGGCCTTAGTGTCTTGGGAGAAAATTTGTAGACCCAAAGACCACGGAGGGCTTGGCTTGGACGATCAGGAAATACTCAGCAAGGTTTTAGGGGCCAAACTATGGTGGCACTGGGTTCAGAATCCAAAGACTCAATGGGCAAATATCTGGAAAGAAAAATATGCTATATCCTGGCAAACTAGTGATCTCATAAGAATGTCAGGAAACATTAAGGGCTCATACATCTGGAACAAAGCCTGGGAAAATAGAAGATTAGTTCAAGACAATAGTTTCTGGGAAATCAGAGAAGGGAATCAAGCTCTCTTTTGGGAAGATAAGTGGCAACAGGAACCAATACTATTAAAAGAGAACTTCCTCGATCTTAAACATGAGACAGATTCACAAGGCTTAATTAAAGTAATGGACTTTTGGGATAATACTCAGCCGATGGAGAAATGGAGAATCTGGAAGAATATTGATTGCAGAAATAATATCCACTTGAAAAATAAAGCAGAGGAGCTAAGGAAAATGGTGGAACAAAGGATGATCTTAGTTTCTGAGGGGCAAGACCAACTAAGATGGGGCAATAATAAAGAGGGCACCTTTAATCTCAAAGAAGCCAAAGGCATTCTCCTTGAGCTGAATCCCCAGGTTCTGGACAAAATCTGGTAGAAGCTTCAGAGGCACCAAGTGTGGATGAAAATCAAACTCTTCATGTGGTTGGTTTACCACAGGAAAATCCTGACTTGGGACAATATTAGGAAGAGAGGTGTTCTGGGGCCTTCTAGGTGCCTTCTCTGTGGAGAGCAAGAAGAAACAATGGAACATCTTCTCAACAACTGCTATTTCACCTCCTGGTTATGGGACATATTTGCCAAAATCTTTCAACAATCTGACAGGGACAGAGGAAGCATCTTCAATACCCTCATTAGTTGGAGGGGAAATTTCTCAGATCATGAAATTCTCAACTCAGCATGGACCCTTACACCAAGCTTTATTATATGGAATGTTTGGAAGGAGAGGAACAAAAGAATATTCAAGGAGGAAAAAAATCCCCCATATCTCCTGTTTGAGACTATTTTGAAACAACTTAAGGAGATAGTGGGCTCCACAGTTTGCAACCACCATAATAATCCTCCCTCAGATCTGGAAAGGAAAATTCTCAAACAGCTAGGGCTGCAGGAACTAACTCCTCAAGGTCTTAATAGAAAGGTTACAGTAAGGGATAGGGAGCAGGATTTCTAGCATCCTCCCCCAGAAGGATATCTAAAATTCAACATTGATGGAGCGTCTAAAGGAAACCCGGGAACGGCTGGGTATGGGGGAGTACTTAGGGATGCCAAAGGAAGTATTATCTCCATTTTCCATTGTCACCTAGGTACAACTACTAATAACATGGCTGAACTAATGGCTTTGGAGCAATGCCTGGATTTTCTAAGTCAGGATAATTGTTGCAATGTGATAGTAGAAGCCGATTCAGAGCTAGTTATTAACTCAGTGAAAATAATTAATAGTGGAACAACGCCGGAGAAAGTCTCCAAACACTGGAAATTAATCAGGGTTTTCCAAAGAATTCAGGATCACCTACAAAACTTGCGCACTGTCAGCTTCCAGCATGTTCGTAGAAAGGCCAACAAGCTGGCAGATCTGCTAGCCAATCAGGAGGTCAGCAACACAGAAGTCAAGGTTTTGATGGGATGGCAGGAGTTGAGACAAAACAGATTAAAAACTCTTTGTAGTGAACAAGAGGAGGAAGATATTAGAGTGTTCAGACACAGAGCCATGGAGGCAAGCTCTTAATTTCTTGGCCTTCGCATGTGTTATCAGCTTCAAGCTAACAGGTCCTTGAGGAGGGGACAAACACTAATGAGTGATAGATACCTGAGTAGCAGTGAGATAGTCAACAGTGTTCTTCAAGAAATGCATGTTCAGGCTAGAAAGACGAGCAGACTTGGAAGGGATCCCTATTTCATCGGCAGTCGGAATCTTCATTTTTTTGGGTCTCGGAGAGAAAAACCGCTTCCTTGGCGGTTTTTGGATGTTCGCACAGCTTTAACAGGGAAAGTGGTTTTAGCGATTTTGCAGCGATCCCATACATCTTCCCACACGTGGCAGAGGGAGGATTTGGAAAACCACCCTTTATCGCACATTAACGTCTGGTTAACTTGGGCGATGCGATATTATGGTCAACTGGTTTGGATCAACGGTCTTGATTGGTCGTGAAGATTTGAGGAGTGGCACGTTAAACCTCTATCGGCTTTGTTGTGCGATATCTTCCAGGACTGTTGGTTTAGGTGTCATAATACAAGGCTCAGATCAAAGAATCTCTTCAAGGGTCTATTGGGCAGAAGATCTCGCGGGCTTCTTAGAGCGGGTTGTAATGGTAGAGAACCCGATTTTTGGGTGAAGATATATGATTATCTTCCATGCATGTTGTGCAGGGAGGACGGCTTAGAGAGATTTCGGGCAAACCATATGTGTGATGTTTATTCTACATTGCGGACCCGAAATCAGTTCAGTTGGGTGTCTATTTTTTCATCGGGTCTGTTTTTGGAATCAAAGAATATACCCTTCTCTGACCCGATATGATTCTCAACAGTTAGTTCTTTCCAAACAGTTCGGTGGGTTGTGGCATTGGTGTGGTTTTTCTGGTAGTTAATGGGCCCTTGGCTTGGCTCCCAAGACCTGAGTGGATGGTTAATGTTTAACCCTCAGGCCTCATTGGGTAGTTGTTATATATGTAACTTGTGTCTTTGTTTATAATGAAAAGAAGGTACGACTCTTGCTTTAGAAAAAAATAAAAAATAAAAAAATAATTAATTCATCTTCAGTTAATTAGTTGGAGAAAATCAAACATGAAATCTATGTGAAGACATGCAACAGTTTTCCCTTTGTTTGAGGAAGTTATCCCTTCATTAAGGAGAACAAGATGAGTTGTAATTAGTTAGCTCAGTTAACTAAGTTAAGTCCTGTTAGATTAGTTCCAACACTTTGTGGAACTGATTGTGAGTTCAGTTAGTTAATGCATGCATGAATGTAACTACTGCACTTCAGATAACTGAATATTCTCTCATAAATAACTCATGCATGTCAGTTCTGTCAGACACCTAGTTGAGATCAAATGATGGGACAATGTACTATCAGTTGTAGGAATATTCCATTGAGGATATCTCTTGCATGCAGAAGGAATTCATTCCTTGAGGATTACGCAGTTATTTCTGAGTTTGCTGAGTTGTGTGAGAGGTGAATTCACACAGGTGGCGGCCAGAGGACCCAGGAGAAACTGCGCAAGGAAATAGGAGGCTTGGAGGATTGAGGGAAGGCATATGTTGTGTCTATTCAGTCTATGAGCAACATCGAGGGATTGTACTGAGAGTTGCATAGATTGTGAGCTAAAGCTTTGTGTAATCCAGAGATATTTCCACTTGTATGATGATACAGAGATCAGGATTTTTAGCTGAGGCTTTCCCTAGAGTATTCTTGTGTGTTCATGTGTGATTGATTTCTCATTCTCTATTATATGTGTTCTATTTGATCTTGCTCAAAATCGGTTAAGCTTCCGCAAGTTTGTTTGTAGAAGTAGATCAAGTATTTTGCTTTAGTATATTGCATTATTAGGTGATCTACAATGGGAAATTCTACATGGTATTAGAGCAAAGGTGATCAAAGCGAAGAACAATGTACAAAGAAGGGAGAAGTTCAAAGGTTGAAGTTCCTGATTACAGAATTCGAATTCTTATCACATCTCAAATTTCTCCAATGGCGTTCGACGGTTTGAGACTCGAGTATGCCCTTGATGGCAGCTTGAATTATATAGCCTGGAAGGATCGCATGGAAGCCGTATTAGAGGACAATGTTTTGAAGGACTTCATTGATCAAGAAGTCCCCAAGCCAGCAGTTGTTAATGCCCAAGAATTGGCGGAATGGAAGAAATGTGTGGCTAGAGCAAGGAGGATCCTTCTAGAGGGAGTTCGAGACCACATTGTCTCGAGTCTCCATGGGAAGGAGACACAGTTTTCAATGTGGAAAACATTGAAGGATCTATATCAGAACAACAATGATCAGAGGAAGCTGGTGCTGAAAGACAAGCTTAAGAAAATCAAGTGTGAAAAGGGCGACATGATCTCTACATATCTGAACAAGCTCACCACCTGCAGGGATGAGCTTGGAAGTGTAGGAATCACGACAGCCGATGATGACATGGTGAGTCTTGCTCTCCTTGGTCTTCCTAAGAGCTGGCATAGCTACCAAGACTCGATAAATGGAAGAGAGAAACTGCCAGATTGGGAATAACTTTGGTCAGATCTAATGTAGGAGGAGATAAGAAGAAGCACCAGAGATGGATCTTCATCAAAGCAAGATGATGAAGAAAATCTAGCCTTAGCGAGTAAGGCGAGGAAAGGGAAGGGGAAGGCATCCCATTCCAAATCGAGTTCTTCCCATGGTGGGAAGAAGATTGACAAATCGAAAGTGAGATGCTTTCATTGTCATGAGGTGGGCCATTATGCTACAAATTGTCCACAGAAGAAATCCAAGAAGGGATCCTCAAAAGGATCAGATGGTGAGGCACTGGCCTCATAGTTCGAATTGGATTTCACCCTCATCGCATGCATGGTTTCATCGATGGTGGGATGTGTTTGGTACCTGGATAGTGGAGCCTCATTCCACATGACCGGCAATAAGAGTCTATTTAGTGCCTTGGAGGAGAAGGACCTCTAGATGCGCATAGAGATGGGCGATGACGGAAAGTACCGTGTTTCAGGTGAAGGTATGGTTGTGTTTCAGAGGGAGCATGGAGCTCCTCTCACCCTGACTGATGTAAAGTATGTGCCTGGTGTGAAGAAGAACCTTGTATCTGTGGCTATGCTGGAAGACAAAGGCTATGATGTAGTCTTTAGTAAAGGACAGGCATTCCTAAGGCATATCGGCATTGGAAAAACCAAGAGGATTGGGATTCGGGTTAAGAATCTCTACAAGCTGGAGGTAGATGATTGTGCTGCATTGAGTTCCAATGCAGAGTTGGTGTAGAGCCAAGATATTGGCGAGCTATGGTATAAAAGATTGGGCCACTTGCACCATGGGGCCTTGAAGATCATGCAGCAGATTTCTATCGGACTTCCCAAGGGAAAACTGGAGCAAGTGGATACATGCAAAGGTTGTACCTTGGGTAAGTATGCAAAATCTTCCTTTCAGGATCGAGATAGTAGAGTTGGAGCAATCTTGGAGCGAGTTCATACAGATGTGTGTGGACCATTCTCTACAGCCTCCACCGCTAAACAAAGGTACTATGTTATTTTTATTGATGATTTTTCTCGTAGATGTTGGATCTACTTCATGCAGAAGAAGGATCAAACCTTCTTAAGGTTTTGTGAGTTCAAAGCCTTGGTTGATAAAGAATATGGAAAGAAAATAAGGGCCTTGTGAAGTGACAATGGTGGAGAGTATGTCTCCCAACAGTTTAAGGACTTTTGTGCAGCAAAAGGAATTAAACGGGAGTTGATGGCACCCCATAACCCACAACAGAATGGGGTGACCGAAAGGAAGAATAGATCGATTGTGGGAGTAGCTCAGGTGATGTTGCATGACCAAAGCCTACCACTTCATTTGTGGGCTAAGGCATGCAATATAGCAGTATACTTGCAGAATAGAAGCCCACATCGTATATTGGGGATGAAGACACCAGTGGAGGCCTTTTCTGGGAAGAGACCAGATGTGAATCACTTCAGGATCTTTAGATCATCGGTTTATTTCCATATGACCAAAGAAACCTGGAAGAAGCAAGATCCAACAACTGAGTTGGGGATACTTGTGGGGTACACTAATACACCCCACAACTATCAAGTGTTCTTGCCTACCAGTCAGAGGACAGTGGTAAGCAGAGATCTAAAGTTCGATGAGCAGAAAGCCATGCGAGTGTCACTTGAGAGGGAGCTCAAGTTGCATGTAGAGGAGGAACTTTTGGTTCCAAAGGAGGAGGAGCCTCAGACTGATGCAGAGTAGCTGCATGTAGAGGATCTGGGAGTGGAAACATCCACTCATGCAGAGTCTTCCAGAGATGGGCAGAAACGCTCAAGGGAAGCTGATAGATTGGTGATGGATGCGAGAGAGAATGTGGGACAACCATCCTCTCAGTGCAGACAGAGGAGATCACCCAAGTGATACACTGGTTACATGGCCCTGGTTGGGGAGTGTGTAGAGACCGAACCATCTTCCTTCAAGGAAGCAGTGCAACAACCAGTCTGGGTTGATACTATGGTGGAGGAGTATGACTCCATCGTTCGGAACAGTGTTTGGGATGTTGTCCCAAGACCGAAGGATAAGTCAGTGGTGAGTTCCCAATGGCTTTACAAGGTAAAGCAAATAGCTGATGGGAGCGTTGAGAAACATAAGGCAAGGTTTGTTGCCCGTGGTTTCTCACAGGTCGATGGGATTGAAGATGATGAGACTTTTGCTCTTGTAGCAAGGTACTCATCTATCAGATTGATGTTGGCACTATCAGCACAGATGGGTTGGAAGAGCCATCAGATGGATGTGAAGACTGCATTCCTCAATGGCAAGATTGAGGAAGAGGTGTACATAGAGCAGCCGGAAGGTTTTGAGAGCTTCGATCATGAGTTGCAAGTGTTCCAACTCAAGAGAGCTTTGTATGGGTTGAAGCAAGCACCTCGTGCTTGGTACACTGGGATCGACAACTATTTCACCGAGTTGGGCTTCACAAAGAGTGAAGCAAATGTGAACCTTTACCACATCATGGTAGAAGGTAAGCCATTGATCATTGTTCTTTATGTTGATGATTTGATATTGACAGGTGATGATCAGTTGATCAAGTCTTGCAAGGAGGACCTTGCAAGAGAGTTCGAGATGAAAGACATGGGTCTTATGCACTACTTTCTAGGCATGGAAGTGTGGCAGAAGGATGGGGAAGTGTTTGTGTCTCAAGGCAAGTATGCCAATGAGATACTCAGGCGATTCCACATGGAGAAGTGCAAGCCCATGCAGACTCCTCTAGTAGGTAATTGGAGGAAGGAGGATGCTACTTCAGGTGAGGTAGTAGCTGCTACTGTTTATCGGCAGCTTGTGGGTTCATTGATGTATCTAGTGAACACATGACCAGATTTGTGCTTTGCGGTGAACCAGTTGAGTCAAGCTATGGTTCAGCCTACCAAGCTGTTTTGGAAGGCAGCGAAGCATGTGTTGAGATACCTCAAAGGCACATCTCAGTATGGATTATGGTACAAATGGACAGAGGGAGTGAAGCTTCAGGGCTTCACAGATGCAGATTGGGCAGGGAGTCCATTAGACTGGAAGAGCACTTCAGGAGGAATTTTCAACCTTGGTTCAGCTGCAGTTTCTTGGTACAGCAGGAAACAGAGGTCAGTTGCACTTAGCTCAGCAGAGGCTGAATACATGGCTACCAGTCAGGCACCATGTGAGGCCATCTAGATGCGGAAAATTCTAGTTGGATTGTTTGGTTAGAGGATGGATCCAACTGTGATCTATTGTGATAATCAGAGTTGTATAAAACTCTATGAGAATCTAGTATTTCATGACAGGTCCAAGCACATCGATATTCGATATCATCATCTTCGAGACTGTGTGGTGAAGAGGATCATGTTGTTGTTGTATGTTTCGACCGAGGAACAAGATGCATATATTTTTACTAAGGCATTGTCAAAATGCAAATTCGAGTTCCACAGAGACAGGATTGGGGTGACAGATAATCCCTTTCTTGTTGAGAGGGAGTGTTGAAAATAGCAACAAGAAATGCTAAATATAGAAGTACTAAAAATAGCATTGCTATAAATAGCATTTCAGGATACATTCCAACTTTAGTTAGTTCCTGAACTAAAATTGAGAATTAAAATTCGAATTTGATCTTAGTAGTTGTTTGAGAAATAATTAATTAATTCATCTTCAGTTAATTAGTTGGAGAAAATCAAACATGAAGTCTATGTGAAGACATGCAACAGTTTTCCCTTTGATTAAGGAAGTTATCCCTTAATTAAGGAGATAAGGATGAGTTGTACTTTGAGTTGTAATTAGTTAGCTCAGTTAACTAAGTTAAGTCCAGTTAGATTAGTTCCAACAGTTTATGGAACTGATTGTGAGTTCAGTTAGTTAATGTATGCATGCATGTAACTACTGCACTTTAGATAACTGAATATTCTCTCATAAATAACTCATGCATGTCAGTTCAGTCAGAGACCCAGTTGAGATCAGATGATGGGACAATGTACTATCAGTTGTAGGAATATTCCATTAAGGATATCTCTTGCATGCAGAAGGAATTCATTTCTTGAGGATTGCGCAGTTATTTCTATGTTTGGTGAGTTGTGTGAGAGGTGAATTCACACACGTGGCAGCCAGAGGACCCGGGAGAAACTGCGCGAGGAAATAGGAGGCTTGGAGGACTGAGGGAAGGAATATGTTGTGTCTATTCAGTCTATGAGCAGCATTGAGGGATTGTACTGAGAGTTGGATAGCTTGTGAGCTAAAGCTTTGTGTAATCCGGAGATATTTCCACTTGTATGATAATACAGAGATCGAGGTTTTTAGCTGAGGCTTTCCCCAGAGTATTCTTATGTGTTCATGTGTGATTGATTTCTCATTCTCTATTATATGTGTTCTATTTGATCTTGCTCAAAATCATTAAGCTTCCGCAAGTTTGTTTCTAGAAGTAGATCAAGTATTTTGCTTTAGTATATTGCATTATTAGGTGATCTACAGTGGTAAATTCTACATGAATTTCGTAAAAAATTACTGAAAGTGCACATACCGTAGTTTTTCATGTATCATTTTCAGGGCTGAAGGTGTTGGGTGTGGATCCTGATTATCTTCCTGATTCATAGGTCTTGTTTTCACCTGGGTGTATACCTTAGGAGGATTTTACACCCCTCCACGCGGAGGGTGTGGGGGGGACCATCCCCCCCCCAACTGGGCGGTCTGGGGAGGACCATCCACCCAACTGGGGAATCCAAGGGTTAGCGGCCCCCCAAAGCTAAAAATAGATGAAAAATTACCTTGTAAAATATTGTAATTATGTAGTTAATCTAGGCCATTCATTAGGTGAATGATCTGACAACAGAAGTTATGTTAATTTAGGGTTTTTTCCCCTAGAAGGCACCCCCTCAGTTTATATGAGGGAATTGTATTGCAACTGTGAATTATTATTCCGAGCAAGAGAGAGAGAGGAGGTTGTGTGAGAGAGAAGAGAAAATTACAATGGGTTTGTTTTAGGTTGTATTTCTTCATTTTGTTGGATAATATAAAAGGAAGGATTGGTTGTTTTTCTGTGGACATAACCCAAATTTGGTGAAACACGTATATTTTTGTCTCTCTTGTTTTATGCATTTCTGTATTTGTGTTTATGCAATATTTTGTGTATTTCATTGGTCCGTTAATTAATTTCTAACACATGGTATAGGAGCCATGTTTATTTGGCTGATAAATGTGTAGGAGAGAAGGGTTCCTGGTTCGAGTGGGAGCAATGACGGAAGATGGTAGGTTTAGGGTTGATAAATTTAACGACCAAAATTACTAGTTGTGGAAGATGTAGATGGAAGATTATCCGTATTACAAAGATCTGTACCAACCATTGAGCAGAAAATCAAAGAAGTTGACAAGTATGACAGATGAAGAATGGGAGATTCTCAACAAAAAGGCACTAGGAACAATACAATTGTGTCTAGTAGCGTAACTGGAATTCAACATTTCAATAGAAACGACAACAGAAGGTTTAATGAAGATATTGGCCAAATTATATGAAAATCCCTTGGCCTCAAATAAGGTATCTCTTATGAAAGATATATTTAATATGAAGATGTCAGAAGGTGGGTCTGTTGTTGACCATTTAAATGAATTTAACACGGTTACCAGTCAGTTAAGTTATGTAGGGGTAAATTTTGATGATGAAGTTAGGGCTCTCTTATTTCTATGTTCATTGCTATAAAGTTGCAATGGCCTAGTTATGGATATTAGTAACTCTATCTCTGGATCTAGTACTTTAAAGTTTGATGATGTTGTTCGTGCCATCCTTAGCGAGGAAATGAGATGGAAAAGCTCTGATGAGACATTAGGTAATTCTTGCACTACATAGACTAAGGGAAGAAAAATGGAAAGAGGGAGAAGCCCTGGAAATCACAGTAAGTCAAGAAAAGGTAGATCCAAATCCAGATCAGGGATAGTGTGGTGGAAATTTGGGAAGAAAGGACTCCTAAAGAAAGACTGCAAATCTCAGAAGGGAAAAGCAGGAGATGGACAACAAAAGAACAATCATGAAGCGAATGTGACAGGTGATGTCGTGCAATATTCTTTGATTCTTTCATTAGAGAATATTATTGATGTCTGGGTGGTAGATTCAGGGGCCCCATTCCATGGCACACCTGATAGGAAACATTTTCATGACTATGTTCAAGGAGATTTTGGACAAGTTCGTCTAAGATATGATAAACCCTGTAAAATCGTTGGAAGGGGTAAAGTTTTTATAAATAAACATAATAGAAATAAATGGTTATTAAAGGAGGTAGGGCATGTTCTAGATCTAAATAAAAAACTAAATTTCAACAGGGCAGTTGGGAGGTGAAGGCTGTATAACTACTTTTACAGAAAAAACCTGGAAGGTCACTAAAGGAGCCCTGGTAACAACAAAAGGAGAAAAGGTTGGTACATTGTATTTATGAAATGGTATTTTCTAATTCTATTAATGCTTTAACCTCCACATGAGTAGATATGAAACTTTGGAATCATAGGTTCAGACACATGAGTGAGAAGGGGATGCAGATTCTTCACTCAAGAAATTTGTTGCCAGGTTTGAAGCATGTTGATTTGGATTTCTGTGAAAATTTTGTTTACGGAAAACAAAATAGAGTAAGATTTATCAGAGTTGGGAAGGAAAAGGAACAAAAAATTAGAGCTTGTGCATACAAATGTATGGGGACCTGCTTAGGTATCATCTCTCAGTGGCTCTCACTATTATGTTACTTTTATTAATGATGCAACTAGGAAAACCTGGATTTATTGTATTTAGAATAAATCTGATGTATTTGATACTTTCAAAAAATGGAAAGCTTTGGTTGAGAATGAGACATGAAAGAAGTTGAAGTGTCTTAGATCATACAATGGAGGTGAATACTGCAGCAAAGAGTTTGATAACTATTGTCCAAAGCATGGGATTCATGGAGAGAAGACAATTCTAGGAACACCACATGAAAATGGTGTGTCAGAAAGGATGAATAGGACAATCATGGAGCGTGCAAGGTGCATGAGATTACATGGAAGATTTCCCTTATAATTTTGGGCAAATGTTGTAGATACTATTGTTTATCTAATAAATAGAGGGCCTTCAAGTTCCTTGGATGGTGGTATTCCAAAGGAGGCATGGATAAGTAAAAAGGTAAACTACTCATTTTTAAAGACTTAGGTTGTGAAGCTTTTGTTCCTAATAAAGAACATAGAACCAAGTTTGAGCCAAAATCAAAGGAATGTACCTTTATTGGATATGGTGTTATTGATTTTGTTTCTCTTATATGATTACGAAAATCGAAAAATCATTAGGAGTAGAGATGTTATATTCATTGAAAAGGCCTTGTATAAGGATCAAATGCAGGGAAAGAAACGAGAAAATGAAAACAAAGAATACACAGTGCTTGATGAGATCACATAAAAATTAAAGGTGCCTAAAAATCTTAACAATGAGCAGCCACAACAACAAAAACAACCATAATAGCAACATACACCTCAAACACCTGAAAGTGCTATTAAAATATATACTAAGATAAGTAGACCCCCTGAACAATACTCTCATTCATTATATTATGTATTTTTGAATGATTCTGGTGAACGAGAAAGATATGAAGAAGAAATGCAGGGAGAGACCAGGAAGAAATGGGAGAAATCCATGGAAGAAGAGATGGAATCCTTGATGCGTAACCAAACTTGGGATTTAGTTGAGTTGCCTGTAGGTAAAACAACATTGCAGAATAAATGGGTTTACAGGTTGAAGGAAGAAGATGGAGGTAAACAAAGGTATAAGGCTAGAATTGTGGTGAAGGGGTTTGCACAAAAGAAAGGTATAGACTTTGATGAAATTTTTTCTCCTGTTGTTAAAATGACTTCAATCAGAACTATTTTAAGTCTAGTGGCAACAAAAGATTTTCATCTTGAGCAGTTAGATGTAAAGACAATATTTCTCCATGGGGATTTGGAGGAAGAAATATATATGCAACATCCACAAGGGTACAAGGTCAAAGGGAAGGAGAAATTAGTGTGCAGGTTGAAGAAGAGCTTGTATGGCCTAAAACAAGCTCCAAGGCAATGGTATCTAAAATTTGACAAGTTTATGTCTGAACAAGGTTATACTAGATGTCATTCTGATCATTATGTTTATCTTAAGAAACAAAATGATGGTAGCTATATTATATTGCTATTGTATGTATATGACATGCTTGTTGCAAGGTCTAACATGCAGGAAATAAATATGCTCAAAAAGAAAATTCGCAAATTCATTTGCAATGAAGGATTTGGGTGTTGCAAAACAAATCCTTGGTATGAGAATAACTAAAGACAGAAAAAATCACAAAGTAACATTGTCTTAGAGTGAGTACATATAAAAGGTGTTGGAAATATTTAAGATGCAAAATGTAAAACCAGTTAGTACACCTTTGGCTAGCCATTTCAAACTAAGTAAGGAGATGTGTCACAAGACCCAGGAAGAGATGGATTATATGTGTAAATTGCCATATGTATCAACAGTTGGAAGCTTAATGTATGCAATGGTCTGCACAAGGCTTGATATTGCACATGTAGTGGGAGTTGTAAGAAGTTATATGAACAATCCAGGAAAAGAGCATTGGATGGAAGTTAAGTGTCTTCTAAAATATTTGAGAGGTACAACAAATCAAGCATTATGCTTTGGTGGTTCAAACATTGCTCTACAGGGATATGTTGATGTATATATAGCAGGTGATAAAGATAATAGGAGGAGCACCACATGGTATGTGTTTACTATAGGTGGAACAACTGTCAGTTGGGTTTTAAAATTGAAAAACATTGTTGCAAATCAACAACAGAAGAAGAGTATGTTATTGCTACAGAGGCTAGTAAAGAAATGATTTGGTTACAAAGGTTTATGGATGAATTGGGAAAGAAGCAGGAGATTGGCATGTTATATAGTGACATCCAGAGTGTCATTTCTCTTGAAAATGAGTCAACATTTCATTCCAAGACTAAACCATAAAACTCAAGTACCATTTCACACAGTTGGTGTTGGAAGATGGACATTTAGAGCTGGAAAAGATACACACTAGCCAACATCCTGTATATATGTTAACAAAAGTTGTAATCAGGGAGAAATTGAGTTTATGCTCAGTTTGAGTCAAAGAAAGTAGGGGCTTATCCAGAGTAAAAAAAAAACTTTCATCATTCATCGCCAACATTGAGGCCTTGTACACACAGTTGTACAACAATGTGGATTTCATGGTGAAGTCACACAAGATCCCTTCAGTTGGCTCACTCACAAAAGCGAAAGGCAAGAATCAAATCAAATAGGAAGTTGAAGAATACTTGGACCAACTCAAGTAAATTGCTACTAAGGAAGATCTAGAGGTGAACATGCATAATATGCAGAATTACATTAGTGGCCTTGTCCAAATTAATACCATGTTGCTCCTACTGAAGGAGGAAACTCAGAATGGTTCCAAGTCTGTGTACTTAGATGCAATGGAGGCTAGATTCTGCTTCCAACCTGATCCCATCGCACAGTTTGGGGAAGTCATCACACAATACAGATATTGGTACCACTATGTGATCGAGAAACTAAAAGTTGAAGTCGATGAGCTAGATTTTCCCCAAACTCAAGCTTGACTTGTTTTTGTCTTATTAGTCTGTCTAGTTGACTCTACCCAATTTTGTCTTATATGGGTATGAGCAATATTGTAATATTCTTTTGTAATTAATTGTAAGTGAAATTCCAAGTGTCAATTGTGGAATGTGAAGAGTCATTTTGTAATGAAGTCTAAAGGTCATGGTTGAAGGAAGTCAAAGAGTCATGAGGGCAGTTCAAGAGTCATAAAGGGGAGATGATTGGTCATCTCATTTGTTATAAATATTCCCTCATAATTCATGTAAAGGGATTTTGGTCGTGCTTTTGGCTTAGGATCAGAAGCTTGGGAGTTTTGTTGAGAGCCTTGGCTTCTCCTTAGCATAGAGGGAGTATCTTTCTTTAGAGGAGCAGGTGTTGGCTTCATGTTCCACTATTGGGACTAGTGGTTTGAAAATTGTATATGTATGTTTGGGAATTTCATTTTAATAAAAGCTCAGAGCCAACACATTTTCATGCATATGTTGTGAATATAGTAGAAATAATCTTGTTATGTTTGCAATATATTTTATTTCATTTACGCTAATGCTTATGACCTATTTCGTTTACATTAGTATGAATCTTGTTGAGTGTGTGTTGTTGTATATTTCAATCATGATTATCATGCGAACTATTTTGTAGGCTAACTTATGATTCTTTTTATGCTCGTGTGTTCCTTTCAAGTTGCGTACTATTAGAGTCTTCTAAGGGGCTCACTCACTTTCCCTTGTTGTGTTAGGACCTTTCATGCATTGCACTTGACTCTTCACAGAGCTATAATCTTGTTTCACCAAAGTCATGAATACATCATTCTATGTGTTATCACAACCAATGCATACCACTAAAACCCACTATTTCAGTAACCGAGCCATATTCTAGACGGGGCTCCTACTCCAAACGGTGTGAGGTCTGCTGGGGACTTCATATCAGGGAGACCCCTTGAATGTTAGTAGGTCTAGCATCGTCACCAAACACCAAAAAATGTCATTTGATGCCTAAAAAAGCACTCCCAAAAGGTTTCATTCCCCAATTTTCCAAACTGGGTCCCGCTGGTAACAAGGGTCCTATGAGCCGATTCTTTCATTTTTTCCACTCTAAAAGCATCGAGATGGATGAAAAATAACATAGTGATCCAATTCGGATCACACCTACCCATTTTGGGAGGTGCTTGTTCCCCAAAATATTCTACTAAATGAGGTGAGGAAATTTTTCCTCCACCTTCTCTTAGTCGTACCATTTAGCTTTACCTGGGAGTTTTCATTTCAACCTAATCTTCCAAAGGTCATGGTGCCCCTATATTTTAGATCTGGACCTAATATGAAAACCTATAACTTATGTCAAATCTTACTGAGAATTTGGTGCCAAATCCTCCAAAAAAGGCAGGACTTGTTCCTTTTCCTGATCTAGCATGGAAGGCTCATAGAGTTTCAGATTCTCTACATTCACAAATGAGTAAATGCGCATATATGGTGGTAAATTGAGTCGATGTGCATTATCATGCAACTTTTATAGTATCTCAAAGGGACCATACCTCAAAGCCTTGATTTTCTTACCAGTATCATGTAGCCTCTCATTGTTCAATTGTAGCCATACTTTGTCTCCCACCTTGAATGATTTCTCTGTTCTAGAATGATCATTAATAGACCTATATTTCTCTTGTGACTTATGTAGTGTCTCTTGTACTCATATATGTATTTGTTTGATATTCTCTATAAAATTTTCAACCCTCAAGGCATCTCTTGTAAGATCTTCCCTCACTCCTCCTTGTTGCCCATATGCAATACCCAAAGTTGAAGGTGACAAATATCCAAGACAAGTTTCAAATTGGGACTTTCCTGTAGAAGTGCAGACTGCTCTATTGTAAGAATGTTGTATATACCAAATTTTCATCCCAACTCTTTGGATGCTTTTGGTTGTATCCCCTTAGAAGCTACACCAAAGTCTTGTTCATTACTTCTATTTTCCCATATGTCTATGGATGGAATGTTGTAGATCTATTCATATTCATGTCCATCTTCTCCCACAATGTAGTCTAAAATGCACTAAGAAATATTGTGTCCCTATTTGAAACGATGCTCCTTGGTAGCCCAAAGTGCACCCATACCTATCCAAATAACAATTTTGTTACTTCTTACCCATGTATGGTCTTCTTACAGGGCATCAAAACACACATCTCGTTGAACCGTTAACTACCATGAACAAGTATTCATGTCCCTGGTTGTTGGTAATCCTCCCATAAATTTCATGTAAATGCTTTTGTTATGAAACCAGCTCACAAAAGATAGAAAAGAAAGATCAACGCCTTAGAAATCAGCCTCTTTGAGGGGGAACATCCTTTATATTACACAATGAAAAATTCTTGGATGATACAAATGAAAATACCTCCTTTCTATATATAAGAGTCTAAGGGGTCACAATATAACCAAAGCCTACCTAATAATAATAATATAAGGGCACAAAAATAACAATAGTGGGCTTCTATGGGGCACAATAATAACAATAGGGGCACAACAATAACAATAAGGGATACAATTACAATAGTAATGGGGGAATCACTAATATTATAGGGACCTAACATGCCCCTCTCCTTCAAAAAAGTGTTGTCCTCAACGCTTGAGTAGTTCTAGATGCTTCTGTATAAAATTATCATCCTCCCATGTGGAATCTTCAACGGGTAAGTTCTTCCACTTGATGAGATACTCTGAAATTGATCAATTTCGTAGCTGTCGAGTTCTTGTTTCTTTGACTGCTTCAGGTTCCAATATGATTTTTCCTTCCTCATCAAGTTCTAGCAATATTGTTTGAACTTGGAGCTTGTCACCTATAACCTTCTTTAAGCATGACACATGGAAAACTGGGTGCACTCGGGAAGCTGCAGGAAGCTCCAATTTGTATGCCATAGTACCTATCTTTTGCAACACCTTGTACGAACCATAATACTTTGGTGATAATTTATTATCCTTCTTGGCTTGCTTGAGGGACATTTGTTTATATGGTTGTAGCCGTAGGAATACCCAATCACCTACATCAAAACTTTTGTCGCTGCGATGTTGATCTGCTTGCTGTTTCATTCTATTCTGCGCCAAGGTGAGGTTATCCTTTAAGAGTTGGAAAACTTGTTGTTGATGCTTGATGTGATCTTCCATTGCTTGAACCTTAGAATTTTATCTTAAATATGATGTGATGGATGGTGGATGATATCCATAAAGTGCCATAAATGGGGTCATTTTCGTTGCAGTATGGAAGGAAGTGTTATACCACCATTCAGCCAAAGGCAACCGTTTGACCCATTGTATCTGTTTATTAGATACGAAGCAACAATGATATCCTTCCAAACATTTGTTTACTATCTCAGTTTGCCCATCAGATTGAGGATGATAAGATGAGCTATGAGCTAATTGAGTACCAAGACAAGAAAATAATTCTGTCCAAAAATTTCCAGTGAAAATGGGATCTCTGTCGCTTACAATAATCTTTGGGTTTCCATGTAGCTTTTGAATTGTTTCCATAAATGCAGTAGAAACTTTACTCGCTTTAAATGGATGAAATAATGCACAAAAGTGTGCATACTTGGTAATTTTGTCAACTACCACCATGATAACACTCTTTCCTTCGGACTTGGGTAAACCTATGATAAAATCCATTGAAACCTCCTCCCAACATTGGCTTGGAATGGATAAAGGTTATAATAGACCTGGGGTCTTAATTGTTTCAACTTTATTTTGTTGGCAAACCAAACATTCTGCCACAAACTTTTGAATATCCAATTTAAGGCCATCCCAAAAAAATTCCTTCTTAACCCTGTGGTAAGTTTCTAGAAATCATGAGTGCCCTCCTAAGGGAGAGGTGTGCAATTCCCTAAGAATATTTTGTTTGAGTTGGGAATTCTTACATAGGTATAACCGATCTTTGTACCATAACGAATCATTTTTACAACAAAATGTATCAAATGTACTGGGATCTTGTTGTAACTTTTGAATGAGTGCCCACACTTCTTCGTCATTCTTACATTCATCCCTTGCTTCGTTTATCCAATCTGGTTGGATAATAGGAATGGCACAAAGAAATGCTTCCACATCCTCATCCTTTCTTGAGAGTGCATCTGCCACAACATTTTTCTTCCCTTTTTTGTAGATGATATCAAAGTCATAACCCAACATATTTGTGACCCATTTTTGCTTTTCTTCTGAAGATAATATTTGTTCTAAAAAGTATTTGTCATGATCTATTTTTAGCCTGAAGTATCTTCCCATTTAGGTAGGGTTGCCATTTCTTAAGTGCATGTAGTATTTCCAACATTTACTTCTCATAAATAGCTTTGTGTAAATAGTTTCCTTTGAGTGGACAACTTTTGAAAGCAGTGGGTCTTTCTTCTTGCATTAAAACAACACCAATTCCATTCCTGAGGCATCACATTCCAGAATAAAGGTTTTTGTGAAGTTCGGTGTAGCTAAGACCGGTGCTTGGCACATTTCCTCTTTAAGATGTTCAAAGGCCTTTGTTGCTTCTGAAGTCCATGAAAATGCATCTTTCTTCAACAATGTTGTTAGAGGTGCTACTATTCTCCCATAATTCTTAACAAACTTGCGATAATACCATGTCAACCCGAGAAATCCTTGTATATGCTTTGTGGATGTGGGGATTTTCCATTCCTTAATGGTTTTAATTTTGCTAGGGTCTACCTTAACACCTTCATGAGATACAATATGACCCAAATATTCCACCTCTTGTACTCCAAAGAAACATTTGGAGCTTTTTGCATATAATTGTTTCTCCTCCAATAGTTTGAGCACCTTGTCAACATGATGGACATGATCCTTCCAAGATTTGTTGTAGATTAGTGTATCATCAAAAAATAATAACACAAAGTTTCTAAGGAAGGGTTTGAAAATGGAATTCATCAAACCTTGAAATGTAGAAGGTGCATTGGTAAGGCCAAAAGGCATGACAAAAATTCATAATGGCCCTCATGAGTTCTAAATGTTGTTTTTGGAATGTCTTCAGTCTTCATTCTGATATGATGATATCCTAAACGAAGATCCAAATTGGTGAAGTAAATTGATCCATGCAATTCATCCAATAATTCATCAATGACAAGAATGGGGAATTTATCTTTAATAGTGAGCTTGTGGAGCTCCTTATAATCTGAACACATGCGCCATGATCCATCCTTCTTGTGAACCAATACTACTAGAGTAGAGAAAGAACTTTGACTAGGTTGAATTGTACCAGCCTCTAGCATTTCTGCAACAATACGTTCAATTTCATTCTTTTGAGCATAGGGATATCTATAAGGCCTAATGTTTGGAGGAAGGCTTCTTGGAATCAAATGAATAGCATGATCATGATCACGAATGGTGGGAGGACTTTGGGAGTCTCAAATACCTTGGAATGATTGTTCAAGACTTTTTGGAGATATGGAGAAATAGATGATTTCGATGTGGGAACCTCTAGTCAACATAATTGCACAATTATTCCTCGTTGTTATTTCTTTAGAAGCTTTTTCATTTCGTTAGAGCTGATTAACCTTCCCGGTTTCCCTGCAATACCCCTTAATTCAATTTCCTTTCCTTCCAAAGAAAATTTCATGAAAAGTTCTTGAAAATTAAAAGATATTGTACCCAAGGATTGTAGCCATTGGACTCCTACTACAACATCAACACCACCTATTGGAATAGAAAGCATTGGGTTATTCAATACATTTTCTCCCATGGATAGCTTGAAATTATGGCACTTTCCTGAGCAAGTGATGGTTCCTCCACTTGCAACCATCACTTAACACTTTGGTGTTGGATATAGGAAGAAATTCATTTCCTTGGCTATCTTACAATGAATAAAAATATGGGTACTGCCCGAATCAATCAACACTATTACCTTTTTCTTCTTGATATGCCCTTCTATCTTGATAGTTTGAGGAGTGGTAATTCTAGCCAATGCATTACAAGATATGGTCAGATTCATTTCTTCTTTCTCTAGGGTATGTTCCTGGTGTATATCCTCTTATTTTGACATTTCTTGTTCCTTTTCTTCCTCCTCTTCACAATCTATGTAAAATAATTTCTTCTCAGCACACTTATGACCTTTAGTGTATTTGCTATCTGTTATAGACATATTTGGGCACTTCAACCCCAATCTTATATGTCGATAAACTAGGGCTCTTTAACCTCTAAAAGTGTTGTTTCATACCCTAAAAGATCATGGTCAACTGATTACATCATTCCCCAAAAGTTCCACATGAAAAACCATCCAGAATTGGCCTAAATTGGACCATACTGACTGCTCCACTATCAGGGAGCGATGCATACTAACTTCTACACTATCCAGGTGCGATGCATACTGATGAGGCCTTCTGTAGGGTGTGATGAGTGAGGATGGACAAATGTTCGAGACAGTTTGCTAAGTGGATGCTCATAGAATCTTCTAGAAACTTCTCCTATGATACTTGCCTTTTTGAATTCGCCCAAGAATGAGTAAGAGATCTAAAATTCAGTTATCTCCCCTCTTGTGGAACCAAATGTAACAAGTGGAATGACACTAATCAAACCCCAGAGATGACTCACACCCTTGCACACATCTATAAATGGATCCCTCATCTAAGAGATCCAGGGGCTGGAATATTGTGAATTGCAAGTAAGTGTTGATAGTTTGAGGAAAGAGCATTGTATTGTTGGTGTGATCTTGCTATTTCATGAGGTGAAGAGGGCTTGATGCTGGGAGGATGATGTTGGATCAGACAACTAGGTTGTAATTCTCCCTTCTATTTAATAAATTTCTTCGAGTTTTCTTCCATATAACTGTGCAATTGTGAATGTTATTATTTGTGAATGCCATTGTATGTTCATTATATTTCTGATTCCGTAATGATTATGATATAATAGATCAAGATGCTTTGATGGTTCTTTGTTATTGTGTTTCTACAGGTACTCTCCAAGCGGGATAAGTACGGAGAGGAGTTGCAAGTTCTGTCAAGGGGAGAAAGATCAAGCAAGGAGTTAAGCGGAAGATCCAGGTTGGTTCCTTTATCTTTCTCTTATCTATTATACATAGAAGAAATCACGAATTGCTTTAAACTATTGTTTCTAGGATAGCTGCCAAACCTAGAGGGCTAGTCACTCGAAAAGACACTAGTTTTCCCAGAAACACTATCACAATTGTAACAAAGCCCTTTTTCTCTTTTTTCTTCCAATTGTTGTGGTGTCAACCTTATAGGTTGTGGATGGCTAGGGGCAACAACACTTACATCTTTATGATTGTGAGTGGTAGGCTTCCTTGTTGCCATAATTTTGTTTTCCATTTTTCTTGCCAACCTGAACACCTTCTCTAATGAATCAGGTTCCCAAAGGCGAACCTCATGTTGGATGTTATCCTTTAAAGTCCCTAGGAAAACATCAATCATATGCTCCTTTGGAATATCTTTTACCCTTATATTCAATTTCTGGAAGTCCTCAATGTGCTCCATCATTGAACCCTTTTGTTTGAGATTTATCAATTGGCTAAAAAAAGTGTTGCTTTTTGTATCCTCATAATGTGCTATCATTTCATCCATAAAAATAGCCAAAGTGACAATTTTTTTACAAGAGCAAAGCCATTGATACCATACAAATTGATTTGGTTCCAAATATAAAGTTGCAATGCATACCTTTTGTGTGTTTTGGACATTATGGAGATCGAAAAATTGCTCCATCTGTAGTATCCATGTTGCGGGATCCTTGCCATCAAACTTCCTCATATCGATCTTTGGAACATGGTGGTTCTTCGATCCAATGTTAGAGTCTATGAAATCATGATTAACATTTATTTTGTTCTCATCATGAGTTTCCTTTACTACCCTTTCGCCATTAGTAAGCATTTCTTGTATAAATTTTGTCAAATCTGTCTTCAAATCTTCCATATTAGCTTCCACGCCTTTCTTTAAATCATCCATATTAGCTTCCACGCCATCCATCTTAGCTTCCACGCCATCCATCTTAGCTTCCACATCATTCATCTTAGCTTCTACGCCTTTCTTTAAACCATCCATCTTAGCTTCTACGCCTTTCTTTAAACCATCCATCTTAGCTTCCACGCCATACATCTTAGCTTCTATGTCTTTCTTTAAACCATCCATATTAGCTTCCATGCCATACATCTTAGCTTCTACGTCTTTCTTTAAACCATCCATCTTAGCTTCTGTTACTTTTTGTGCAAGTGAAATTTGTTGCACTTGGTCTCGTAATTTTGATATATCATGTTGCATTTCTTCCTCTTCTTCATGAGTCATGCTAGAGATTTTAGGTTGCTTACTAGGTGTTTCCATTTTCTTTCTTTGGGGCATCAATTACTGATAATAATGCTTCACTATGCCCTTTGAATTCCTTCAAACTAATTTTTCAAACCAAACTTATGCAAAAATTTAAAAAAACTACACACCTTTTTTCACTTTGTAGGAGCTCGATATTGAAACGACTGTAACTCTGTAATTTCGGATCTCCAAGGTCTGAAATTGCGACCTGTAGTATCCCTCTGTGCCCTCTTTCCAATGCCACCAATCTGATCGAAATTGGATTCTCCAAGAAAGAGTTATGCCCCACCTCCCAAGATGACCTGCTTATATATATATATATATATATATATATTTTTTTTTTTTTTTAATTTTAATTTTAATTTTATTTATTTATTTATTATTTATTTTTTTATTTTTTATTTTTTTTTAGTAGAGAAAACTTGTACTAAGTGCCACGTGTTACTGTTTTGTCCTTCAGACCTAAAAAAAATACAAAGAACAGTAGAGTTCATCCTCTTTCTGTAGCTTCTTACAAAATTTCAATCTGATGCTCAGAGAGAAAGTTATGACGATTTTCCCCAGGTCACCTGTTTGGGATGTAATTCGGGAGTGTACAGAAACCCTAAATGTCTTGGACTGTATCTTTGCAAATATAGCGAAACAAGATTTGCAATTTGGGCCCGAGCTTCACCACGAATTCAGCTCAAATGGGTTTTAATTTCATTGTTTGAACCTTCATAAAAAAAAATTAGAGTGAAAATTCCGCGATGACCTGTTTGCGATGGAATTATGGAACTGCAAAAACCCTAACTGCCTTAGATCATATCTCCGAAAATATAGCGAGACAAGATCTGAAATTCAGACTCAAGGTTCAGAACGCTTTTAGATCAAATGGTTTTTTTGTGTAGCTTTTGAAACTTCGCAGAAAAAAAGTTATATCGAAAATGCGACGATGACCTATTTGGAGCAGCGAAAGCCTAAAATCCAAAGCTCTGATACCAAATGTTATGAAACCATCTCACAAAAGATAGAAAAGAAAGATCAACACCTTAGAAATCAACCTCTTAGAAGGGGAAACCTCCTTTACATTACACAAATGAATAATTCTTGGATGATACAAATGACAAAACCTCCTTTCTATATATAGGAATCTAAGGGGTCACAATATAACCAAAGCCAACCTAACAATAATAATATAAGGGCACAAAAATAAAAATAGTGGGTTTCTATGGGGCACAATAATAACAATATGGGGGAAATAGGGGCACAAAAATAGCAATAAGGGATACAATGACAATAGTAATGGGGGAATCACTAGTATTATAGGGACCTAACAACTTTGCAAAGGATGAGTGGGTATAGGTAAGTGATTATATAGACCATGCTTCATTGTGCTAAGATTTTTGGTGCAACAAAGCATGCACCCTCTTATGAACCTAATTACCCATTCTTTCATCTTGGGCCAATACACATACTTCTATAAGTTGGCCACGCTCCTTCCTACACCAAAGTGCCCTGCAACCTTAGAGATGTGAGCCTCTCTAATCAACTGTAATCACTCACCTTTAGGAACACATAGCTTATCTAGCATGTAGAGTAACCCATCTTGGAGATGGTTGTCAACGATGTTGTCACCATCATGCACATGACTCAAACTATGCAACTACTGAAACACCTCATTGAAGTCCTCATCCTTTGAATATGCTCTTTGTATGCATCTTAGGTGAATGGATCCATGTGCATAAGAGTCCCCAAAGTTGTGATATTTGTTGTGGGTGGCCTTGAGAGAATGTCGCCCAACTTGTTTGTGCTACCCTTCTTGTACTTAATCACTAAGTGAAACTATTATAGAAACCCCATCCACTTGTAATGCTTGGTCTATTGTAGATTACTTTGGGCCTGCAGGTACTTTAGCAGTTGGTGATATGTGTGGATTATTGTTGCCTTTCCCATCAGATAGTTCTTCCACTTCTTCATAGCTTGCACTAGGGCATAAAGCTCCTTGTCTTAGGTAGGGTAATTAAGATCATCAAGATCGCTCCCATAGCATATCCACTCACATTTGTCTCCACTTCAAAGGGGTGCTAGAAGTTTGGTAATGCCAAAACTGGTTCTCAACTGATCTTCCTCTTTAACTCCTTGAAGGCTCTTTGTGGAATCTTTCCGCACTAGAAACTATTAATACTTGTTGTTATAATGTGGAGTGGCATTGCTACCACTAAAAATGAGGCTATGAATTTCGTCAGGTACTCTGTTGCCCCAATGAAACTCCTAACTTCAGAAACATTAGTAGGCATCGACTATTTCATGATGGCCTCCATCTTGGCAAGATCTATCTTCATCTCTCCTCCACCATTGGTAGGCATCGACTATTTCATGATGGCCTCCATCTTGGCAAGATCTATCTTCATCTCTCCTCCACCTATCACATACCCCATATACACCAAATACTATTGTGCAAACTCACACTCCTTGAGATTTGTTAGCAATTGGTGCTTCTCAAATATCTCAAGCACCCGCGTCAAATGTGAGATGTGTTCCTCCTAGGTAGCACTATATACCGATGTATCATCCAAATAGACAATAACAAATGAATATATAAAAGGGCATATTAAATCATTCATTAATCTCATAAATGTAGTTGGTGCATTACATTGGCCAAATGACATGATTAACCACTCATAGAAAACTTGTCTGGTTTTGAAGGCAATCTTCTAGATATCTTCCTCTTTGACTTGAACCTGGTGATATCCAGCCTTTAAGTCCAACTTGGTGAAGTATTTTTCTTGCTGCAACTGATCTAGTAGATCATCTATCTTAGGCATGGGGTACTTGTTCTTGAGCATTATCTTGTTCAACGCCCTGTAATCTATACACATCTATCATGTCCCATCCTTATTTGGCATAATGATGGTGAGTGACCAACATGGTGATGTACTTGGTCGAATGACACCCTGTTCCAATAACTACTGCAATTTTTTCTTCATGTCACTTGATTCTATAACAGTTTTCTTGTAGATCCTAATGTTTGGCAATGGGTAGTCTGACAATAGTTTGATCTTGTGCTCCACTTCCCTCTTAAGTGGTAACTCTTTAGGCTCCCAAAACACATCCCTGTATGCATGTAGCAACTGTTCCAATTATTGTTTATGTTTCTTAGTACACCACTCCAAGGATGCCTTGTGTTGGGAGCGGGATCCCCCAAGGGCAGTTTTGGGGCTAAAAGCCCATGTTAGAGTAAAATTTTGTAATATAATTGTAAAGACACCGCATTTTGTGGTCATGGAGCACCAGTGTGTTATGTGTCAAAAAGGGTAGTCCACCCTTAGTTTTGTAAAGTAAAGTCAGTTATAAGAGATCTATCCATGGTCCGCAGACCATGGGATTGTATAAAAAGAGCTAAGCTCTAAGTAGTTAAGGGGATATACGATGATGAATGATGTAATAGAGTCATAGCTTTGAGGAAAGAAGTCCAAGTCTTGGGTTGTAACGTAGGTAGAGGCTTTACAGCTGAGTGCGCAGAGGCCTTGGGTAGAAATCCGTAGCTGAGTGCGCGAACCCCTGCAGATGTGTGCGCAGGGTGGACAGGGTCTGTAAACACTTGGAAGTTATCAATAAAGGGAATTATTTGACAAGTTCTGTGTTCTTTTTCTATTGATGCATATGGATATCTTATGTATGAATTTCCTTTATTATGCTTATATGATGCGTGAATGAATGTAATTACATTAAATAATCTAACGCAATTACAAGCATCTATTTACGTGGTGACTAAATATAACTGTTTGATAAGATAAGCAGTTCACTGAGACTAATTAGGGAATCTGCACGTATTGCTGCTCTAGCAGCGCGAAAGTACCTAAGCAGTAGGTTAGGGCCACGTGAAGGTCCATTGTGCCCTTTCATGGAGGTACTAAAGGATGGAATAGAAGGTTCGACTTGTAAGCCCTAGAGCGAAGAAACCTGTGTGAAGGCAGGGATAGAGGGAATCAAGAGACATCACAACCATCTCAGGTGTGGAAACTTGGTTCCAAAATCCCCCTATACTGCTTCGGGTGAGACTTCAGTCTGTGCTCCGCGGGCTGATGCCGAAGGGGCCAGTAGTGTAGGGATTTGTTTGGCTATCTAACGATGAACCTGGGTCAGGCCCCCTCAAGCTAACAAATGGTTCCGTTGCCAGGATCAGAATCTGCATAAGAGATCTGTGATGTCGTATCACTGGAATCCAACTAAGAAAGAGATCGAAGACTGGTTGGATAGAAAGATCCACGAATTCACAGCGCAAGAGAACAAAAACTCGTGACTGAAAAAGGAACAATGGTTAGACAGATACCTGTATACAGACATCCATGAGATCTTTTTCTGCTCCTTCCCTATTGAGCTATACGAGTGGATCGCGAAGTTAGCAGACAACCAAGGAAGGTGGAAACTTGACGGTCCTATTGTTTGGACCTCAGAGCTAATACATAAATTGGAAGCATCTAAGGGCAAGATCGCCTGTGCTATCGATCATTGGCTCGATCATGTCATAGGAGGATTTGTGACTGAATTCACGGTCGACACCTCAGTCAGCTACAAGGAGTTAGAGTGACACTTTTTCAAAGGATCGCAAGGTAAGTACGTGAAATCTTTGAATACTTGGATTAAAATGCTATTGTTTGAAAAACAGGTTATGTAGCTACCTTGATGTTCGGAACTACGTGAAGCGGAAAAACTTACAAGAACGAAGGACAAAAGGGTCCGGAGTATAGTTCGTTGATTTCTCCTCCGCGAGGTGATGAGGAAGGCATAGCGAAGGTTTATCCGTGAAGTGCTATTCAGTTAATAAGACAAGGATTCCCGCGAATACCACCTCCACCCACACCACCTCCAACTTCACCACCATCATCTCCAACTTCACTCGTACCACCTCCACCTCCACCGCAGTTCAGTATGGCAAACACAGTAAAGCTACCATTGTTCAAAGGCTTGGGAAATGAGGACTCAGACCAATTCTGGTTCGTTTTGAAAGCTGTATGGGAAGCTCAAGGTGTTATAGATGATCATATAAAGAAGGCGACATTGGTTAGTGCTCTGCAAGATCACGCGCTAACCTGGTATATCAAGTACTCAAATGATAACCCAAATGGTAGAGTGACAAACATCCAGAGCACTGAATAGAGAATTCAGTAGGCCTAAATCTGAGGTGCAGTCGATTGTGGGATTCAAGGAGATCGCGATGCAACCAGGCAAGACGACTTGGGAGCTAGATCAGAGGTTGAAGTGTACAATCCGTGAAGCCAACATGAATTTGACAGATGGACAACATCATGAGTGGTTTGTGGCTTCGCTACTGCCACACTTAAGGGCCGCACTATCACAGCAGAAGATAACAACTCAGGAGGAAGCCTTGGACATTACAATGAGACTACATGAAACTTTTATGCAAGATCCAAACCTAGGGTTTCAGCGGATCCATGCACAGCTGAAAAATCTATGCCTTGAGATGAAAAGTCTAAAGCAGGACAAGACGATTCGGCCAGAAGTGCGCGAAGAGGTATGGTGCTTGAAACGCAAGAGTCACGGTCATGACAAGGACCATTGATCGGTCTTTGCGAACTATATTGCAGGAGGAGGGCCAATGCCTTTAAGTCTAGAAAGCTCAAGCAGGACCTAGAGCGGGGCCTGCATTATGGTGCGCTATCTGTCAGGTAGCAGGAAAACATGCCACAGATAATTGTCAAATGCTGCAGAAGTTTGTACAAACACCACAACGACTGTTTTTTGTAGGTTAGTAGGGAATGATGAGAATAATTGCAGGAGTTATGAATTGATGATGGATAGAACTCCCGCCTATAGGGTTCAGGCCGAAACGTGGCCCCATGATCAGAGCACAGGGATGACGCGGACAAGATTCCAGGGGCGCGGACGAGGCGGAGGCAGAGGAGAACCTGGCAGAGGTCGAGGACAGTTGATTTGATACAATTGTGGAGGACTAGGACGCTATGTCCGTGATTGCACTAATCCAACACATCCATCGTGTAAGTATTGCACGCTGTTTGATCATGAAACAGAAGACTGTCCTATGCTGATAGCTAGGATACGTGACAAAGGGGCACTACCACTTCCACCGACTCATAACCTGCAGGTGATGAGGTCTAAGCCACGTGAAGAAGATCCAAATGTAAATATAGTGCTCAGAAGTGGAACCGCGACAGGAGATGACAAAGGGAAACAACCAGAAGACAATGTGTGGGTCTACAAAGCTCCGACGAAGGAAGTTGAGTTCGATTTGGAGCATGCCTGTGAAACTTTCATGGAAGCTAAGAAGAGCTTCACTAAGGCCTCCACCTTAGGAAGCAAGGATAAGCCTTATCAGGAGATGGACCCCTCTATGCTCACAACCTTCCTGGAGACCTGTATGAAGTTACTGTGCGATAGTAAGGCTGTGAAAGGGTCGTAAGAGCTCATCAATAGATGCGTTGGAACTGCGCCAGGTGAGCCACGTGTAGTACGAAAGATTGACAAGCATAAGACAAGGACGGGACGAGAGATGAGACTGACCGCGTAGATCGGAGAGTATGAAATGGATCAGGTTATTTTGGACCTGGGGTCAAACATGAATGTCCTACCAAAGAAAGCTTGGGAACGGATGGGGAGACCCACACTGCAATGGTCTCCAATTCAGCTAAGGATGGCAAATCAACAAAAGATCATCCCCATGGGATGACTGCAGGGGGTGACTATGGATATTGAAGGTGCGAGCGCACTGGCTGACTTTGAAGTAATAGAGATAATGGATGACAACAATCCCTATCCTGCGCTTCTGGGAATTGACTGGGCTACTGATATGAACGGGGTAATCAATCTAAAGAAGTGAAAGATGATCTTCGAGAAGAAATTGCTACGCGTAATAATACCCCTACATCCGGCTGAAGGATCGTGCTAAACGGAACCGGTCCGCGATTATGAAAGTGATGATGATCTAGATTGTATCTATAAGATAACAGCGGGAGACCAAGATTGGGTGAATCCCACTGTGGATGGATGGATTACTTGGGATCGTGAGAGTTCCTGCACTTCTGACTCTGATGAAGAGATAGAACGCTGGAAAAATCTGTTACATGAAGTAACTACACTAAAGTTCAACATGATGACCCGATTGTTGTGCTGTGTGTCTTCAGAGGTAAGAAACCTACCTACTTATGATGGTCTGAATGAGGTAGATATCTTTTTGGATGCATTTGAAAGGGAGGTACCAAAAAAGCAATGTTTCCAGGCATTGGACTGGGAACTGCGCGCTACGCTCGCATGATGGTGGGGTACGCATAAAGGAAGCTTTGATGATTGGCGCAAATGTAGGAGGACGATGAGAATACGATTTGGGAAGCCTAAGATGCGAATGACAGACAAGTATGATGGGCAATATGATCCACGCGCCCATTTGTCCAAATGGACCCAAGCTTATGGAGAAAAGCCCCAACCTGAGTGGGTGCATTTGTTCTGTCATACCCTGGATGTTGTCCCAATGAATTGGTACGTAGAGACAGAGCTCCACCATGGTACAGGTGAATGGGATGTTCTGCACAAGGGCTTTGTGATGACATTCAGTTTTGAAGACAGGTTTGACTGTATTGATGAGGCGCTACAAGAAGTGAAAACAACTATCTTTCGGATACCACAGGATCCTTTGGACCTGGTTCAGCCTGAGTGGGCTACTTAGCTAAGTCACACGCTGGAATGCTATGATGTGACCGCTAAAGAAGAAGACGAGCAAATTAACATTCCGGAAACAGAAGGTCACCGCGAGGTTAAAGTACCACAGATTGAGAACCCTGATATAACCACGCCATTGAAAACGAAACAAGTGAACATTGGTACAGAGGCATAACCCAAATTCGTGAAGATTGGAGACTACTGGGATGACGTGACGATGGATAAGGTCGCTGAATTTCTCTGCAAATATTAGGACTTAATCCCTACAAATTTTACGGATATGACGGGGATAATCGAGGACCTAGGAATGATGAAGATTACATTGAAGCTTGACGTGAAGCCGGTTAAGCAAAGACCTTACCATCTCAATCCAAAATATAAGGAGAAGGTCGGCTTAGAGCTAGACAAGATGCTCACGACAAGCATCATTGAGCCTGTGGAAGAATCCGACTAGGTAAGCCCTATGGTGGTACAAGAGAAGAAGAAGAAGGATGAGATAAGGATATGTGTGGATCTTAGAAAGCTGAATGATGTTTGTGTGCATGATCCTTTCCCGACTCCATTCATTGGTGAAGTGTTGGACAATGTAGGTGGCCAGGAATCATATTCCTTCACTGATGGGTTCTCTGGGTACCACCAAATCAAAATCGTATCAGAGGATAGGAGCAAGACAACCTTCGCGACTGAGTGGGGTTGTTTTCAGTACACTGTAATGCCGTTTGGATTGAAGAATGCACCTGCGATATTCTCGCGCGTAGTTGTTGCCGCGTTCAAGGAATTTATTCATAAGTTCTTGGAGGTATATTTTGATGACTGGACCGTATTTGGGCTAGTTAAACGCCATGTAGCGAGCTTGCGCCTGATGTTGGATACTTGTCGAAGATACCAGATCGCGCTCAATCTCAAGAAGTGTTTGTTTTGTGTTCCTTTTGGGAACCTATTGGGGCATGTGGTTTGCAGACAGGGACTGATGGTAGATCCCACGAAGATAGCGATGATATTGAACTTGGAAGCGCCAAGTAGTGTGAAGCAGCTGCGCGGTACCCTGAGACATACGGGATATTACAGAAAGTTTATCAAAGGCTACGCCTAGATCACTGCGCCTATGGAGAAATTGTTGAAGAAGGATGTCACATTCTGCTGGAACGATAATTGTAAGAGGAGCTTGGATATATTGAAAGAGAAGATGGTCATCGTGCCGATTCTCGTATTCCCGGACTAGAAGAAGGAGTTTTATGTGCATGTCGACGCATCTTGTATAACGCTGGGAGCAGTACTGACACAGGCTGGCAGAGAAGGCTTGGACCATCCTATCTCGTTCTCAAGCTGAAGATTATCCAAAGCAGAGAAAAAATATTCCACCACTGAGCACGAAGGGCTAGCTATGGTATATGCGCTCCAAAAGTATAGGCACTACTTGTTGGGAGGCCATTTTAAGATGTATACGGATCACTCCGTGCTGAAGTACCTAGTCAATAAGCCTGTGTTGGGGGGGAGAATCTACAGGTGGCTCTTCTTATTCCAGGAGTATTATTTTGAAGTTGTTGTGAAGCCTAGACGATTGAACACGGGACTAGACCATCTGTCGCGCATCGAAACAAGGGAGGAACCCACTAACTTGGAAGAAGGATTGCCTGACGCGCAACTATTTGTAGTGCACATTGCGGATGGTCATTTTGAGGATATAATACACTTCCTAACGACAGGTACTGCACCAGAAGGATACACTGTCCAGCAAAAGAAGGAATTAGTGTTGCGTGACAAATTTCTCTGTCATTGCTGGACATTTGTACAAGATGGGGACTGATGAGATATTGTGACGGTATGTACCTGAGTTCGAAAGAAGCAGCATCCTCGTGGATGATCATGGGGGTGCCGCAAGAGGACATTATGCAGGAAGAGCAACCGTGTAGAAGATTCTACGTGCAGGGTTGTGGTGGCCAACCCTTCATTAGGACTCAAAAGTATATTGCAAGGCGTGCGATGTGTGTCAAAGAACTGCCATGCCATTGTGGAGGGATGAGATGCCTTTGAACCCTCAGATGACGTTGAAACCCTTTGAGAAATGGGCGATAGATTTTGTGGGACCCATTCAGCCACAAGGAAAGACAGGAGTAAGGTATATTATCACCGCGACGGAGTATTTGACTCGTTGGGCGGAGGCACAACTTATGAAGGATTGCATAGGCATGACCGCTGCATAGTTCCTCTTTGAGCATGTATTGACACGATTTGGATGTCCGAAGATCTTGATGAGTGATCGTGGTACGCACTTCCTAAATGAGATGATCAGCACGCTGACGATGGAATTTTAGATATACCACCAGAAAAGCACACCTTATCACCCGCAGGCTAACGGGACGGTGGAACCGTTCAAAAAGCTGCTTGAAAACATGCTGACCAAGGTTTGCAATTCTCAGCGAAGTGATTGGGACCTACACATACCTACAATATTATGGCCTTATCGAACGACATGTAAGAAGTTGACTGGACAAACCCCCTTTAGGCTCGTCTATGGTGTTGAAGCGATAATGCTTAGGGAGTATATTGTGCCTAGTTTGCACATAACAACGCTCACAGGTATGATGGATCGCGGAGCCCTGGAGGAAAGGCTCGCATAGCTGGATGAACTGGAGGAAGAGAGATTTTTAGCTGGATTTCACCAACAGGTCCAAAAGCAGCGCGAGAAGGCATGGCATGATCGACACATTAAACTACGCACATTTAAGGTAAATGACTTGGTTTTGTTATATGATAGTAAGTTTGATAAATTTCCAGGGAAATTCAAGATGCACTAGCTAGGGCCCTATGTCATTAAGGAAATTACCGATGGAGGAGCGGTACAACTGGTCAAATTAATTGGAGAACCCTTCCGAGGAAAGGTGAATGGTAGTTGCTTGAATCCATACACCGGCGGTCCGGCCACGTGACTAAATGACGATAACACAGTCTTAACGCTCCAGGCAGCTAAAAGGAGGCGCGGGGCTATAAATTACTCTGCCTGGGTTGGGGAGCTGCGTGATTGGAGAAGCAAGGAAGTGTCATAGGGTCTACGGCAGCGCGGAGGGAGTTGCGCTACCCATGGAGAAATCACGCAGGTCGGCTGAAAAGTGACCGTTATAGTCACTGTTCATGAAAAGACGGTAGAAGTGAGGCCAAATGGAGCGGGCAACCGACATTTAAGACGAAATTTATGGCTTAGATCCTTGAAAATCTGTCGCCAATCCGACATTAATGAATTGATTTTGGGGGGAACGGTCGGATTTGAATTCAAAATGCCCTATAAATTACAAGTGGTTGTCCAACAAGAAACACTTGGCATTTTGAGTATTCAGCTGTTGAGCTCTCAGACACCTATGGACCTAGAGTTCTTTGAGGCTCTCAAACAAACTCCTGCATTTGCGAACTTGCCCGAGACATCGCGAGCACTAATAGAGAGTGTTATGTCAGCACCCCCATAAATTATCAATACACAACAAGTGGTAGAAGAGTCGGCACAAGAAATGGAAAAACAGGCAGAGGTAGGTGCTCCAGAAGTAGCTGCCCCGGAAGTGGCCGAAATATTGGCGGAGGTCCTTAAATCCCCAAGAATGCCGAGAGCGAAGCCAAACCCAACCAAGGAAACCGTGAAGGACAAGAAGGGCAAGCAACTTGCCATACTGGTGCGCGCGTCACCAAGGAGAAACCCACCAAAGCCCACTGCCCAGGAGAAAGGCAAGGCTATAAACCTAGAAGCAGAGGAGGAGGATATTGAAGACATCCCGATGGACGATGAGGATGTGGGAGTGGAAGTAGAGGAGGTTGAAGCCCAGGGTGCAGACCCTATTACACGGTTGCCGGAGTATGTCCCTCTGCGCAAGCCTAAATCCAAGGTCCCAAAGGACATTGATGAGAGTAAGACTCCCCTGCAAACCCCTCTGCTACTAGATGAAATTGCTTTTGACAGTCCGTGTTTGGCACGGGTGTCGATATTGAAGCTTGAAGATTGAGACTTGGCGGACCATGAGAAGTTCCCACACCTGGAAACCGAGCAGCTGATGAACCGCATCATAGACACAAATATGGGAATGACAACATTGGAGCCGTGGAAGTGGCTTAGAGGAGTAGAGAAGGTAGGGTTTCTCAACTTGCTCTGGGTGTCGCACTATAATTGCACCTCGGTGATAGTTTTAGTCATCAAGCAGTTGCTGTGCTTGGTGCATGATGGGTGTCTGTGGCTGGATAATCCGATACCCATCACCGATATGTTGATTCAAAGAATAACGCGCCTGCCATATACAGGTGAGAATCCGACAATGATCTTTGGCGGCAAGGGTGGCAAGCAGGCTCTCGCAGAGTCAATGAAGGAGAAATTCAAGCTGGTGAAGAAGCCACGCGAGTACGCTATCTCCAGCATCTGCGACCACGCTATGAAGGTAGCAACGTAGATCCTTGCAGGGAAGGTGATGCGAAAGTGTTGCGCCAATGAGGTGTTGACGCCTATCGTCGTGCTCGCACAACAGTGCGCGGAAGGAGTCCAGTTTAACTGGTCGGACTACCTTCGCGGAGAGTTCCTGGTGAACTGCTGCAAAGCACAAGAACTCAGCAATAAGTTCCATTACGCGCGGCTCTTACTTTCGATTGTGCTGGTAGCGTGGGAGATACCAGAGGACAACCAATTCCCTTCAGTCACGCCAGACCTCCCTGAAGCAGTGAAGTACGCTTCACTATGGGCGACCAAGGACGCGCAACGATTTTGGGATAGCAAGATCTTCTAGATCTTGATGGAAATGAATATTAGGATGGCCATCAATCGCAAGCCGCGATTGTCACCCACAGTGTACGCCAACCTGTAGGGCTACGCCGAGTTTAAAGTTGATTTCCATCGAGTATCAATCAGGGCACGGAAGGACCCTGCGCAGAAGTGGTACGACTTGCTGTATCTGGCCATAGATGATGCCATTGATGCAGTGCTTGATCAATGGTCGACAGAGTGGCGCACTACCACGGACTTAGCGGTGGGTGGAAGCAAGTCCGCTGCACAAAAGAAGAAGGAGGAGGCCAAGCTGAAGATGGCGCAACTAGTCGAGAAGAGGAAAAAGGAGGCCACTGAAAAGGCCCAGGCAGAGCAGGCAAGAAAGGAGGTAGGAAAACAGACAGGTGGCACAGAGCGGGGCTCTGAAAAAGGTGCGCGGTCGCCTTCACCTGAGACCGAAGAAGAAGAAACAGAGCAGCACAGTGCGGACCCTCAGGAGACATCCGCCCGTATTAAGCACCCACGAGAGCTGGAGAAGGGAGGGTCCAGAAAGAATTCCAAGGCAACCAAGACCTCGCTTGACCCTATCACATTGACAGAAGGTGACTTAAACGATATCGGTGCCACAATCAGAGATGTCATCGTGGAGTCCTTGCAGAAATTTGAGCAATAGCAGCAGATCATCTTAGGGGCCATCCAAACCGGGTTGCAGGAGTTGCAGACCCGTGCGTCACAGGCTGGTATGGTGTCTGCCAGCTTGGCTCTCGGCACTTCAAAGGTTGCCGATATGCTACGCACGAAGGCTTCCGGTGCGCTAGTGCTGCCCGATGGAGCACTCACCACGGAAAATTATGCTGACAAGCCCACTGTTAGCGCCTTGAAGGGAGTTGGGCTGAACCTAGCAGCGCTTCCACGCGAAGCACTCAACCTCTTCTAGGATGGAGTTATTGCATAATTAAGGGCTCGAGAGCACCGCACCCTCCAAGTGATCAACAAACAGAGGATAAACAATGAACAAATGGCCCTATAGAGAAATGTTGGCATCGCCGCTGAGGCTGAGGCAACCAACCAAAGCAAGAAGATCATGCAGGTCATTGAGGAGGCATGCAGAATGGTCCCAGAGTTGGCCATTCCAAAGGAGGAGCCAGTCGAGGTCTGCATCCGCAAGTTGGCCATAGGGGTGCGCAACACTCAGATAGAGATGGTTCGGCTGGAGCTGAACCTGTAGATTACAGAGCTCCAGTTGAGGGCCTAGCCTTCAACATCGCCAGAGGTAAAGGAATAGCGAGCAACCACTGTCACAGAGGCCACCACAATGGTGGAAAATGTAGTAGAAGACTGCACGCAATTGTTCGAGTAATCGTTTGAGGTCTTGACAAGCTCGCAGGAGGACCAAAATAAATAGAGGCTGGAGACGGAAGCGCACAAGCTACAACAACGCTACGACGAAGTTAAGGGCACGACGTGAATCGTTGCACTGACGCAAAGGTTAGCCAAGCTGCAGGAAGCCAAGCAATTGAAGGAACAGGTGGATGCAGCGTTGCACAAGGAAGCAGTCCTGAAGGCACGACTAAAGACATGGCTGGAGGAAGCTTACCCAGTCATAGGAAACATTGAAGGAAAGATTGCAACTGTGCACGTGACGCAACAAAAGCTTCAGGCTAACAACGTAGGAGTAATGACTGAGAAGATAGTGGAAGATGTGAAGCAGGCGACAGCTCAGTGCACGACCGAGGTAGTGGTCATACAGGTCGAGCTGGATGGGCTTCGTTCAAAGATCTCGGCATCTATCGAGTTACTTGAGGGCGAGTCACGATGTTTGTGTTGGGGGCCTATTGGGAGCGGGATCCCCCAAGGGCAGTTTTGGGGCTAAAAGCCCATGTTCAAGTAAAATTTTGTAATATAATTGTAAAGACTCTGCATTTTGTGGTCGCGGAGCGCGAAGGTGTTATGTGTCAAAAAGGGTAGTCCACCCTTAGTTTTGTAAAGTAAAGTCGGCTGTAAGAGATCTACCCATGGTCCGCGAACCATGGGATTGTATAAAAAGAGCTAAGATCTAAGTAGTTAAGGGGATATACGATGATGAATGATGTAATAGAGTCATAGCTTTGAGGAAAGAAGTCTAAGTGTTGGGTTGTAGCGTAGGTAGAGGCTCTGCAGCTGAGTGCGTAGAGGCCTTGGGTAGAAGTCTACAGATGAGTGAGCATACCCCTGCAGCTATGTGCACAGGGTGGAAAGGGTCTGTAAACACTTGGAAGTTATCAATAAAGGTAATTATTCGGCAAGTTCCATGTTCTTGTTCTGTTGATGCATCTGGATATTTTACGTATGAATTTCCTTTATTATGCTTATATGATGCACGAATGAATGCAATTACATTGAATAATCTAACGCAATTATGAACATCTGTTTATGCGGTGATTAACTATAACTGTTTGATAAGATAAGCAATTCACTGAGAGTAATTAAGGAATTTGCATGGATCGCTGTCTAGCAGCGCGAAAGTACCTGAGCAACAAGTTAGGGCTACGCGAAGGTTGATCGTGCCCTTTCGGGGAGGTACTAAAGGCTGGAATAGAAGGCTCAACTCGTAAGCCCTACACCGAAGCAACCTGCGTGAAGGCAGGGATAGAGGGAATCAAGCGACATCACAACCATCTCAGGGTGCGGAAACTTGGTTCCAGCATCCCCCCATACTGCTTCAGGTGAGACTTCGGTCTGCGCTCCGCGGGATGATGTCGAAAGGGCTAGTAGTGTAGGGATTTGTTTGGCTATCTAACGCTAAACCTAGGTCAGGCCACCTCACGCCAAAACCTTGACTCTTATTAACTCTTCTATAGACTAAGTTTTTGTTAGAAATAATAAAAGATACTTCTTGCTGGAACAAATCAATTTCTTGGCTTGGTTGACACTTACTACATAAAATTTTGACTTGCCTTTGTGCGCATTGATGGTGAACGATTTTCCATCATTTGATGAGTTGATACTAGTTGGTCTCCACATGAATATTGCATCTCGCATATACATATAAGGACTCCCAAATATAATTCCACTTACATCAAGGGGAAACACATCTAGTTCTACTTCATCAATAAAGTTAGAACTAATAACAAATCTAATTTTGCATTATTTTGTTACCCTCATATTTGCATCCTTAATTACCCATCCCAGTGGATATGGGCTTAGATAATCATGAACTTCCAACCCAAACTTCTTAACTAGCTATGTTGCAACGAGATTCTCCCGTGATCCTGAGTCAAACATAGCATCAATATTGGTCTACTTGACCTATATATTTATATGGAAGAGTTTGGTCATTTCTTTCTTTTGTTGTTGTTGAAGGCTACTCAGATTCACCTCCTTTAGCACTTATGTACAGACGATCTTCTCATCCACATTTGAGTTGCTTTCAACTTGGTTGCTCAGATCAATGGCCATTAGATTCTTCTTTTTATTTTCTTTCTTTTTGTTCTTCGGGTTAAGCTCTAGATGTAACTTCCAACACTTCTCCTTTGTACGGTTTTCAGGATATTTGCATTGATGTGTCATCATTGCTGTATTTTTATCTTTCCCCCCTTTCTACTTCTTCTTCCCCTCCTTAGAAGCATTCTATTGCTCCTTCTACTTCGATCCATTTGATTGCCCTTTCTTTAGGCTTATGTTTTCTAGGTAATGTTCCTGTACACAAGCCTCGTCCACTGATATGTGCTTGAAAAACATCATTTGTTCCTGCAGATGGAGGTCTAGACCCCCGAGATATTTGAGGAGTACATCTTGGTTCTTTGGGGAGATATCCCACATTATGACCATCTTTTTGAAATTTGTAGTGTACTATTGCATGCTTTGCCCCATAAGTTTCTCGAAGTAATGCCATTGAATCCATTGGTTCACTTCATACCCCAATCTTCTCCAAATATCCTAATCTTATTGCTTAGGGCCATCATGAGGATATTTTACATTATGATTTATATCAACAACTTGTTGTTCCATCCGCAAAAACCTCTCCTCGACAAGATCAAAAGGGCTAATTCACATATTCGTTGCCCATGATTAGGGTTTTACGACTTTTGGTCCAATTGATCTAGATCCCCTATAAATATCCATGATATACCCAAAAAAACCTGCTCTGATACCAATATGATCCATAAACTGTTGTGTATATTCCACTGGACAATTTGTCACAACAAATCTGATAAAATTATACTTAAAAATCCAAAAGAATCTACACTATTACAATTTTATATCTCCTTAGATTTATAGATCTATAGATTTTTGTTAATACTGTATGTGTGTGAATTAAAATTATGTAGAAAATAGAGAATGAAGAAATAAAAAGCTCACACATACATTTGACATAAGATATGACCTAGGGAACCCTTTCGGGAGAAAAACCTAGTTGGAAGGTGAGGCCACTCCACTCTCTTTATTTGAATGGAAATATGGTTGTGAGTACAAAGAAGTATGGCATGTGGCATGTGGGCTACTACAATGCACAAATCCTCTATGTGCGCTCTATCTCCTATCCCTCTTCGTTATTTTCACTCAACTATGGAACAAACACACTCAAAAAAATGGAACCCCTTTTCCTCCCAGTGGCCCGGTTATAACATAACCCAATGGCCTACTAGTGGTTAGGTTTGACTACCTCAACTCTTAACTAGAGTTACAATATAGACTCTTATAGAGTCTTCTTCATCATAATAATGTGGCTAGCCCCTTTTCCATGAATTTGGGGGCTGACATGACATCCTCTCGAAATATGGTGGTGAAAACAAAAAGGTCAACTTCTGAGTGTCTTAACTTTTGCATACAGACTCTGATTGACGCAATTCTTGTGTCGTTGAAAAGGTCTCTGTGTGTAGAATAGGCAAATAGGTGCGGAACTAATGCAACAAAGTTTTACCCCCAAAAAATGTTATTTGGTGCCTCAAAACACTCCCGAAAGGTTTCAAACCCCAAATTTCCAAACTGGTCCCCGTTGGTAAAAAGGGTCTTGTGAGTTGATTCCTCCACTTTTTCCACTCTAAAAGCATCGAGATGGACGAAAAGCAATGATCCAATCCAGATCATAATGGGACTTTATTAAGTGGTAATATTTTAATTAAATGAAGAGAGTATTAATAAAAAATGTAAATTTAACTTTATCTAACAATCCCTCATTCTATTGTGGTGATATGATTACATTGATTATATGATAGTAGTTGTTTAACACTTCACTCATTGCACTATATGATAATGGCACTTCACCCATTGTACTATATGATAATGATTGTAAACCTTTAATGTTATATGAAATGGATGTTTGAACCTTTATTACATTATATGTTGTGCAATTTAGTACAAATGAGAATGTGTAAGTCTAATATGGTTGTCCAGGGAAAGGATTTTGCTTGATTTCATGCATTGTATACAAAATGGATACTAAAATCTATAACAACTATGAGGGGAGCATGTTAGCATTTTTCATTTGAATGCATATATTTATTTAAAGGACATGTTGTAACTTATTTCAACATTCTTTTGGTAATATTTGTGATTTGGGAAAGCCTATTGGAGTAAGAACTTAAAACTATGCATGGTCTTTTATGAAACAAAAACACCAATCGTAACTACACTTTCCTTCATCAAACTTTGTCACCCCTTAATGTGAACCCTATTTTGGGATTTTGTTTTTGCAAAGCCATCTTTCCAATGAATGGCTCCTACTTAAATTAAATCATCAAATTTTGTTTACATGGCCTTTAATGCTAATTTGCCATAAATTTGAGTGGCTCTCTATCTTGCTTGGCCACTCTATTAATGCTTTCATCTATTTCTAGGGATGAACAATGCGTAAGAGTGTGAAACATCTAACATTTCAAGTGGACACTCTACCCATTGTCAAGGACAAAAGGAGCTTTAGAAAAATATCAAAAGAAACATTCTCAAACACTCTATTAATGTTCTTTAAGGAATATTGCCATCATAATGTTATCTAACCAATATGGTTACACGTCAATAAAGGGGAAGAAACCTCTAGGAGACATGAATTATTACATCATAGTGTTGTAGTATAGGTCCACGATGTGCATTGTCTACCACCTTGCACATTGGTTCTTAACTACCACAAGTAATATATTAGTTCAACATCCATATTTAATGTTGAATTGGAGACATTACCTATTTAATGTTTCTCGTTGCTAGGTTTAGCCCTCATTCAAAAGACACAATATTGATGGTAATACACTTCATGACCTTGACCCTTATTTTACGGTAAAGTGTGATTTGGAGAAGTGCACAAAACTATATATATGTCTACTTGAAAATACGCACAAACAACCTTTGAACTCCATCTTGTCACATGCTCATTGGCCATGATCCTAGTCCCAACACTTACTACTCTTTTTCTTTAGTTACTATTGGTCACATCATGGGTTGAATTCCTATAAACTACATTTAGATAGTGAAAAAGTACCCTTGAAGAAAAGACAATTCCTTGGAGAGATAAATTGTATGTTGACTTGCATGAAAAGGTTTATAGCCTTTTCACACACATTATTAAATGCCCTATGGTTTTTGTAACACACCCAACCCCCTAATGCCATAGTAGGGTTGTGGGCGTAATGAGACCCATCCTTTAAGGTACATTATGAAGACAGGGTAAAATCCTCTTTCCTCCATCGCCTCATATCACAATTTTGATACGACCATCGTCTTCTACTCATCAAGAGATTCCAATAATATAAACTTTATCTCAATCCGAGTTACAAGATCAAAGTTTTGTCCCTTTAAGGTCAACATCATGATCTATACATGCATGCATCGTGGAAACATGGTGGCTCTTAGCCACGTGGAACCTCCCACATTGGTCCATGTCTCCAACCAACATGTCATATTTTGCCTCACCATATCAATGAACTCCATAATTCATATGGTTCATTTCTCCCAGGGCTCTGATATCTTATATCATTGGTATGCCTCATTGTCAGTATAGTTGGTAGGGCGTGAAACTTTTGATATGTTGGTGGCCCAGTCACCAATACAACCGACATGGCATGGACCTCCTAATATATTGGTGGGGTTAGTAGTCGATATGAATGATATGGCCAATTAGATGATATAGCTATGGTGTCAACACAAAATACCGAGGAATTGGCGAAAACACTATAAATTGAAACCCCTACAAAATAACAATGCATTGATAGGTCGATGGCTTACCTAGCTTGCCAACTGATCACTCTTCCAACCAATCATAGCCCACTACGCAGCGTTGTCTTACGTTTCTAACACATGGCCACTTGACATGTGGCGCATGATGACATCTCCACTGCCACATGGTCCTCCTATCATGTGCCACATCTCACTTATTTTGGCATAGTTGACATGCCAAAAGGGTTATATCTGGATGACATGTGTCATCCATGTTGTGTTGTCACACCATCGATTATTACATCATGATGATGTCATCCTTTAAGACTTTAAGTGCTTGATACCCCAATTTCTCTTATATACGAGGGAATTAGTTGATAGCCCTGATAGATGGGAAGTAGGGTCGCCATTTCATGGTCTGTTGCTCGAGCTATGACATAGCAAAGTTTCTCAATATTTCATTTAACACACTCACTTGGGGGGCCGATATGCCAGTAAGTCCCCTCTTGCAGCTAGCTCCCGGTCTTAGCTCCCTTTGGCCCATGTGACTAGGGGCTAAGGCTAGGACCTCATTGAACTCCAAATTTTCGAGAACTTCAGAGTTATTGCTCAATTTTGTTCTTGAGCTCTTCGTTTTCATTTAAGGGAAAATAAAATTTTATGCCTTTAACCAAGCAGACTTCGCATGTTTGACACACAGAGCTATGTACCATTATATTATGTGTGGCAAATCTTATTGACCACATTCAAGATACATTCAAGAGTATGGTCATCACTACTAAGGCTAAGCCTTTGTTCAGAAACATACAATACATAGAAATTTTTGCTCAACACAAGAGAGGAACTTCCAATGAATATAGTAGTCCTATCTACGATAGAAAAAGTTGAGTAACCATCCAAGCAAATTGTGCTCAACACTAAACTCACTAGCATTTATATTTATTTATATTTATATTTATTCAATTTCTCTCTCTCTCTCTCTCTCTCTCTCTATATATATATATATATATATATATATATAAACACAACTCACTAGCATTTATATTTATTCATAACACAATAATTTATAGCTTGATATTAAAATAAGAAGCAGTGAATAACAATTACATTTCATATATAAAGGAGGATAAAACTCAATTGTTCCTCTTAAGAAGAGTCTGCCACTCTCCACCCAACTGTAGGCATAACTACACTACAAATCTCTTGCAGCTGGCCACCCACAATCTTGATCTGATGTTTAAAAGACACTCCACGCAGGGTATTACACGAAAGGGTCAATTCAAGGTAGAGAATGAAGGCTAATCTCCCTCATTGGATGGGAAATTAGGGATGCCAGCTCTCAAGCTCTGAGTCTGGGCTTAATACACAACGAGTATGGCCATTGAAGCCTCCATAACACAAAAGGAGACCCTCATCGCTTCATATTATCCCTTGGCAATCCCCCCTCTTCTGGTGCTTCACATGCACAAAATAACCAATTAACAGAGCTCTTCTCTGTCATCCAACTCAGGCATAGGCTCTCTCATTGATTTTCCTTAACTGTGACTAGTCTTGCCTGGACTCTATAGTCCATTACTCAACTACATGTTTACACATTCACAATGGTTTGATTTTGCACATACAATTTGGTCTCTCTTCCAATCATTGCTAACCTCTTGGGCTTCCAAAATTCGCCCAAAACTAACATCTCTCCCCACAAGCATTGGCTTCACATGGGGGAGGGGGTCTGGGGGCCCCTTTTGGGATGCAAAGTCAACCTAGGGGTGTTGTGAGGCACATAATCCCCACTTGGGTCGCTCGAATATCTTTTTCCCCATTCCTCATAACTGCTTGTGCCAGTTGGTAGCTTAACAAGCACATCAAAGGGGTTAGAACATCAAATTCAAGGAAGATTTGAAAACTTCCCAATCTTCCTTACAAACTTCCCAAGTAAGTTATCCTTCTAAATGTTGAGATTCTTATAAGCATGTCATCATCTTCAACTTCAAGAATTTATAATTGAAATTAACAAAAAAAAAATTACATCAAATAATTTGGCTATATAGCCTTGTTGGTTCTCCAAAATTATCATCCTTTAATTACATAACAACATTGGGGATTAGAAAAAGAGATATTACAATTTTCAAGACTCAAAAAATTAAGATTGAAGCTTAAAAAGTAAATGGTGCAACAATATGAATTAATATTGAAAAAATAAGAAACTAATTCCATTGTTAAAGTTAAATTTTGAGAAATAAGAAATACATTAAAGAAAATTAATAAATTTCAATATGAGTATCTTTATTTAATGGCAAAAGAAAAATGTGAAATCAAAATAACACTGCAGATTTTTTTTTTTTTTACTAAAAAAATCTCGAAAATTAATTCAAATTTCAAAAATTATTATTATTATTATTATTATATAAAATTATTAATTATAATATAATTATTCCCTTTAGCCTTTAGAACATATATATTCATGGTTTTCCCTTGAGGGTAGAAATAAAGATGGATATTTGTACAAACACGCCTCTTTTAATAGGCAAAAAAACACGAGGCATAATGATTTTAAACTAACCCATATAAGAGACCACTTAGGAAGGGTTGTTATACATCCCTATCATCCCAACAACATAAATCAAAACTAATTGTAGGATTGAATTAGGGCATATTATAGCCACTCAAACTTTAAATTTATGAATGTTAGACATAATTCAATGTACATTTTAATAATTTGTATGATCATTAGGTTTTTATTTCTTGCCATGGTAAGGGGTGAGTGAATCTCAATAGTCATATACCAGCCACTCAAACTTTAAATTTGTGAATGTTAGATATAATTCAATGTACATTTAATAATTTGTATAATCATTAAGTTCTTGTTTGTGGGCATGGTTTGGAGGGAGAGAATTTCAATAGTCGTGCATTATTTGATTGTCGTATCATACCAATATCCATGTAGCTAAAATTTAGCATGTGATAATTATTTGGAAAGTTTTAAAAGTAAAAATGATGTATTTTTTTCCCTCGTGAAGTTGATATTGGTAAAAATATGTACTTCCCCAGCTACCAACATTATGGGATGGTCGGAAAATATCACGTTTTAGTTGAGTTGTCCAATTTTTTATTATTAAAAGTTAAAATTTTGAAATAAGTTGTTATTATGGTAAATTTAATAACATTAATACAAGAGTAATTAAGAATTTATATTTAAAAATATAATTAAAGGTAGATTTAATAACAACTAAAGTAATAAGAGAAACACTAAGATACATGAACTTAGGTTCATAACATTAATTAACATGAAAACTTTTACATAAGTAAGTCTCTTATCCACAAATGATGAACGAGGTAAAGAATCTCTTAGAGTATGTATTCATGATCTTTTTCAGATTTCAAAGACTAAATTAAGAAAGAATAGAATAAGTCTAAGTCTAGTGTGAAATATCACATATACACATTCTCTAAACCAAGTAGACTCATCTCACATGCTCAACTTGACTAAACACAATTCAACATCATCTATCACTAAAGGGGACACACATGCTACATCATTAATGGAGCATTACGACTCATCTCCACTAAGACATGTGCAAAGATTCTTCTAAATACAAATGTGAAAACATTAATCCATACACAATTATCCATGAATCCGAAATACAATACATAATATAAGTGTGTCTGGGAACCTATGCAATATAAAAAAATGTAGCAGATCCAATGTAAAACTCATGTGCTAATGGTCTTCCCCTAATGTTTAAGTCTCCCTTGATTCAATTTCAAGGGGGACGAGTAACATCTAACCACCAGTTTAATTGTCTAAACATTGTTTAACTTGAGTTGAGGCACACACGATTAAATGACAACACTAACATCGTTCTTGTCGAGAAGAACATCTTGGAGTACAACACATAATATATTCTCTAATAACCTTAAGCATTTCCCCATTCAACCTCAAATACTTTTCATTCAACACTTAATAGAACTTATATAGGCTTTGACTATGTGGTCATTAATAAATTAACTTATGTGATTATTAATTAAACACCATTTACAATAGCGTCATTTACCGAGGTGACAAATTTTCCCGAACGACCAAAAATGGTCGAAATCTGACAAAACAAATTTAAAAAAAATCTTGCCATAGGCGTGTTTAAATCCAGTTTTTTATGGTAGAAATGGATTCAACACCATCAAAAGCCCCTAGGGCACCCAAATCTTGAAGTTTGATAGTTGTAGCCTGGATTTACAAAAATTCCTACTAGATTTTATAAAAATCTTGCAAAAATTTCCATAATTTTCTAGGCAAATTTGAATGCTGGGTAGACTATTGCTTTTACAACTACCTGGCTATGTTATGCCATGCAATGCAGTGATGGATGCATATTTTTGATAATGGAAAATGATTAGTAATGATTTTTATCGCACATTATGATTTTTTATTTCTACTATATAAAAGTGTATGAAATGTATAACAAAGGCTTGAAATTTTTAACGAAATAGATATACAAGGGCATAGCTTAAAGAATTATTAAGATTCATATTTGAGCTAACTACTATGGATGAAACTTTACCTAAAGACAATCCATGAATATATCTAGGTGAATTCTAAAAGAGGGTTTCAATCAATAAATCTCGCTAAGGAGTTACATATTGCATCAAAACATAACTTTTTCTCACATTGTAATCCTCTACAAATCTCGACTAGTTTGACTCATATCAAACTAGTGCGTTCATATGCCTTGCGGGATCCATAGTGGTTGTGTTGATACTTTCATTTGCTATTTTGAATTTTTTCATAAATTATGCCCTCCATCTGAAAGAAATTTACATTTCCATTATGTTTTTCCCTATTGCTCCCATGTTCTTCACTTTCCTCCAACCATTAACGAATGCAAAACTTGTAGTGGAATTCATAGACTTGATCCATGCATAAAAGATTTCCTCAACTCATCCAAATCTCACATTGGTCTCTAATAACTATCTGCATAATTCCAAAACACTAATCCTTGCTATAATTTTAAAGAATAAATGCCCGCTCAATTTAACTTAGTTATATCTCCCTTTTTTGTAGAAGACACATTGTCTTTCCCCTTGTAAAGTTTCCATCAACTATTTAGGCTTTACATTAAATGATTGTGTTGCATTCAATAGTGGGAATGGATGGCATGTGAATTATTAACCCCTCCTATAACATGGATGCTTTCAAAACCATCATTACTACATGTGGTGTCTATGTTTGGCTAGGAGTTTCAACAATATAGATAAAGTTGACTGTAACATTGGAAATTACTAAGTAATTATCAAAATTTTGTTATTATTTTCTATGCATACCCTGACTTTCATCGAATGTTTTAGCACTTCATAATTCCTCTAGGCTAAGGAGAGGAACCCAAAGGTAACCACAAACCACTTTAAATCTGGAATCTAGCCCTTCCAGCTTCAGAGAGGGCTCTATCTATATGGATCTTTAGTATTTTGTCTTAGGCTAGGTATGATGCTAAGAGGGAAATAGGTTTCAAAAGTTTGTTGGCAAGGGAGAAGATAGATCCATTGGGCATGGAGTCATGTTAAGTTGATGATTTTCCAGTGAGGAGATAAAGAGATGAGGAATCTTCTACAGGGGCAAGGTAGGCAGTCCTTCTGGAGTTTTTTCAGTTAAATTCGTTGTAGAAGGGTGAGTAGAAGAAAGGTGGAAATGACATATAGAGCATCAAACTGTGGGATGAATTCTAAATGTCATTTAAGAAGAAACATAATTTGTTTAACAAACTATATCAGAGCACTTTTAAAGAAAATCCTGAGATAAATCTTTGTTTAGCTAAACATGAAGACACACATTCAAAGCATGATTGATAACAAAAGATAAATTACAATACAAAGAAGCAAATATCCATAGAAACTGACACAGGAATCCCTGTAAAATCATACCTCTGTCTTTTCATTCACTGAAAATATATCAAAAATATGTCGTACACAATGTCTCTTCTTTTAAAACGTGACCAACCAACCAACGATTTGTGCACTAAAACTCATGAAATATATACAATTATCTCATCCTTTGACCTAGGGGGTTGATATCAACCATTTCCCCAAAGATAGAGTCAGTTAAATTAGATTTAGAAACTACCTGCGAGGAAATAGGGACCAAATTTCCGGAAAATAGGGGTCAAATATTAAATAATATCTTTCGATTCATGACATATATTAAAAAACCGAAAGAGGTTTTTGTATATAACATTGTGTTTGAGAGAAACCTCTCTCATTTTTCTAAAATTATTCTTCAGCCCCTCAAAATCCGCACCCAAAGATAATGACTAAAACAGGAAATTATGAAATCTGAAAAATAGGTTGTAAATATTCATTCGAATCTTCCAATATATGACACATATTACAAAAATGAAGGAGGTTATTGTAATTTATCTCTTTTTTGACAAAGTTCCTCTTCAACTTTTCAAAATTCATCTCCGTTCTATCAGAAACCTATTTTTAAGTTAATTGTTCAAAAGCATAACAACTCCCCTGCAGCCAAAACATAATGAGCCTATTTTTCAAATATATCCTAAACGGTGAATCATATTGAGATAAATTTTTTTCATAAGGTTAATATCATTATAATTCTTCTCCACAAAAAATTTGGGCTAAATCCGACTCACGAATTTCTAGAAAATCCAAAAATGGTTGTAGATGATAATGTCTCGTTTCTCGAAAATCATGAAGCATTTTGACTTGAAATTAAGTGAGATTATTCGTCTCATCCTCATGCATATCTTGTAAATGTTTCATGGAAAATGGGCACAGGGTTTAAGAGATATGATGAAAATACGTTTGCAGCATTAGCTCAACAAGAAAGCGCAACGAGTTGATGGTTTGACTAGTTCTGACCACTTTCTGAGCCTCTGAATGGATCATGCATTTAGAAAATAACCTGCACATCATCAAATTCCTTGAGAAACCTCCTTTCATTTTTCAAACCTCCCACCTTTCAAAAACTCCACCTACAGTAAAAATGCAATGCCTATGTGAAAGCGTAGCACATGCCTCATAACCACTGTATTGGTGGTGATGTCATGGCACAATGTGATTTGATATTCTAACTGACCATAATGAGCCTACAAATTTGTGCCAATGATGAGAAGACAAGACATACTACGACCTCACTCATGATTTTTTATGAGACATGACCCTAGACTCAGTTAACTCATCTTTTAGGAAAACATAAATTATCTTTACATCAATCTTTCACACACACCAACATAATTACATCAGTAATGAAATTTTGCATTCTTTACTAAGGCCAATAGCTTGATCTCTAAGAGATCATATAAAAACCTTACAAATTGACAACAATAATGAAAAGACTAAGCTTGACTTTGATTACTATAATATAGGACACTAACATGATGTTTGACTACAAGTCATTATTTTCAGATGTGCAATGCCCCTTCGTTGGTTTGCAAGAAGCGCATCTACCAAACCACTAGGGACGTGTGACGACCTAGTGTGAAACATCAACAAAATTCTCATATCATGGGTGCATTTGGTCCCTAAGGTCTTATTTATTCCCATTAGGGGGACTTACAATGCTTGTTGAGGCTTATTATGCTAGCTAAGGTACCTAATATACATGTTGGGGGCTTAGTGTGCCATGTAGGGGCACAATTTTTTATTGTGCAACGGAGTCACAATGTAGATAAGATGAAAATGGTGTTGCAAGTATGATGTGACGAGAATTATACATAAGACTTCATAATCCCTTGCTACCATCAAAGAAAACCATGAGAAACCATTAGAACTCTTAAAAAATCCCATTGGAATGGATAGTCGACTCTGTAGACTAGACTTGATAGTCAAATCCAGCCAACTATCTAAGTTAGAATGTAAGTCAGTCGACTGTGCAATCAAATCAACCAACCAAGGTAGTTAGATAGTTACAAATACCTTGTAACTGAATGATACCTATAAATATCTCATTGATGTAAGAAATAGGTAGAGATAATGAGGAAATATTGTAAGTGTTGTGGTGTGTTAATAAAGATACTTATTTGTTGGTCTTTATTACTTATGTCATCTTTTCCTTTCTCTCGCATATGTGTGTAATTTGTGTTAATTTATTTTATCTATTGGAACACTAAAAGTAACTGCTCATAAGTCCCTAGATTACAAAATCAATTCCATTGTCGGTAGTTCCTAAAATGAGTTTGAGCAAACATGCATACATAGATGTTGAGTTTAAAGGAGATTCATGAGTGGTGGGAGCACAAAATAAAGACTATCTCAAGAACTATGCCAAAAGAAATCGATTGACATTAGTGAAAATAAGGACCCACTTCTTCCCAAAGACCCATGAGAGATTCTTACATGCCATCCCTAAAGAATATTTTTTTTAATACATTAATAATTCTACTAATGAATAGAGTTATAGATGATCTAAGGTTAGTGCTAAAATCATCAATGGAGGTCAAACAAATTTTAACAAGCGGGTAGAGAAAAATTGTAATAAGTACCGTGAAAAGCAAGTAAATAAAGAAAGAGTGCCAGTTAATAAAATTAAAAGAAGATCCCACCATGACTTTCATGATTGTTTGTAGTGTACCATATTGTCTCTTCTACGTAAATTCTTACTAGATAAAAGGGTTAGCCACATAGTTGAATACCGATCACTACTAAATCCTCCATCTATAAGTAACAACTAGGACTAGAGGCCACAAAATTGGTAAACAAAATTAGAAGCTAATTGTACAAGCACAAAAGATGTTTGGGATTATTGCTTAAGTAAATGAAATCATTAATTATGATAATCATCATAGATTTCAATTAAGTTAGGACTTGGGATGGGGGGTGGTTGATTCATGACATGCCTTAATCGGAGTTGAATGAATCGACTACACTGAAGAAATATCATGCCAATGTCAAGGAGGAAGTCAATTGAAAGAGCATATATTCTAGAACAAAAATCAAATAAAAACATTGCATGTAGAATGTGGTATCATAATCCTTTAGTGGGCATTCAAAAATAAGATGGGATCAAAGATAAAGGAAACAAGAGGAGATTCATAATGCAAGTGATCCCCAAATATAAAAAACAAAGAAACTCTAAGAGTGGCTAGTTGATTCCTTGTACTCATTCGAGATCGAAATAGACCAATTAGATTTAAGAGAGGTTTTGATCTAAAAACTACCCTAGACATTCCACTAAATAGTTTGTTAGAACAATTTTAATACATAAATTTACTAAACTCAAAAATCTATACTGTGAGGGTTAAGGTTTCCTTAGATTTTCAGAATAATTACAATTTACATTACTATTTATTGCATATACTTGCAAAATATAAATATGCAGAAAATATAGAACAATAGAATAATCACTCACACAACTACAATAACACAAGATATGACCTGGGAAACCCTTTCGGCGGGAAACCCAACTAGAAGGTGAAGTTGCTCTACTCTCTTGTTCTCTGAATGGAAATGGATGCAGGTACAAAGGAGAGAGACATATGGGCCATGGGCTACTATAGAACACAAATCCTCTCATTTTAGTCTCTCTATCCACTTTTAACTACTCTATTAATATATGGAACAAAATGCACTCGAATAGAATGAAACACCTTTTCCTGTTAGCGGTCTAGTTATAGCACATGTCAATAGCCTACTAGTGGTTAAGTCTGGATCCTTAAACTCTTAAATATAGTTACAATATTGATCATTTTATAATATTCTTCATCATGTCATGTGGCTAGCCCCTATTCCACAAGTAACGGGGTTGACGTGGCATCCTCTTGAATAATGGAGGTCAACACAAGAAGGTCAACTTTTGAGTGACATAACTTTTGAATATGGACTCCGTTTGAGGTATTTCTTGTGCCATTGGAAAGGTATACGACTGTATAATAGTGCCAAGGGTTTTTACACAAGTTAGAGTTTATGGACCCCAAAAACTTCAGGAAAGGCCTCAAATTTCCTCTGAAAGGTTTAAAACCCAAATTCGCCAAACTAGGACTCGCCAAAAAGAATGATCATGCGAGTTGATTCCTCCAATTTTTCCACTCTAAAAGCATCAAGATGAATGAAAAATAATATAATGATCCTATATAAATCATACCTCTACAGTTTGGGAGTGTTTTAGTCCCTAAAAGGTTTTAGTGAATGAGGTAAGGAAAAATTTCCTCTACCTCCTCCTTGGAGCACCATTTAGCCTTGCTTTGAAGTTGTCATTTCAACCCAATCTACCAAATGTCATGTCACCCTTATCTTGTAGTTCTAAGCCTCTTCTAATTTTTTTTTATCATCTATCAATTCTTCTAGAGAAATTTGCTGTTAAATTCTCTATAGAAGATAAGACTTATTCCTCTTCCTGATCCAACATGGAAAGCTCATACAGTTTCAGATTTTATACATTCACCACTGAGTAAATGCACATGTTCGAGTATATACATGTTATCTCCCACATTTTCCATTATCTCAAACAAACCATATCACAAAGCCTTGAATTTCTTACCAAGACCCTATAATCTCTCCTTGTTAAGCTATAACCATACTCTATCTCCCACTCTAAATGAATTCTCTATTCTATGTTTATCATGCATCGCCTTGTATTTTTCCTGGGAATTCTACAATATCTCCTATACTTGTAGTTGGATCTAACTGATTTTCTCAACAAATTTTCCTTCCATTAAGGCATCACTTGTAAGATCCTCCCTCTCTCCTCCTCGTTTTCCATATGCAATATCCAAAGGTGAAGCTGGCAATGTCAAAAATAAGTTTCAAATGAGGACTTACTAGAAGAAGGGTGGATTGATCTATTATAAGAGTGTTGTATGTATAACATATTTTCATCTCAAGTCCTTGGATGCCTATGATTGTAACCCCTCAAAAGCTACACCAAAGTCTTGTTAACTATTTCTATTTTCCCATCCGGCTATGGATGGAATGTTATATACCTCTTCAAAGTTGTGTCCATATTCTCCCACAATGTAGTCCAAAAATGCACTGAGAAATATTTTGTCCCAGTGTAAAATGATACTCCTTGGGATTCCAAAGAACAAACTTGTTGCTTCATACACGTTGATGGTATTTTTATAGGACATGGGTATGAAAATATTACTAGACTTTATGAGAGTTTTGGAATCCCCCCACTTAGTCACTGGAGGATCTGCTTCTCGCCTTAGGGTTTTCATATGGATTTTTCACCAAGTAAGGGCATGATCCTCTAGTTTTAAATGAGTAATTTAATTTTTTTATGTTCTTCCTCTATGTGATGAACACTAAAATAAACTTCTAATTGCCGCAAACAATGATTTAATTTATAAAATTTTAAATACTGCAGCGAATGATTTGATTTCAAAGTGTTAATCTCATATTGATATGGCTTTATGTTGGCCTTCACTTCCATATTGAATATGGATTGTGAATAGTTCATGACACTCAAACTAGTTATTCTCTTTCAAATTATTTCCTAGACTCCTTCTTTGGTTCATCTTGATCCCTATATTTTCCCTTTGGTTTAACCTTTGAGTTGGAACCTTTGTACTTTTCAATTCCAAATTTTTTCATGAGAGCCACCATAAAGAAGTTCATATTGCAATTGATTTCTACAACCTAATCTAGTAGCCTTGAGAACATCTCCTTTTCTAGATCTCGGGGTTATTAATAAATTCATCGGTCATGGGCGGGGTTTCATGATTTTTTTCTTAATCGATATGAATCTGCTACAACTCCCCATAATATACCCAAAGAAACTGACTCTATTACTAATATGATCTATGAGTTATTGTGGATATTCCAATGGATAGTTTGTCATAATAGATATGATAAATAAATTTACTGAACTCAAATCTTTACTAGGAGGATTAAATTTTCCTTATTTTTATGGATTATTAGGTTATTGTTTATTGTGTATGTATGAAAAACAAAAATATGCATAAAATATAGAATAAATAGTACAATCACTCACAAAACCAAAATAACACAAGGTATGATTTAGGAAACAATTTTGGGAGAAAACCTAGCTAGAAGTTGAGGCTACTACTCTCTCTCTTTCTCTAAATGGAAATGGATGCAATCACAAAGGAGTGAGACCTATGGTCCATGGGATGATTTAGAATAGAAACCCTCTTTGATGTCTCTATCTATACACTCTCAACTACTCTACTCATATGTGGAACAAAATGCACTCAAATAGAATGAAATCCATTTTTCCTCCTAGTGGCCCAATTATAATGCAACTTGATAGCTTACTTGTTGTTGAGTTTGACTGCTTCTAGATTATTCTTCATCGTGTTCATATGGCTAGCACTCAAGTGGAATACTCTCGAATCATGGTGGTTAAAGTAGGAAGGTTAACTTCCCAGTGGCATAACTTTTGCATACAAATTTTGTTTTAAGGTCTTTCTTGCACTGTTTGAAACATAATTGAGTGTAGAATGACACCAGGTCTTCTGACACAAGTGAGAGTTTTTGGACCCCCAAAAACTTTAGGAAATGTCTCTAACTACCTCTGGAAGGTTTAAAACCCTAATTTTCCAAACAATGACCCTCTAATAAAAATATCCTTGTGAGTTGATTCCTCCAATTTTTCCAATATGAAGGAATGCAAATGGATGAAAATAATGTAATGATCTAATCTAGATCATGCATCCCCATTTTGGGAGGATTTTTGTCCCCAAAATCTTTTACTAAATGAGGCGAGAAAAAATTTCGTCTACCCTCTCGTTGGAGGACCATTAGCCTTGCTTGGAAGTTGTCCCTTCAAACCAATGCTACCCCTTTCCTATAGCTATAGACATCTTCTACAAAATGGTATCCTCTGTTAGCTCTTCTTGAGAATATGATTCTAAATACTCTACAGAAGGTTGGAACTATTCCTCTTCATGAACTAACATCAAAGGCTCATAAAGTTTCAGATTTTCTACGTTCACCACAAAGTAAATGCATATGTATAGGGGTATACATAGTCTATATGTGTCGTCTCACACTATTTACAGTGTATTAAAGGGACCATATTGTAGAGAATTATTTTTTTACCAAGACCTTGTAGCCTCTCCTTGTTCAAAAGTAACCATACTCTATCTCCCACCTTAAATGATTTTTTGTTTTTTGTTGATCATGCCTTGCCTTGTATTTTTCCTGTGAATTATGTAGTGTGTCCTATACCTGTAGATGGATTTACCTAATATTCTCAACAATTTTCCTACTTTTTAGGAAAAAATTGTAAGATCCTCCATCACCACTTATTTTCCATATGAAATATCTAAAGTTGAAGCTGGAAACTATCAAAAATAAGTTTCAAATTGGGACTTACCAATAGAAGTGTGGATTTCATTGTTATAAGAGTGTTGTATGTATACAATATTTCCATCCTAGATCTTCAAATGCTTATGATTGTAACCCCTCAAAAGCTGCACCAAAGTCTTGTTGACTACTTATGTTTTCCCATTTTTCTATATATGGAATGTTTTAGACCTCTTCAACTTCATGTTTTTATTTTCCCATAACGTAGAGTGTGTCTTTATCTAAAATTATGCTTCTTGGGATTTGAAAGTGCACCTATACATGTCCAAAGAACAAGTTTATTACTTCTTGCTTATTGATGGTATTTTTACAAGGCATGAGAATGAACATCTTACGAAGACTTTATGATAGTTTTGAAATCCTTCCACTTAGTCATCGAAGGATCTACCTCCAGCCTCAGGGTTTCGATATGGCTTTCCCACTAGGTTAGTGTATGACTCTCTAGTTTCAAATGGGAAAAATAAATTTTATGTTTTTCCTATGTGTAATGAACACTAAAATAAACTTCTAACTACTACAACCAATGATTTAATTTCAAATTGTCAATCTCACCTTGATATGGCTTAATGTCGACATTCACTTCCATCTTGAACAAGGACTGTGAATTGTTCACAACACTCAAATTGGGTTATTCTATTTTGGTTTATTTCCTATACTCCTTCCATGGTTCTTCCCAATCCCTCAATTTTCCCTTTGATATGACCTGTGAGTTGGAACCTCTATCTTCTCAAATTCCAATATTTTTTTCCAAAGCCACCATAAGGAGATTTATATTGCAATTGATTTCTACAATATTCTCTTGTATCCTTGAGAACATATGCTTTGTTGGATCTCAAGGGTTATTAATAGATTCATCAACCATGGCTAGGGTTTCATAACTTTTTGCTTAAATCGATGTAAATCCTTTGCAAATCCCCATAATGTACCCAAAGAAACCCGCTCTGATACCAATATGATCCATGAGTTGTCGTGGATATTCCAATGGATAGTTCGTCATAACAGATTTAATAAATAAATTAACTAAACTCAAAATTTGTACTATAAGGGTTAATTTTCCCTTAGATTTATGGTTATTAAGTTATTGTTTACTGTGTATGCACATAAAATATATTAATGCAAAAAATAGAGAAAAAATAGAACAATCACTCAAAAAACCACAATAACACAAGATATGACCTGGGAAACACTTTAAGGAGAAAAACTAGCTAGAAGGTGAGGCTACTTTGCTCTCTCTTTCTCTACATTAAAATGGTACAAAGGAGTAATACCTATGGCCTATGGGATGCTATAGAAAACATACCCTCTTGGTTTTTCTCTTTATCCACTCTCAGTTATTTTGCTTATCTTCGGAACAAACTATAGTTGAATAGAATGAAACCCCTTTTCCTCCAAGTTGCCTGGTTATAACACAACTTAATAGCCTACTAGTGGCTATGTTTTAATCCTTCAAATATTAACTCAAAGTTACAATTTGAACCTTCTAGACTCATATTCATCATGTTTAGATGGCTAGCACTAACATGGCATCCTCCCAAATCACTGGAGGTCAAAATAGGAAGGTCAACTTCCCAGTGGAATAACTTTTTCATACAAACTTCGTTTGATGTCTTTCTTACACCATTTTAAATATATCTTAGTTTAGAATAATAGTAGGTCTTCTGACATAAGCATGAGTTTTTAAACCCCAAAAATTTCAAGAAATTCCTTGAACTACCTCGATAGGTTTAATACCCAAAATTTTCAAACTAGGACCCGACGATAAAAATGGTCGAGTGAGCTATTCATACCTCCCCATTTTAGGAGACTTTTAGTCCCCAAAATGTTTACTAAATTAGGCAAGAAAAAAATTCCTCTTCCTTCTCCCTATAGCAATATTTATCCTTGCTTGGAAGTTTTCTTTTCAAACCAGTATTCCAAAGGTCATGTTTCCCTTATCTATATCCTCTATTAACTCTACCTAAGCATCTAGTGCTAAATACTCTATACAAGGTAGGACCTATTTGTCTTCCTAAACCAACATGAAAGGCTAATAGAGTTTAATAATTTATGAATTCACCACTTAGTAGATGCACATGTGTTGGGGGTAGAATGAGTCTATATGTGTTATATCCCACCTTTTCTAATATATCAAGGGGACCATATCACAGAGCCTATATGTTCTTATCAGGACCCTGTAGGCTCTCCTTGTTCATCTATAATCATACTTTGTCTCCCACTCTAAATGACTTCTGTATTTTGTGTTGATCATGCCTGGCCTTGTATTTTTCCCGCGACTTATGTAGTGTGTCCTATACTTGTAGATGGATCTACCCGATCTTCTCAACAAATTACTCCCTTTAGGCATCCCCTGTGAGATCCTCCCTCACTCCTCCCTATTTTCCATTTGCAATTATTATCCAAATGTGAAGATGAGAAATATCCAAAACAAGTTTCAAAATGGGATGTACAAGTAGAAGTGTGAATTTCTCTATTATAAGAGTGTTGTATGCATACCAAAATTTCATCCCAAGTATTCAGATGCTTTTGACTATAACCCCTCAATAGTTGTACCAAAGAACTATTTACTATTTTTGTTTTCCGATCTATCTGTGAATGGAATATTGTAGACCTCATCAAATTCATATCCATCTTCTCCCATAATGTAGTCCAAAATGCATCAAGATATCTTGTGTCCCTATCTCAAATGATGCTCCTTAGGATTCTAAAGTGCACCAGACCTATCCAAATAACACATTTGTTTCTTCTTGCCTATTGATGGTATTTTATAGGGTATTACAACACACATCTTACTAAAAATGTCAACTACTATGAACAGATAGTCATGTCTCTACTTAAACCACTCACAAAGTCCATGGAAATGATTTCTCAAGGATGAGTGAATACAAATAAGGGATGGTATAGACCGTGTTTCCTGTTACTATGCTTACTGATACAACAAAGCATACATCCTCTTATTAACTTAGCTACATCTTCTTCCATCTAGGGCTAACACACACACACACACACACGCACATATGCAAGTTGCTCACTATATTCCCTACACCAAAATGCCCTGCAACCTTGGAGGTGAGCCTCTTTGATTAGTTATAGTCCGTCACTTTTAGGAACATACAACATGTACAACTTGTAGTGTAACCCATTTTGGAGATGATAATCAACTTTGTTGTCACCATTCTGCACATGACTCTGACTACGCAACTATTGAAACACCTCCTCAAATTCCTCATACTCTATATATGTTTACTTGTATCCATCATGGATGAAAGGCTCCGAGTGCATAAAAGTACCAAAATTTGTGATATTTGGTATTTTATCACTAAATGAAACTGTTGTAAAAACCCCACCCACTTGTAATACCTAGTTTTCTATAACTTACTTTGGTCTTGTAGGTACTATAGTGGATGGTGATATATGTGGGTTGCTGTCTCCTTGCCCATCAGATAATGTTTCAATTTTTTCACAACTTGCATTATCGCATAGAGTGCATTGTCATAGGAAGGGTACTTAAGAATCACCCCATGAAATAATTCAAAATGGTAGCATAGACGCCTTCCTCCCTACATCAAAACTGCTCCCAAAACATACCCACTCACATCTATCTCCACTTTATAGGCTTATTGTAGGTTTGGTAATGCAAGAAACCATGCTTTACTGATTTTCCTTTTTAACTCCTCAAAGGCCTTCTACTGACCTTTTCGTAGTAGAAAATCTTACTGTTCATTGTTATGATATGGAGAGGTGCTACTATTGCTAAAATAAGGTTATGAATTTCCTTAGATATTGTGCTATTGCAATGAGACTATTAACCTAAAAAAACCTGGCAGGCACCAATCATTTAATGATGGCCACCATCTCGGTAGGATCTATCTTCAACTCTACTCCACCAATCACATATCCTAAATACACCAAAAATTGCATGAAAACTCACACTTCTTGAGATTTTCTAGTAGCTAGTGCTTCTTTAATGTCTCTAGCACTTGCATTAAAGGTGAGATATGTGCTTCCCAATTAGAAATGTATACCGACATATCATCATCTAAACAATAACAAATGAATCTATAAAATGGTGCAATACATCATTAATTAATCTCATGAATGTAGCTGGTGCATTGCGTAGGAATAATGGCATAAATAACCACTCATATAAACCTTGTTTGGTTTTAAAAGTGGTTGACTCGGTATATTCATCTCTAACTTGAACTTGGTGATACCCTCACTTTAAGTCTATCTTGGTGAAGTATTTTTCGTGTTGTCAATAGTCCAACAAATCATCTATTCGGGATTGGGGGTACCTATTCTTGAGCATAATTTTGTTTAACACCTGTACTCAATACTCGATCTGCCTCTAACCTATTTTCACTTTAGTTACAATGAATTTTGATGGCTAGCTTATATAAAGCCATGAATCCCTGCTTACAGGACTCACACCCTATTAATCCCAAAGTAACTTCAAACATAATTCCTTAGCGTTATTCTTAGACCTTCTCAACCTCTACATGGAGGGTCAGTTAAGCATACACATAGGCTCATAAAGGAGGATATACACATGTAGCCAGTATGTTGGCTTACTGTTCATTAACATGATCCTACTAATTACGTAATCCATTCATGAGCACAAGTAAAAGATCCATACAGGAACATATCAATATCACAAGACTTATCACACCCTTACAATAAGATAACTACTCACAACACATTTCAATGCAAGACATAGAAACATACAAATTGTCTTAAAGGCAAATCAAGCCAATCAACATAAGTAATATACACATTTCATAAATAAGCATGGAAATGTAGTAAGTCACATATCTTTAAAGCTACATGACTAGAAACTGGGAGAGGGACATCAACTCTCCTCCCATGATTAGGCTAACTACATAGTTATGCTTTCTTGTAGTTAACCACCCCCAAGCCAAATTCAGAGCCTATGGAGCAAAGTGCTTAACAGATTCAATACCATTCACATGAAATATCACATAGGAATATAGAGTCCATAGTGCCTCCACCTGATATCTAGGAATACATAGTACAAAATGTCTGCAACCAACATAACCAATTCAGGGAATCCAAAGCATACAAAGCTCCACCCCACAACAAATTTTCGGATTCTAGAACATTTAAAGTTCCACTCCACAACTAGTTTAGGAAATCTAGAACATCTAGTGCTCCACCCAAATAACAGTACAAGAATCTAGAGTTCCAAGCAACTCCACCCACTTTGAACTTCAGGAATCCAAAATCACAGTGCTTCCACCTTTCTTCTATAGGAATCCAAAGCACACTATGCATTCTACTCGATAGTCTCCATGGGAATCTAGTGATCTTGGCCTCCACCTGTTAACCAATAATTTGGAGTCTAGAGGATATGTAAGGCATCACCCAATCAAGAACATAGGAATATAGAGAGAAAATATCCACTTATTATCTCCTCTTCAATGTGCCTTTCCTTCCCTGTTGTTTGTGTTTCTTCTTCTCCTATATGTTCTCTTTGTCTCCTTGTTGTCTATATGCATTTATCCATGCCATCTTTTCCTGGCATCCTCCTTTTTTCTAGCATGTTATTCAGTGTCATGTTGACTAGAGCCACCCTTGCCATGGTAATGGGATGGCTCATCCTTTTCCCTCAACACCCATATACTACCTTAATTGATTGAACATTCGTTCTTTTTTTCAACAAAGACTACCATGCATAACTTAAATGTCTTGTACATTCATTCCTTCAGTTAGCAAGGCACTGATATGTAGTCTTGAAAATACCTATCTAGTTGTGTTGTTCCTTAAATCATGAATTGTTGGTGGCTAACTAATTTCATATTTAAAAGCTTGTCTACTTCCCCAATATGGTTTCCCATAATATCTCCTCCTTATACATTCAATTCATGTCCACTCTCATCTTAGTCATCATTCGTAATTTTATATTAATTTATATTAGTTTACACCACCATGTAAAGAAATATTTACAATAGGGTTACAGAGGGGCTATTACATAAATATCCTACCATGGTGAAGTTTGGAAACATCCTCTGGACTATGAACATGTGCCATGAATATGATCATCTCTTTAGGGATTGTTTCCCTGAATTTGACATAGGAAACAAAAGAAAATATTTTTTTTTTTGGATCATGGGGGTTTTTAGAAAGACCAACTGATGAGCCTCCAAATATGTATAATCTAAGGCCCATATGACCCTCCTTTGGCACAATTAACCTTTCCTTTTGCATTTGATAATGTCTTTTTCAAACTTTAATGTGTTCTTAGGAAGGTTAAGAGATATTTTCTCTATCATATGTGCCTCTAACACATTAAATATGTAGGATATTGAGGATTTATTGTGCAGATCACATGGGAGGCCAGTAGGAGAGGATAATGTGGTTTGTTCCTTGCTATAGGCTAATACAACTTGGCTAGCTCAAGGACATCTACTACTTCCCTGTGGCTGCTAAAACACTAGGGAACTATATCCACATTTTTAGGGATTTTGGAGAGAAGAAATCCTCCCTTCAAGGAGGCCGCACCTAAAGCACTTTTTGTATAAATAAGGGGCCTTAGAATCAAAGTAGGGATTCAAAGCTCTAGAGCAAGATAGTCTGAATTAGAGAAAGGTTTAGCCTATTATTTTAGTTGTCATGTTTCATGTATGAACACTTTTGAAAATTAATAAAAATAATTTTCTTTTTTCGAAATATTATTTTCTTCCAAGGGACTTAAGTCTCCTTGGGTTAGGTCCCAACCCTGGTGATCAATCCCCCTTCTTGTACACTTCCTTTCCATGCATTTAGTGTAGTTGTGATTTTATGCAAATCTTAATTATGAGAAAAGTATTGTCTTTGCAGGGTTTATAAGTGAGATCCTTACTGAAGTTTGGTTATGCACCTTGTTCTAATGAGAACAAAAATAGTTTCCTTCATGCAATAGTATTCTTAATTTCAAGTTCAAATCATCCTTTCCATTGTTGTTTTACTTCTTGCAATTAGTGGTTTGACAATTGTTTATACATTTTTCTTTTATAATTTAGCTATACAATTTGCTTGTAGATGGATGGTATTGTTTCATAGGTAAAACTAGTATTGTTGTCATGAAATTCAATTACTTACACCATCACCTTTTCACGTACTGCTTCACATCCATGCAAACTTCTAGTGAGCTAAATTCTGCCTAGCCAAGCTAAAGGAAACACCTAGTCTCATTTCTTCCTTGTATGAGTTGACTCATTGGGTGTTCCTAAGCTTGGTATGGACTTATTTTCCATTCCACAACCTTCTACCACCTTTTCCACTCTTCAAACCACATATTGACTTCATAAAGTTACTCTCAGATTTTTCCTATGACAAAACAGGGCCATCCTGTAGCAATATGCAAATTTCCTTAGAACACCTTCACGATTGCACTAGAAGCTTGACCATCATCCCTTATCATTTTAAAACATCCATTAGACCTTGAAGACGGATTTTAGAGGTTAAAAGACCCTTAGGAACTTTTCCCTAGTCTCATTTCTTCCTTGTATGAGTTGACTCATTGGGTGTTCCTAAGCTTGGTATGGACTTATTTTCCATTCCACAACCTTCTACCACCTTTTCCACTCTGCAAACCACATATTGACTTCATAAAGTTACTCTCAGATTTTTCCTATGACAAAACAGGGCCATCCTGTAGCAATATGCAAATTTCCTTAGAACACCTTCACGATTGCACTAGAAGCTTGACCATCATCCCTTATCATTTTAAAACATCCATTAGACCTTGAAGATGGATTTTAGAGGTTAAAAGACCCTTAGGAACTTTTCCCTAGTAGTTGTAGCTTTCTTCCTACAATTAGTGTTTCTTGTTTTTTATGTTTTCTTTTAGCTATAGAATCATTTTGTCAATGCACCATAAAGTAGGATTGATTTGTCTCCAAAATTATTAAAGCATTTAATTTTCCTTATTGCAAGTAGCATAGGTTTATTTCAGCCATTTCCCTCCCTGCAATAGCATATATTATCTTTATGCAAAAGAAAATAAAATTACATTTTGTCATTTACATTTCTTCAATTAGATTAGGGTTTACTTTCTATCATTTAATTTCCTATAATAGAATATGATCTCTTTCACTTGCTTCTTTTTCTACAAATCAGAATATATATATTTACTTCTCATTGAATTTTCTAAGCATTTCTTGTAGCATAGTGGTCTCTATGCATTTTGACTTTTCTTCAACTACATCACATCAACCTAAGTAGAATAGATTGCTTGATGTACAAATAGTATTGATACCTCTTACGCTTGTGCAAACCCCATGTTGATAATTAAAGTTGATCCCCTTAGGAGTTCGAACATTCTTTTTGTAATATTGAGGACCATCACTTTTTGGTGTCGTTGTCGAGAAGGTGTCAAAGTTGGTATTATTTTCTGCTCTAAGTTGGTTAATTTTCATTTCATTTCTTGTAAAAGAAGACAATTTGGTGTCGTTGTCGGGAAGGTGTCAAAGTTGGTATTATTTTCTGCTCTAAGTTGGTTAATTTTCATTTCATTTCTTGTAAAAGAAGACAATATTTTTTTGCATTAACATTTATGTTTATAAAACACACACACACACACACAAATATCATTTATTTCATGCCTCGTAAAGCTAGGGATAACTTAGGAATTTTTTTACCTAAAACCCCCACTTCTACAAATAGTCGACCTTCACTTTTTGGCGTTTGTGTGCCTCCTACTCTCTGTACAGAGGATCCGAAGGCTTTCTTGGGTGAGAAATCAAACATTTTTTAAGATCCTAGAGGAGAAGAACCTCCATCACCTACTGAAAATATGGTTGTAAATAGGCACCCTGAAGTCTTTCATATCAGGGAGACAAATAGGGAAGATGAAATGAAAAATATTAGCCCCACTACTCTACCACACTTCCATGAATGGTTTCTGAGGGCCCTAACACTTCATTTTTGAATTTGTTGTAGACTATAGGACATATGATTATACATCTGATGAGAAGAATCTCAAATTGTATCCTTCTACCCTCAAGCATGCAGCCCTTGCATTGGTTCACGAGTTTAGAAGGCTGCAACATCACTACATGGGCCCAGCAATAAGCATTCAATACTAAGTACAAGGACTATTGTAGAGAAAGGGATACAAGGGAGTAAATATTCATAATGACCCAAGGGTCAAATGAATCACTAGAACACTGAAGAATTTTTTTAGCTAAGCTACAAGAGGGCTAACTGTACACTTGATCCAGATTCAATGAAGCTAGTTTTGCTACGGGGGCTCAGAGAAGAGTTGATGGAGACCTCAATATGTTGTCCAATGGAGATATTTATTAAATCAATTACGAAGACATTAAAATAATGTTTAAAAACCAATATAGAGCTAAAAGAAAGAGAGGTATATCTAGTCAGGGTATGGTAAGTCCTTCACCTTCTACTTGAATCATTAAGAATGAAATAAGAGGTATGTTGGAGGATTTTAAAAGTGAAATATTACAAAATTTTTCCTTACAGATGGGCACATTGCAAATTAAGAAAAGAAAGGAGGAGGAAAAAAGGGCATTGACCATATGTAACACCCTCCTCCCACACTTACCCAAGCTTACTGGTCCACCAGGGTAAAAAAGAGGTATGTTGGAGGATTTTAAACGTGAAATATTACAAAATTTTTCCTTACAGATGGGCACATTGCAAATCAAGAAAAAAAAGAGGAGGAAAAAAGGGCATTGACCATATGTAACACCCTCCTCCCACACTTACCCAAGCTTAATGGTCCACCAGGGTAAATATGTGATGAAGAGTTGCTATGATATGATTCAACTCCCTATATCACCTTAAGGAAGTGGAACCGACGAACCAAAATTTTACAGGCCTTACTCAGGTGCTACAAGAACCCCAAGAGCTAACCAACCACCCTAGGTGCCCAACCCGTGAGTTAACTTAGCCTTTCACTGAACTAAACTCCCAATCACATGCACAAGCCTGCATCCTTGCGACTATAGGTCTCCAGTCACATGCATAAGCCTGCAAGGGAGAGACTGTAGTCTTTTTTAGCCAGTTCTATGTTTTATACCATGGGATTTAAGCCACTTTTTCTGGGCTAGGACCTAGGCCTCTGCCCAAAATTTGATGAAATTCTTAAAAATGATAATTAAAAAGGAGACAAGGCCTCTAATGCAAAACTTGAACAAGGACCTGACCTGACTCATCCTAACCATGACAAGAATTTCTTCAAACACATCATAAACATGTAATGTATAGGTCATATAAGCATATCTGAACATAGGGACCTCATACTTATCTGAGATTTGTCAAGAAGGTTTGATTCCCTCTCACAATAGTTGCATTATCATCTATTAGGTCATACATTCATTAACATTTAATTTAATAAACAAAACATGATGAGAGTCATAACCAAAATCTGTCATAAAACCATGCTTATAACCAACATATAACCAAAAAAATAACAATGATAGAATGATCATTAAAATCATGTATTAACAAGCACATTTGCTCCTAAAACTCAAGAGGAAATATTTTCATTATTCATATGCAAAATACAACTAAGTCATGGACTTCCATGTATCACCTCACAATATATTGAGCTAAACTAAATCTTTCTTTCAGCCAATCACTCTTGTGCCATATTCTAAGCATGAATGTGGAACTCACAATTAAACAAACCAGGCTTCTTAGGCTTTACCGCATATCCCACCAAACCGGTCAAGGATTTCTCAGCCTGAAGCAAGCACCAATACAACCAGGCTTTACTGTATATCCCGCCAAGGGATTCCTAGGCCCAAATGAGAAACATACACTAATAGGCTTTATCGCTATCCCACCATATACGATCCAGGGATCACTAGGCCTATACCATCATGGATGCATCCAAGTTTTCTCCACATAAACCATGAAGAATTTGTTCGTTTCCACCCTCTAGGATTTACCGTATATCCCGTAATTTATCAATCAAGGATTCTTAGGCCCAACGAGGGTATACACAACCATGATTTACCAAAATCCCACTTTTACTGGTCCAGGGATTCCTAGGTCTTGTGATTTTACCTAAGACCACCTCACTCAGTTTCGAAACCATCCAAGAATCTAGCTCAACAAAGTAAGAGAAACCCTGTCACACCATGGCCATCCAAAAATGGAAAGGCAAGGCTGAAAACCATTGTCACACCTAGAAAAACTCATGCCAATGACAACAAGAGAACCAAATACACACATGCATGTACCATGCATGCCAAAAATAGCAAGGAAATCATACATACAACTCGATACTTGCAAGTAATTTTCCATTGTAGCCACTTGATCCAACTCTTCCTTGATTGAGCTTTGCTTCCCTTTGCTTCCCTTTGCTTTCTTGTGCTTCCTTTACCTTCCTTCCTCTAATGCTAGAGTGCTCCAATAATGCTCCAATTGTGCAAGAGTATGAGAGAATAGAGAGAATAGAGAGAGATCTAAGATACAACTGTCAAAAGGCCATGAACTGATCCTCATAAGCCTTTTTATTATTGAGGCCTCTAATTTCTTCAATTTCCTCCTCACATGCAACCTATGACCTTTCACTTTCCTTTTCTCCTAATTTCCATTATTTTCATAAATAAAATTCCAATTAATGCCTCTTTCCTTTTCAATGCCTTTTCCATTGCCTTTGTCAATTTCCCTTAGCCATAATAAACCAAATGAACACCCGCTAGGATATTTTTCCCAACATTCAGCTTAGAATACATGTCCCATGACCTTTGCCTTATTTTGTCTTTGTTAACTTTATTTCATGGATTTTTAACCTGGGGTTGTTGCAAATGCCTCCCCCTTGGGGGAACACCATCCTCGGTATTTAATGACACCTATAAACTAACAAACCGCTAAAAAAATAACATATTGCTTATGGATCTTTATAACATAGCTCGTTGCAATATTTACAATGTCATCTTGTTGAAAACATGACAACATACCATTTACTGGAGGTATATAACACAACTCATTACGATATTTACAATAGCAACACATATATACTCATGCACATTTGCTTCAACCAGAAAATAATCATACTATCTATGGAGCTTTATAAACACAACTCGATACATTATTTACAATAACATACACATATACACATTTTTTCAACCAATAGATAAAAGGATACAATGCCTGCATCAACAATAAGGGAATATAGAGGCTCACACCTCCATCCTCAAATAAATACCAAGATCCACGTCCTTCCTAGGGAGTTTAGAATCCACTACCAAAGTCAACATGTATCCAATGTCTAATGTTATGATCCTGCGCTACTTGTTTTCTTAGTGAACAATTACTAACTCATATTTCCAGGGCACACTCCCAATGTGCATCTGATCCCATTTGGAAATGCTAATGACCAAAACAAGTCCATCCCCTACCTTCCCTTCTCTACTACACGGTCCCTTGGACAATCCGGTCACCCCCTTCTGTGCAGTCACACAGTCCCTCAGGCGACCCCTCCGTTGGAAAGGTTTCCTCACATCAGAAGCCCAACAAAACCAAGGCATATTCTTTCCTCAAAACCATCATACTGATCATAGCATGCTCATGGAAATAAATGGACACTATTGGGTACCAATGTCCCACAATGACCTTGCTCTTGAAGTGCTTTACTAGCATACCGCTGCCTATTCTAATTCCTTTTCTGATGTTTCTCATTCTTGTCGTCAGTTTCAACCACCTAAACCAGGCATTTCCATGCTTTACTGTACCAAGCACATAATTCCCATTAGAGTCAAAATAAATTCAAATAAATTCAAATCATACCTCATTGGTGGTCCGTCAATAAGGTATACTCACAATTTTTTTTTTACTTTCTGTCACAACAAGTCAATCTAGTTGTTTGATAAAATCATCATGTATAAGAAAATCACACATGGTTAGCTCAAAACTAAACCATCATAAATCAAAATCACAGATAAAATGTAACCATCATAAATCAGAGCCATAGATCACATGCATAATTAAAACTAAAATAAAATAGTGATACCTATCCTTTAATCGGTTCTTTTCTTCTATCTTTGTTCTTTCCATATATAGATTGAATCAATCTCCACACCTGACAAGCACCCAGTCCCTTTGCTTCTATCACTTACACATACACATAGTGTAAACCACACACATACAACCACACATGACATACAACACCACGCTATACATGCACCTACAGCCGACATACAACACATATACCTACACTTGGTGTACAACACAACACATACACCTACACCCGGTGTACAACACACCACATACATACTCCTACATTCGGTGTACAACAAAATACATACACCTACACATGACATACAACACCACACATTTCATATACCTACATCCGGTGTACAACACAATACATATAAATACATAGAGTAAAACACAATGAATACACATCACAATACAACGACTACATAAGGTACATAACACAGTACCGCATGTGCACAACACAAGGTGTACAACGCACACACAATACCACATGTACACAACAAAACATGTAAAACATGTACACAATACCATATATACAACAATATCACATGTACAACATGTACATAGTACCACCTATGCACAACACTACATGTACAACACGTACACAACACCACATCATTACACGACACCACCTGCACAATGTGTACGCAACACCAAATGTACACAACACCACCTGTACAATGTGTACATAACATCACATGTACATGACACCACTTGCACGATGTGTACACAACACCACATGTACACAGTACCACCTACACAACATGTACACAACACCACGTGCACATAGCACCACATGTACAACATGTACAGAACACGACACACACAAAACATGTACATAGCACCACATGTACAAAGTGTTGCATGTACAACATGTACATAGCACCATATATACACAAAACCATATGTATAATGTGTACACTACATCACATGTACACAACACTGCATATACAACATGTACATCTGTACATAGAACTGCATATACGACATGTACATAACACCATTTGTACCCAACACCGCATATGAAACATTCATAAAACACCAGTACTGCACATCCTAAGACCACACTGTCCTTACCAAGCAACCTTGATTCTAGTGTCTTATTCATGCTTGTCCCAACATGTCACATATCACATTGTTTTCATTCAGTTGATGTATCCCTCAACATTACCTACCATAACATAAACATAGACATAGTATAAACACATAATATCAATTCATATCCACATGATACTGACCTCATAGATATGTCAGGGCTACTCTTCCCACTTGATTACTCATAGTCAAGAACCTCTTCATGCCATTCACCTGCTTAAACAATCATTCTTCCACAAGAATGATCCCTGAAGACCCTGTCAGACAACAACATACATACATACATATATATAATCATTAGCATAAAACAATCATGATCCTTAACGACCCTGTCATAAATTACATACATATATACATGCATATAGATATAGACATCAACATAATAATAATCACAACAAAATTACTAGATATCATAAGGTCAAGGTTAAGAGAACTCCCTTTATTCATGCACACCATGCACAATATTGAGAACAACAATTCCCAACATAACCAAGGCATCTGATGCCTTAGATCCATTTACTTTACCTTTCCTATTACCTTTCTTATTAAAATCCCGCCTTCGTCCACTTATCCCAATGGACCCAACCAATCCAATCGATTGTCATATTCTTACCTTCAGCTGCCCTTTCTCATGCACCAAGCTTCATCTGGGTCTTACATTACCTGTTGGGTACCACACAACTCTCCCTAAGCTCCATTAACCTCCTCCTTCGCATCCAATTATCAAGACCCTCAAAACATAAAAGATAAGAACAAGAAGCAACCAAGAAGAAAACCATGAAAGCCAATAACAATATGACACCACAAACAAAGTGGCAAGGCCTTGTACTAGACATAAACAAAACTGCAAATCAGGGACAAAAAAGAAAAGAAAAGACTGAAAGCATAAAACTCCCAACAAACACCATGACTCAATCCCCATGGGTTCCCAAGCTTCCAAGGGAAAGCTCAACCCGAGCCTTCTTCAATATTTCATGGAAGTCTCTTTTCCATGTAATCCCCTACATCATACTGCCATAAACACACAACTATAAGTGTATAAATAAATATAACAATATAACGATTACCTTACCCCATCACAATTAAGTCTTACTATGCACTGTCGCATCACCAAGATGTTAGTTATATAAATAAATTAACTATTACCTTGTCATGTTAATGTTGAGAATGTTGCCTTTAAAATGTACACAGAGGCCCTACATCGGGACTGGAAAAGGAGGAGGACAAGGCACAAAAGGATTAGTAGATTCCTCCTCCGGAATCAAAGGTGTCTCATGATTCACAAGAGTTGGGGGAGTAGAAAAATTAAGGGGTTTAAGTTTACTGTGTAAAGAGATAAGAACCAAATGCTCAAACTCTTGTTTCAAGAAATCCTGATCCATGTCTTCTTCAGAAATTTCACAACAAAGGTTAAGGAATTGATCAGAAAAATCCTCAACTGATTCATTAGGCTTCATTCTTAAGATATTGACTCTTTTACAAACATCTCGGTAATTATACCTGTCAAACGCTTGATGGAACTTCTTAAGGAATTGATGAAGGGAATGGATGGAAGCAGGTGGTAGGGTATGGAACCATCGATTAACACGACCTTCAAGGGTGAGGAAGAAAAACACACAAGAAAATTCGTCATCATCGATTTCGTAAAATTCACAAAATTTGAGAAAATCATAAATGTGCTTGGTTATGGGTGTTCCATCCTCACCATCAAAATTTAATTAGGAAAAGTGATCGAGAGGCTTAGTGGGGATTGAAATTTGATAAATGACTATAAAACATAAGTCCTGAAGGCTTTCATAGCCTTAACCAACGCATAGGCTTGTTTTTCCAAGATATCGTACTTCTAATCTACATCTCTTAGTACTTGGCTGAAAAATGCTACCGGTTGCTCTTTCTCTTTTTCATTCTTTTGTAGTAATACAATTGCTATAGTATTAAGCGATGTAAAGGAGAATATGCTAAAAGTATTCTTGTAATCAGGGTTGGCTAAGACCAGAGATTCTATAAAGGCTCTCTTAATTATGGCAAAATATTATAGTCCATTTGACTTCCTTGTCCTTCCTCATGTTTCTAATATCCTTTACAATATTAACATAATTGGGCACAAACCTTCTTAGGAAGTATATCCTGCCTAGCAAAACCTATATCTCCTTTTTTCTCCTTGGCAAAGGGATAATATTAATTGCTTCTACCCTCTTGGGGTCAATTCTCACTCCTTCCTTTGAGACTATAAGTCCCAAGAGCTTGCCTTCAGTGAGAGAAAATGGTGACTTCTTTGGGTTCAAAGATATTCCATACTTCCTGCAGTTCTCGAAGATGTGTCGTAAATGTTGCAAACGCTCTTCATCATATTTTGAGAACACAATTATGTCGTCTAATTAAATCACCACAAGATTTATCATTTTCCCAAATCCATTTTTCCTTGGAAAGTAGCTCCAACATTCAAGAGACCGAAAGGCGTTTGGGTATTCATGAATGTTCCCCATGGGGTGGTAAAATTCGTTTTCTTCTGATATTCAGGATGTACAACAACCTGGTTAAACCCTTAAAACCTGTCAATTAAAGACAATCTCAATGTTCCCACCACTTTTTGCAAAACATAATCCATCTTAGGTAGTGGGTAGTTATCCTGCAGGGAGGCCCTGTTCATATTTATGAAATCCAAACATAACCTGATTTCTCCATTCTTCTTTTTGATAGGGACCAGATTAGCCACCCAGTTTGAATATCTCATTGGTACAATGATTTTAGCCTGGAGAATTTTCCTGATTTCTTTCTCTATCAAAGGGATAAGCAGAGGATTGATGTGCCTCAGTTTCTGCTTATGGGGTTTAATTTTAGGCTTCAAGGGGATGTTATGTTGAATGATGATGATATCATAAGTTTTCAAATCATCGTAAGAAAAAGAAAATATATCAACATACTATTTTTAAAAGGTCGAGATACTTCTGCCTTTATCTCCTTGGAATCCCTTTAGCCAACTTAATTAGCTTGGCCTGTTGATCTGTGCCAATATTATAGTCTTTAGTATCCTCTTTAGCCTCCTTCTTAGCTGTTTTAACAACCACATCATTAGCATCAAACAATCTCTCCAATGGGACTAGTCCTTTTTCCCCTTCAGCCGGGGAATTTTATACCCGGCTACAGATTCTTCCTAAGGTGATTGTTGCTCGGTAACTTCCATCTCCTCGATCACTTCCAGAAATCTTTTGATCTAATCTTCATCTTCAAACACTTGCAAATATTTTATATTGTCAGGCACTGAGGGTTTGTGCCTAACTTCAACTTCATATCTCAACAAGGGATTTTGGGGGGGTCTGAAAGCACTGATTGTTGTAGCCAAAGAATATACCATCATGTTCTGATCCCTAGGCAAGAATTGAATTTTAAAGGCGAGAAAGAAAATTTCAATTAGATCCCAGACCTCATTTCTATAAGACATCAACCAAGGATGTTTGGTTTGGCACTGATTCCTGACCTATTTAACAATTAGCTTAGAATCCCCAAAGACTATCAAACATTCAATCTTTAAATTTCTCATGGCCTCGTACTCAGTAATGTTGTTTGTAGCATCAAATTCCAATTTGTATGCAAGAGGGATGATGTTATCCTCAAGGGATTTCGGGAACACTCCTGCTCCATTTCCTTCTTTGGAGTAGGCTCCATCAAAGTACAACTTCCACACACCATCAACTTTTGCTTGCTACAAATAAACTTGTACGAGATTTTCCATTTGGGGGTCCTTCATAACTTGATTGTCCATTTCTAACATAAAGCATGAAAGAACCTTTTCAAGGCCATATACTGGAGAGTTACTGGTGTAACATCCCTAGTAAAAAATTCATGCAATAAAGTTAATGAAGGAAAAATAAGACCAAGGTCATGGGACACATATTCCAAGCTGAATGTTGTAAAAACATCCTAGTGGATGTTCATTTGGTTTATTATGTCTAAGGAATTGGAAAAGGCAAAGAGGCATTTATTAACATTTATTTATGGAAACAAAGGAAATTAGGAGAAAAGGGAGATGAAAGGTCACATATTTGCATGAGGAGGAGATTAAAGGGAAAATAGAGGAAAATGAAGAAAACATAGGCCTCAATGATAAAAAGGCCTTTGAGGATTAGTTCATGGGCTTTTGATAGGTTTTGGGTGGAGCTATCATTCTATTCTCTCTCTCAAACTCTTGCACACATAGAGCATTCTTGGAGCATGCTTGAAGAACTCTAGTATTCACTTGGATTTGGAGAAAGAAGGCAAAAGAAAGTGGGGAAGAGCAAGGGAACAGTTGGATCGACGACTACAACTGGATTTCTTTGTAGGTATCTAGTTGCATGTATGGTTTCCTTACTAGTTTCGACATGCATGGTACATGCATGTGGTTTCTAGGTTATGATCTATCATTGGCATGGAGGATTTGCTGGATTGACAATGGTTTTGCCTAGCCTTTCCATTTCCTAGATAGTCATGGTGTTGGGGGGTTTTCCCTTTTGTTTTCTGATTGGTGCTCATGTTCCTTTTGGCTGTGGATTGAATTATTAGTTCCTGGAGCCTTGGTTGGAAAAACTCTCTGGAAGACCTGTGAGAGCATGGGTTGGAAAAATGCTCTAGAGCCCTTGGTGGGTTGAGTTACTAGTCCTAGAAGCCCTCGTTGGACAAATGCTTTGGAGCCCAATATTAGTTGTGGGTTGAATTACTAGTCCTGGAAGCATTCATTGGAAAAAACACTCTGGAGCCCTAAAAAGATTGGGTAGAGACCGATCTGGTGATGGATAGTGATGTATAACTATGAGGTGGGATCACCAGTTAAGGGTTGAGGTGGTTTGGAATATGGAAGCCCTGGTTTGTATTTTTTTAATTTGTTTCATGAGATCCCACATTCATGCTTGGAATATGACACGGGGGTGATTGGTTGAAAGAGAGATTTGGTTAAGCCCAATCTATGTTCGGGTGGTACGTGGAAGTCCCTGATTTGGATGGATTTGTATATGTTAATAAGAGCTCTTTTCCTTTGGTATTAACATGAGAAAATGTGTTTAGTAGTATGTGGATTTAATAGTTGTTTCACCATTGATATATCTCTGGTTATTTGTTGGTTATGATCATGTTTTATGATAATCTTGATGTATGGATCTCATCATGTTTTGGTTAGTAGATGAAATAATAATGATTGATTGACCTAATAGATAAAACTACAACCATTCAGAGGAGATATCGATCCTCCTTGATGATTCTCAGATAAGTATGAGAACCCTATGCTCATATCTATTATTATGACCTATACATTTCATGTTTATGATATGTTAGATGAAATTATTGTCATGGCTAGTAGGGGTCAGATCAAGTCCTTGGTCAAGTGGTTGCATTACTAACCTTGTCTCATTGTTAATTATCCTTTCTAGAAGTTTCATGAAGTTATGGGCAGTGGCCAGAGTTTTGGCCCTGAAAACATGGCACAAAAGCTAAGGTCACTAGCACAAAATTGCCTGAAAAAGGCCACAACCGCATGCACGCTTTGTTACGGGAGTGACTGGAGAGTCTCATTCTCATGCACGGCTTGCCATGGGAGCGACTGGGGGTCTATAATAGTAAAACATCAAGTTGTCTCAGGGGTTGGGCACCTGGAAGGTTTGGTTGTCTCCTAAAGTTTCCGTAGCTCTCGAGGAAGGTTAGATTGGTCTTGTCTTATCAGTTCCACTTCCTTAACTGTACACGGGGAGTTGAATCATATAATAGTAACTCTTCGTCACATGTTTGCTCTGGTTGGCCAATTAGCTTGGGTAAGTGTGGGAGGAGGGTGATACAAAGTGGTGTCAGAGCATAGTTCAACCCTTGGTCTAGATGGGCAGAATGTGTTTGTCATGCATGTGTGAAGGATGTATATGTGCTTGCTATGTATGCATGGTGGTATTCATTGTTACAGTTGTGTTGACATGTAGAAGTTGATGATGTTGTTGTTGGGATGTGTTTATCATGAATGCATGTCAGTTGTATATGCATTTGTTATGCATGTCAGTGTCTATATGTTGTTATTCTTGCATTGTCATGGTTATAGTTATGCATGTATAATAGGTTAGGCATGCATTGTGAGGTCATTGTATGTAGTTTGTGTCATCATGATGTTGTTGGTTGTTATGATGCTAATGTGTTGGTTGAGATAGAGCAGGAGATGCAGATCATCGAAGCGAGGTTACAACACTGGACCTCAAGGTAAGCGAAGATCATCATACAACTTTGTATGTTGGGTATGCAGGTATGTTGTTAATGATTTTTATATGCATTATGATTATACACATTCATGTCATTCTATTTTTGTTGTGGTTACATGCATGATAGATGCTAGTTGATGAGTGTGGTAATGTACATGTGCATCGGTTAGTCATGCATGATAGTAACATGTTGTTGTATGCATTGAGGTCGTACACATGATGATTATGGTCATTGCATTTATATCTTGATGTTATAAGTATCGTTTTAATTTGGATTGGCATATGTAGATGGTCATGGTTATGATATTTGGGTATGAGTTGATATACTTGTGATATTGTGTCATACTAATCTCGACTGACTTGTGCAGATGTGATAGCCTCCCCTCAGATACATTGAGGTATGCATTTGACTATGTGACCTATTTGGTTTATCTAACATGGTATGTTTATAGGTTATTTGAATGTTTGACTAATTGCATTATATGAGTATGTGTCTATAAGATTGCATGAAGGAAGGATCTTGTTTTAAGACGATTGTACTAACATAATATGTGTTGAGACAACTGATATGTACTTGATTGCGAGTGGGAGCTAGTTATAGTATTATGATTTATGATAGTGAGTTGATTATGACATGACTATTAGTCTTGGTAAAGGTTGAATTTTCAAGCTCCATAATTTCATCTAAAACAGGCCATCGTGATAGTTTCACAATAACATGTTCGCTACGAATTTTCAGAAGCTAAAAACAAAACCCATTTGAGAAGAAAGCGTTCTGAACCTCGAATCTGAATTTCAGATCTTGTTTCACTATAGTTTAGGATATATGATCTGAGGAAGTTAGGGTTTTTGCAGACCCCCGAATTAAATTCCAAACAGGTCACCTTGGGAAATTCGTCATAACTTTCGCTCTGAGCATCATATTGAATTTTCGTCAGAAGTTACAGAAAGAAGACGGACTGTAGTTTCTGTTTTATATTTTTCAGATCCGAAGGTCAAAAAAGTGACACGCGATACTTCATACAAGTTCGTTCTTTTGAAAAGGTATATAATCAGGTCATCTTGGGAGATTGTGCATTACTCTTTCTTGGAGAATCCAATTTCGATCAGACTGGTGGCATTGGAAAGAGGACACAGAGGGCTACTACAAGTCTCAATTTCAGAACTGGAAAATCCGAAATTACAGAGTTACAGTCGTTTCAAGATCGAGCTCCTAAAATAAAGAAAAGGCAATGTGAGGAAGTTTGATGGCAAGGATCCGATAAATTGGATACTACAGATGGAGAAATATTTTGATCTACACGAGGTGAAATTGTTACAAAAGGTACGTATTGCATCTTCATATTTAGAAATGGATCAATTTTTATGGTATAAAGGGTTGTGTTCTCGTAAAGCACTTGTCACTTGGTCAATTTTCACGAAAGAAATGATAGCACATTATGAGGAGACAAAGAGTAACACCTTCTTTAGCCAATTGATAAATATAGAAAAAAAGGGTTCAATGGCAAAGCACATTGAGGACTTTCAAAAATTGAATATAAGGGTAAATGATATTCTAGACAAGCAAAGGATTGATGTCTTCATAGGGAATTTAAAGGATAACATTCAACATGAGGTTCATCTCTGGGAACCTAATTCATTGGAGAAGGCATTCAAGTTGGCAAGAAAAATTGAAAGCGAAATTATGGAAACAAGGAATCCCACCACTCACAACTATAATTATGGAAGCGTTTTTTCTCCTAGACTTCCACAACCTACAAGGTTTACATGACAACAATTGGAAGAAAAAAGAGAAAAAGGGCTTTGTTACAATTGTGATAGCAAATACATTAAAGGTCATAAGTGTGTTGAGAAGAAATTATTTTACATTGATTGTGAAGAGGAGGAAGAAAAGGATCAAGAAACATCAAAATAAGAGGATATACACCAGGAACCAACCCCAGAGAAAGAAGAAATGAATCTGACCATATCTTGTAAAGCATTGGAAAGAATTACCACTCCTCAAACTCTCAAGATAGAAGGACATATCAAGAAGAAAAAGGTTCAAGAAGTGAAAGATCACATCGATAAAGAAGAAATGAATCTGACCATATCTTGTAATGCATTGGCCGGAATTAACACTCCTCAAACTATCAAGATAGAAGGACATATCAAGAAGAAAAGTTTTCAAGAAGTGAAAGATCACATTGAGCATCAAGAAATGAATCCGACCATATCTTGTAATGCATTGGAAGAAATTACCACTCCTCAAACTCTCAAGATAAAAGGACATATCAAGAAGAAAAAGATTCAAGTAGTGAAATATCACATCGAGCATCAACAACAAGTTCTCCAACTTTTAAAGGATAACGCCACTTTGGTGCAGAATTGAATGAAACAACAGGTAGATCAATGTCGCAGTGAAAGAAGTTTTGATGTAGGCGATTGGGTATTTTTACGGCTACATCTCAAGCAAGCTATTTATGAGAAGGAAATGTTGGCAATACTGCATTCACTTAAGAAATGGCGACCTTACCTAATGGGAAGACACTTCAAGGTAAAAATGGATCATGATAGTCTTAAATACTTTTTAGAACAAATATTATCTTTAGAAGAACATAAAAAAATGGATCACAAATATGTTGTATTATGACTTTGAAATCATCTACAAAAAAAGGAAGAAAAATGTTGTTGCAGATGCACTCTCAAGAAAGGATGAGGATGTGGAAGCATTGTTTTGTGCTATTTCTATTATCCAACTAGATTGGATAAACGAAGCAAGGGATGAATGGAAGAAGGAAGAAGGAGTGTGGCCACTCATTCAAAAGTTGCATAAGATCCCAGTTCAAACAATATTTCCAGAACTTGAGGAGGAAGGAAAAATCATATTGGAACTTGGAGCAGTTACAAAAACAAGAACCCGACAACTATGAAATCGATCAATTTCAGAGTATCTCATCAAGTGGAAGAACTTACTTGCTGAAGATTCCACATGGGAGGAAAAGAATTTTATACAGAAGCATCAAGAACTACTCAAGTGTTGAGGACAACAATTTTGAAGGAGAGGGGCATGTTAGGTCCCTATACTACTAGTGTAACCCCTTATTGTTATTAGTACAACCCCCTTATTATATTGTTGTGCCCATGTACTCCCCGTATTGGTATTATTGTGCCCCATAGAAGCCCACTATTGTTATTATTGTTCCCTTACATTATTATTGTTATGTCGGCTCTGATTATATTATGACCCCTTAGACTCCTATATATAGAAAGGAGGCCTTGTCCTTTGTATCATCGAAGAATTGTTCATTTGTGTAATGTAAAGTAGGTTGCCCCCTCGAAGAGGCTTATTTCTAAGGCGTTCATCTAACTTTTCTATCTTTTTGTGAGCTGGTTTCATAACACGTTGATCCCTGTTTCATGCCAAAATTTGCCTTGTTTTAGTTGGTTCTCTGTCCAACCTTCTTCCAACTACTCTTCCTTGTGTCCCTCAGTGTCTTAGTGTTTCTTAGAAGCCTACATATGGTTTTATTATGGTTTTGATTGCCTTTGATGAGAATTTGTTTAGGTTTTCCCTTGTTCTTGTCATTAGGTCATTAGCAAATTGATTTGTTTAGTCATTGAGTACTTGAAAGAATTAGTGATTGAATCATTGTTTTGAAAAGTTTTTTTTATTATCAGTGTTTAGACATGCGTCTTATTTTTCTCTCATTGTCAAAATTAAGAGGAAATTTAAAAGAAAAATCTCTTTGCATTGGCATCTAGGGGTTTGTGAGTAAATTTGAATTGGAACAGTTGCATTTTAGGGAATTTCACTTAGTCATTGTTTGTTACATATTATTTGTCTCTTCCCTTCTTTAGATAGGTTCTAATTGAAAGTGAAAGTTTCCATTTCTTCATGCTACCTTGAATTTTAGGATATCCAGGTGAAATTCATGGTGAGCTATGAAATTGAAACTCAATCAAAGATAAACTTTAAAAATCTTTTGAATCAACCTAAGGAGCATTTGTAACATTAAAGAAAAAATTTAGAGGTCTAGGTTAAAGACGTGTTCTGGCGTCGTTAAACATAGTAGTTGTTATTGTTTGCCAATGTTGTATCCCTAGGGTGATATCGCATTCCACATACGTAAGTGTATCAGATCATCCTCCACGCACCTTCGGGTATATCGGATGGCGCTCCACTTATGATAAGTATATGGGAACGCCCTCATGATATGGTTACGCATTAGAAAACTCTACTACACACAACACTTCCATGTATTATCAAGTATATTTTTGAAGTCTACCATAGGTTTCTATCCATCCATTGGTAACTGATTCGGTCACCTATACACTGTGATATACTGAACACAACATTCGGGGATATTTCCTTCCCGTACATAAATCCTTGGTTCTCCAAGGTTGTATATTGCAGTTCATAGTTGCTTGGTAAACCCTTTTGCCTAGTTATGCCTCTCTTTTTTTTATTTGTGCCTTTAATTTCTAAAATCAATTAATTGACCTTGGAACAACATCCTCCCCATGGAACAACTCCTTACTGGATATTAGGTTGAGACTAATGGCAACAGATCCTGAGTCTACCAATCAAGGAAACCCCTATGACTTGAATCCTCGTCCTTTTCCTTCTTTTGCAAATATTGGTGCTCCTTATACAGAAATGTTGTTCCTTCTTGGATTTACCATTGGTTTTCCAGTTTGGTTATTTTCAGCCTCTTTCGTTCTGAATTTCCAAACTGCTTTTCAATCAAGTTCTCCTACACCTGAACAATATCAACATGAAGATGATCCTAAAATTAACCCTTTGCCTTCTTTGCCTATTCGGTCTTCTTCCTCTTCGCCTGGTGAAAGTCTCAAAGTTAGTAACCAGGTGGATAAGAAGAAGAAGAAAAGGAAGAATAAGAAGAAGAAAACTAAGCAGGGGGACAACCCAACAACCATTGCTATGAATTCAACTAGTATGGAGTAACCTTCCAATCATCCTAACAAAGTTAAATTCCCTTGCATGCTTTGTAAGGGTGATCACTTTATTAGATATTGTCTCGGTATTCCACAGGTATTAGAAGTGTGGTCCATAGGCTCACATCAACCTTTGTCATCAGCCTCTGGAGATCATGCTAGTGATAAACCATCAACTAGTGATAGTAAGGTCCATGGAAAAAGGGTAAGGTTACGTTTCCTTGTAGGTTATGTGAAGGGAATCATCCTCTTCACCTTACTAGCCTTATATGGATGAAGCCTAAAAAGTGTTGGGAAACCTTGCAACTTATCAACATCGTATTCCAATTGGTTATCAAAAGCTTTCTCCCAATCCTCCACTAGTTGATGAAGTGATTGATCAAAATAGGTCTCTAGTCAATCCCACTCTCTCTGAACGTGAAGCTAATGAGAACATTCACAACCAACCATTGGTAGAGAACATGGTTGAATTGATTCCACCTTCAGTCAATCGTACCTTTCCCATAGAGAGTGAACTTCACACCACTCAGGCTCTTCTTATTTCTTCAAATTCCAATGAACTAGGGGGCAATCCTCCTGTTCCAATGGCATAGGAGGGAAATCCTCTCATTCCCGCAACATGGGGGATCCGTTCTCCTATTCCCATAGCGCAAAGGGGGTAGTTCTCCCATTCCCGTGGCACCCCCTTGAAGTAGTATGGTCACTTCTTTTGATTGGAGTCAACTGGCAAGATATTGTCTTCCTCCTTATGTGCCCTTCTAGATCATAATACAGGCTTATAATGGGCCCATATGTGGCACACTCATAGACGAAGGTGCATTTGTGAGTATTCTGTTCTCAACTACTTGGTAAGCTTTATGTTCTCCATAACTTTTGCCCGTTACGCGAATTTTTTGGCTTTTAATAGAGGAACCAGTCATACGTTAGGGATCCTTCCTCAGTTTCTTGTTACCTTAGGAGGAAAAAATGCATATATTGATGTTATGGTTGTCATAAACCCTTTGGAGTTCAATTTTCTCATGGGGAAATACTGTGATTATGTTATGAATTTTGTTGTATCCACACTCTTTCGAGTGATGTGCTTCCCGCATGATGGAAGGATTATGACTATCTATCAACCTTCATTTGTTGGTCCTGATTTGACTTCCCATCATCCTACTTCCCTGAGCATTCCAAATATGCAAGTGGTATCTTCCCCACTACAAGTTAATTATGTGGCAACCTATCCCATTCACATACCTACTAATGAATATGGGCCTTTCACTTTCCACTCAACTTCTTTCGACCTAGATCCAGTAGATGATACGGTGAATACTTTACTGGGGGCATTGGAGCCTGATCTTTCCATTAGATCCTTTGATATGTATCCATTCTAGAGCGTTGTTCTCCCTTCTTATGATAACCTCTTGGAATCCATGGCCTTCTGCGTGTCATGATCAAGGTTCTCGGAGCAAAGTTCATTTTCTTGTGTCAAGCTCGTTAAAAAGGGAAACAAGCTTCCAGAGCAGAGTTCCTTTTATTGTGTCAAGGTAATTAAAAAATGAAACAAGGTGCCCAGAAGAAAGTTCATTTTATTGTGTCAAGCTCGTTAAAAAATGAAGCAAGCTTCCAGAGTAAAGTTTCTTTTCTTGTGTTAATCTCGTTAAAAAATGAAACAATGTGCCCTGAGCAAAGTTCTTTTTCTTGTGTTAAGCTCATTACAAAATGAAACAAGCTTCCAAAGAAGAGTCCCTTTTCTTGTGTCAAGCTCGATAAAAAATGAAACAAGGTGTTCAGAGCAGAGTTCCTTTTCTTGTGTCAATCTCATTAAAAAATGAAACAAGTTCCTGGAGCATAATTCCTTTTCTTGTGTCAATCTTGTTGAAAAATGAAACAAGGCACCTTGAGCATAGTTCTTTTCCTATATCAAGCTCATTAAAAAATGAAACAAATACCCTTCCAATTTGAATCTTTGACTAGATCTCGTAAATTCCCAGTCGAGTCTTTTACTTGATCATGTAGATGAACCTTCATTCCATCCACCTGTTGGTAACCAATAGTCTACTTAGGTGAATCAAATGAAGCTTGGGGGGCATGTACCTTGAATTGAGTCATTATGTTGGGGTCAGGCAAACTTATCTCAAGCATGGTTTCCCATGTTTCAAGATTGTGTAAAAATGAAACCAATTTCAGGCATGGTTTCCCATGTTTCAAGCTTGTGTAAAAATGAAACCATTCTCAATTTATCCCACATGATTTCCATTTTTTTATCAACTTGTTTATGCCAGATCAGTCTTGGTTTTCTTGTTCCATCATCACCATCTGCTTGGACGATCATATGCTTTGACTTGGTTGTTTTACCCTTTCTTGAGGAGCCACTGCGATGATTTGTCTTATTAGCCAACCTCTTTATCTCCACATGTTTTGAGCAGTTCCATCATGACTAGGAACTAGTTGCTACCCTTAATACCACTCGTTTCAACAGGAGGAGTCTTCTTTTAGCTCTTTTCAAACTCCCAAAATACAAAAAGATTGTCGAGCAATTTTCTTTTCAAACTCATTAAAGTAAATGAAAATATGTCTTCTAAGTATAAGTTTAACCCTTTTTCAGATTAAGATAAACTACTTACGAAAAAGGAATACCTTAGTCGAACATGGCTAAGAGGTTCTCCCGAGTCTTGTTTTCTACCTTTCAGACTCAAGAGACTATCTACAAAAAGGAACCTTTGGAGTTTTCTTTTTCACCCTTTTCTCAAACTCTCTAAACATGAAAATGATGTCGAGTTATACCTTCGTTGGACTCTGTTGATGGTGTTGGACCTGCCAACATTCTGGGGATCTCCCCAGTATGAAGTCCCAACTAGACCTCACACCGTTTGGTGTAAGAGTCCCATTCGGTATGATGGCCCGATTTCCATTATATTAAAGATATGCCTTAGCTATTTCTTGTCGGCACATGATAGTAGTATACTTAGTCTTCAAACAAAGGGGTTCGTGTGCCTGGTGAGTGCTTGGTGTAACTTATGTCTAAGTTCTTTCTCTGCGGAGGGAGAGGATGAGAGTGAGTCTCAAGTCGAAAGGGAATAGTCCCAGCTCTATTAGAGATGCACAACACAACATGAAATGCGTAGCTTTCGGCAGAGTAGCCCACATGGATGCGACAGTCACAAACACAAAGTGAAAAGATAACACGTACAACACCCAACGAAATAGTCCACACGAGTGCAACAATTGTTATAACAATTTTACAAGAACGAATCTGTCGAGTGTCCAATGGAGTAGTTCACACAGGCGAGAAAACATTAACAATTGATACAACACATTTCAAATAGCATATGCACTACAACAACCGAAATAGTTCAACTATCTTAGTATGGGTTAAAACAACGTGCATTACAAGCGTCCAAATAATAGTCTTACAAACGAATACAATACATCTGCGAAAACGTGCTGACTTGTTAACATGCTTCTGAATTAAGCGAAAGTTCCAAGACACATCCATACACCATACATCACTAACCCCTATATCGGGGCATTGGAGCCACTATTCGCTCCTCAAATAAAAGACTACATAATCTACGACTATGTGGGAGGAGCCAAGGTGAAAAAATCCTTTGCATGTAAAAATGAGGGGTATATATAGCCAAGGGTGAAATTGACCCTTGTGACTCTTCAACTTCCCTCATGACTGTTTGAATTACATGACTCTTCAACTGACATGATTCTTCAACTTCATATGTGGGTCTCTTGGACTTCCACGTTACATTACATTGATTACAACAGTATGGCCCATAGTAGTTATGTGGCTGAGACGACTCATGATGTGACTCGCCATGACAATGCTAGTATGTTCATGCTAATGGTGGTGTCCATGTCAAGTGGCAGTGCTGCTGAGTGATGAGTGTGCTCTTGGTGTCTCATAGCTTCACCTCCGCATGGAAAGGTGTGTAGAGTCTTTGATGGTCTTGGTGTTTTCTTGATGTTGCATGTCCATGTATCGCCTTCGCCACGTCTCATCCATGTACCTGTATCTGCAATCACTCATGACGACACGACATCAAATCCATAAATCTCCTAGTCTACCATGATGCATCATCTTTCATTTTTAGGTTCAAGTGACCGGGAGAGATGACAAGGCTTTGAAACTGCGTAAAGCACATTTCAGGTCGGGATGAGGAGCCCAAGGGAACTGTCAAGAAAAACTGCGCAGAGGTCACTGAGAGACTGGGTTGAGAATTCTAGAACAAAAATGACATTATGCACGATTTGGCTTAGCTGGGAGGCAGAACTGCACAATTTTTTCAGGGAAGGCAATGTGGGCAGGAGGGAGGACTGGCAGTGAAAACTTTGCAGATTTTCAAAGGAGGATGAGAGCGGGTTGCGGGAGATTGCTGGCCAAAACTGTGCAAAACTGGGAGGAAGTCATGTAGGACATGTCTGTGCAGTTTCCGAGCTGAGTGGGGTGTCAGGAAGCTGGTGGACATTCCAAGAAAACAACGCAATTTTCAAGAGGAGCAACAGGCCAGTTGACTAACAGAACTGCGCAATTTTCAGAGATAGTGCAGTGAAAGGCAAAAGGTTCCTACCCCTCTTGTCTACACAATTTCTTCAGTTAGTGAAGGTAGGAAGGCTGACAACTTCTACAAAATTTTTGGGAGGAGTGTAGCCTGGGGTCACTGCCCAATCAAATTATCTGGTTGACCTGTGGGAGACTTGATGGATATGATTGTAGGCAATGTAGATTGAGATAGCTTCTTGGGCAACTTCTGTGTTATTCTAGGTGATAGTCAGCCAGGTCGATTCCAGGATTGCATAGTGCAGATTTCCTGGGAGGCAACCTCAAGCTCTGCGTAATTCTGGGCAGTAGTACTTGGCCACTGAGGGCTGAGACTGCACAGTGCAGCTCAGGGGAGGTCCGACTGATGGAGGGTGGTTCAGTTGACAAATCTTTTGCAAAATGGTTAAGTGTGTGAGCGAGTGAACTCGTGTATACATGACCTTGCAAACACACACTCAACATGACTTGACGACAAGACATCTCGAACCAACAAGACAACATATGCTCAGTGTGATTGACCAAAGGGTCTGAGAGACAAGTGCAACACTTAAGATAGATCTCTGAATGAACGTGACGACACTTGCACGACATTGCATACGACTTCGTGTGTGAGTGCGTGAGATGCTTACATAGCGAACACAAATTATACACACAAAGACAAACTTTGAACATAGCCAGAACAAGACCACAAGCATGACATTGCAACCAACATGCTAAAAGACGATCGGTGAACAGTCAAGTAAAGAGGGTGTAAAGACTCGACACGAGCTCATGGAATGAGCTCGAGTGTTCGAAAACATCAAGGAAAAAACCAAGGAAGGATCTGAAATTGGATGTAGGCCAAAATTTTGGAGGGTGCTGCAGCCACTACAACACTTGGCAACACACTGGTTGAATACCAACTTCTCTATTTCGGTCCATTCACAGCACAGGGCCTTGGTCTTTTAAGGAGTATTGAATCGTTGTGCAGGTTACTTTGATTTCCCCACTTACCCCATCGACAGACATGGTTCACCTTTTTCTAACTCAGTCAAAATACAACAACAAGTTTTAGTTTGATCACATTGTTTCAAAATTGGGAAGGGTATTTTGGATCGCGAGTTTAAATTTTTAGAGTATAAGTTTTCATCTCTGGTGTTGCTCTGCTTCCAGCAGGCCTGGATAGTACCCCAACGGAGTCACGCGGGAACACACACATTGCTCCACTTACAACAAGCCTAGTCAGTACCCCGGTGGAGTTGCATGCTTCACCTCTCTGCACAGGAAGCCTTTCTCTTCTTTCGCCTTTGTATTTTTGAAAAGAGAACTGTGAATAGGAACTTATTTATTTTTGGAGTGGAAGAGGGATCCCAAAAAGGTTGTTCCTTCAGAGAAGCATGTAAGGCCTCTGGTTTGGGTTTTCTTGTTTATATTTTCCCCTTCTCCAATTTTACTAGTTGGATGAGCTTGAACACACAGAGTAGAAGACTGAGTACAAGAATGGGGTTTCCCAGTGTGGACACAGGTTCATGGTTGGACCATAGCTTCCCTTACATATGGCTCATATTTTCTGTCAAGACTTCATCGGCCGAAGGTTATAACCATGCACAAAGAAGACGAACACAAGATTGGCCAAGTGTTATAGTGTCACAAGACTCTTTGGATCTCAGCCACATACTCATTCCAAAGATAGAACTCAGTAGAGGGCCACTTATTGACAAAACTAAAAATAGCATGATATTAAGAAAACAAGCAAAAATGAAGCAAAAATAGTAAAGAAAAATGAAAAGACAACAAGCAATAAAAAAACTATGTACATGGCACGAGGTGCGGCCCCGACTTACTAAAAGTAGTGCTTTAAGTCTTGGCCGTTGACAGGAAGGTTGTCAATCCTCCCATCGAGTGATTGCATATAGTACGTGTGTGGGCCAAGCTTTTCCTGAAAACTATACATACCAATCCACAGGGAGTGAAACTTCGTATAGTTGCCTTTGTCTTCATGGGGTTTGTCCCATTTCAAGACTAAGTCACCTACATCGAAATTAGCGTTCCCTGCAGACTTCTTTTAGAACCATCTCTTGATATAGTTCGGTGGAGTGTGAATTTTTCTTTTGTTTTCATCCTTTCTTCCCGCAACTTGTGAAGTGTATCCATCCTACGCTCAACTAGCAAAGAAGGCTTGCCTTGGGACTCTTGGGACAATTGGAGCACAAGCAAGTAGATATTTTGCAGAAGGATGGTGTCTTTCCCATAAATCAAGAATTATGGTGAAGTGTTTAGAGAGGGTTTGGGTGTTACACGGTCAACCCATAAAGCATTCGTCAAAGCAGAGTGCTAGTTACATTGTTCAAAGTAGATGGTCTTCTTGATAATGTGGATAAGGTTTATTTTTATAGATTTCGCGAGATCATTTCTCTGCGGGTAGTAGTTAGATGATTGTTTAAGCACAATACCGTATTGCAATGCAAAATCATACAACTTTAAAGATGAAAATTAAGTTGCATTGTCAAAAACAAGTGATACTGAAATGCCAAATCATGGGATGATGTTCTGTTGGAGGAAGTTGATGACTTCCTGGTCATTCACTTGCTTGAGTGGAAGTGCTTTTGTCCACTGTGTGAAGTAATCTGTCACTGTCAAGATGTAGTGGTGTTGTTTCAACGAATGTGGGAAGATTTATCCAACAATGTCTAGGCCCCACTGTTGAAATAGTTTTGCCACTGCAACAGGGTGCAGTGGGGCTACTGACCTTCATGTTCTTTCGGCACATCGTTGACAGACTGGGCACTTACGGGCATAGGCATGTGTATCCTTGAATAATGTGGGCTAGTAGAAATTGGCTCGCATCACTTTGTGTGCAGTGGTGTTTCCTGCGAAGTGGACCCCAGCTAGTCCATCATGCAAATCATGCAAGACCTTCTCTGACCCATGTGCCTCCAGACATCTGAGTAAAATTCCACTGCTATTCTTTTTGTAAAACATTCTATGCACCAACTAATAAGGTAAGGATTTGAGGTGAAGTGAGAGGGTATGGTTCCATGCTCAAGGTACTAGTGCAAGTCTTCATACCAAGAGTTTCCGTATGAAGTGGGTGGTGCTTTCTCTACATCATGCATCTCGATTTTTTGCTTCAAACCAACGAGTTCTTGCAAGCCTGTCATCTAGTTCACATGTCTTTCACCCATCTCTTGTTGTACAAGCAGTGATCAGACTGCTAGGTGTGGCACAAAGACTATGCAATGGTTCTTCAGCAAGTAGGGTTTGAAGTGTTTCACCGCCTTGTATACTGCATATGCTTGTTTTTTGATGATGGGGTAGTTGAGTTTGGGTCCTTGCATGCTTGCACTCATGAAGGAGATGGGACGTTTGTCGTTCAACTCATCCTTCTGAGTGAGTACTGTAACAAGAGAATTTTTGGAGGCGAAGGTATATAGCAAGAAATCCAAGAAATCCTTGTTAAAATATTGGTTGTAAAGGGCAAGCGCATCTGCTATAGCTTGCTTGATATGGGTGAATGCATTCTTTTCCTTCTTACCCCAGTTGTAGACTGCATCTTTCTTGATCATGTCTTGCCTAGGTTTCACAATCTACGCATAATCCGAGATGAACTTCCGGAGGAAGTTTATATTTCCCAAGAAGGATTGCATGACTTTGTTATTGGCTGGGTGAGGAATCTGTGTAATTGTTCGAACTCAGTCCAGATCAACCTTGATCCCACTTCTAGCAATGATGTGCCTGAGGAGGTTCCCCTCAAACACTGGAAATACACTTTTCTTGGGATTCAAGGATATCTCGTATTTTTGGCATCGCTCGAATATCTTCTTCAAGTGGCGTATGTGGTCTGACCGTTTTCTGGAAAATATAGTCACATCATCAAGGTACACCACTATGCACTCTCCGATAAGTCCACGGAAGGCGATGTCCATGGTGCACTGAAAGGTTGCGCTCATATTCACAAGCCCAAATGGAATTCTCCTATAGCTGAATGTACCCCACTTGGTACAAGAGGTAGTTTTCAATTTATCAGGTTCTGCTACCAGAACTTGGTTATATACCAAAAAACCATCGAGCAAGGAAAACATTTCTACCCCAGATATTGTTTGTAAAATATGCTCCATTGACGGCATGGGGTAGTTTTCCTTTTCCGAGGTGCGGTTCAAGTTTCGGAAATCAATGCATAAGCGGATCTCCCCAGACTTCTTACGTACAAGAACTAAGTTAGAAACCCACATGTAATGATGAACTCTATAAATGATCTGTGCATCCAACAACTTAGTCAACTCTTTCTATATGAGGGGTTCAAGTGACATATGTACCTTTCTCAACTTTTTCTGAAATGGCTTGACCCCTTCTTTGATTGGAATCACATGTTGGATTATTCGTGTGTCGTATGTTTTCATATCATCGTATGTCCATGCGAAAACATCCCGGGACTATTTGAACAAGAGGAGAAAGGCTTGCCGCTCCAGTAGTGTGCAACACGTACCGAGATTAACGAACTTTGGATATTGTTATGTCCCAAAGTTGATATATTCATACATCATGGTGGAACTATGGGTTTTGTTGTTCCTTGGCCCTTGAAAGCGGTTCTACAAGTCATAGAGATTTTTGAGAGATACCACACCCTTGTGGATGAGGTTTCCTTTCATGTCATCAGTTGTGGCTTGCAGAGACTGCTCATGCTCGTCTTTGTCAATCTCTACATCCTTGAAGACATCAGCGTTGGCCATGAAGTGCAATATCTATTCATCATCGTCAAAAATATATAAATTAGTTATGTTATCAGGGATAAAAGGCTTATACAAAATTTCAACAGTAAATCTATCCCGAAGCGGTGTCATCCTAGAAGCTACATTAGCTAAGGTATTGGCAACTGCATTACACATTCTTGTTACAACAATGATATTGAAAGCTTGGAAGTTAGAGATCAATTGCCATACCTCTTGTTGATAACTTTTGAGATGAGGTGACAAACAATGTATGGTGTTACGTCCCTGCCGTACCACTATTTCTGAATCACCTACCACTTTGAGCGCAACAACATTGAGGCTAATGGCTTTGTGCAAGCCCAATACAAGCTTCATATTCAATAGTGTTGTTCGTGCACACAAACTCAAAGCGGCTTGAGGTCAAATGTTTCATGTGCTTTGGGTCTACCAAGACACACCGAACTCCAGAGCTATCCTATGTCTTTGATCCATCAAAATACATGGTCCACAACTCGTCTGTACACAGACCGCTTGATGCATTAGTACCACTACTACGACTACTACTACTACTGTTGCTGCTACTAGTGTTACAATGTACTATACATGTTTCATTTCCATCAGTTGGGCAAGGAAGGAGACCCAATTGTGTGTCTGGTGGGGTTGGAGCTGGTTGTCCGAGATAACACCCAGCTATGTTTCCAAGAGGTAGTTTCCAAAGATGAGTTCTACGAAAGCCAATGGTTTGTTCTCACCATTGATGGGAGTGAAATTATGTTTCATGTATCTCTCGGATAACATCTGAATCTCATTTCTTATGCCTGGTATGGAAGCCATAAGTGTGACCAGTCTGTGGCAAAGTATCCATTCAACTTGTTGGACCAGTCTCTACTAAGTAGTAAGCCATATGCTTCTGGTATGTCCACAATGATGATGTTGATGCACTGGTGAACTCAACCATCATGAGATAATAAGATGATCACATCTCAAAGTTCACCAATGGCTGGTACACATGTTTAATCTAGTTGGATGATCAACGCAAATGTCTTGGTCCATTGCACATTGATCCTCTTGGCAATGGAGAGTGGCATGACATTAGTTGATATTCCAAAGTCAACCAAATAGTTGTGAACACTACAGTTAAAAATTTAAAACGAGAGTAAGAATGGAGGGAAAACAAAGTTTTCTTCTTCCATCCGGAGTGTGTTGAGCATAATTGTGAGTGAACCGGGAGATGTGCTTGCCCCCTCGCTGGTAGAGGCTGCACTGTCTATGGATGTTTGCCCCAATGCGCGCATCAGAATATCCCGCAGACCCTTGAGCTTAGAAAAATCGAACAAAGAGATGCTTGCACGAGTTTTCTTCATATATTCCACAATATTGTAATCAAGAGCGGGTAAACTCACCGAGGTGTCCGGGGTTAGATTCATGTTTGTATTGTCCAACGGAGTGTTTTGAAGTTTACTGCTCATGGACGTACTCTTATTTGCAGCTGTCTTCCCCGACTTGGTTTGTGATTTCTTCTTTGGGATGGCTGGTGGATCAACCTTCCTAACCAGTTCAGGCTTCTCTTACATCTCCTCAACAGTAGGGGGAGCCCCTTGCCTTTTGAGATTGTATCAACGAATTTGTGTTGGGGGTTGCTTTTCAGTGTTCATTTTTTATGTTGCGCGTGAGCATTGATACATGTTGATCACCTGCCCAGTACCTGGTGCCTCATCAGATGCAACATCTTCTTCATCATCCTTGTCTTCCGGTGGACACTGCGCTTTGTTTACCATGTGTGTCAAATTATTGCACACCGAGTCCACAACTCATTTCCATTCCGGACAAGTCCCTTCTGGGTGACAGTCTTCATGGAATGAGCAAAACTTGGAGTTCACGCACATTTACGTTTGGAACACTTAGCTGGAGATCTACACAGTTTATCCGAGAAGATATTGCTGCCTGATGACATGCTCCTCTTTTGTTGTCTGAGAGGTCGACTACTCGCAGATTCTCGACCGTTCGTTGCTTTAGCTCAGAGACCACCATTGTCAAGTTCTTGACAAGACGAGTAATGGTTTCAATGTCACTTGCTTACTCATCTTTTCCCTTACTCACAATAGCCCGGGGCTTCCTACTAGCATATTTGGAGTCTTTTGCTGGTTCATCATCCTTGATGTCTCCGATCGTGCGCAAGTCATTTTCCACAATGATTGCCTCTTCGCAATTTTCGAGTAATGTTGGTTTGGCAGCTCGCTTGACGAACTGTACAATACTGGTTGGTAGTGTAGACATGTAATAGTCGACAGTGATGGAGTCATGAGGTTTTGTGTCTGTTGCAAGCTTTTTGAAGATGCGTATAAACCTCTGATTAATATCTTTTACCTTCTCTTTCGACTCCATCTTGAGACTTCCCAACTCTTTGAGTAACATGGCAGGGGTCTTGTCATCAACAAATTTTTCCAAAAACATTCTTTTGAACATACCCCAGTTCTGGATGGATTTGACAGGAAGGTTGTGATACCATACCACTACTTGGCCATCCAAGGTACACAGAAACAATCTACATGCAACGTCGTCATACCGTACCTCAAGTGTCTGTGGTTGTAGGTAGAAGTTTTCCAAGTGGTCTTCTGCCTTCACTGTTCTGTTAGGGTCATGCTTTGTCAACATCCTCTCCAAACACTTTGGCATCTTGTGTAAAGTACCCGGGAGAGCCAATGGTCCCTTAGTCATCCATTCCAATTTTTGATTAGCCATGCCTTCTTCTTCTTCTTCCTCCTCCTCTTCTTAAGAATCTGATGGTTCTGCCTCTGAGTCGGTTGGTTCATCTCTATCTCCACCTCCTCTGCTACCTTCCCCTCCACCTCCTATACCAGAATTTGAGCCCAAGATCATGAGGGTGTCCTGTTCTCCCTGTCAGAAGACAGGAGGTTCCTCTCCGTTCTCAACAAATTCTACCAGACCTTCGAGAGTGGCAAGAACTACTTCTTCCATTGATGATAAAACAACTCCTGTGGGAGTGGTCTTTGGCTTATTTGATGTGTATGGAAGATCTTGTATTCCTAGGATCAATCCAACTGCTTTATAAAATTGATAGGTGATGGGACAGACAAAGGGGAGGTGTTGATACGAAATTTCGTGTTCACGTATGGGAGGTGAGGAGTAACCAATTTTAGAGTTGCGCATAGGTGAGAGGGAGTGTGATTTACTGCCTTGACCAGATGATTGATGAGTAGGGGTGAGAGTACATTAAACCATAAACAATTGGCAACCCTCCTTATAGTGCAAAAAATGTTGGCGGTGTTGGACCTGCCAACATTCAGGGGATCTCCCCAGTATGAATTCCCAACTAGACCTCACACCGTTTGGTGTAGGAGTCCCATCTGGTATGATGGCCTGGTTGCCATTATCTTAAAGATATAACTTAGCTCTTGCTTGTCAGCACATAAGAGTAGTATTCTTAGTCTTCAAACAACGAGGTTCATGTGTTTGGTGAGTGCTTAGTGTAACTTGTGTCTAAGTTCTTTCACTGTAGAGGGAGAGGGTGAGAGTGAGTCTCAAGTTGAAAGGGAATAGTCCCAACTCTATTAGAGACACACAACACAGCAGGACATGCACAGCTTCTAGCGGAGTAGTCCACATAGATTTGGCAGTCACAAACACAAAGTAAACAGATAGCACGTACAACTCCCAACGGAATAGTCCACACGAGTGTGACAGTCATTATAACAAGTTTACAAGAATGAATCTGTCAAGTGTCCAGTGGAGTAGTCCACACGGGCGAGACAACGTTAACAATTGGTACAACACATTTCCAACAAATTATGCACTACAAAAACCAAAATAGTTCAACTTTCTTAGTACTGGTTAAAACAACATGCATTACAAGTGTCCAAAGAATAGTCTTACAAACGAGTACAATACATGTGTGAAAACGTGTTAGCATGTTAACGGGCTTCTAAATTAAGCGAAAGTTCCAAGACACATTCGTACACCATACATCACTAACCCTGATAGCGGGGCGTTGGAGCCACTGCTCACTCCTTCAAGAAAAGACTACAAACTCTCAAGGCTATGAGGTAGGAGCCAAAGTGAAAAGTCCTTTGCATGGACAAATGAGGGGTATATATAGCAAGGGTGAACTTGACTGTTGTGACTCTTCGACTTCCCTCATGACTGTTTGACTTACATGACTCTTCAACTTCGTATGTGGGTCTCTTGGACTTCCACGTTACATTACATTGATTACAGTAGTATGGCCCACAGTAGTGATGTGGCCGAGATGACTCATGACATGACTCGCCATGACAGTGCTGGTATGTTCATGCTAATGGTGGTGTCCATGTCGAGCTGCAGTGCTGCTGAGTGATGAGTGTGCTCTTGGTGTATCATAGCTTCGCCTCTGCATGGCAAGGTGTGCAGAGTCCTTGATGGTACTGGTGTCCGCTTGATGTTGCATGTGCATGTATCCCCTTCACTAGTACTTGGCATTCTTCATGTGTTCATCCATTTGCGAACAAGTCTCCTAGCATGTGCTCCTTATTGATCTCGTTCATCATCGTGCCATGTATCATCCATGTACTTGTAGCTGTAATCACTCACGATGAGACAACATCAAATCTAGAAATATCCTAGTCTACCATGATGCATCATCTTTCATTTTCGGGTGCAAGTGACCAGGAGAGAGGACAAGGCTCTAAAACTACGCAAAGCATATTTCAGGCCGAGATGCAGGGCCCGAGGGAACTATCAGGAAAAATTGTGCAGAGGTCACTGAGAGAATGGGTTGAGAAGTTCAGAACAATAGTGACATTTTGTGGGATCTAGCTTAGCTGGGAGGCAGAACTGCGCAACTTTTTCAGGGAAGGTAGTGCGAGTAGCAGGGAGGACTGGCAGTGAAAATTGTGCAAATTTTTAGAGGAGGTTGGGAGCAGGCTGCGGGAGATTACTGGCCAAAACTATGAAGAATTGGGAGGCAGTCATACAAGATATATCTGCACAGTTTCCTGGCTAAACGGGGTGTCAGGCAGCTGGTGGACAGTCCAAGAAAACTACGCAATTTTTAGGAGGAGCAGCAGGCCAGCTGACAGGGGGACTAACTGACGAAATTTTACAATTTTCAGAGACAGTTCAGTGATAGGTAGCAGGTTCCTATCCTTCTTGTCTGCACAATTTCTTTAGTCAGTGCAGGTAGGAAGGTTGGCAACTTCTACGCAATTCTTGAGAGGAGTGAAGCCCGGGGTCACTGCCCAGTCAAATTATCTGGTTGACCAGCAGGAGCCTTGATGGATAGGCTTGTGGGAAACATAGATTGAGATAGCTTCTTGGGTAATTTCTGCACTGTTATGGGTGATTGTCAGGCAGGTTGATTCCAGGATTGCGCAGTGCAGACTGTCTGGGAGGTAGCCTCAAGCTCTGCGTAATTATGGGCAATAGTACTTGCTCATTAAGGGTTGAGACTATGCAGTGCAGCTCAGTGGAGGTTTGATTGATGGAGGGTGGTCCGGTCGACAGATCTTAAAAAAAATAGTTAAGTGTGTGAGTGAGTGAACTTGTGTATACATGACCTTGCGAACACACACTCAACATGACTTGACAATAATACATCTTGAACCAACAAGACAACATATGTGCAATGTGACTGACAAAAGGGTGCGAGCGACAAGTGCGACACTTGAGATATATCTTCGAATGAATGTGACGACACTTGCACAACATTTCATACGACTTCATGTGTGAGTGTGACAGATGCTTACATAGCGAACACAACTTGTACACACAAAGACAAACCTTGAACATAGCTAGAACAAGACCACAAACATGACATTGCAACCAACATGCTAAAAGACGATCGATGAACAGTCAAGCAAAGAGGGTGTAAAGACTCAACACGAGCTCATGGAATGAGCTCGAGTGTTTGCAAACATCAAGGAAAAAACTAAGGAAGGCTCCAAAATTGGATGTAGGCCAAAATTTTGGAGGGTGTTGCAGCCACTACAACAAACTCATAAAAACATCAAAAAATGATGAAATCGTCAATCATGACGAGACCAAACCACTCCTTATCTGGGTTCGTTAAATATACTTAGAGGGATTCATCTGAAGGTTGAACTTACAAATCAATCATATGTTATCTTCCTCAATCTTGTCAAAAATAAAGAGGTGTTGACTAATAATGGTTGGGGAAATTGGGAAAACGAGATACTCCACTTGTTAATGTCAGTGAGTCGCTCTTGAACATGAAACTCTCCCACTTCATCTCCGTCGTTTTCGGATTTTGAAATATGCTTATCTTTTGGTTTACCATACATTTTCAAAGCCTCCATTTGGTTTTGGGTCAATGTTTCCAAATTCATTTCAGTGTCGCCGCTATTATCAAGAGAAGCATTCAATCAATATCTACTAAAATAATCTTAAGCCTTCACTCCATGTATGTCGTTCCTAATATAGATCCATACCAACATCATTTTGATCATTCTGTCTCAAATCATCATACCCGTTTCATGTTGTTGATTGGGGATACATCAAGGCCCTCATGCAACGGGTCACTTCCTATCGACATCGACTCATTATCTAGGAAGTTGACTTGGAAACACCCCTTTGGTAACTTGGTGCTTGCATACATCAATGGAAAGTTTCCTCACTCTCAAAAATAGGTTTACATCATTGGCCTTCAACCGAAATATTTTGTGTGGTGTTTGACATCAACTAATTCATTCACACCATACAGATTGTACTAGAGTACCTTGAGAGCCATTAAGATCATCGATTGTTTCTCTCATGTCTGTTAACAACTTGCATCATTGGCCGGTAATCAGATGGTGATTACCATGTTCGACTTTAGCTCATTAATTCACATGGTTAGACTCGTACATTGTCTGCTCATGTGAACGAGATAGAAGAGCCTGAATCTAGTTTCATCCATTCAGGCTGTGATTTCAAGAGTAATACAAGATCACAATATATGATGGCTATGATCATACAAACAATCATCTAGGCATGGGTCCACCCTTTGTCATCAGTGGACATGTATTTTAGTCATTGTATGTGTGATGTTCGCTTATGTGTTGAGCATAGTTATGCACCCCTCAACAAAGATACCATGATGTAAATGTATTGTAACAGATGATGATCTGGCCGATTGTTCTTGATCCTGACTTGTCACAAGGAAAAACACTTGAGTCATCAGTTGTCATTTCTGACTTTGCACTTTTAGGGGGCAATATATTATAGGCCATTTTGTCGCATCTAGTCAACAGGCATTCAAACATGATCATTTCACATCCTTTAATATATTATCATCATCCCTACACAAATCCCTAAGCATGACTATGCTAAATCTCTGAGTTTCTGTTCTTGACTACTGAGATTCCAAGATTTTAAGCCCTAGAGAACCCTATCCCTTTAGGGACCAACATTGGCTACCAGGTTGACCCTCTCTGCACTTACACTGATCACCAACAGGTTTCTCAGTATTAGGGGTGCGTTGATTTTAGAAATTCAGGAAAAATAACAAGAATCATGAAGCTTACTCTTCTAGAATCTTCCTGCAGTTGTTTCAACCATTTACCTTGGATAAGAGTCTCGAATCCTATCCTATCCCACCTTAAATTTTTTACCTCTTATCCCTTAAGCTCATCCTCCCATCTCAAGTGGATCTCAAGCCTAGATTGGTAAATGGATAAGAATTCATGAACTACCTCCCTCATCTATATATTTACAACAATCCATGGGAAAGGGGTTGGTTTTTGGATATTTATTCTACCCTCATGCTATTGCTTTGAGAGTCATTATTCCATGCATTAGGACTGACATAGAGGCATACTTTGTGGCAAGGAAAGGACAAGTCAAGTTGGGGAGCTCTTCTACAAGATCAACTCCTATTTTTGGTTGTCACTCTCTCCATTTCTATTAATACAAAGAGTGGACTGTTTTTTATGTATGATGCTATGATTTCATGTATTTCAATACCATGTTGATCTATTGAATGAAGTGATTGAATTATGCTACATAGATGTCGTATATCTTTGGCTTTTCTTGTTTGATTGTGCATGTTATAATTATAGCAATTAGAGCTAGGATTGGAGCATAAAAGCCAAGGAAGGAGTGAAGCTTGCGACATATTCTAGGTAGGCCTCATCCCATCATTCAATTACTTTAAGGAAGACATTATGCCCTTTGTTTTCTGTTGTTCTAGGTCATTCCACCAGACCTAGGGAAGACAGTTTTGTCCATAGTCATAGATTTTGTATAACAGGGTACATCAGTAGAATGAAAGCAATGTGATCTACACATGCTGGGGCAAGCATGGACGGTGGAAAGACACTAGAAACAATATTTTCTAGTAGAGACAATGTAGTCTCTAGATGTGTAGTACTACTATTGTGTATATGTTGTACTTGTGATGTTGTATACATGCGGTGTTGTGTATATATGGTATTGTGTACATGTCGTTTATCCAATGCCATGTACATATGGTGCTATGTTCATATTGTATATGTGATGTTGTGTACATATGGTGTTGTGCACATGTTGGATAAGCGATGTTGTGTACATATGGTTCTTTTTTCATGTTGTATATGTGGTGTACTATGTATGCGCATTGTGTAGTCGTGGTATCATGACATGTGTATTGTGTTGTATTGTACAATGGGTGTAGGCGTATGTGTGTTATGTACACTGTATGTATGTGTATGTAGTTGAAGAGAAGAGAAGCACTGGGTGCTTTTCAGATGTGGCAACTAATCTGATGCGTATCCAAAAAAGACAAAGAGCCAAAGTAGAAGCAAATGCTTTATTGAAGGATAAGTATATGTGTATTATTTTATTTTTTATTATCCATGTGATCTATGACTCTGATTTATGATGGTTACATGTGATCTATTATTTTTATTTATGATGGTTGATTTTTGAGCTAACTGGATTTGATATGTTTATTCATGATGATTTGATCAAACAACTAGTTTGACTTCTTGTGACAAGAAGTGAATAGAATCCTAAGTATACCTTATTGATGAGCTTCTAATGAGGTATGATTTGAAATTATTTCATTTCATTTTGAATCTAATGACAATTATGTGTTTGGTAAAGGAAAGCATGAAAATGCCTGATTGGGTGGTTTGAACTGACTGCAAGATTAACAGGAGTAGTGAAAGGAATTGGAATAGGCAACATGTATGTTGGTGAATCACTTCAAGAGCAGGGCCATTGTGCGACACTAGTACCCAAGAATGTCCATTGATTGCTATGATCATGTTATGACTAGTATGATGGTTTTGAGGTAGGGATATTCCTTGGTTTTTGGACCTTCTAATGCGAGGCGAAACTTGGAAGGTGTGTGACTACACGAGAGGGGGTGACCCGATTTCCCGAGGGACTGCGTAGTAGAGAAGGAAAGGTCAGGGATGGATTGTTTTCGTCATTAGCATTTCCAGATGGAATCAAATGCACATTGGGAGTGTGTTGTGGAGCAATGAGATGGTAAATGTTCACTTAGAGGAAAACAACGTAGGATTGTGGCACTGGACATTGGATGCAATTTTGACTTTGGTAGTGGATTCTGGATTCTGGGAAGGAGGTGAATACTAGTACTACTATTTGAGTGTGGAGGTGTGAGCCTCTAGATTCCCTTGTTGATTGATGCAGGCATCATATCCTTTTATTTGTTGGTTGAGAAAATGTACATATGTATATATGTGTATATTATTGTAAACACTGTATCGATCCGGATTTATAAAGCTCCATAGACAGTATGATTATTTTCTGGTTGAAGCAAATGTGTATGAGTGTATATGTGTTTGTTATTGTAAATATTGTAATGAGTTGTGTTATAAAGCTCCAATAAATGTTATGATTGTCATGTTTTCAACAGTGGTCACTGTAAATACTACAACGATCTATGTTATAAAGCTCCACAGGCAATTTTTTTTTTTTAGTGGCTTGCTGGTTTATAGGTGTCATTGAACATTTAGGATGATGTTCCCCCAAGGGGGAGGGTTCTGTAACAACCCTAGTAAAAAATCCATGTAATAAATTTAATAAAGGAAAAATAAGACCAAGGTCATCAGACACATATTCTAAGCTTGATGTTGGGAAAAACATCCTAATGGGTGATCATTTGGTTTATTATGGCTAAGGAATAAGAAAAGGCATTGGCAAATGAAAAGAGGCATTAATTGACATTTTATTTATGGAAATAAAGGAATTTAGGAAAAAATGGAGATGAAAGGTCAAAAATTTGAATGAGGAGGAAATTGAAGGGAAAATAGAGGAAAATGAAGAAAATAGAGGCCTCAATGATAAAAGGGATTATGAGGATCATTTCATGGAATTTTGACAGGTTTTGGGTGGAGCTCTCATTCTATTCTCTCTCTCAAACACTTGCACACTTAGAGAATTCTTGGAGCATACTTGGATCACTTTAGTATTCACTTGGAATTGGAGAAAAAAGGCAAAGGAAAGCGGGGAAGCGCAAGGAAACAGTTGGATCAGAGGATACAACTGGATTGCTTTGCAGGTATCAAGTTGCATATATGGTTTCCTTGCTAGTTTCGGCATGCATGGTACATGCATGTGGTTTCTTGGTTATGATATGTCATTGGCATGGAGGATTTCCTGGATTGACAATAGTTTTTCCTAACCTTGCCATTTCTTGGATATCCATGGTGTTAGGGGTTTTACCCTTTGTTTCCTAATTGGTGCTTATGTTCCTTATGGTTGTGGGTTGATTTATTAGTTCCTAGAGCCTTCGTTGGAAAAATTCTTTGCAAGCTGTTGTGTGTGGAGCATGATTGTTCAGAGGTCTTTGTTTCAGTCGGATGTATACCCCAGGAAGTTTTGTACACCCCTCCATGCGGGAGGGACTTGTCCCCCTCGCGGGGGTGCGGGGGGGCCCATCCCCCTCGGTTGGGGGGTCCGGGGGCTCGGGGGCAGCGCCCCCGAAGCCAAAAATAAATGTAAAATTGCCTTGTAAAAGTATAGTAATTTCTAGTCAATCTGGGCCGTTCATTAGGCGGATGATCTGACGGTAGAACTTATGTTCAGTTTAGGGTTTTTTTGCCCTAGAAGGCAACCCCTCTCTTTGTATGAGGGCATTGTATTTGAGGCTATGTGATAGATGTGTATTCTGTGTGAGCGAGAAACAGAGAGCTGAGACTGTGAGAGAAAACAGAGGATATTACAGCGGATTTGCTGTAGGTTGTATCTCTTCATTTTGCTGGAGAATAGAAAGGAAGGACTGGCTGTTCGGGGTGGACGTAGCCCAAACTGGGTGAACCACGTATATCTGTGTCTCTCTTGTTTTGTGCATTTTCTGTGTTTATATTTCTGCAATATTTTATGTGTTCCATTGCTCCGTAATAAATAATTTTCTAACAGAAGCCCTGTAACAACTTAGGTTGAGTTACTAGTCCTGGAATCCTTTGTTGGAAAAATGCTATGGAGACCTTGGTGGGTTGAGTTACTATTCCTAGAAGCCCTGGTTGGACAAATGCTCTGGAGACCGACAACAACTATGGGTTGAGTTACTAGTCCTGGAAGCCTTGGTTGGAACAAATGCTCTGGAGCCTTGGACAACTTGGGTAGAGACCAATTTTGTGATGGTTAGTGATGTTCGACCGTAAGGAGGAATCACTGGTTAAGGGTTGAGGTGTTTTTTCCTATGGAAGCCATGGTTTAGTTTTGTTTGATTTGTTTAATGAGATCTCACATTCATGCTTGGAATATGACATAGGGGTGATTGGATGAAAGAGAGATTTGGAGAAGCCCAATCTATGGTCGAGTGGTACGTGGAAGTCCCTGACTTGGTTGGATTCACATATGTTAATATGAGCTAATTTTCCTTTGGTATTTTCATGAGAAAATTTACTTATCAGTATGTGGCTTTAATAGTTGGTTGATCATTGATATCTCTCTGGTTATTTGTTGGTTATGATCATGTTTTATGATAACCTTCATGTATGGCTCTCATCATGTTTTGGTTAGTAGATGAAATAATAATGAATGATTGACCTAATAGATAACAATGTAGCTATTTGGAGGAGATATAAATCCTCCTTGATGATTCTTAGATAAGTATGAGACCCCTGTGCTCATATTTGTTGTTATGACCCGTAGATTTCATGATTATGATATGTTTTTTTGAAATGGTTGTCATGGCTGGCATGGATCAGATCAAGTCCTTGGTTAAGTGTTTACATTAGTAATCTTGTCTAAGTGTTAATTATCCTTTTTGGAAGTTTCATGAAGTTATGGGTAGTGGCCTGAGTCCTGGCCCTGAAAATTGGCACAAAATCTGGGGTCGTTGGCGCAAAACTCTCTGAAAAAGGCCACAGTGGCATGCATGCCTTGCTATGAGAGTGACTGGAGGGTCTCAGTCTCATGCATGGCTTGTCATGGGAGAAACAGGGGGTCTAGATCAATAAAACATCAAGTTGTCTCAGGGGTTGGGCAGCTGGAAGTGTTGGTTGTCTCCTAAAGGTTCTGTAGCTCCCGAGGAAGGTCAAATTGGTCTTGTCTTGTTGGTTCTACTTCCTTAAATGTACATGGAGAGTTGAATCATATCATAGCAAGTCTTCTTCAAGTTTTTACCCTGGTTGGCTGGTTAGATTGGGTAAGTGTGGGAGGAAGGTGTTACAACTGGAATTATTTGCTCTTGTGACTGTCTTTACAAACCTGGATTCTATATACAGTTTATGCTCTTCTCCCCCAAATACTGGAATAGTGGCATATGTAAGGTCTAATTTGATAGAACCTCCCAGTTTCATTACCCAAGATCTGGAGAGGAGCATACCAAATCTCACAGGAATATCTTCTACCAAAGTATCCATCACCACACTCTTCGTAGGAATCTCGGCCAGATTGACAACGGGTCTTTGATCATCCCCATGCACTTGACTCTTTTGGAATCAAAGGAATACAAGTCTTTGTATGGTCTATTTATTTGCAGACCAAGTTGTTCGATAACAGACAAGGGCATCATATTATGAGAGGTTCCTAAATCAAGCATGTAATTATGCAACAACAAATCATGGATCACCAGGGTGACATATAAAGGAGGAGTAGAAGGGTCCTACTCCTCCACACAAGGACAAAAAATGACTATATGCATTTCTTCTTGTAAATTATGACTATCTTGAGATGAATCAATGAGAGATACATCCATGAACTGAGAAACTTGTTTTTTATAACTGGGTTGTTTCAATAGTTCAGTTAAAGGAATAGATATCTTAACATTTTCTAACTCTTTTTGCAGATTGAAAGGTGAAGGATTTCTATCGGCTTTAACTAAGTTAATTGGTTGGTTTCTTTCTTAATGTATTGGATTTGTTTGCACTAATTTTTGCTATGTATTTGGGACTTCAAACTTAGAATTGGTGGAGTGGGAGACTTCTTCCCTAGTTAGTGGAATAGGGTTGATAGGTTTTTTCCCTTTATCCATTGGTTTTTGGGAAGCATGTTGAGAAATTTCTTCATTTTTATCATGCACCCAAGATCTTTTCCTGGACCTCAAATAATACTTCTTATGAAAATGGGCTTGCATGAAATCAATAAACTGCTTACAATAAGCATCTATATTCTCTTCTTCCAAGGGGTCATTCTAATCACCATCTTCTCCTTCCTGTGCTCCTATCTCATTCTCTTCTTGTAAGAGAGTAGAGAATTGGTTTTGTTTAACTTCAATAATATCTTCAATGTTTTCTGCAGGATCATCCTCTAAATACAAGGGAGAGTGAATTTGATCTTAATGGTACTTCCTCTCTCTTTGAAAAGTTGCAAAGGGTGTATCCTATATTAGGGATTAAATTTTCTGTTAGGCCCTTGTTGGATTTTTCATGGAGGGTTTTTGTTTTCCAGCTCCAGTTTCACCATTTTATTTGAAAGATTCCTTATCAATTTAATCATTTTATCTAACTTATGCTCTTGAGCTTCTTTTCCCCTTCTCCTATGACCATGCTCTTCCTTTCCTTTCCACTTTCCTACAGATGTGAAGTTTCCATCAACCTCAAGAGCATAAGTCTGGATCTGGTCCAGTGTGTGGGATTTCTTCTCTCTGAGGGTAAACCCGAAATCTGGCTCAAAAGCTCCAGCAAAGACCACCTTAGCTGCCACCTGTGGAGGTTTAATCTCAACAGGAAAGATGATGTATAGCTTATTAAATATTTTTATAAATACCGGGACATCCTCATTATGTCTTTTCTTTATTGCATTGAACTCAATGAGGAAGTACCCATGGTCCTTCTTCTCTCCCCATTTTTGCATGAAAGTGTTATGCAATTCCTCCCAAGTATTAATTGAGGCATTTGGTAAAGTCTTAAACCATTTTCTAGCCTCCCCATCTAATGATTGAACAAATAATATTAAGGCTACACATAAGTTCTCTACATTCAAGTTTTCAACAAATGCACAGAAATCCTCAATGTATTTTTGGGTTGAAATATCATCTTCCCTAGTGAGTCTAGGTAAGAGCTTAACATAATCTCGAGGCATTCCATTCAAAAGGCTATTGTAGATTAAGTGGGGCATATCTATTAAGTATAAAACTAGGGACAACCTTATTTAGTAACTAAGGTTGGAAAAATATTTGCTGTAGGGCTGGGCTGAAAGGTTGGGTGAAGGACACTCAGTAGGATTTGGTGCGAGATAGCAATTGGGGTCTAAGATGGACTATTTACGAGAATGTCTTTTACTTCTTCAATGGATGGGAAGGTATGACATGTAAATAGATTAGAACTAATAAAACCTTCTTCAAACTTAGGGCTTGTGAAGTAAAGGTCAGATAGAGGAAATTTCTCTTCTGAAAACTCAAAAACTCGATATGAGGTATGAGGGTATTTTATTTCTTCTTTTTGTGAGTTAGAAGTTAAGGCTTTTGAAGGAAAAACCATGGGATCTAGAGTTCTTAGAGTTATTTCTCTCCAAATTCTCTGGGTAAAATACAAGAGGAGTTTTTTGTTGTGAGGTATCTGAACAAGTATGAGGCCTCCTAAAATCCAGGATGATAAACTTAAAAGATTTGCAGTGGAGTCGCCAAGGTGAGAGATATTAACCCACACTTCCTTTTCTCACCCGACAAAAGGAATGTACAAATGTATATACCCAGGTAAGTATATTCAAATTATTTCCCTGAAAACAACGCCAAAATATGTTGTGGCTCGTCGAGACAACCCCCGGGTTGATAAAGAGGTTAGTGCCTAGGACATCTTAATTTCCCTTCAGATAAATATTTATCGCACAAAGGTTTTAAAAGTATTAGAGAATCTAAAATTGGTTCAATAATCACACTCAGAGACCAAACACATTATACATATTGACAACATACTATTCAAAAGTAGTAATGTTCAACCATGATGGCCTACACACAGGTAGTGAAGCTTTCTTAACTGTCGTAGTATAGGTGAGTGTAGAAATAAAGAAAGAAGTCTAGCGTAGAGGGCTAATTAATAGAATCTTATGCATTTAACTTCAGCAGAGTGATGTATAGACAAAGGAATGAGATTAGAAACCATGGAGCATGAATTAAGGCTTTCAATCTTACATTTACAGGTACCATCTGCCAAAACATGACATAGATAAATTTGACATACAATATTTATTTCCAGCAGCTACAATTACATGATTTCTAAGAGGAAATAAACACATATGAAAATGATACACAAAGAGAAAACACATACCCCACATAAGTATGCTTGGAATCACCATAAACTTCTTCATAAATCGTTTTAGAACAACATACATGTCTTTTTCTCTCAGCAACTAGACAAATTTGCAGAAATAGTGGTCTCTTCAATAGAAAATGAAGCCCTTTAGATGAATTCCCTCTTCCCTCTTATAGGGAGATTCATGACAAAAATGGTTACAAAAATATCTTCTTAGTGCTACAGCTGTCTAAACTAATCAATTGTGCAAGCATGCCTAAGGCCTAACTGCTCTAATCATTACATAAAACCTTGATACCTTCTTGAAAATAAAATATATACAAATAACCAAAATGGCAGAGATATGATATGATTCTAGATCAGAAGAGATCTTCAATGTTGGATCGCATGATCTTTTGAGGTGGTCCCATGCTCAACTATTCTAATTTGCGGTGGGTTGACTTCCAAAATTTTCTCCCTAATGGAGAAAAAATGGCATTTTTTTCCTTGATGAATGTGCCCATGAGCCAAGATATGAATGATGGGATGTGGTACATGGTGGGAGTAACAAGGTCGTACAACCTTGACTCGATGACACAAAATGGGTCTTTCTTGTTCAAGTAGAAACTGTAAAAATTGAAATGGATATCTGACAAATTTAGAGGACAAAAGGGGTCATGAATTTCCCCTTCGGTGTCCATGAGGGGTTCAGTGTGACTTGAGGGTTCAGAGTACTGTTGATTAGGTGTTTCTTATGAATCCTTCTTTAAATTGAGCATGTTGGAGAATTATATAGAGACGTAAGAATTGGAAATTACCTGGCAGGTGCAGGAGTCCAAAAGCTTATGGTGCTCAAGGTTCTTAGGTTGTGGATCGTCAATTGAAGATAGCTTGGTGAACACATGTTCTAACAAATGACATGACTCAAGCACAATATATTCAAAATATAAGAGTTTCAAAATGAAATGATCACCGTGTAGGGTATAACGATTAGATGGTGGGGAGATTTAGGCGGGAAATATACCGATATGGTGCGGGGGAGAGACGTGGCATAATTAGGTTGGGTGTAGGTTAGGGGAGGAGGGAAGATGTATCAATTGATTTTCGCGGTCACTTGCCATGCTTTCTTGATAATAGTATTAGCAGTGCAAATGGTCACTGCGTTGGCATGACAGGTGGCAAGCCCCTTTTAATCTCCCCTACAGGGTGCCTGAGTGGAGTAAGAGTGAGGTCTCATCCCCCTAGAATCAATCATAACCATTGATCTACGCTGCTTACTTTATTGACTCTGATTTTCTCGGGGGTTGTCGTTGGCTTAACTGTCGCACTCGTTCATCCACCAGAGCTCGCTCTCGAATGACATTTCTTTATGATAGGTAATGATCCTTTTAGTAAATTTCGAATCTTTAATCATTTGTAATTGTAACATGTGAGAATTTGTTGCCACTTGGAAGCTTACCCTTTCTAGAAGCTGTACTTGTCACTACTAAGCTATGACCCAATATCTCGTGTCCCCTGCCCCCTTAAAGCCCGGAAGCTCGGCTCCCTCTATAGTGCAATTAGAAATGGGGTGTTGATCCTCCGATATCTACCGCCAAGATGACGTTATATTGGAGTTCACCAAGCCACGTGTCCAACTTCTAGTGAGCAGTTTTTGACGTCATATTTGCTCAATAGTATGTTGTCATTTGTATGCCAAATGAGAAAATTCTTGGTCCTTGACTGTGAATAGTGCAATCCCGACCTCTTTGAGGATTAAGTTAGCAAAGATTTACAGGGATCCGGGGTTGCAGGGTTTTGTCAACAAACGCCCCCCGACTCTGACAATAAATGAATTTGTAATCTCTGGTCTTCATGGCCTTTTATAATTAATTTCATAATGGGAAGTGGGATTTCAAGGTTTTGGGTTTTCAACCTTTATGTCCTCCGTTTTTTTCATCCTCCTCTTTTGATCCCCATAATTACTTAAAGGCTTATTCACAAAATCTCTTCCTGAGTAATTTCATTGAGTTGGCTTGATATGGCCTTTGATCTCACCCATTTCCTAAAAGCTAGTCCAATTCTTTGGCATTTTCTACACCCAATTTCTCTAAGATGTAATACTTTAGGAAAAAAAATGATAATACAACACAAATTATCAATGATTAGGGTTTTTCGAGAGGTTAATAAGCTTTGATGACAAAAATACCCAAGAATTTTCCATAAACCTCTAACATCTAGAGGGGCATGATTCTATCACTATAGTTAGAGGCCTCATCATTTACCTAAATGAAGAAATTATCAGTAGGGTCACCACACTTTCCAGGGGAGTAAAATGGAACAAATAAGAGAGATGTCTTGAGCACACTATAGTGAAGAAGAATATATTCCTTCAATATGAGAATTCCATAGAAGATAAAAGTGGAGTAAGGAGGGACATGTTTCCCTACCTTTGGGATGAAGTAGCCTACCATGTTCTCAAATACATCTCATATGAAGGGAGGCTCAACATTGTGTATGCATATCAATTTAGATTGCTTTATCAACTCAGATTCCAAGTAGACTTGCCTATCCAAGAGAGGCTAAGCATCCCTCACTTCCTCCTTTAGTCTATCAAAGAAATGAGCCTAAGGGTGAAAGGAGGAAAACACCATTACCTAGCTCACCATGGGTTGATAAAGTTGATAGTCTTGGATGCTTTATAGAGCCTAAAAAACCTTGTTTATTAGATAAATTTTATAGACATGGGAAAATAAGCCTTTTTAGAAACCCAAGTACAACCTTAGCTAGAACTAGAAGGTGAAGAAACAAAGGAGGAGCTTGAAGAAAAAATAGAAGGGGGAGAGAAATCAAATAGAAAATCAGAGGGAGAAATAGAAGAGGAAGCACAAGGAAAGAAAAAGGCACAAGTTGAGGCAAAAGTGGCTAAGATTATTTTGATAGAGACAAAAGGAAGGGTTGGCTAAGCTTAATTTGATAGAACCAGAAGCTGAAAAGCCCCAATAATCTATTGGGACATCTCTAGGCCACCAAAGAAAAGAAAAATGGGTGAAAAAGAGAGCAATTCAAAGGAAAAATTAGAAGAGGAAATTGTTGCTACCCTAGCATCTTTAAGTACCCCAATTAAACCAAAAGGGAGGAAGCTAAGAGAAACCCCCTTATACTTCAAAAGGAGAAAGAGTAACAAAATAAGGCAAGGGAAACCTTAGCCAACTTCTCCAACTCCAATCACCATTGAAGAATCAATTATCCATCAAGAGGAAGAATCCAAGAAGGAAGAGAAACAAAAAGTTGAAATAAATTCCAAATTAGTCAATGGAAAAGAGCCACAGGTTCAACAAGAAGGGCCAAGAACTAAGGAAACAATGCTCCCAAAAATATCCATCGAGCTATAGGAAGATAATATGAAGCTACAAGAAGAAACTGAGAAGCTAGGAATAAAATATTGAACTACAAGAACACAATCCAAAGCTACAGGAACTAGACCCTCAACTAGATCTCAAATCTTATTCTGCTTGTATTGATGTTGGGAAGGTACTTCCTACCCACTTTGCAGTTCAATTATTCTTTGAATTAGAGAAATAAAGAGGTAGGACTCATACATGGATGAAAATTTCCAAACTTAAAAGGGGTTGAAGACGTTGGCATTATGGAGGAAAAGATGAAGAAAATGGGGGAGGAGATGATTGAACAGAGGTTCAGGGAGGAAAACACAAGGGACCATCTACAAAAGAAGAATACACAGTTGGAAACCCAGTTGCAGCAAAGTCAAAAGCTGCTACATGAGAAACAAGAATAAATGGCCACAATGGCTAGTTTATCCATGGAAGTTATGCATTGTAGGCACCCATCAAAAACATATTCCTTGTTCCTAAAATACCAATGGTGCCTAGTTTCAGATTAGGCCATTGGACCAGAAAGGTTCCCTTCCTTTGCGAGACATCAGGAAATTCATTGATTTTTGCCTCAAGTGTAGTATTGAATATAGGGCTAGAATTGCATAATTTTATATGCATGACCTAGTATTTCCTTATATGAATAATTGGGACCCAAAGTCTCAACTAGGTCATGTTTAAATAATGGCTTTAGCTTCATGTTTAAACCATGAGGAAACCAAGGTAGAAGAAACCAAGAGAATATTGGCAAAGGAGGTAGAAGAGCCACTTTTGATTAGGGAATAACTATCAACTCCTCATCTCATCATTGCTAACCACATACTCATAGCAGAGGGTCCAAAATGGCAGTTGTCTATAAGGAAAAAATGATCAAACAATTCTTCATTCTGAAGAAATTTTTAGATTATTGGGAGATGAAATCCCGCAAGCATGCTAAAGGAGGTCACATACTTTGCCACACATCTTGAGAATAAGAGAATACCATTCACTAGATATGTTGAGAAATGCATTGGCTAGAAAACATCTATATAAAATGATCATCCAAAGGCTTGGAGTTCATTGGATTGGTCTCAAATTCAGTCCTCCCCTACTATTGGGCCTACAGGAGAATAAGGACCAGGTAGAGGAAAACAGGGAGTGGACAGAGATTGAGGAGAATAAAATATTTCATCCATAGGGGTTCACCACTTCCGAGACAACTTAGGATGTCAGGAAGGCCACCAGGGAAACAAATGAGGTGCAGTTAGATGGCTAGGTTTCTCAAAGGATGATCAACATTTTCAGTAGAAAGGTATGATGGACTTCCCAAATAAGTATAATTTAAGGCCCATCTGACCATCCTTTGGCATAATTAACCTTTCCTTCTACATTTGGTAATGTATTTTTCAAACCTTAATGTGTTCTTATGAATGTTGAGATATATTTTTTTGTATGCTATGTTCCTAACACATTAATCGTGTAGGACATTGAGGATTTATTATGTGTATCACATAGGAGGCCAACAAGAGAGGATTACGGGGCTTGTTCCTTTCTACAGGTTAATCACAACTCATTTGGATCAAGGACATTTACTACTTCCCTGAGGCTACGAGAACACTAGGGAACCAGATCCACATTTCTAGGGATTTTGGAGGGAAGTATTCCTCCCTTCAAGGAGGTTGCCTCTAAATATTTTTGTATAAATACGGGGCCTTAGCAGCCTAGTAGGGATTCAAAACTCTAGAGGAAAATAGTCAGCATTGGAGAAAGGCTTTTGCTTATTATTTTAGTTGTCATGTTTCATGTATGAACACTTTTGAAGATTAATGAAAAGCATTTTTTTGTTCTCAGTCTGATTTTATTCTAAGGGACCTAAGTCTCCTTGGGTTAGGACCCAACCCAGGTGATCAAGCCCCCTCTTGTACATTTCCTTTCCATGCATTTAGTGTAGCTGTGATTTTCTGCAAATCTTAATTATGAGAAAAGTATTGTCTTTGAAGGGTTTATAAGTGATCTCCTTACTAAATTTTGGTTATGAACCTTGTTCCGATGAGCATAAAAATAGCTTCCTTCATGCAATAGTAGTCTTTGTTTCAAATTCAACTCATCCTTTCCATAGTTGTTTTACTTCTTGCAATTAGTGGTTTGACAATTATTTATACATCTTGCTTTTATCAGCTAGCCATGCAATTTGTTTGCAGATGGATGGTATTGTTTCATACATAAAATTAGTATTATTTTCATGCATTTGGATCACTCACAACATCATCTTTTCACCCGCTTCTTCACATCTACGTAAACTACCGGTGAACTAAATTTTGCCTAATCGAGCTACAAGAAACCCCCAGTATCATTTCCTCCTTGTATAGGTTGACTAATTGAGTGTTCCTAAGTTTGGTAAGGACCTATTTTCACTTACACAAACTTCAACCACCTTTTCCACTTTTCAAACCGCATCTAGACTTCATAAAGTTTCTCTTGGATGTTTCCTGTAGCAAAACAGGGCCTTCCTATAGCAATACGTAGATTGCCTTAGAACGCCTCAAGAATTGCACAATAAGCTTAACCATCATCCATTACAATTTTAAACATCCACCAAACCTTGAATATGGAGTTTAGAGGTTTAGACACCCCTTAGGAACTTTTCCCTAGTAGTTGTAGCTTTCTTCCTACAATTAGGGTTTACTTTTTTTTATGTCTTCTTTTAGCTACACAATTAATTTGTCAACGCACCATAGATTAGGATTTATTTTACTCAATCATTCTTAAAGTATTTACTTTTCCTTCTTGCAAGTAACATATGTTTATTCCATTCGTTTCCCTTCCTACAGTAGCATATATATACGCTATGCAAAACAAAGTAGAATTACATTTTGTCATTTACATTTTTGCAATTATATTAGGGTTTAATTTATGTCATTTAATTTCTTGTAATAGAAAAATATCTCTTTTAGTTATTTCTTTTCCTGCAAATTAGAATAGATATATTTATTGCTCATTGATTTTTCTAATCATTTCCTGTAGCATAGAGGTCTTTGTGTATTTTGACTTCTATGCAACTACATTAGATCCAAAGTAGAATATATTTCCTATTGTACATATAATACTGATACCTCTTAAGTTTGTACGAACCTAGGGTTGATAATTAAAGTTGATCCCTTCAAGAGTTCCAACATTATTGTTGTAATATTGAGGACCATCACCAACATCATCAAAAAAATCACCAGGCATAAAATGCAGCAACAGTAAAGGATCCCATTCAATCCAAAAAAATTTATGAGGAATTGACTAGAGAGGAATAGAAGTATCTCATTAGGTATTCCATTTGTTGAAAAAATAAAAAAAGGTAGGGATCCTAATTAATCTTGACTTGTCTAAGGCCTTTGACAAACTTAGTTGGGTTTATCTCTTTAGTGTTCTCACATCCTTTGGCTTTTCAATTGGTTGGATTAACTGGGTAGGCACTCTGGTTGCAACCCTTTCTTCTTAAAGATGCTCAATATATCTCTTTCCTCAATTTTCAGGTATTCACGTGGAATTCACTAAGGCGAACATCTCTCACCATTATTATTTATTATTATTGCAGAAGGGTTTGAATGCACCGTAAAGGAAACAATATCACAAGGAAAGATAAAAGGATTAAGACTCTATGGTGATGATCTTCCCATGTCCCACCAGTAGTTTGTAGATGATACCATGTTAATGGGATTTCCTATAGCAAGAAAAGCTAGATATCTAAGGAATATAATAGAGGAATTAATGTAGGAATAAGGTGCATCCATTAACATAGGTAAATCTCAAATTTATTTCTTTAATACTAACTTAGTAGTGTATGAGAATCTAGCTAGATTGTTGGGTTGTCAGTGCAGTTCTCTTCTTGATAAATTTATGGGGGCACCTTTGGTGGATAACTCCATTAGAACTATTCACTGGAGGAATTTGTCAAGAAAATATCCAAAAAAAAATAGATTGCTAGACTTTTAGATCTCTCAGTTTTGCTAGCAGATTGGTCCTATTTAAATCAATTTTGCTAGCCATTTTGATGTATCTTCTCTCTGCATTGGTAGCACCCAAACGAATCGTTAGATCCATTAATATTAATCTATAGATCCTTTCTTTGGGGAGGGTCTATGTAGGAAATATAATGGGACCTTCTAGCTAGGGATAAATTATTTCATCCCAAAATGGTGTGAGGTCTTGGTCTTTGTGATCCAAAAATTATAAATATTTTTTCCGAGGTAAAATTATGGTGGAGGTGGATCCAAGGTAGCCAAGAGTTATGGAGTCAATTTTGGAGTAGGAAATACATCCCCTCTCAATCATGGCAAGAACACTTGAGAGATCAAAACCCTATTAAAGGGTCTTCAATATGAAATTTGGCAAACACTAATAAATTCATCGTACAACATTGTTTTTGGGAAGTTTGAGAAGGAAAGGATGTGTTGTTTTGGATGGAATCATGGAAGCAAAATCTAAAGTTTGGTAGCTAGGAATAATTTATTACTATATAGGAGCTTATGAAATCTAGAGGTCTCTTGGCAATAGCATATTATTGGAACTAGACAATGGGGCACACCTCATGGGGAGAATTGAAAAATAAGGAAAGCTGGCCTCAAACTCTTGATCAAGCCAATCTAGACACATTAATGAAATAACTTCACAAATGAAAGATCCCACTCTCAAAGGGACATAACAAAATTCAAAGGAGTTATAACTAGAAGGGTATATTCATAATCAAAGAGGTATATCATCTAACTACAGGTCAAACCAATCTTCCTCACCAATCGATCTAGAGATAGGCTTGGGCTCAAAATTTATGGCCCAAAGTTACCCATTTTCTTTAGTTGTTAGTACATAAAATATCATTTTCATGGGATGAAATCATCCACAAAGTATTTGAAGGCCCTTCCCTATACTTTTTGTGTAGATTGGACGCAGAGGACATTGGAAACTTTCTTAACACATGTATTTTTTTCTTCTAAAACTCTATGATCTCAACTCTACAACTTATTTGGTTAGTTAGATAGGAATAGGAATCAAATCATAGAAATAATTAAAGGTTAGAGATCCTCTATGACAAAGAATCATATCGTATATTGAGCTTGGGCCCTCATTCTAGTGTTTTTGCTATGGAACATATGGAAAGAGGAATAATCATATATTTAAAATCGATCATATAAGCAAAAGCATTGCAACGTGTCCATGAAATAGTACTATTCCACCCTTGGTCATTATCAAACTAGGAAGTCGAAGGTTTGGATGCGACAATTTTGCATAATATCTAGTTGTACCTATCTCCTTTTATTTATCCTTTACCTCCAAGAATCCCATATTCTAGTCCTATGGCTTCCTAAATCCCTCCCCCCCCTAGTTTCCTTAAACTTAATTTTGATGGGACATGTTGGTAATGCAAGTTTCTCTACTCTTAGAGGAATCTTGTCTGGAAACTATGGGAAATTGATGTTTCAATTTGCAGATAATATGGGACATTAAAGTAACAATGTAGTTGAATTTGCAATGCAGAGATCTGCCTTATTAGCACATCATCACAAGGCTTCTCCAGGATGATTTTGGAGGGTGATTCTTAGCTCATCATCACAAGAGTAAAGACATTGATTAATGGAGGTTCTCTTTAAAAACAATTCCACTACTAAAGATTGGAAAAATATATCACACATATTAGCCATTTGATCCATATGATTTGTGTCTTTATTCCCTTTCACGTTAGGAGAATAGGAAATAAGGTAGCAGAACTTATGGCCAACTTGGGATGTAATGGAATTCATATTCATCTTTTGACAAACTGGAACAATCACTTATGGGCGGACTAGATACAAAGACTTGTCAATCTAATAAACAAAGATATAGAAACCCCACTAGGAGTGGAAGAACAAGAAGATCTTTCTTACATTTAGGAACAACTCTACAACAAACCAAATATGCACCTTGTTGGGTGCAGGAATTGTGCTTAAGCAAACCCCTCAACACTTAATTGTCAACCTGTGGGTTTCGTAAACTTAGAGACGAAGCACAGACAATGCCAGAAGTGATATGAACTTTTCCTATTTCTAATCCTACTTCTTAAAGGAAATGCTTGCAAAATCAGACATAAAACAATTTAAAGGAAATTGACACCAAGGCAACTCTAGTACTAGAATGTAAAAGAACAATTTGCAAGTAAATCAAGTAAAGGAGTTTTCACACAACTGAAACAATCTTAAATGCTGGAATGAAATGCTATGTTCATCTTCAGATAGATAGCTAACAGTCTGACAAGTGGGCCCTTGCAGAGATCTATTTTCCTCTTGATCTTCCTTCTACACAAACAACCTATTATTTCACTTGCAATTTGCTTGCACTGGTGCAGGTATACTGTTTTTTGTAAAAGCATATTTTACCTCTCTTACTGAAGATTTATGTCTTTGTGAAGATGCTCTAAGCTTCAGGGCTTAGAGCACTCTGTTTCTGTGACAAGAGACCAGCTCTTGCACCAAGGCAAAGTTTCCTTCACCAAGTTTCTAATTACTTTCGAAAAGACTGAAAGACGTGCTGAAAAAGAATTGCAACTGCAAATGAAATCCTAAAATAAATTGTCAATGGAAAGGAAATGCTTTAATTAATTAAATCTTGCAGAGGAAGTAAACTTCATGAAATGAAAGAAACTCAAAGTAATCAAAGAAGTAGTCTAAGTGATCTGCACAAGTCAACTAACTTTGGCAATCCACTCAAAGTGTTTCTATTCCTTGTTCATAAGACATAAAATGCAAGTATAACATGTTTATGATAAATTCATGCAACTATTCTCATATCCTCCAGAGGTATATTGTTAATGTTGAAGACAATTACTGAAGTTAACAGTTCATTTTCTTGCAAAATAACTAGAAATGGTACGCAGGAAAGAAATTCAATGTTTGCTGTAAAATAAATAATTGAACCAAAGTGTAGGAAGTCACATGCACTGGTACAAGAAAAGGGCTTCATGCACGATCCAAGCGAAAGCAAAGTGAGACAAGGATTGAGAGTAAAGGAATGCAAGAAAGGAATTCTAGAAAATAAATAAATTCAATTAACTCCCAAGCCACGGATCCGTTTCACACTTTAACTACCAAATAGATTCAAATCAGAATTTCAGAAATAAATATCAGAACTGCTCACACCACGCAACTGCAAAAAGAAATATTCACACTATCTTTCTGAATACTGGAAGCACAAGGGGTAAACGGGTTGGGTTGGCTGGGCCCTAGCCAACGAGCTCGTTTCCCATTTAAGAAACGAAAAGGTTCAACACTCAAATACGCATCAAAGATAAATTAAACAAAGTGTATGAAAATCATGGCGGATTCCTTGTATTACTTGATCAGCAAATGTACATAATAGTGAAAGTCCAGCCCAAAGCCAAAGGGCAATACCAATTACATAGAAATGAAATTACAGTCGAAGCATCGCTAGCTAGTTCTACCTACGATCTATATTTTATACATCCTTTTGGACTTAGCCTTATTCCACTAATTACAGGCATTTTCTTATTCAGGCCTTTCAGCCGAACAGACAAAAAACCGAAATTACAAAATCGGCCAACAATTATAATGGAACGTGTATCTTGCTTGGTTGTAGACCATCTTTGGAAAACATCCCTGATTGTGTGCCACCGATATCCTTCTTCATTTCATCAGTAACTAAACTCAGAGTCAAGGATCAAACCCATCCGCGTGGAAAGATTTAGCTCAGAAATCTCAAACAATCCTCGTGGTGCACGAATCTGCCTACACTGATCATACTCAATCATAATTAATACTAAGTTCATCAATTACTTCTAGGAAATTAAAATAAGTTACAAGAGGTACTTAATAGGCATGAAATCCATATAAAAATGATTAATAAAGCACTTTAATAAATATTAATGTAAAATATGAAGCATGTGCATGAATAGGTAGTTATCTTGGACTAGCGCAGGAAAGAGAGGTTTATGTTGAGATAAAACAAAGGTTAATGTTTATAGAAATGGGGTAAAAATAGGGCAATTTGGGACACCAACATCCTCCCATCCCTAAGCTGTTGTGTGTCCTCACACAATGTTTTACCTTCTGCAAAAAATCCTCAAAAATGAATGGCCATCTCCTCAATCCCGAGCTTCAATTTTTATTCTGGCTTTCACTATCTTCGGCTTTTTGTCTCGGGCTCTTCGCAGCTGCTTAGTCACCTTCTTGAGGCGTTTGTATCATTTGGAGGCCTGATACTTCCATACCTTTACTTGCTGCTTCTGCCTTTTTACCTCTGCAAGTAGCTCCACCTCGCTCTGCTTCTGCCAACTCTACTCCTTCATGACCTGGTTCAAAGCCTCCAAGTCATGAACTTGCTGCTCCAAATCTACTATTCGGTTGTTGAGGTAGAGAGTGGAGGGTGTCATACTAAGATCTTCAGGCGTGAATGTCTTCTCTACAACGGACTCGAAACAATTCTCGTCATCATCAAGGTAAAGGCCATCAAATGTCTGCGTTATGATGTTGCCGAGGGTTTCTACACTCAGGGTTTTCTTGTCATCGAGGGTTTTGATACCCTCCACAACCTCCGTGCCTTGTGCACTCAATTCCTCAGGGTTTTCAATGCCCTATGCATTTAGTTCCTCGGGGGATTCAGTACCCCGTCCATTTAAACCAACAGGGGTCTCAATACCCTATCTTTCAAAAGTAGTAGGGGCTTCAGTTTCCCATTCTTCTACAACAGCAGGGGCTTCAATACCCTGTTCCTTGAAATCATTGAGGGTTTCCATGTTTGGTTCACTGAAATTATCGATGGTCTCTACATGTTGTTCCTCTTCATCCTCATGATGCTCTATTTGGACTTCACCAGTACTCGGTGTCATCTTCCTCTTCCTTAATTTGCTGACAAAAGTAGACAACAAGACGTCGTCTTCTGCGTTCTCTTCATCTTCCATGGTGTGTGCTGCTACATCTACAAGCACTGAGAGATTATGAACTGTAGGGGAAACTTGGGGTGATTCGTCGATTATTATCGGAGAACTCGACTGGTTCGTCCCTTGGGAGACAGTCTTCCTCCTCACCGAGGTTCTGGTCTTTCTCTTCTTAGCCGTGGGTGGAGTATTTTCAACAGTCTTCTTCTCTGCTTGCACTGGTGTACTTTCATCTTGCTGCTTGGTAGGAGATGATGTCTCTGCTTTCCTCTTCTTACTTGTACTCATGCTAGCAGACTTCTCCGCACCCCTCGCTCGAAACTATTTCAGGAATGTTTCCCAAGTTACTCCTTTTTCTTCCAGCTTCTTCTTGACCAGAATCGTGATAAGCCCATGATGGTAGAGCTTGGTTGAAACTTGGCTCGCGTTTCCACTCTGCACGCCCTTCGCCATCTTCTCAAGACTTTTGAGTAGGTAGTAAGGAAAATTAATCAATTTTCCCGACTCGAAGTGCAGCAACAACCGAAGATGATATACGAACACCAATGTATAGCGTCCCTCCCCAGTTATGAATTTCTGCAGTATAAACAATAGGTCTCACCATTTCCCGACCATGGCACTCTGTGGAAGTCCCTTCCTCCAGTCAACCTTAATCTTCTTGTCAACCACGAACCAGTGCCATCATTTCTTTGCGAGCTGCTCTTTTTTAAATCAGTGCTCTCATGTAAGTGGCAAGCCTGTGGCTTGCACAATAGACTCCTCTATAACTTTGAATTTCAACGATCCGACCCTAACTCGGCCTCCTTTGAATGTCCTTGCGAACTCTAATACCACAGCCAAGTCGAACCCGTCAAACTTCTATAGGAATGGCAGGAACCCATCTTCTTGCAAGAGTGCAAGAATGTTCCTGTACTCTGCAGTTTGCTCAATCTCCTAGAAAGACAACGACTCACTCGTTAGGGGTGCCATTTCGAACTCCACTTCCCTTTTTTGATCACACCCTCGAAATAATTTCTGCAAGTGACTCCAACGTCTGCCGAGAGCTTTATGCCGAAGGTTCATCACCTTCCGTCTTTTCAGACCCACTCCCCTAGTCACGATGGAACAACCCTTCATATCAGGTGCAGATTCGTGTCAGCCCGCTAAGGGTGAATCAAATGATTGGGTGTAGTGGAGGTGTAGGTGGCGGTGGCGCAACGATTACAATAATTGGTTTACGGGCAAGATAATAATGGAGAAGTAATGCGAAATTATTTCAAGGAGGGTGAATACAGGTTATCAGACAACAATACTATCCCACAGTCAGCATCGTAATTTAACAAAGACATACTTTAGCACTTATTAAAAAGATTAGATTTCAAAACCCTATACATATTGCACTTTAAAGATTTTTCCTAGGTTAGTAAATAATGAAACAAAGTATCAATTAAAACATGCAATGCTATGATATATCAGTACACATGTACAGGAAAGTAAAGATCCATAAATATCCTTGATAAAACACTCCTGGACTGTGTGAATTTTACTTGCTTTCACAGTCAGCTGTGTTCCTGCACTAAACCTGCTTGCACTGCGCTGTGCTTGCACTGTGCATCTTGCACCAGGGACTTTTACCAAAACAGAGAATCTGATAGAACATAATTCTATAGCTAGACTTAATTTTTTTTTCCTCAATATACAAGAAAAATTTATTCACCATCCTTTGGTGTTTCACAAGCATGCCTTCTGGATTGACTGCATCAAATTCTACAATCAATTTATGAGGGAATAAAGAAGTGGGAAGGGGGTAAAAATTTTTAGAATGGGAAGGAATATTACAACAGGGATTCCAGAAACAATATCACCAAGAGGGATAAACGAAATGGGATGTGGGAAAAAAATTCAAGGGAAAAGAGGGATTTTACGAAATCAGGCAAGGGTAGTTTCTTAGAAGAAAGAGGAAGGTAATTCATTGGGGATTTTAGAAAAGAAACTAGTGGGAATTTTCGAAATGGGAAATAGAAGAAAGGCAAAAGTTTTTACCTTGAAATCTACCTGCACTGGTGCAGGAAAAAATAACTGCAGCAGGAAGTAAGTGTTTCCTTGGATAAAAATGTCCATGCTAGTTACCCCAAACTTGGGTAAGTGCTTGGTTTCGTGAACCTGCTTCTTCTTGGTGGAAGCCAACATATCTAAAAATCAAGTAACATTCCCTTTTTATTAAAATTTTGATCTTTCTACCAGCATGCTGGTTTTCAGGTCGATCCTTCTGCAATCATGTCAGTCCACTGATTTTCATAATTACTGGATTTTTTTTTTTGTTTTTATACTTTTTGTTTTTGTCATTTTTTGTTTTTATTTTTCTTTGTATTATTTTTCAATAAGGACAAGAAGGAATCAAATCTTCGACAGGTTGGTGTTACCACCTACCAACTCCTTTTCAAATGGCTGTTGGACTTGCTGCATAAAATCTCCTTTAATAAGGGGCTGAAAATATTCCTTCAATCTATGCCCGTTTACCAGGAACACAAAATTCCGTCCATCAATAGTTTTGATTTCTATCGCTCTATTTTCGAACACTTTGACCACCTCATAGGGTCCCATCTAGTGTGTATGGAATTCTCCTTTAAACTATTTGAATCTAGAATCGTAAAGGAGTACCACCTGGTTGGAATTGCTTCTTCTAAATGGACTTGTCATTCTACTTCTTGCGCTACTGTTGACCCAAGATGTTATGTTGAACAACATCCCTTCAGAATTCATCTAACTCATTTAACTATAGAAGACGTTGCTGCTGTGCTTCAGAGAGGTCTAGCCCCAATTGGACTGCAGTACTAAAATTCTTGATCTGGAATTCTATTGGCAAGAGGACTTGTTTTCCGTACACTAGCTCAAATGGTGTATGTCCTGTGCTAATTCTCCAAGTGGTTCGGTAGGCCCACAATGCTTCCGATAATTTGTCAGCCCAATCCTTTATGTTCATATTTATCGTCTTTGTGAGGATGGAATCAATCACCTTATTTGTGGATTTCACATGACCATTTTCTTGCGAGTGATATGCTGTAGATTTCTTGTGCCGTATTTTGTACTGCTCCATCACACCCTATACCAGATTAGAAATAAACTGCGGTTCATTGTCAGAAACAATTTCTCTAGGCACACCAAATCTAGAAAAGAATTCAGTAAAAAGAAAATCAACAACTCTTCAAGTAACAAAAGAAACAGCTTTAGCTTCTACCCATTTCGTAACAAAATCTGTACAAACCAAAATATGCTTTTTATTTGATGATGCTGGATTTATTGGTCCTACAAAATCAATGGCCCATTTTTCAAAAGGCTCAATCATAACCTGAGGACAAAAAGGAATTTCATTGGTTTGATTAGGCTGGCCAATTCGCTGACAGCTATCACACTGCTTAACATATTGTTTGGCATCCTTGAACAAAGAAGGCCAAAAATAGCCAACTCGTAACACTTTGTATGCAATCCGCTTATCGGCGAAGTGACCCCCACAAGGTTCATCATGGGAAGATTTTAAAATATCAAACACTTCTTCCTCTCTTACACATCTACGGATGATGAGATTTGCTCCGGTGTAAAAGAGGTCTCCTTGGATCCAGGAATATGCAGCGCTTTTCTTAATGATATTCCGATTTTCATAAGCGGATAAGTGAGGTGGTAATTTCCCAGTGACTAAATAGTTAGATGTGTTAGCAAACCATGGAGATTTTGTTAACACAACAAAAATATGTTCATCAGGAAACTCATCATCAAAAGGAATTGCTTCACCAGGATTATTTAATCTTGAAAGATAATCTGCTTCTACATTTGATTTTCCTGGTCTATCAACAATAGTAATATTAATTCCTGTAACAATAACAACCACCTAGTCACTCTACCACTAGTTAATGGTTTATTCATCAAATATATTATTGCAGAATGGTCAGTAGGTACAAAGACTTCATATCCTGTAATATAATGTCTGAATTTATTAATAGAAAAAATTACAGCTAAAAACTCTTTCTCAGTAACCATATAATTGAGTTCAGCAGGCGACAAGGTTTTACTAATGAAATAAATAACATAAGATTGTTTGTCTTCTTCTTGTCCTAAAGCTGCGCCAATAGCAGTATCTGAGGCATTAGAGGAGAAAATAAGTGACAAGGACCAGTTTGGTCGTCTCAAGACTGGTGCTTGGACTAATTTCTCCTTCAATGTATCAAAGGACTGTTGTCAAGCTATGGACCAAGGAAACTCGCTATCTTTAGCCAAAATTCAAAAAAGGGGGGTAGCTATCCTTGAGAAATTCTCAATGAATCTCCTATACTAGCTTGCATGTCCTAGAAAACCTCTCACTTCCCTTTGAGTTTTGGGTATAGGAAGACTCAGAATGACTTCTATTTTTGCAGGGTCAACTTGAATACCTTTGTCGGAAATAAGATGGCCAAGAACCACTCTCGCCTTGCACATTAATCTACATTTCTTATCACTCAAGGCGAGATGAGCCTCTTGGCAATGAAGAAGCACTTTTTCTAGATTCTTGAGGGCTTCCTGAAATGAATCACCAAACATAGAGAAGTCATCCATATATATTTCTACGCACTCAAGGTCAGCAAAAATAGCCAAGACTGCTCTTTGAAAGGTAGCCGGGGCATTAGATAGCCCAAAGGGAAGCACTCAGTAAGAAAATGTACCCCATGGACATGTAGAAGTGGTTTTGCCTTGATCCTCGGGTGCTATCTGTATCTAGTTATATCCACTAAAGCCGTCTAGAAAAGAAAAGTACTTCTTACCAGCAAGGGTATCGAGTACCTAATCAATGAAAGGAAGGGGGAAGTAATCTTTGAGAGTGGATTTATTCAATTCTTTGTAGTTAATACAAATGCGCCATCTCCCATCTTTCTTTGGGACCTATACTAATGGAGAGACCCACTGGCTGTCAGAAATAGGATAGATAAAATCAACATCTAAGGGTTTTTGCAATTCTTCCTTTACAATGTCTCTTAGAGTTGGGTTCATTCGCCTCTGGGGTTGTCGGACAAGTCGGGCTCCATCCTGAATATAGATATGGTGTGTACAAGTTTTAGGAGGGATTCCTTTCATATATTCATAACTCCATGCAAAGGCATCGAGATGGTTTCATAACAAATTCAAAAGCTGCTCTTGCTAAGAAGGATCCAAGTCTGAACTAATATACAAGGATTTTCCTGGACTAATCTCAACAAGAGTAGTATCAGGCTCAAGTGTACACAAAGGTGTCACTAGAGATGGTGGCGATGGAGGTAGAGAGTCATATATTTCCTGAAAATCTAGACTAAAAATCTGAGTCAATGACTCAAAATTAGCCATGGTGTCTAGATTGTTCAGGAAGTCTTGAATCTCACCCTCCTGCAAGGACTCAGCATTCTGATGTATCAAGGAAACATGCTGAGTATCCTCATCACTATTGTAGTCTAACCATAAAGTGTCTTGGAGCTCCTGAATGGATCTAGCAGTTGGATATAAGGTGACCTTCTTTTTGTAATCTCCATGGGAAATATACATATCACCAGAACAACATCCGATATAAGCATCGACCGTAGCAAGCCATGGTCGTCCCAAGATCAAGGGATGCCCTCCCATAGGGTTCTTTGGCTGAAGCACAATGAAATATGCAGGATATTCCCAAGAGTCTAGGGAGACCACATCATCCAACACCCCTTCCGACTTGATTTTAGATCTATCCACCAATTCAAGCATAGTGGGAGTAGGACGAATATGGACCAATCCAAGTTGATCCATGGTTTTCTTGGTCATAACATTAATGGCTGCCCCTAGGTCGATAAGTACATTGGATACAAGGACATCACCTATCTGAACAGAGACAACAGGGTTTCTGGGGTCGGTATATTTTTCCATGTGCATACACCCTATCATTAACTCTGCTGCTCTACCAACAAATTGAATAGTTTGAGGTTCCAATATTCTCCTTCTTGGCTTCTTGAGATAGAGTTCCCTAATGATTTTTGTATAGATGGGGATTTCTTTGATAGCTTGGAGCAAAAGTACCCTTATGAAAAGGTTCCTAAGCTCAGAATCCAAGCTAGACTCAGGAATGGGGTCTTTCTTCTCCACAACTAACCTCTCTGGATAGGGAGGTCGGTTGGAAGAAGATGACAAGGGCTTAGAATGTACAAGGATAGGATGAATGGTGTCATCTTTTTCAGAATGGTCAGGAGTTTCCTCCTCTCATTTCTCATTGGTAATCACCATAGGTTGCTTTTGATTTTCTGAGGTTACTATCTTCCCTGATCTCAATTGGAGATCATTGACTCTAACTGGCATAGTCTGATATCTGGATGAAGAAAGCGGGTTCATCGAATGGATCATTTGTACCGCTTTATCATTTGGGTTGGGTAAAGGTTGAGTAGGCAATTGAGGAGGTCGAAACGGTGGAGGTAAAGGTAATGGTGGCATAGGTTGAATCAGCTGAGGTAATGATGGTTGAGGCATTGGGTAAGGTGCATATGTAGGAGGGTATGTAGGATAGGAATGATGTGAATGATGTGAATGGTTTGGCCCTCTCCATCCTTGTTGCCAAGATTGGGAGGGTTGTCCATACTGATATTGGTTCCCATGCTGCCAATGTTGAGAGTGACCAATGTTAGGATAGGAATATGAGTGTGCATTATAACTAAAGAAATGTGGTGGAGGTTCAAGAACCATACCTGCACTTACTTGAGGCCAATTTCTTCGTGCTCCCATAGCATGCAGTGATTCAACTTCAGGTTGTCCTCCTTCAAGTACAGCTTTCAGCCCAGGTATGGAGGGACATTTTTCTGTAGCATGGTTATCTGCACAAATTTCACATTTATTAGTTTCTTTAATATCGAGAGGACATTCTCTTAAAGGATGCTTTCTTCTACATCTAGGACAAAAAATAGACAATGTCTCTTGCTCTTCTACAAGTTTTTGCTGAAACTTCAAAGAGTCTATTTGTTTACTAACAATATTCATTATTTCAATTTTCATATTGTCCATTTTGTTTTCTAATCCAATAATCATAGCATCAGTAGATTCAGTTTTCCTGTTTCTATTCCGAATTCCTTTACCAGATCTATATTGGTTCCTCGAGAATTTCCTACACAAGTCACAGATCTGATCAAAAGGTTTTTGAGCAATATCCCCTTGTCCTAACAGATTTAAATTATTCCTAGCATCATCAGTAAGCCCATGTAAGAACAAGGTTCTAATGGTACTTAGATCAAATTTGTGCTTTGACCTTTGGAGGATGTACAGGAATCTCTCCAAGTAGTCCTCTAGCATTTCATCATCATTTTGCACAATAGTAAAGATTTCATCTTGAATATCTCTAGTTTTACAATATTCCTGATATTTCAATAAGAACACTCTCTTCATTTGCTCCCAAGAATTTATAGTGTTCCCTCCTAGTCCCATGAACCAGTGGAGTGTTGTGTCCTTGAGAGTTGCAGGAAACAACTTTAACTTCTGGGCATCAGATGAGTAATCATAACTTCTACACAAAATATCAAACTCAAATAAGAAAGATTCTGGGTCTTCATGTACCTTACCATAGAAATGAGGAAGAGCTAATGGTGGAATGTTTTTCATTTGTACTTGTATATTAGGATTCACAATTGGGAATCCGAAAGTGGACTGTTCCTCATTTACCTGATTTTCACCACTTCCTTTTGCATGGTCTTCCATATCTGCCATTGTTGTTCTTCCACATGAACTGCTCTTAACAGGCTGAGAAGGCTGACTATGGATTCCAACAGTCCCCTTCTTCCCCTTTATGGGTTGTGTCACACCTAGACCACTGCTACCAGAGCCTAAGTGGACTATTCCTGCGTGATGAGTTTGAGTTTGTTTGGACTTTCTGCCTGCAAAAGAAGGCCCAATATGAGTTTTGGTTTCAGATTTATCAATATTTATTTGGCCCTAGTGGGCTTCAGACCCCTACCTCTTTTAGGCATTCATTTCAAAAAATGACAAAACGAAATTCAAATAAAAACTGCAATTTTCAAAAAAAATAGATCAACACCTATAAATTCCTTCAAACAATAGAAGCACACTGCAGAAAAAATAATAGCAGACTTACCCCTATTGCAAAAAAATGGAAAATTCTTACCAATTCAAATTGCCTCCCCGGCAACAGCGCCAAAATGTTGGGTGCAGGAATTGCGCTTAAGAAAACTCCTCAACACTTAAATGTCAACCCGGGGGTTTCGTAAACATAGAGACGAAGCATAGGCAATGCCAAAAGTGGTATGAACTTTTCCTATTCCTAATCCTACTTCTTAAAGGAAATGCTTGCAGAATTAGACAAAAAACAATCTTAAAGGCAATTGACACCAAGGAAACTCTAGTGCTGGAATGTAAAAGAACAATTTGCAAGTAAATCAAGTAAAGGAGTTTTCACACAACTAAAACAATCTTAAATGCTGGAATGAAATGCTATGTTCATCTTCAGATAGATAGCTAACAGTCTGATAAGTGGGCCCTTGTAGAGATCTGTTTTCCTCTTGATCTTCCTTCTACACAAACAACCTGTTCTTGCACTGTTGCAATCTGCTTGCACTAGTGCAGGTATAGTGTTTCTGTGTAAAAGTATATTTTACCTCTCTTACTGAAGATTTATGTCTTTGTGAAGATGCTCTAAGCTTCAGGGCTTAGAGCACTCTGTTTCTGTGACAAGAGACCAGCTCTTGTACCGAGGTAGATTTTCCTTCACCAAGTTTCTAATTACTTTCGAAAAGACTAAAAGAAGTGCTGAAAAATAATTGCAACTGCAAATGAAATCCTAAAATAAATTGTCAATGGAAAGGAAATGTTTTAATTAATTAAATCTTGTAGAGAAAGTAAACTTCATGAAATGAAAGCAACTCAAAGTAATCAAAGCAGTAGTCTAAGTGATCTGCATGAGTCAACTAACTTTGGCAATCCACTCAAAGTGTTTATGTTCCTTGTTCATAAGACATAAAATGCAAGTATAACATGTTTATGATAAATTCATGCAACTGTTCTTAGATCCTCCAGAGATATATTTTTAATGTTGAAGACAATTACTGAAGTTAACAGTTCATTTTCTTGCAAAATAACTGGAAATGATATGCAGGAAAGAAATTCAATGTTTGCTGTAAAATAAATAATTGAACCAAAGTGTAGGAAGTCACATGCACTGGTACAAGAAAAGGGCTTCATGCATGATCCAAGCGAAGGCGAATTGAGACAAGGATTGAGAGTAAAGGAATGCAAGAAAGGAATTCTAGAAAATAAACAAATTCAATTAACTCCAAGCCACGGATCCATTTCACACTTTAACTACCAAATAGATTCAAATCAGAATTTCAGAAATAAATATTAGAACTGCTCACACCACGCAACTGCAAAAAGAAATATTCACACTGTCTTTCTGAATACCGGAAGCACAAGGGGTAGACGAGATGGGTTGGCTAGGCCCTAGCCAACCAACTCTTTTCTCGTTTAAGAAACGAAAAGGTTTAGCACTCAAATACGCATCAAAGATAGATTAAAAAAAGTGTATGAAAATCATGGCAGATTCCTTGTATTACTTGATCAACAAATGTACATAGCAGTGCAAGTCCAGCCCAGAGCCAAAGGGCGATACCAATTACATAGAACATAAAATTACAGTCGAAGCATCGCTAGCTAGTTCTACCTACGATCTATATTTTATACATCCTTTCAGCCTTAGCCGTATTCCACTAATTACAGACATTTTCTTATTCAGGCCTTTTAGCCGAACAGACTAACAACCGAAATTACAAAATTGGCCAATAGTTATAATGGAACATGTATCTCGCTTGGCCATAGACCATCTTTGGAAAACATCCCTGATTTTGCACCACCAATATCCTTCTTCAGTTCATCAGCAACTAAACTCGGAGTCAAGGATCAAACCCGTCCGCGTGGAAATATTTAGCTCACGGAAATCTCGGACAGTCCTCATGGCGGTGCAGGAATCTATCTGCACTGATCATACTCAATCATAATTAATACTAAGTTCATCAATTACTTCTAGGAAATTAACATAAGTTACAAGAGGTACTTAATAGGCATGAAATCCATATAAAAATGATTAATAAAGCACTTTAATAAATCTTAATGTAAAATACGAAGCATGTGTAGGAATAGGTAGTTATCTTGGACTAGTGCAGGAAAGAGAGGTTTATGTTGAGATAAAACAGAGGTTTAGGTTGAGATCAAAAAAAGGTTAATGTTTATAGAAATGGGGTAAAAATAGGCAATTTGGGACGCCAACACACCTCTAGTCAATCTAGACATTTTGGGCACCATTGATATTTCCATGTCCTCTTGATGATTTCAATTAACTTATGATTTTTCTACTACACTGGGAATTTACAACAAATTGTGGCATAATGTCTTGCATAATGAAGTCTTGGTCAATAGATATTTTTTTCATGTGTTTGGTTAGTATATGGACATTTGGGACAAAAGAAACATTATTGCAATAATAGGAAATGAATCATTGGAGGGTCTTGTTACAACAAAATCTAACACCTTTATTAACTTTTTCCATTGGTTTGGTTTATAATATAGCAGACCATGGAGAAAGGATTTTGATATTATGTAATATGGTATCAATTTAATAGAAAAGGGCTTATTTACAAAAAACAAAACTAGGAATAGGCAAATAAATTGAAATTGACATGTACAATAAAATCAACTCATTGATTTTAGTGCACATGCATAGATATAGTACTCCAATGAGGAATAAGTGATACTTTTATATGCAAACCACACAATGTAGTTTGAATTCTGACAAGAGGAATGATAGTTATAACAATACCATTGTCTTATGATCATAATCCACCAACCAAATTCAGTGAGTAGAATAAATCAATAACACTACAATAGACACATAGAGAGAGTGAAAAGGAAGATGAACACCATTTGTAGTCACAATCCTATCAAAGCCCATGAATCTATTAACCTATGAAAATATCATTTAAGATTTGTAAAAATAATATTTTCATGTTAATAAACATCGTTGTGCAAGCCATGGATTTTTTCTAAATATAAGAAAACATGATTTCAGTGTACATGCATCAATTTCAATGTTCATTTTTCATGTTTCTAAATTAATGCATATGGAAATTTACAAGCACACTAAAATCATTGCATTGAAAATTGAATAGAAAATGAAATAGGAATAGGAATAGAAATAGAAATTGACATATAAGTTGAAATCAATACATTGATTTTAATGTACATGCATTGCTTTTGTGTACATATTTCAACATTTCTAAATTAAAACTTTTGAATAATACTCTATGTGTTCTGAACAAACTAAGGAAACTAAGTAAAATTCAAATGATCAAATTAATCTTAGACATAAACATAGGCCTAATGTTGATCATCTACAAAATACATGCATTGATAGAGTACTCTGATGAGGAATAAGCGACATCTTTGTATGCAGACCACACGATGAACTCTGAATTCTAACAAGAGGAATCATAATTTGAAAAATGCCATTGTCTTATAAACATAATCCATCAAGTAATTTAGTGTGATGCACAAATTAACAATATTATAATAGACACATAGAAAGAGTGAAGAACACCATTTACAATCACAATCCTATCAAAGCCCATGAATACTAGTTATCTATTAATGTCTAAAAATATCATTTTATAATTTGTAAGAATGATATTGTCATGTTAGTAGACATAGACAAGAAAGTTAGCAAATCTTTCTAATTGTAAGAAAACCTTATTTTAGTGGACATACATTGGTTTGAAAGTACATTTTTCATCATTTCTGGATCATTCTATCTAAAATTGACATGTACAATAAAATCAATTTATTAAAAATTGGATAGAAATTGACGTGTACATTGAAATCAACTCATCAATTTCATTGTACATGCATTAATTACCTTGTACATTTTTCATCAGTTCTAGATCACAACTTCTAAATAGCATTCTCTATGTTCTCAACAAACTGAGTAGATTTCAAATGGTCAAGTTAATATTACATATATACATATGCATAATGTTGATTATCTACAAATTGTTTGTGTCAGTACACTAAAAACTATAAATAAATAAATAAACAAATATTGTCATTGATCCTTTTTTATAATACTATCTATACTTTCACCCAAGTAAGGAAAGTGAGTAAATTTGAGATGGTTATAATAGACATATAAATATATCTAATTTTGATTATATACAATTTGTATTACTATACTAAAAGCTAAATAAGATAGATTAACAATGGTCCTTCTCAATAATACTCTCTATAATTTCAACCAATTGAGGAAAATGAGTAAATTTCAAATGGTCAAATTAATAGTAGGCATATACATATACATCATGTTGATCATCTACAAATTGTGTCAATGTGATAAAGTGAAGATAAATTGACATTAATCCTTCTCAATAATATTCTCTATACTTTCAACCAAATGAGCAAAGTGAGTAAATTTCAATTGATTAGATTAATCTTATATATATATATATATATATATATATATATATATATATATAGATATATATATATAATGTTAATCATCTACAAATTTTGTGTGACCAACTTAGATTCATGTTAATCCAGATCTATCAAGTGCCAAGAGGGATCAAATCTCTGAGGTTCAAACATATCCTCAAGTTTTACACTCCAAAAGAGGTTTGCACCTTGAAATATTTGATCCCTCTCAATATTTGATAGATATGGGTTAAGATGGATCTGGGATGGTTTATAAAAATTTATGGATAGCCTTTGCCTTTAAATTTTTTATGTCAACATGTATATTGTATGTTTTAGTGTGTGTTTTTTCATATAAATCAAACTATAATATTTGATTTTAACTATGTTATAAATTAATATTGTAGTGTTCATAAATATTGGTGTATAGTTCTATCATGTTTGACTATATATATATGGAAATTTTATCTTAACTGAGTTGTCAATTAATATTACTAGCTATTATCAATGAACGTAAGCTAACTCATCACGAGTATTCAAGGAAAATCACTCCACTTAATTTGTAAGTCAATTTGTAAGTGGGTAACATTTTGTTCTTACAAGATATGTTTGAGTCTTAAGCTATTAACTTATTTCCTTAACCAAATAAACTCTTAACCAAATAAAAGCAATTTTGATAATATTATAAAATATATATATATATATATATATATTTTAGATATTTAATTTCATTATAAATTTTGTTTTATTCAATAATAATAAATGAAATTTATCTATATAATCTATCATATAATAATAATAAAATAATAAAACTAAATGATGCACTTTTCACCCTTTAAAGTTAAATAATACATTAACCAGTTTTATTATAATAATTCATTAAACAATGTATCATAAGAATGGGATGAATATTTGGTTTTGAAAAATACAATTAGACAATGGAACTTATTATAGCAATTCATTTTGTGATTATTGTTAGCATTTTTTTTGTTTTTGTCGAGACTTTTAGAAGATTTTTATAGTTTTTTTTTTCAATAATTTGTTTTTCCTCTAAATTCATTGTTTTACTGAAGTTTCATAATTAGCAGTGTTAATAACAACTAGTCTCTCCAACTTTATTTAAATATAACTAAATTAAATTATAAAATTATTATAATTATTTTAAATTATATTATATAAATTCTCATAAATTTCACTTTACAAAAAAATAATTATATAATATCTTTTATATATAAATCCATTGAAAATATACAGCTTCATTTAATTGATAAGAAAATATGCCCACTTTGGACACGAAGGTATTTAAGTCATACTTGAGTGTTTGATATGGCAGACGATCCGTAGTGTTAATGGGAAGATTAGAATTTGATTAGCAGTGTCATTTTCTCATTTGCTTTATGCGTAAATTACGAATTGTTTTCTGCATTAGTTTATATTAAGCGTGGGGTTTTAGTATTAAACAAATTTCATGTGGAGAAGACAAATAATAACCAGTACTGGTTTGTCAGCGATCAAAGGCACAATTTACACACAGAAAATGATAAGTACCAATCATTAAATCGGGATGGTGAAGTACCCACTTGAAAATATTACGGAATAAGAGTCTAACTAATCAGATGGTTTATAAATAAATTAAAATATTATTAAAAAATAATAAAATTAAATATGTAATGTTTTTTTGGTACGCTTGGAATGACTATATCTTTATCATGTTTAATATATATCACGTTGATGGAAGCTGGGGACCCATAAATTCACATCAAAGAGCCCCATAACTTCACATCAAAGAGCGTGTTAACAGAGCGGGAATTGAACCCATGACTTCACATGCCTTAACAGAGAGAATTGAACCGATGACTTCACATGCCTTAATAGAGAGCACCGAGCGGGAATTGAACTGATGACTTCACATCAAAGAGTGAATTGAACCGATGACTTCACATCAAAGAGTGAATTGAACGGATGACTTCACATGCCTTAACAGAGAGCACCTATCACTAATCACGATTTATCCAAGACCCAATGGACAAAATTGAATATGTAACTTTAAACCATGGAGAAGACAAATTTTTTTTTTTTACTTCACATCAAAGAGTGAATTGAACAGATGACTTCACATCAAAGAGTGAAGTTAGCAGGAATTGAACGAATGACTTCACATCAAAGAGTGAATTGTACTGATGATTTCACATGCCTTGGAGAAGACAACATTTTTTTTTACTTCACATCAAAGAGTGGATTGAACAGATGACTTCACACCAAAGAGTGAAGTTAACAGAGCATGAATTGAATGAATGACTTCACATCAAAGAGTGAATTGAACCGATGACTTCACATGCCTTAACAACCGAGCTAGAGTTGAACCGATGACTTCACATCAAAGAGTGAACTGAACCAATGACTTCACATCAAAGAGTGAATTGAACAAATGAATTCACATGCCTTAATAGAGAGAATGACTTCACATCAAAGAGTGAATTTAACCGATGACTTCACATGCCTTAAAAAAGAGCACCAAGAGGGAATTGAACCGATGACTTCACATCAAAGAGTGAATTGAACCAATGACTTCACATCAAAGAGTGAGTTGAACTAATGAATTCACATGTTTTAATAGAGAGCATCGATCACTCTTTATCCAAGACCCAATGGACAAAATTGAATATGTAATGTTAAACTATGGACAAAACAACAATTTTTTTGCCCATTGGGATAGTTTAATTCCCTTAAAGGTAATTGTCATTCTAAACCCCTCCCATGAGATTTGAACCTATAACTTGGTGGGGACTAAACCCCATACAAATCAATTGATCCAAACCTCATAGATCTTGAAGAGAAATATTTTATAATATAAATATAGGTTTTTTTTTTTTTTTTTTTTTTTTTTTTTTTTAGAGAGAAAAATATGTATAGTATTATATTGAGACAATATAAAGAGTACATATGAGATGCAGCAAGAGCTAAAACACTAGCATCCTTGCGATCATATGGAACCAAGATCTTACAGATATAGGGCCATCATCATGAAGAACAGAAACATGGATATAGCAAATAGTCTGACAAAATGCAAATTCAGATGTAGAAAAAACTAAAAGCCAAAAAGAGAAAATCTGTGAAACATATCTAGATAGGGAAGAAAGCAAAAAAGATCAGATCATATTCCCGGGATGAAGAAATCCTGAATGAAGCATGTTCGGTCATCCACAGATATCAGCAAGGACCAAGCACCAGGCTCAAGAGACAGAGCATCCTTAGACAAACGGTCCGCCTGATCATTAAGGGAGCGGGGAATGTGCTTGATAGATGGCTGAACTAAATTGTTCCAAAAATACATAATCCGATTCATCCATCCAGAAAGATGTGGATAATTGATATGGCAGGCACCCCTGACATGGTCAATCATGACTTTCGAGTCCCCAAAAATAGAAATGTTCTGAATCTCCATAAACACGCAGAAAGCAAGCAGTCCAGCTAAAGCCCTTGCCTCAGCCAGGCTGTTTGTACCTCTCCCCCCATTCCAAGATAAAAAATATTGCAACTTTTCATCCATGATTATATGAACCCCGCATCCACATATATTGAACTGTTCGGCCCCATCAAAGAAGGCCGCGGGCAGAGTATTGAGAGGGACAGTCTCGTCAATTTTTCGTTGCACATCCTTCTTGGGTTCCTTGACAGGCAGCATACCGTGAGTGGCTAAAATATGTTGCAAAGAAGACATCAGAGGCTCTTTAGACTCCTGGAAGATCTTGGCGTTCCTCCATTTCCATAAGCACCATAAGACGATGATAAATAGAGAACGCCAAGATACTTTTTGCGCACTCCACCATTGGAAAGCATCCTGTACTGTAACAAAAACAGTGTGAGAAAAACCAAAGAGCAGAGACAATTCGTACCAGATTTGTAGGGAGGAGCCGCATTGAAAAAACAAATGAAGGTTGGTTTCCTCCGCAGCCTCACACATGGAGCATCTACTCGGACCATGCCAGCATCTCCTCCGCAAGTTGTCCCATGTCAAATTGCGGTTGTTGAATACCAGCCATGTGAATAATATCATTTTAAGAGGGCAACCCAATTTCCAGAATTTATTGGGAAATAAAGAGCATGAGATTTCGGCCTTTGAAAGAATCATATCCGCATATATGTCTCTTACTCTAACAGGCAATTTTTTATTTGGAACACTCCATATAAGCATATCCACAGTACCAGATCGGTGGATGCCCAAACTGCATAGAAAGTTTAATACTGAATTCCAATCTAAATGAAGCGAGACAGGCATGTGAAGATCATGAGCGTCTTTCCAAATAGGGATAGGGCCACACCAAGATGAAATAATTTTATCCCACGTGAATATACCATTTCTGTAGAGAAAAGGTAACAAACGTTTAGGGATGTATGAGTGCCCACGATTTCGAACAATGGAATCAATGCCGATGAAGACACGGTCGCCAGAGAAAAGGTTCCAACTTAGGCGTTGCAGGAAGTAATGTTGGACTTTCCTAAGACTGAGCCATATAGCAGAGCTGTGGCTAATTCCGATAGATCCCCTCTGATACCAAAAGACAAGATCTTTATCTTGCAGGTATTTTTTCCTAATGGATGAACTCCATAGACCTTCTCCGAAAATGGCCCTCGTCAGCGATTTACATAACAGAGCTCTACCGAAAGAACGCATGTCGAGCAGGCCCCAACCACCGTACTTCTTTGGCATAGAGATCATTTCCAGTTTCGTTAGGTGGATTTTGATTTGATTGGAACTTCCACCCCAGATAAAATTAGCCAGCAATCGATTTATCTTGAGGATAATGCTAGCCAGAAGAGAGTAAATATGAGCCCAATACACCGCTAACTGCGTCAAGACCGACTGAGACAGAATGAATCTCCCGGCTAGAGAGAGTGTCCTGTGTTCCCAGGCCTAGATTTTTCTAAAGAACCTTTCCAGGATCCAGTGCCAGTCCACATTAGAGTAACCTTTGGCTTTTAATTGAAAGCCCAGATATTTCATGCCATCTTTAATCGATTTTAAACCAATACCGAGCAGATCAGCAATCCATATAACCATTTCCAAGTTTGTATCATTATGGTGAAGAGAAGATTTACCTTTGTTAATATATAAGCCAGTGGCCCTCTGGAACCTATTTAGAATCTCGTTGAGGCATATCCATGTCGACCTACACAGCATGGCAAAGATGAGCACATCATCTACAAATAGATTATGTGAAACATAGATACCCCTGCAGATCCTAACTGGCTTGCACCTTTTATCTGCCACGGCACTGTTTATCTGAAGATTGAGAGTGTTCATAGCTAGAATAAATAAGAGAGGTGAAAGGGGGCATCCCTGGCGAAGTCCCCTTTCCACAGGAAAAAATGGTGAAGGAATTCCATTAATAAGCACCGAATAATGGACATTTTCTACACAAGACATGATCCAATCAATGGATTGAGAGTTTAGTCCGATTTTAGCCAGCAAACACCTCAAGAATCCCCAATCCATGCAATCGTAGGCTTTCTACAAATCAACTTTAAGAATGGCCGCATCCATAGATTTTGTTATCATTGAAAACATACACTCCTGTGTGATGGCAACAACGTCCAATATATTGCGACCTTTTAAGAAGGCATGTTGATCCATTGTGAGGAAGGAAGCCAGCGTCGGTTTCAATCTTTCCGTAATAATCTTGGATATGATTTTAAAAGATATATTGCATAATGATATCGGCCGGAAGTCATGAAAAGATTCCGCTTCATCTTTCTTAGGAATAAGAGCAATCAGAGTGGATGAAGTGTTATGATGAATACTTCCAGATAATCGGGAAGCCTCTACCATACCAATACTATAGTTATTATTTGTATTGTAAAAACTAATTAATTACAATAGTAAATTTACATTGAAATTTGTTTGTTTTACAACCATATTGACAAGGGAAATAACATTTTTTCATTAAAATGAAAGGATTTATTTTGTACTTTGTTTTAGTTGCATTCAACAATAATGAATTAACAAGCGTACTAGTGTGTTTTTTATATCTTTTTATTAAATTTTATAAATCCAACAATAATGAGTTAAGAAGTGTACTAATGTGTTTTTATATCTTTTTATTAATTTTGTAAACATATAAATGATATACATATTTATTTTAATACAAGAATTAGTCTTTGGAAAGAAAATTGGTTTCCGGTTTTCCTGAAACAAAAAAAGTGTTATTCCACAAATGGGAAACTACCCAACAAAAAAAAATGTTGCAACGTAGAGGATTTAAAGGTTTTTAAAACCTCTGATATTCAAACACCTATTTTATACCATACCCCTAACATGAACCAAATTTGCATATACCAATAATTCTAAATGTATTTGAACAACCATCTTATAGTCCCTACATAGTGATAGTACTAGGCCTACCTCATGGCCAACGTGTGTCTCTAGCATCGTCATGTAGTACAAATATCTCATTAACCAAGGCATTTGTTTCTATCTTGTTTCATGGGTGAATGTGATAAATATGTGTTACGGTAAATTTAGTTCTAAATTATAAGCACTATGTAGTATGATTAGTTTAATTATTTTTTAATTATATTGGTTGAATATTATATTACTTTTATCTCATAAAAATATTACTAAATATAAAATTAATACAATTATATAAATTAAATGGTTGATAAATATTGATAATATTAATCTAAGATAAGTATCAAAACACTTATGATACATTTTATGTAGCTAAAATTTAAAAAATCATAAAAATTAACTAGATTATAACTTTATGTAAATTATTATTATTATCATTATTTATATTTATAAGTATGGATATTCACTCTCACTTTATCATTGTCATTCTTAATATTAAATGGCCTTTGTTACAATATTATGGGTTATTACCATGGCTTATCAATATCCTAGAATATTCCATGTTGGTTAAATCCCTACCATCCATCTAATCATTATTGATAATTAAATTAAAATACTGGAAACCCTATTCCAAAATAGGTAAGGCTATCAACATGATTAATTACTTATTATATGGTGCTTATTGTTTTCCGACCATGACTATTCTTCCTTCTTAATGCACAACACATATTTAGTAAACCTTGGAGTCTTAACATAAAAACTAAGCTATTGCACCAAGAATGCCAAGCATTAGCTTGTGCTTAAGTACTTGTTCAAGGATGAAACAAGCAACTAATAAAAGATTCATTTTGATGGAAATTGTCTCCATCTTAAACTAGAAGACTCATAGCTAGTTGTATCAAAATGCAAACTTATGGTGATAAGGATAACTAATGCTTGGGAATGTGTTGTAGGAAGACTATTGTTAAATTTTATGGTCATATGATTGGATAACTATCAATCCCTTAGTAGATATGGGAGGAAGGATAAAGGTGCGTATGATGCAGCGGATGGCATGGCAAGAGAGACTGCCATGAAATCTTGAAGAAGGCTGGGTTGAGCTTTCCCTTGGAAGCATTAAGAATCCATGGGGTTGAGTCATTGTGTTTGTTAGGAGTTTTGTGCTTTCGGTTTCTTGTGATTGTTTGTGCTTGATTTGTGGTTTTGATTATGTATGGTTCATGGCCATGCCACTATGTTGTGGTGTCGTATTGTTATTTGTTTTTCATGGTTTTCTTATTGTTTGCTTCTTGTTATTTCCTTTTATGTTTTGAGGGTCATGGGAATTGGTTTGGGAAGAGGAAAGTTGATGTAGCTTGGGAAAAGTTGAATGAAACCCAACAGGTAATGAAAGACTCGAATGAAGCTCAATGAATGTATAATGGCAACTTAAGGCAACAATATGATAGTCAGTTGGATTGGTTACGTCCATTGGTGTAAATGGATGGTGGCAGGACAATCATGAGGAAGGTAACCAGGAAATGTAAAGTGAATGGATTTGAGGCGTAAAATGTCTTGACTATGTTGGGAACTGTTGTTCTCAATGTTGTGCATGTTGTGCACAAATAAAGGGATTTCTATTAACCTTAACCTTATGACATCTGGTAATTATATTGTGATCATGATTATGTTGATGTCTCTATATGTATACATGTATGCATGTATGTCGTTGTCAGAGATCATGATTGTTTTATGCTAATGTTTATATGTATGTATGTATGTATGTCATTGTCGGACAGGGTCGTCAAGGATCATACTTGTGGAGGAATGATTGCTTATGCAGGTGAATGGCATGAAGAGGTTCATCATCTTATGAGGAATCAAGTGGGAAGAGTAGCCCTAAAAAATATATGAGGTTAGTATCACCTGGATATGAATTGATATTATGTGATTATATTATGTTTATGTTATGGTAGGTAATGCTGAGGGGCACAACAGTGGAATGAAAGCAGTGTGATCTGCAACATTCTTGGGTAAACATGGATGGTGGAAAGACATTAGAAGCAAGGTTGTCTGGTAGTGACATTGTAGTCTTTGGATTTGTAGTACTACTATTGTGTATATATTGTACATATTGTACATGTTGTACATGCGATGTTGTGTATATATGGTGTTATGCGCATGTTGGATATGTAATGTTGTGTACATATGGTGTTGTGCGCATGTTGGATATGCAATGTTGTGTACATATGGTGTTGTGCACATGTTGGATATGCATTGTTGTGTACATATGGTGCTTTGTGCATGTTGTATATGTGGTGTTATGTACATGTGGTGTTGTGTGCATGATTATACATGTGGTGATGTGTGCATGTGGTGTTGTGTACATGTTGTACATGGGGTGTTGTGTGCGGGTGGTGTTGTGTACATGTCATGCATATGGTGTTGTGTACACGTCGTGCATGTAGTGTTGTGTACAAGTAGTACTGTGTACATGTTGTGCAGGTGGTGATGTGTACATGTTGTGTAGGTGGCACTACGTACATATGGTATTATGTACGTGTCGTATACGTTATGTTATGCACGTGTGGTATTGTGCAGGCGCATTGTGTAGTCGTGGTATCGTGACATGTGTATTGTGTTGTGTTGTACACCAGGAGTAAGTGTATGCGTTGTATTGTACACCGAGTGTAGGTGTATGTGTTGTATTGTACACCGAGTGTAGGTGTATGTGTTATGTTGTGTGATAGATGTAGGTGTATATGTTGTGTTGTATGACGGATGTAGATGTATGCATGTGATGTACACTGGATGTATGTGTATGTAGTTAAAGAGAAGAGAAGCACTAGGTGCTTGCCGGATGTGGCAACCGATCCAATATGCGTCCAAAAAAGACAAAGAACCAAAGTAGAAGTAAAGGATAGATTAAATGATGAGTATCAATGTTCTATTTTAGTTTTTAATATGCATGTGATCTATGACTTTGATTTAAGATGGTTATATGTGATTTATGATTTTGATTTATGATGGTTGATTTTTGAGCTAACCGGATGTGATATGTTTATTCATGATGATTTGATCAAACAACTAGTTTGACTTGTTGTGACAGGAAGTGAACAAAATCCTAAGTGTACCTTATTGATGAGCTACCAATGAGGTATGATTTGAATTTATTTCAATTTGTTTTGAATCTAATGACAATTATGTGCTTGGTAAAGGAAAACATGAAAATGCCCGGTTGGGTGGTTGGAATTGACTGTAAGATTAGCAGCAACAGTGAAAGGAATTGGAATAGGAAATAGTATGTTGGTGAAACACTTCAGGAGCAAGGCCATTGTGGGACATTAGTACCCAATAGTGTCCATTGATTGCCATGAGCATGCTATGACTAGTATGATGGTTTTGAGGCAGAGATATGCCTTGGTTTTTGGACCTTCCGATGCAAGGAAACCTTGCCAATGGAGGGGTCACCCAAGGGACTGCGTAGCAGAGAAGGGGATGCCCGTGGAACCTAGAAGGTGTGTGACTACACGAGAGGGGGTGACCGAATTTCCTGAGGGATTGCGTCACAGAGAAGGGAAGGCCAGGGATTTATTTTTTTGGTCATTAGCATTGCGAGATGGAATCAAATGCACATTGGGAGTGTTCCCTGGAACAATGAGCTGGTAACTGTTCACTGAGAGGACAACAATGCAGGATTGTGGCACTGGACATTGGAAACAGTTTTGAATTTGGTAGTGGATTCTGGACTTCCTGGGAAGGAGGTGAATCTTAGTACTACTTTTTAGGTTGGTGGTGTGAGCCTCTGGATTCCCTTGTTGATTGATGAAGGGATTATATCATTTTATTTGTTGGTTTAGAAAATGTGCAAATGTGTATATGTGTATATTATTGTAAATACTGTATCGAGTTGGATTTATAAAGCTCCATAGACAGTATGGTTATTTGCTGGTTGAATAAAATGTGTATGAGTATATATGTGGTTGTTATTGTAGATACCATAATGAGTTGTGTTATAAAGCTCCAGTAAACAATATGATTGTCATGTTTTCTGTAGTGGTCATTGTAAATACTGCAACGAGCTATGTTATAAATCTCCATAGGCATTATGTTTTGTTTTCAACGGCTTGTTGGTTTATAAGTGTCACTGGACACTGAGGATAGTGTTCCCCCAAGGGGGAGGGTTTTGTAACAACCCTAGTAAAAAATCCAAGTAATAAAGTTAATAAACGCAAAATAAGACCAAGGTCATGGGACACACATTCCGAGCTGAATGTTGGGCAAAACATCCTAGTGGGTGTTTATTTCGTTTATTATGGCTAAGGAATTGGCAAAGGCATTGGCAAAAGCAAAGAGGCATTAATTGACATTTTATTTATGGAAATAAAGGAAATATGGCTAAGGAATTGGCAAAGGCATTGGCAAAAGAAAAGAGGCATTAAATTGACATTTTATTTGTAGAAATAGAGGAAATTAGGAGAAAAGAGAGATGAAAGGTCACAAATTTGCATAAGGAGGAAATTGAAGGGAAAACAGAGGAAAATGAAGAAAATAGAGGCATCAATGATAAAAAGGCTTCTAAGGATCAGTTCATGGCGTTTTGGCAGGTTTTGGGTGGAATTCAAATTCTATTATGTTGTTTGTGTGATATATTCTTTCCACGACTAACCCCGAGTACTAGTTTATAGATATGTTTGAGCCTTAGGCTATTAACTTATTTCCTTGACGTAAATGAACTCTTAACCAAATAAAAGCAATTTTGATAATATTAAAAAACAATTTTTTTTATAGATATTTAATTTCACCACAAGTTTTATTTTATTCAATAATAATAAATGGAATTTATCCATATAATCTATCATATAATAATAAAAACTGAATCAAAACTAAATGATACACTTTGACCATTAAATGATACATTAAAAAGTGTTATTATAATAATTCATTAAACCGGAACTTATTATAGCAATTCATTTGTGATTATTGTTAACATTTTATTTTTTTTTGTCGAGGCTTTTAGGTTTTAGAGAGATTTTTATAGTTTTTTTTTTCAATAAATTTTTTTTCCTCTAAATTCTTTATTTTATTGAAGTTTCATAATTAACAAGTATTACATAGCAACTAGTCTCTCCAACTTAATTTGAATGTAGTTAAATTAAATTATAAAACAAAAATATAAAATTATTATAATTATTTTTTATTATTCTATATAAATTCTCATAAATCTCACCTAAAAAATAATTATATAATATTTTATATTTTTTTAATATTTTTGTTAATTATAAATAATACATATTTTTTATTAAATTAAAATATTATATTATATATTATTTATTAAATATGATATGAAATGTATATTCTATATCATGACTCATGAGCTTCCAAAATTAAAATGTTATTGTGGAACCAAACACAAATATCTCATAACTGATACATTAATGGTTACATGTCTTCTAACGTACTTACAAACTAGCGTGATCTCAGTTCTTAAGTGGTTAAATGTCCGCTATCTCGAATTTTGATGGACAATTCGGAATCAATGCCTACGCTATCCAAATCTGCCAACTCTCGAGTCTCCAACATGAGACGATAAATTCATTGAAAATGTACAACTTCATTTAATTAATAAGAAAATATGGCCACTTTGAACGTGAAGGTATTTAAGTCATACTTGAGTATTTCATATGGCAGGCTATCCGTACTGTTAATGGGAAGATTAGAATTTGATTTGTAGTGTCATTTACTCATTTGCCTTGTGCGTAAATTATGAATTGTTTTGTGCATTAGTTGAATTATGTAATGTTAAACTATGAGTGAGATGTTATCATAATGATTGTGCAAAGATCATTAGTTGAGCTATGTAATGTTAAACTATTAGTGAGATGTTACCGCAATGATTGTGCAAAGACCATTAGTGGAGCATGTAATGTTAAACCATTAGTGAGATGTTATCGTAATGATTGTGCAAAGACCATTAGTGGAGCATGTAATGTTAAACCATTAGTGAGATATTATCACAATGATTGTGCAAAGATCATTAGTCGAGCTTGGTTGCCCCTTGGGATAGTTTAATTCCCCTAAAGGTGGTTGTCATCCTTAAACCCTTCCATGAGATTTGAACCTATGACTTGGTGGGAACTAACCCCAAACAAACCAATTAATTTACACCTTAGTTTAATTCCCCTAAAGGTGGTTGTCATCCTAAAACCCTCCTGTGAGATTTGAACCTATGACTTGGTGGGAACTAACCCCACACAAACCAATTAATTTACACTTCATGGGTTTTGAAGAGTTACATTTTATAATATAGATAGATTTTCTTACCGATGTTGTAATTGTTGTTTGTATGGTAAAAACTAATTAATTGCAATTATAGATTTGCATTACAATTTGTTTATTTTGCAAATTTTGCACGATATTGAAAAGAAGATAACAATTTTCTCATTAAAATGAAAGGATTTCTTTTGTACTTTGTTTTAGTTGCATACGTCAATAATGAGTTAACAATGCTACTGTGTTTGAGATATCTTTTTACTAAATTTTACAAACATATAAAAAAATGTACATATTATTTGCAAACATATAAAAAATGTACATATTTATTTTAATATAAGAGTTAGTCTTTGAAAAGAAAATTGGTTCCCAGTTTCTTAAAACAAAAAAAATTTATTGCACAAATTGGAAACTACCCAACAAAAACATATGTTGCAACGTAGGGGATTTAATGGTGTTTAAAACCTCTGATATTTACGCTGTAAGGCGTTTCCCTCTGGGAAGAACTCCCTAAACTGCCACTCTGTACCGTTTATCACCGTCGATATTGTGTTAGACGATTGAAATGTTATGCACCATAGGATGAGTTGGTTAAGATATATTAGTTGCCGCATTTACCAGTTAATCAATCATCAGTTGGATGTGTTTTGGTTTTGGGGACTCTCAGTCTAGGGTTTAGGATGCATGCCTCACATATCTGTGGGGCCTCTCCTCGCCGCACAAGGGTTCATTCCCCCGCATGTCTCTGCAAACAATGCATGTATACTTTGCTGCAAATGTCCAATTGTTTCCATACATAACTTCACTTACTCACAGATAGTGTTTCAATCTGCATTAGTGGGTTTTTAACTTTTCTCCAAGGTTTCTTTGACGGCCTGAGAGAGTCACAGCGACTGTGAACACAACCGGTTTAAGACGTAGGGTTCACAACACGACTTGACAAAGTCATAATGGTTGTGAACATATTCGCTCAAAGACCTACAGTTTTCCTTGTGGCTCAAGACACCCACAACGATTGCGATTTTTAAGACCTGGGGTTTAAAATGGTTTCAGAAAATTACATTTCGTTGTATTGTTTTTAGAAGTTTTCTCATGCCACCATCCCATCGTAGACGATTTTCGCAGTGATCATGACCATGATTGTTGCAGGAACTGTCGGTATTCCAGGAAACCCAAGCAAGGAATGCGAAGAACAACCCTACACAAAATTTCTGTTATAGAATTATAACGCCCGCTATACACTTCTCTGCTACAGATATATAACGGTTGTCACTTGTCTATTTTATAGGTTCGGCTCTCTCAGGGCGGCCTGCAGAAACGATTTTCCACTCACGACTGTGAATATCACAAGTTCATCGTTTACATTCTCTATTACTTTCTTCTATTTCTTCCATAAGTGAGGGCTCAAACTTCATGTCTAGCCCCATTAGGGTTAAATAACAATCTACACTTCATAAAAAAGTGGCTTTAATGATGCAAACATGAAACTGTCTTTGAATGACGTAGTCTATATGGTGGATCTATAATTAATTCAACTCCTTTCTTGGCCTTTTTGGGTTTGCAGCTGAAGCAGCCTTGATTTTGATTCGTCATGGAGAGTCACTGTGGAACGAGAAAAATTTGTTTACATGGTGTGTTGATGTACCATTGACACAAAGAGGGGTAGAAGAAGATATTGAAGCTGGAAAGAGGATTAAAAATATTCATGTTGACATCATCTTTACTTCTGCATTGGTTCGGACTCAGATGATTGCTATGCTTGCAATGAATCAACATCGCAGGAAAAATCTTAGCACCCAAAATATCCAAAAGATGATTGCTTAAATAATTTTGTTTTGGGCACCTCTCTGTTTTATTTAGTCGCCCTAGTATGAAGTGCAAGGGTAGGTGTTTAATAGTGTTATTACTTCTAGTTTATATTTTCACATTTTGAAAAATTAAAATTTTTCAATGATGCTAAAAAATGTATATCATTATGGGAAAACTGTTCAAAAATAAGGGATACTCTGTTGAAAATGTAAAATAGACTAATGCTTGCAGTAATGGTTTGGACACTTCTCTGTTTTATTTAGTCACCCTGGTATGAAGTGCAAGGGCAGGTGTTTAATAGTGTTATTACTTCTTGTTTATATTTTCACATTTTTGAAAAATTAGAATTTTTCAATGATGCTAAAAAATGTATATCATTATGGGAAAAATGTTCAGAAATAAGGGATACTCTGTTGAAATGTAAAATAGACTAATTGTTATAGCACCATTTACCACTCTTGGTAGATCTGATGCTCCGATTATGGCCTAGGGCAAACCTTCCTTTCCAGACTTGGTCCAAAATCTAAAAAACAATGTTTTATTTCCCATACACTACTTTTCCCTGTGTTAAAAGCGTGTACACGTGGGTCAGTATATACCAAACCCGCGTATATGTGTTAAAACATTTAAAAATAATAAATCTCCTTAAATTCAGGCAGAGTTTATGGGTTTTGTTTAGATAATCTTTGGCAAAATCACATAACCAATCTTTTGTCGACGCGTTTCGAACCAACCAGTGTGGTTTATGGGTTTTATCGTTACTCACCTACTACAGCCCGTGGCCCAATTGAAAAAACTAATTTGGAGAAGTATAAATAAACCTCCATGGGAAGGCCTAAAAGAGGAGAAGAGATGAGATATTGAGATTATAGTTGATTAAGCCCTGATCGAGTCTGAAGAAATCCCTATGCCTCCTGCATTCCCCAAGCTTTAGGAAACTCTTATTTCCTGTTTTGAGATATCCTTCATCCCTCTTATGATATCCCTGTGTATATTGATGGAGGAAGATTGCTGAGGCCGGGATAAGACGGATCTGGAGGACAGTTCCACTTAGAGCTGGAGGAAGACTCGGGTTGTAGTTTTCCACCTTTCATTTAGCTTACATCAATAAATAAATGTTGTTATGTTCCTGATATTTATCGTGTTTATGCATTTGATCCATGTTGTGATTTGTTTATAAATCTTATATTAATGTGTAATTGTTCATTTGTGTATATGATCTAACGGATATATCATGAACATGCTTTCCATTACTGCTGTTGTATATGCTTTGGTTAGATAATTTACACATTTCAAAGGCATCAGAAGAAGCAGAGGGTTTGAACCCTATGGGATCTACCCAAACGTAGGACCTCCGAGTAAGAAGACTTCTTCCCAGTTCAGTAGTTAAAGCATTTAAATTGTTTGTTTGCGGATTTCTTATTGTTGTATGCCCTCCGCTCTGTTGGGGTTTTCAACCCAAGACCCTAGGGTGTTCCCACCCACAACAGAATTGGCGACTCCGTTGGAGAAAACATTCTTGTTTTTCCTAGTTTGGGTTGTTTGTTCTCAACCAGGGTTTGTTTTCTTGATTGATTGCTTTTACAGTGTCATTGACTTATTAGTTTCCGAGGCATCAAATCTGATCTTTTGGATCAGGCCTTGATTTTTTTTTATACGCTCTTTTCTTGGAGTACAGTCGCGTATACACACTAGTTTCCTCAAGCAGACTCGCATATACGCGAGTTTCCTGTGTTTGAAACACGTGTGCACGCCTTTGTGTCTTTACACAGTTGCATATACATAATTTTGGATTTTTTTTCGAAATATTTTGCTCAGTTAGGTTTGTTGCCTGGTGACTTTTGCTATTTTCTAGTCATCCACCGTCTGTAGAACTCAGTTCTCTTGCAAGTTTTCGATTTCGAATCTCCTTCTTAGTGAAAAGCCTAGTTGGCTTAGGATTGCTTTTTGAGTAGGGTTTTGTTTTCGGCCTTGGGTTCAAGGCTTCTATCTAAAGTTCTTGGATGTTTTGATTTTCCAGAACAAGAAATTGGTTTTGATTTCCTTTATAACCCATATTTCAATTTGCTTTGCTTGGCTTTTGATCCGAATGGAAAATGGCATCAACCCATGGTATTCATCCACCCATGTTATTCATCCACCCATGGAATTTACCCATGGTATTATAAGTGGCATCCACCCATGGTATTGTAAGTGACATCCACCCATGGTATTTTCCCATGGTATTGTGACATTCGCCCATGGTATCCATTCACCCATGGAATTGACCTATGGTATTGTGACATCCACCCATGGTATTCATTCACACATGGAATTGACCCGTGGTATTGTAATTGAAAAATACCGATATGCCATCAAGATCGAGCAAAAGTTTAAACAGAAGAAAAATAGTAGAATGCCCAATAAACAAAACCACAAAGAATTTTTTATTAAAACATATAATAACTATAAGGACTACATTGTGGTGGACAATCTGTCCTTTTACAAAATGTGACTTGTTACTTATAGTATTTTTCAGATACAATACTACGGGTCAATTCCATGGGTGAATGAATACCATGGGTGGATGTCACAATACCACGGGTCAATTCCATGGGTGAATGAATACCATGGGTGGATGTCACAATACCATGGGCAAATACCATGGGTGGATGTCACTTACAATACCATGGGTAAATTCCATGGGTGGATGAATAACACGGGTGGATGAATACCATGGGTTGATGCCATTTTCCATTTGGATAAACTTTCCCTTTTGGTTGACCTTGTCGTTTTTCATGCCTTTTTGAGTGTCTCTTTGGCAATCTTGAGAGTTTTCTTTTTGACATTTTATCGGTTTGCTAAAGTCTTTTGCTATTGTTCAAATCAGTTTGGACGAGTTTGTAGTCCTTGTTGTTTCAAGTTTCATTTATTAATGAGTTTCATAACTTGCGAAGTGTAAGGACTCCTTGTGCTTGTTTCTTGATCTTTGGAATTTAGTAGTTCTTTTTGTGACCTCAAAAATTTCTTTAGTTTCCTTAAAAGAAAAAGACAAAAACATAGCTTTTGCCTCTCTTTTTTTTTTTTCCAAGCTTTTGGTTTTTTGGTTTCTTTTGGTTTTGTTTTTGAGCAATTGTGATCTTTTTCAATTTGTTTGCTTGGTTTTGAGGGAAATTTGTTTTTAAATTTTTGCCCTCTTCATTGTCAAGTTGGCTTATTGACTTTATAAACAAGCACTTTTTCTTATAGTGTGAGTATTCATAGGATCTTGCATCGTCATTTAAATTTGCATTAGGTTAGTTTGCATCATAAGCATTCTTAGTCTTTTTAGATTTTGAGTGTGTGTGGAGTGTTTAAGAAAAAAAAAGAATAGTTTGCTTATATAAGTTTTTCGTAGAACCAAGTAGAAATCCCTCTTTACCGAAAGAAAATAAATGCATGCATATAGTTAAGTTTCTATTGGTTTCTCTTGCGTCAAAAACATCATCAATTTCACTCCCGTAATTCTTTTGACTTAAAGAACAACCCTCTAAAATCAAGCGATTTAATAAAAATAACTAGAACTTTTTAATTTGTCATTAACAAACACCAACAAGTTTAAGTTCTTTAGGGCCTTGGAATAGGTGAGTGGAGAGTTAACTCTCCAAGGCCGCTCAAATTATCAAACATAGAAGTTGAATAACGAGCGAAATCTAGTGTCGTTAGAAAGACTGGGAAAGCTCCATGACTGGGAGTTAAGCACGAGGGAGAGTGAAGACAAGGAAGAGAGATACCCCCTCTCCTACTTGTTGGATCCCGCCTCACGACTGTTCCGCTCGGCTTTTGATATGGACTGGTTCCCATAGTTGCCTTTCTTAGGGATCACGTAGGTGGTTGCAGAGGGGAATCCCGTGGCACATGAGGTAGACGTTGCATCACATTCATCAGTACTTCTGGAGGGTACCCTTGCAAAGCTTGGGTGCTTTCACTGGTAAAGGTTGTTATCTGGAGGTCAATGTAACTGTTTTTGTTACCTTCGCTAGTAGGCAGGGGTCGTTATTACCCCAAACTAGTTTCAAAAGGTCCTTGATTTTCTCTTTCTTGTATTTTGGTGTCCGATGCTCATCACTCGGAGCGGAAATACTTGGAAGTAGTTTGATTGAATGTATCTTTAGGGATTTTATAGAGAGTGCTCTTTGCTCCTAGTTGGCCTAGCTTTACAAATTTTTTGAGTCTTTAATTATATTTCTTAAAAATAATTAAAAGTGGTTGATCAACTAGTTCGTCGGTCTAGGAGGCTTCGTGGGCTTTCACCTACGAGTGCTGAGCCTTCTCCTAGAAGGCATAGGAGAAATTCTGAAAGTGATTTTCAATAAGTGGCAACACACGCATTTGAGATTGATCCTCTAATTGGAGTTATTGATTCACAAGATAGAACTGGTACAAGTAGAGAGTTGGAGAGGAACACTCTAGTTCTTTCGAGAGTCCTCTTCCAGTTGGAAGACATTATTGAGGTCGAAGAGCTTCTTGAGTCTCTTTTGACTCCTAATTCTCCTCTTCCTCCCGATCACCCGGACTTTTTATTATACATCGGGACTCCGACCAACAGGCCTTCGAGCCTAGGTTTATTTCGATCTTTTCCTTCGATGACCACTGTTGGGAGCATGGCGTCCACCATGAGTGCTACTGGTATGCAAACTCTTGTATCCGTACAAGGAGGAGGAACAATTTTTATACCTTCCGTTACTCCTAGCACTGCTATATTTGGCTCTACCTCCATTCCATCTTCGAGTGGGGGCACCCAAGATTTTGCCTCTAACATTGACTTTTTCCCTTTTGGAATGTCGATCAATGCAACTCCTTCGGTTCCGTTAAGTATTCCATCAGCTGCCTCCACGACTATGACTTCCATGGCAAGTGGGTCAACTTCTTTTCATGTTTTCCCTTTTTAGGGTGGTCATATAACACATTCCAACCCATATTTAGGATCAGTACCTTTTCCCTCTACGGGTCAAAGTTATAATCCTTTTCAAGGCTGGACAAACCCTGAGGTTAGTGAAATTGGAGCCAGGAATCAATCTTATTTCGGCCAACAGGGAAATATGTTGTATTCTTCTGTCAGTTCATTCCATAACTTTTCTCCCTATGCTCATGCATGGAACCCTTACCAAGGGCTCTCTACTCCTTTTAACACCTCTCTAGTGGGAAATTTCACTGGATACAAAAAAATTCGGCAGGAGTTGGTCAAACTCCGTTTTTTTCTGGACCATAAGGAGCTCCTTATGATTCAGATGGGTCTACGAATTACTTAAGGCAACCTGGTGCCTTCACAAATCCAGGGTATTATTTTTAGAACGTTGGGAATTTTGCCCAGACCGGGTGGAATCCTTAGGGTCCTCTACGACTACCTTTTCTAGCAACGTTAAACTTGCAAGATCTTTCTAAATTAACTAATGATCCAATTAGATATAACCTGACCTGGCCTTCGGTCCCAACCAAACTTCCCTCAGATATACCTAAATTTTAAGGGAAGACTAGTGAAGGTCCAGGTGACCATGTAACCACTTTCCACTTATGGCGTTCGTCAAACTCCCTGATAGATGATTCAATCAGGTTGATATTATTCCAATGTACCCTAACTGGAAATGCAGCTAAGTGGTACATTGAACTACCAGGGGCACCTTCGCTTCTTTCGATGATTTGGCTACAATATTTTTGAACCATTTTCAGTTGCATGTTCACTACGATGCTAGAACTGAGCTATTAGCTAATTTCCACCAGGACCAGGCAACCCACATTTCAAATCACATCTAGGAATGGAGGAGAAGGAAGAGGCTCATTAAAGCCAATATTCCACAAGAATTCCTTCTTGAATGGTTTCTTAAATCTTTACAACTTGAGATCTCTAAAGATGTATCGCTCTCTGGTGTGTTCACTGAAGAACATGCTATTTTTAAAGCCCAACAGTTAGAACTTATATATTCTCAATTTGGGGTTCTTCCAAAAATGATGCCTGAAGCTCCTAGGTCCAAGGTTGATATAGCCAAGCCGAAGCCAGGTCCCCATGCTGATGGGTTAGTCGGATCGATCAATGCTAACATGGCTAACCTGCTAAATCAATTGCAGCAGTTGTCTTTACAAACTGCTTCTTCTATGCAAGCATCACCATCAATGACTATGCCTTCTCAACCTACATCTATAAATGTCGTCCAAAATTCTAACCCCAAAGGAAACCAACAATCTGATGGGAAGAAGAAAGGACGAGGTAGGAAAAAGAACCAGGATGGGAAGGGCAATGCAAACAAACCCGACAATGATGTCGGAGGGGGTAGAAAAGAGTCTAAGAAAAAGTAAAATTTCCATGCAAGTTATGCAATGGAGATCATTTGACTCATATTTGCCCTAAGATCCAAGATGATCAACGCTTATTAGTTCAGCAGGGGTCTTCTAGCTCCCAAGCTGTCCTAACTAACCCTTTTCCCCAAGGGCAGCAGTTACTTGCTAGCGCGAACTCTAGTACTGGTACCCCTGCAGGGGGCAACCAGGAAGGGGATAATACATCAAATGTTTACATGATGAGTTCACATATTGACATTGCTACACGATCATGTGATTATGGTGAATCAAAATCATCTAAGGCTAAGTTTTCTCCCGATGCTTCAGAGCCACTCCATATCGAGAGGCCCTTTATTGAGTCTATACCTCAGATGTCGAAAGGCTCTGCAAAATGCTCGACCATTAACCCTAATGTTAAGGCAGCCCAAAACTACTTGACTGTAGAATATATGGCTCAGAGTTCTTGTGCTATGTCGGCATTAGAGGTACTCCAATTGTGCCCCGCACAAAGGAGTGCATTACTCACTGCAATTAGAGCAGTTGATCCAAAAGATTCTCTTGTGCTTACATTCGATATGTCAAACATCAAGAAGAGACTCCCACATCATATGGCTTTCCAGATAAAGTCTACATATCGAAAGACCAATATCTTTCGAATTATGGTCGATGATGGAGCTTCCACATGTGTAATGTCCATATCATGTTGGAAGGCTATTGGATTGCCTCAAGCGGTTCCTTCACCTACTCTATTGACAGCATTTGATGGTCATTCTCATAGGCCGCACGGGATTATTCTAGCCTTTCCCATCTGTGTTGGGGGAAAGGTGTTAAATATTGAGGTAGAAATAGTCGATGCGAATATGGATTACAACCTCCTTTTAGGAAGGAATTGGATTTATGAGATGATGGATGCTATTGTTCTTCGTTATTTCACATCCTTTATTTTCCTCATGAAGGGAGAATTTTAAAGGCTGATCAAATGGATTATTCTTTGGGTGACTCCCACACATCTTCTGAGTCTAATGTTCCATTGGTAGATAATCCCAAACAACCTGTAGAGAATTTAGGAGTTGGAATGTACTCTTCCTTAATGGGTACCTTTGATCTTCTTGCTCCTACAGCTAGAATTAATGCTATTGCATCCTCCAGGGCACCTTCTCGAAAAGATTTCTTTAGAACTCATTATTTTTCGGATCCTTGGCCCTTACCCTCATCTACCAGCACATTAGATGAGGGGAAGGTAGGTGGAATGGCATGTCCTATGTCTGTAACAGAAATTTCTTATCAGTATATTGTTAACTCTGCAAACTCCGATCCTACTCCTTTTTCACCAGAGGAGCTTAATGGGGATGTGGCTCCTACCTGGACTCTAGACTCGGCTTCTGCTCAGAATTTCTTAGATACTGTCTTTCCATATGAAGAAGTAATTCTGGAAGCAATGACGGGTGTTGAAAGACCATGGAATGATTTGCATCATCGTTCGTATTTCCTCCCTCATTTGCGGGAAGTAGAATCAAGTTTGTCCATTCCTTCTACTAGTGATGTTCATGCAGTTTTAAACCCTTTGGCCCCAGCACAGTTTTCTGCCGAAGGTAACATGTCTGTTACCTCACAAACTGTTCTAGTGAACATCTCTATGAATCCTAACATTATTGAAAATGTCTTCAATGGAGCTGTCTGTTCCCCTGAAGAAATTCAAACTTATACTGATCTCTTCAAAGAGTTTCATGATGTGTTCGCTTGGTCTTATGAGGAAATTCCTGGAATAGATCCATTTATAGTCCAGCATGATATCAAGACGTACGAAAATGCAAAACCTATTTGTCAAAAACTTCAACCCGTAAACCCTAGAAAAGCAACAATTATCAAAGTTGAAGTTAAGAAGTTGCTTAAGGAGGGTTTCATATACCCTGTTCCTTTAACTGAGTGGGCCTCTAATCCAGGCCCCGTAGACAAAAAGCAAGGAACGATTCACGTATGCATAGACTTTAGGGACCTAAATAAGGCTTGTCCTAAGGAAAATTACCTCATGCCCTTTATTGATTAGATTATTGATGAATGTGCTCTCTTTCACGCCAAGTGATTGTCATCCTGCAAAAAAATATATTTTAAATCATTAAATCCATGTTTAAAATTTTAAACTCGTGCACACGCGGGTTCGTTATTAACACAGTCACTTATAGGGCTTTCCTATATGTGGGTCACCGGTATCCAACCCGTGTGTACGCAAAGCAAAATTTTTAAAAGTAATTCCTTACAGTCAAATTTATGAAAAAACATCTAAAAAGCATAAAAAATAATAGAAAGTATGATTTGAGGGTTACATGGAATATTTGAACGGTTGAATTTGATGGAAGAAGCTTGCTTGGGTTTTTCTCCACAACTCCTTGCTCAAAACAAAAATGAGAAAACTGTGAGTCCAAAATTCCTTATATAGGTTGAAAAATGAAAATTATTTTTTCTAAAGTTGGTTTTGCTTTTGTGGGATTTTTGACCTTTTGGCTTGGAGTGTTGGGATCAGTTGTTTTTACAGGATATTTTGGAGATTTTTTGAGAAATTGCTTCGGTCCCATGACTGCAGACCCGTCATGGCAGGTATCACTTTCTTACTGGCATATAGGTTAGGGAATATCACTTTCCACTGCATTTTGCATACTAGCCTCCATACTGCGATATTTTTTGCCATAGGGTCGACCCCATCATGTCTTGATTCATAAACCATTTTCACTTGCTGACTTATAAAATCATGATATGATGGTAGAGCCAACCTTTACATGGGCATATTAGTTAGATCCTTGCTAACATCTATTGCCCATGCTGCTATATTGAGTAGGCTCGGGAGTCCTCTTTAGTCCCACCATGACTTATGCATTGGAGACTCATTCTCTTTCTTCTTCGCTATTTTCTGGATTTATACCCTAGAGGCTCCTTTGTGTCAAGTTGTACTGCTGCATTGCATGTTGACCTTTTGTATCTTTTGGCCTTGAGACGGTTTCACTTGGACTCATGTTTAAGCCACCTTTTGACCATGTCTTCTGCAAAATCAACATTGCAATCACTTAGCCTCTGCAACTTGACACACCCTTTTACCCATGGAAAGAACATTCCTTTGAGTGTCATTGACCAGTTTCGTCACCTTACATTAAGCATAGGAATGTTCCCCTCCCAGGAACTAGAGCATCTGTTTTTGGACACTCGTTCTTTCCGCTATATTATAGCATTCTTTTATTCTTTTTCAAGCTTCATAAATATGAAAAAGACAAAAAAATTATATATCCCAAAAAGAGCGGGAATGGGACATTATTTCCATAATTTATGGCAACTAGAGTCAGTTGTGTCGCCCTTGAACAAAGCACTCAAAAAATTAGTCTTTTCTCCATTTGGGTGGGCTTTAGTTGGAGTTAGGCGAGCCTTAACCTTGTTATCGAGTCAATACTCCTCCAATTGGTTATCTCTTCCAATCATATGGAGAGTTTGCTTATGCCTCCTGCATGACAAGCTTATACAAAGTTATCAGATGTTGTCATGTAGTCACAATTGAGTCATGCTTTTGTTCAAGGGAAGTAAACCTAAGTTGGCCTCTCCGCGGTGTCTCTTGACCTATTTTTCAGTCGATTATTCCTAGTTGTTAGAGTCGTGTCCATTATCACATCAGCTATTTGGTCCTTTGCTCGTGTTGGTTTGAGAAGGTCTCCATTGACTTCTTGTTGGTGGGTCTTGCTCTTATTGACTACAACAAATTGCTCTGAGAGCAGATCTAGAGCCACACCTTGGCCCTATTTTCATTATTGACAGGTCACCTTGTGCTCAACATCGATTAGTATCATGGGTCTTTGACTGAGTGGTTTCCCTTGTGTTCGACATCAGCTTTCATTATCACACATTGGGATTCGTGCAATACCTTGGTTTCCATTTGAACCTATTGGTGGATTCCTCGCCTCTGTGCCAGCTTTCATTATTGGTTGGTTTAGAGGGTTTCTATCATGCGCTAGCTACATCTTGTGTACACCGGAAATGTGCTTCGGTTGGGTTACTACATCTTTATTCATCTGATTCCCTCCACATTATTGGCCTACGAGTTACATTCGCGCTAGATTGATGAAGGATGCCTTAATTCCTTCCTTTTAGTTGATAATTAAAGTTTATCCCTTTAGGAGTTCCAACATTCTTGTTTTAATATTGACAGCCATCACCAACCTCATCAAAAAAACCATCAAGCATAAAATGCAACAACACTAGAGGAGCCCCTTTAGTCCAAAAAAATTTATGAGGCATTGACTAGAGAGGAATTAGAAATGTCAAATTAAGTACACTTTCAAGAATCATATCAAGAGAAAGGCAAAGGGTAATCAAATTTAGAAGCTCATAAGAGAAAAGTTCCAAAGGAATCTACAAAGAATGCGCCAATGGATGAAATGGATATGATAGACATATAGGAAACACATAATGTTGATGGGAAGGAGGACATGGATATGGATGAAATCACACTCTCAGACCTCATTGAAGAATGGACATGTAAGGACCCATTAAATATACTAGATTAGCAAAAACTTCATTTAGATAGACATATCTATGGCTAAAAAATATTTAAGGGAATGTGACTTCGAAGGGAGCAAGTTGATCCCTAGAAAGTATTCACATCTAGACATAAAGCTTAAAATATAATCCCAAGCATGTGAAGTAATGCAAAAAGAGAGGGTAAAAAATAAAAAATGAATTAATACAGGAGATAGGGGATACACTTGTCAATTCTAGACAAGTGGCTTTCTTAACGGAGGTGTTTTCTGCTACCCAACATTCTTCTCAATGAATATGAATTTTGTGGGATATAAGAGGCCTTAACTGTTGAGGCAAACAAAGGCTTCTAAAAGAGAGAATTTGTAGGGAACTCCCTATGGTAGTAAATTTATAGGAGACTAAATGTGGTAGTGATGATGTCAGCTAAATAAAATCTAATTGTTGGAGAGGATGTCAAACCATAGCAATATATTTTGAAGGAAAATTAGGGGAATTCAATATCTTATGGTATCAAAATTAAGTAGAATTTATGGATTGGATGGTTATCCTAAGGATAATCTCTGATATATTCCACTACTTAAGATCAAAATAATTAGGATGCATAACAAGAGTCTAAGTGCCAAATATGATGAATGAAAAGGCATGCTTTCTTAGTAAGTTGGCTAGCAATAGAGAGCCTTGCCAAGATAAGTGATGAATTCTAGGTAGAGAATTCAAGATGGTGACATCAATGGAAGAAAAAGAGGGAGGTATTTTTATGTTGGACACAAACTCCCAAAACTCCGAACATTTGATGCAGCACATGAAGTTGGCTGATGTGGAAACAATTAATGCAATATTCACATGGAACAATTGTCATGGCGGTAAGAACCAAACAGCCTCATGCTTAGATAGAATTTTAGTCTCAAAATCTCTCTTAGAAGTGGATGTATTCTTGGAATCATCTATAGGATTCCTTGTAAAGGTTTGGATCATTAGCTAATATGTTTAGAAATAGATATTAAAGTTGCCCCTAAAAATAAACCTTTCATATTTAAGAGTTTATTGCTTAAGGATCCATCCTTCCTTGATAACGAAAAGGCATGGCTGGAAGAGATTCAAGTCCAGAGTCCCTCCAATATGGAAACGTTTCAACAAAATCTCAATATTCTTAAGCCAAAAGTAAAAAAATGGAACAAAAAGGATTATGGAAACATTTTCCAAGCAAAACAAGAGTTGGAGGTACAAATGCAAGAGGTTAAAAAAAATAATGATGGAGGGAAGAACTAAGGATTTGGTTGCAAAAAAAGGATAACTGCTCACAAAAATATAGGACAGAAGGAAACAATAAGAAATATTATGGAGGAAAAAAACAAGAGTCCATTGGCTTCGAGGATTTTTTTTTAATAAATTGATGATCAAAAACCAACATTATAACAAGATATTTTACTCAAAGATGAAGGAGGACAAAAACTCACAAATAACAAATAGATGGAGCAAGAATTGGTTAGATATTAGGGATCACTTTTAGTTGAGCCAAATCAAAGTCAATGGTGGTCAATTTAGAGGATCATAGAAAACATCCCAACTTTGGTTCAACCAGATCATAATGTTGCCTTAATGTGAGAGGCATCCTACCTCGAATTCAAAGAGAAAGTAATTTCCATGTTGAAAATCAAAGTGTTAGGTTTGGACGAGTTCACCACATATTTTTTCTAGGCTGGTTGGCACTTCCTTGGGAAAGAAATCCATGACATGTTGGAGGAATCCTGCAAAACATGCTCTTTATTTCCAACCTTGAATGCCACACTATTAACACTAGCATCAAATCTGATAAGGCCTGAGATCATGGCTGCTTCATACCAATAGCCTTACACAATGTGATATGTAATATTATTTCGAAATACATTACAAATCATTTAAAGCCGCTCTTGCCAAATCTAATTTCAATGGAGAAAACTGATTATGTGGAGGGTAGACATATCTTGGATGGAATATTAGTATCTCATTAGGTATTTCATTTGTTGAAAAAAATAAAAAAAGCAGGGATCCTAATTAATCTTGAACTGTCTAAGGACTTTGAAAAAATTAGTTGGGTTTATCTCTTTAGTGTTCTCACATCCTTTGGCTTTTCAATTAGTTGGATTAATTGGGTAGGCACTCTAGTTGCAATCCCTTTCTTCTTAATGATGCTCAATAGATCTCTTTCCTCAATATTCAAGTATTCATGTGGAATTCAGTAAGGAGACAGTCTCTCACTATTATTATTTATTATTATTGTAGAAGTGTTTGGATGCACCATAAAGGAAACAATATCACAAGGAAAGATAAAAAGATTAAGACTCTACGGTGATGATCTTCCCGTCTCCCATCAATAGTTTGTAGATGATATGATGTTAATGGGATTTCCTGTAGCAAGAAAAGCTAGATATCTAAAGAATATCATAGAGTAATTCATGGAGGTCTAACGTTCATCCATTAACACGGGTAAATCTCAAATTTATTTCTCTAATACTAACTTAGTATTGTATGATAATCTAGCTATATTGTTGGGTTTTCAGTGTAGTTCTCTTCCTAATAAATTTATGGGGGCACCTTTGGTAGATAACTCCATTAGAACTATTCACTGGAAGGAATTAATCAAGAAAATATCCAAAAAATTGGATTTCTAGATCTTTAGATCTCTCAATTTTGCTAGAAGATTAGTCCTATTAAAATCAGTCTTGCTAGCCATTTTGATGTATCTTCTCTCTACATTGGTAGCACCCAAATGGATCGTTAGATCCATTAATATTAATTTATAGATCCTTTCTCTGGGGAGGGTTTGTGTAGGAAATATAATGGGACCTTGTAGCTAGGTATAAATTATTTCATCCCAAAATGGTTTGATGTCTTGGTCTTTGTGATCCAAAAATTATAAATAATTTTTTGGAGGCAAAATTATGGTCGAGGTGGATCTAAGGTAGCCGTGAGGTAGCCAAGAGTTATGGAGGCATCTTTGGAGTAGGGAATACATCCCCTCTCAATCATGTCAAGAACACTTGAGATATCAAAACCCTATTAAAGGATCTTCAATATGAAATTTGGCCAACACTAATAAATTCATCGTACAACATTGTTTTTGGGAAGTTTGAGAAGGAAATGATGCCTTGTTTTGGATGGAATCATGGAAGCAAAATCTAAAGTTTGGTATCTAGCCATAATTTCTTAATATAGAGGAGATTATGAAATCTAGAGGTCCCTTGACAGTAGCATATTATTGTAACCAGACAACGGAGTGCACCTCATGGGGAGAATTTCAAAATAAGGAAAGCTGGCCTCAAACTCTTGATCAAGCCAATATAGACACATTAATGAAATAACTTCACAAATGAAAGATCCCACTCTCTAAGGGTCATAACAAACTTCAATGGAGCTATAACTAGAAGGGTATATTCATAATAAAAGAGGTATATCATCTAGCTACAGGTCACATCAATCTTCCTCACCAATCGATCTAGAGTAGGTTTGGGCTCAAAATTTATGGCCCCAAATTACCCATTTTCTTTAGTTGTTAGTACATAAAATATCATTTTCATGGGATAAAATTGTCCACAAAGGATTTGAAGGCCCTTCCCTATACTTTTTTTGTATATTGGATGTAGAGGACATGGAGCACTTTCTTAATACATGTGTTTTTTCTGAAACTCTATGGTCTCAACTCTTCAACTTATTTGGACAGTTAGATAGGAATAGGAATCAAATCATAGAAATAATTAACGGTTAGAGATCCTCTATGACAAAAAAATCATATCATATATTGAGCTTGGGTCCTCATTCTAGTGTTTTTTCTATGGAACATATGGAAAGAGGGGAATAATAATATATTTATAAATGATCATCAGAAGGGGTGGTAATCTAGGAAAAAACATTGTAGAGTGTCCATGAAATAGTACTACTCCACCCTTGGTCATTGTCGAACTAGGAAGTTAAAGGTTTGGATGCCACAATTTTTCATAATCTCTAGTTGTATCTATCTCCTTTTATTTATCCTTTGCCTCCAAGAATCCCATCTTCTAGTCCTATGGCTCCCTAAACCCCTCCTCCCCCTAGATTCCTTAAACTTAATTTTGATGGGCCATGTAAAGGTAATGCAAGTTTCACTACTCTTGGAGGAATATTCTCTGGAAACTATGGGAAATTTATGTTTCAATTTGCAAATAATATGGGACATTCAAGTAACAATGTAGTTGAATTTGCAATTGAAGAGACCCGCCTTATTATCACATCATCACAAGGCTTCTCCAGGATGAATTTGGAGGGTGATTCTTAGGTCGTCATCACAAGAGTAAAGAAATTGATCAATGGAGGTTCTTTATAAAAAATTCCACTGCCAGAGATTGGAAAAATATATCACACATATTAGCCATTTGATACATATGATTTGAGTCATTATTCCCTCTCACGTTAGGAGAATAGGAAATAAGGTAGCAGAACTTCTGGCCAAATTGGGATGTAATGACATTCATCTTCATCTTTTGATAACCTGGAACAATCACTTATGGGAGGACTAGATACAAAGACCTCTCAATCTAATAAACAAAGATAGAGAAACCCCATTGGGAGTGCAAGAACAAGAAGAACTTGCTTACATTTAGGAACAACTCTACAACAAACCAAATATGCACCTCTAGTCAATCTAGATATTGTGGCCACCATTGATATTTCCATGTCTTCTTGATGATTTCAATTAACTTATGATTTTTCTACTACACTGGGAATTTACAAGTATTGTGGCATAATGTCTTGCATAATGGAGTCTTGGTCAATAGAGATTTTTTGCATGTGTTTGGTTAGTTTATGGACATTTGGGACAAAAGAAACATTTTTGTTATAATAGGAAAGGAATCATTGGAGGGTCTTGTTACAACAAAATCTAATACCTTTATTAACCTTTTCCATTGGTCTGGTTTAATATGGCAGACCATGGAAAAAGGAATTTTTATATTATGTAATATGGTATCAATTTAATATATATGAGCTTATTTACAAAAAAGAATAACTAGGAATAGGAAAAGAAATTGAAATTGACATGTACAATAAAATCAACTCATTGATTTTAGTGTACGTGTATAGATATAGTACTGCAATGAGGAATATGTGACACCTTTATATGCAAACCACGCAATGGAGTTTGAATTCTGATAAGAGGAATCATAGTTATAACAATACCATTATCTTATGATCATAATCCACTAACCAAATTTAGTGAGTAGAATAAATCAATAACACTACAATAGACACATAGAGAGAGTGAAAAGGAAGATGAACACCATTTGTAGTCACAATTCTATCAAAGCCCATGAATACTAATTATTCTATTAACCTCTGAAAATATCATTTAAGATTTGTAAAAATAATATTGTCATGTTAATAAACATAGTTGTGCAAGCCATGGAATTTTTCTAAATATAAGAAATCTCGATTTCAATGTACATGCATCAATTTCAATGTTCATTTTTCATGTTTCTAAATTAATGCATATGGAAATTTACAAGCACACCAAAATCATTGCATTGAAAATTGAATAGAAAATGAAATAGGAATAGGAATAGAAATTGAAATTGACATATACGTTGAAATCAACACATTGATTTTAATGTACATGCATTTCTTTTGTGTACATATTTCAACATTTATAAAATAAAACTTTTGAATAATGCTCTATGTGTTCTGAACAAACTAAGGAAACTAAGTAAATTTCAAATGATCAAATTAATCTTAGACATAAACATAGACCTAATGATCATCTACAAAGTACATGCATTGAAAGAGTACTCTGATGAGGAATAAGTGGCATCTTTGTATGCAAACCACACGATGGAGTCTGAATTCTAAGAAGAGGAATCATAATTAGAAAAATGCCATTGTCTTATCAAAATAATCCATCAACTAATTTAGTGTGATGCACAAATTAACAACATTATAATAGACACGTAGAAAGAGTGAAGAACACCATTTACAATCACAATCCTATCAAAGCCCACGAATACTAGTTAATCTATTAATGTCTAAAAATATCATTTTATAATTTGTAAGAATAATATTGTCGTGTTAGTAGACATAGACAAGAAAGCTACAGAATCTTTCTAATTATAAGAAAACCGTATTTTAGTGGACATACCTTGGTTTCAAAGTACATTTTTCATCATTTCTGGACCATTGTATCTAGAAATTGACATGTACACTAAAATCAATTAATTGAAAATTGAATAGAAATTGACATATACATTGAAATCAACTCACTGATTACATTGTACATGCGTTGATTTCCATGTACATTTTTAATCATTTCTAGATCACAACTTCTAAATATCATTCTCTATTTTCTCAATAAACTGAGTAGATTTCAAATGGTCAAGTTAATATTAAATATATACATATGCATAATGTTGGTTATCTACAAATTGTGTCAGTGTACTAAAAACTATAAATAAATAAATAAACAAATATTGTCATTGATCATTTTTTATAATACTATCTATACTTGCACCCAACTAAGGAAAGTGAGTAAATTTGAAATGGTTAGATTTATAATAGACATATACATATATCTAATTTTGATTATATACAAATTGTATCATTGTACTAAAAACTTAATAAGATAGATTAGCATTGGTCCTTCTCAATAATACTCTCTATAATTTCAACCAATTGAGGAAAATGAGTAACATTCAAATGGTTAGATTAATGATAGGCATATACATATACATAATATTGACCATCTACAAATTGTGTCACTGTAATAAAAATTGACATTAATCCTTCTCAATAATACTCTCTATACTTTCAAGAGTAAAGTGAGTAAATTTCATCCGATTAGATTAATCTTAAACGTATATGTATACATAATGATAGTCATCTACAAATTTTGTGTGACCACCCATGACTAAAACCAACCTAGACCTAGATTCATGTTAATCCAAATCTATCAAGTGCCAACAGGGATCAAATCTCTTGAGGTGAAAACCTATCCTCAAGTTTTACACTCTAAAAGAGGTTTTCACCTTGAAATATTTGATCCCTCTCAATGCTTGATAGATATGGGTTAAGATGGATCTAGGATGGTTTATAAAAATTTATGGATAACTTTTGCCTTTAATTTTTTTATGTCAATATGCATATTGAATGTTTTAAGGTGTATTTTTCATACAAATCAAACTATATTATTTGATTTTAATTATATTATAAATGCATATTGTAGCGTTTATAAATATTGATGTATAGTTCTATCTGGAAAATTTATCTTCACTGAGTTGTCAATTAATATTACTAGCAAGTATTACTAGCTATTATCAATGAATGTAAGCTAACTCATCACCATTATTCAAGGAAAATCACCCCACTTAATTTGTAAGTGGGTAGCATTTTGTTCTTGCAAGATGTTTTTGAGTCTTAGGCTATTAACTTATTTCCTTGACGTAATTGAACTCTTAACCAAATGAAAACAATTTTGATAATATTAAAAACCAAAAAATTGTATAGACATTTAATTTCACCATAAACTTTGTTTTATTCACTAATAATAAATAAAATTTATCCATATAATCTATTATATAATACTAAAAAATTAATCAAAACTAAATAATACACTTTTTACCATTTAAAGTTAAATGATACATTATAAAATTTTATTATAATAATTCATTAAACCATTTATAATAATAAGAATGGGATGAATATTTGGTTTTGAAAAATACAATAATTACAAGAATGAGAATATTTGGTTTTGAAAAATACAGTTAGGCAATGAAACTTATTACGGTCATTCATTTTGTGATTATTGTTGGCCTGTTTTTCTGGTTTGCGGCGGTTTTTGGGGCAGATTTTCAAATTCTTTGTATTTGCATTATTGTTTTATTTATTGAAATTTTATAATTAACCCATGCTAAATAGTTGCTAGTCTTTACTGCTAAAACTATTATAATTATTTCAAATTATATGGGTTTTGTGTTTTTTGGTATAGAGTCAAGGCCGCTCAAGGAGTGCGTTAAATATTTAGGCTTTCATCTCAAAGTTAAGGGTTACTCCAAGAACGACTGGCAATGGCTCACAGAGAGATATTATAGAAAGATATACGCATGAGAACATAGGAGTCTTTCCTTGGCAGGTAGAGTCATTCTCTCTCAATCTGTTTTATTGCAGATGGTTGTTTATTGGGCTCATTTATTCTTCCTCCCGGCAAGCATTATTCACAAGATGTCCAAGGTTACGACAAATTTTATCTGGGGTGGAAAATCTGAACAGCGGAAGTTCCATCTCTCCAAAATGGATAGTATCTCATTGCCTAAGCGTCTTGGAGGATGGGGTTTAATGGATTTGAGGGTTTTTGGTAAAGCTCTATTATGTAAATCGCTCTGGAGAGGGATCTTCGAGGAAGGACCATGGAGTGTCACTGTAAAACTAAAATATATGAAAGGCAAAATTTGAAATATTGGTACAGATCTGGAGCAATAGGAACCAAACATGGATCAACCATTTGGCTCAGTTTTCGGAAGGTCGAGAAATTCTTTTTAAAGAATCTGAGGTGGAGGATTCACTTTGGAAACAATATCTTAATTGGTTTTGATTCTATTGTATGCAGTCGTGGAAACATTTCCATTCCTGAAAATCTCTTATATCCCCTTCACAGAAATGGAATCTTTACATGGGATAAACTCATTTTCGAATGGTGCGGCCTTGTTCCTTTATGGAAGGATGCCACTGATCTTGGTTTGCCAGTCAAACTGAGTTCTTCATGGAAAGCTGTCAAAGATGCTCTTGAAGGTTGCGGGATTCATCGTGGAGGGCCGACTGATCACCTAACTTGGACTATGTCAAACACTCATGTGCCAGTCCGAGTAAAAGACATTTACTCTGATTTTATTTCTTCAAAGGTTCCGCATTCAAGCTCTAAATTTCCAATGGTTCTCTGGAAATCGGGGTGCCCCCCTAAGATGATACTTTTCGCATGGTTGGTGTTTAATAATAAGAACCTGACATGGGACAACTTGAGGAAAAGAAGCTGGCACGGCCCAAGCAGGTGTTCGATGTGTGAATCTGACGAGGAGTCAAATCTCCACATGTTCTTCCAATGCAAATCCTCTCAGCAAATCTGGTATGATCTGGCCATTCTTTTTGGTTTTCCTCATGTTGTTTTTGTTTCTATCCATGCAGCTTTCGAATGGTGGTGCAGTCAAAGGGAGCCAAGGCGTTTTCTCATCGTTATTATGTTATGGTGTGCATGGAAACGGAGGAATTATAAAATTTTCAGAGACTCAAAGGATCCTTATATATCCATTTTGCATCGCATCATTGCAATCTTTGATTCAGTACCAAAAAAGCAGCCCAAAAAGAATGGGCCCGCTACATGACTCTGGCTTTTTGTCTATGGAAGTATTGGTGGATGTGATGTCCTGGCCGTTCTTGGAATGTGCTTCTCCTGGTTTTTTTTGTGCATTTTTGCCATGTTCTTGAACCTGATGTATATGTTTTGTAATATGGATGCTCCTGTGTTTTCAGTTCTTTATGTTTCCATAATGAGGTATTTGTCTTTCTGTACAAGATGCTTCTTCGGACATCTGACTTACACTTGTTTCTCGAGATGTCTTGGATCGTGGCTTCTCTTGCTACCCTTTTGTAACTTATGATGGTTTTTTATATTGTCTCAATATAATCTATGATGTTTTTTCCTCATAATAAAAAAAACAAAAACAAAAACCAAAACAAAACAAAACAAACTATAATTTATACACAATAAATTACAAACAATAAATATAAAACTATTATAATTATTATAAACAATAAATATAAAACTACTATAAATATTTCAGATCATGTTATATGGGTTCTGGTAAATTTCACCTTTAAAAAAAATTTAAAAAATTAGATAGTATCTTATAAGTATTTTATCGTATTATTGGTTAACTATAATTTATACATATTTTTTATTAAATTAAAATATTATATTACATATTACTTTTATATTATTAATTTTTTTATTAAATATTTAAAAATATAATTTATACATATTTTTTATTAAATTAAAATATTATATTACATATTATTTTTATATTATTAATTTTTTTGTTATTAAATATTTAAAAATATATATTTCATTTTGTTATATATTTCATATTATAACGGACGAGCTTCCTAAATTGAAATGTTATTTGGTTAGTATATTAATGGTTACAAACTAGCGTGATCTCAGTTCTCAAGCGGTTAAATGTCCGCTATCTCGAATTTTGAAGGACAATTCGGAATCAATGCCTACGCTATGTTCCGTTAACTGTTGAGTCTCCAAAATTAGATGATAAATCCATTGAAAATATACAACTTCATTTAAGTGAAAAGAAAATATGGCCACTTTGAACGTGAAGGTATTTAAGTCATACGTGAGTATTTGATGTATTTGATATGGCAGACGATCCGTAGTGTCACTGGGAAGATTAGAATTTGATTAGCAGTGTCATTTTCTCATTTGCTTTATGCGTAAATTACGAATTGTTTTGTGCATTAGTTTATATTAAGCGTGGGGAGTTAGTATTAAACAAATTTTATGTAGAGAACACAAATAATAACCAGTACTGGTTTGTCAGCGATCAAAGCCACAATGCACACACAGAAAATGATAAGTACCAAATCATTAAAACGTGGATAGTGAAGTACCTACTTGAAAATATTAAAGAATAAGAACCCACTAATTAGATTGTATATAAATAAATGAAAATATTATTAAAAAAATAATAAAATTGAATATATAATAATAATAATAAAAGAAGTTTGAAATCATGTCTAATATATCATTTTGATTGGAGCTTGGAGCTGGGAATTGAACAGTTATGTAATGTCAAATTATTAGTGAGAAGTTATCACCATGATTGTGTAAAGACAATTAGTTAAGCTATATAATGTTAAACCATTAGTGAGATGTTATCACAATGATTGTGAAAAAACGGATAGTTGAGCTATGTATTGTTAAACCATTAGTGAGATGTTATCACAATGAATGTTAGTTGAGCTATGTAATGTTAAACCATTAGTGAGATGCTATCACAATGAATGTGCAAAGACCATCATCCCACTATCACAATGAATGTGCAAAGACCATGAGTGGAGCATATAATGTTAAACCATTAGTGAGATGTCATCACAATGATTGTGCAAAGGCCATTAGCCATTAGTGAGATGTTATCATCATGATTGTGTAAAGACAATTAGTTGAGCTATGTAATGTTAAACCATTAGTGAGATGTTATCATAATGATTGTGAAGACAATTAGTTGAGCTATGTAATGTTAAACCATTAGTGAGATGTTATCACAATGATTGTGAAAAGACCGTTAGTTGAGCTACGTAATGTTAAACCATTACTGGGATGTTATCACAATAATTGTGCAAAGACCATTAGTGGAGCATGTAATGTTAAGCCATTAGTGAGATGTTATCACAATGATTGTGCTAATTGAGCTATGTGATGTTATCACAATGATTGTGCAAAGACCATTAGTGGAGCATGTAATGTTAAACCATTAGTGAGATGTTATCACAATGATTGTGCTAGTTGAGTTATGTAATGTTAAACCATTAGTGAGATGTTATCACAATGATTGTGCAAAGGCCATTAATCCAGCTTAGACACCCCTTGGGATAGTTTAATTCCCCTAAAAGTGGTTGTTGTCCTAAAACCGTCCCATGAGATTTGAACCTAATGACTTGGTAAGAACTAACCCTACACAAACCAATTAATTTACACCTCATAAGTTTTGAAAAATTACATTTTATAATATAGATAACTTTTCTTACCAATAATGTAATTGTTGTTTGTAAAATAAAAACTAATTAATTACAACTGTAAATTTGCATTACAATTGGTTTATTTTGCAAATTTTACACGATATTGAAAAGAAGATAACAATTTTCTCATTAAAATGAAAAGATTTCTTATGTACTTTGTTTTAGTTACATACGTCAATAATGAGTTAACAACAGTGATTAAAATGAAAAGATTTCTTCCGTACTTTGTTTTAGTTGCATAAGTCAATAATGAGTTAACAACAGTGCTAATGTGTTTAAGATATCTTTTTACTAAATTTTATAAACATATAAAAAGTGTACATATTTATTTGCAAATATAAAAAAAAATTACACGATGATGTGATCAATATGTGTTATGGTAAATTTAGTTTTAAATAATAAGCACTATGGTATTATTGGTTTCATTGTTTTTTAATTATATTAGTTGTATATTATATTATTTTTATCTAATAGATATAATATAAATAATAATAAAGTTATAGTTAGTGTAATTATAGAAATAAAATTGTTGGTAAATGGTGATAGATATTAATCTAAGATAAACATCAAAACACTTATGATACATCGCATGTAGCTAAAATTAAAAAAAAATCATAAAAATAATTAAATTATAACTTTATGTAAATTATTATTATTATTATTATTTATAAAAATAATTAAGATAAAATTAAACTTACACTAAAGAAAGGAATTATGTGACAAGATTTTTAAACATGGATATTCACTCTCACTTTATCATTGGGATTTTTAATATTAAATGGCCTTTGATACAATATTATGGGTTATTACCATGGCTTATCAATATCCTAGAATATTCCATGGAGATTAAAACCCTATCATCCATCTAATCATTATTGATAATTAAATTAAAATATTAGAAACCTTATTCCAAAATAGGCAAGGCTATCAACGTGATTAATTACTTATTTTATGGTGCTTATTGTATTCCGACGATGAATATTCCTACTTCTTAATGCACAACACATATTTAGTACACCTTGGAGTTTTAAGGTAAAAACTAAGCTATTGCACCAAGAATGCCAAGCATTACCTTGTGCTAGTTGTGTCAAAATGCAAACTCATGGTGATCAGAATAACTAATGCTTGGGAACATGTTGTAGGAAGACTATTGCTAAATTTTATGGTCATAAGCTTGGATAACTATCAATCCCTCAATAGATATGGGAGGAAGGAGAAAGGTCTGTATGATGCAGCAGATTGCATGGCAAAAGAGATTGCCATGAAATCTTGAAGAAGGCTTAGGTTGAGCTTTCCCTAGGAAGCATTAGGAATCCATGGGGTTGAGTCATGGTGTTTGTTAGGAGTTTTGTGCTTTCGGTCTTTTGTGATTGTTTACGCTTGATTTGTAGTTTTGATTGTGTCGGGTGCATGGCCATGCAACTTTGTTGTGGTGTCGTATTGTTATTTGTTTTTCATGGTTTTCTTCTTGTTTGCTTCTTGTTATTTCCCTTTATGTTTTGAGGGTCTTGGGAATTGTTTTGGGAAGAGGAAAGTTGATGGAGCTCGAGAAAAGTTGAATGAAACCCAATAGGTAATGAAAGACTCGGATGAAGCTCAGTGCATGTATAATGATAGCTAAAGGCAAGAATATGATAGTCAGTTGGATTGGTTATGTCCATTGGTGTAAATGGACGGTGGCAGGACAGTGATGATGAAGCTAACCAGGAAAGGTAAAGTGAATGGATTTGAGGTGTAAAATGTCTCGGCTATGTTGGGAAATGTTGTTCTCAATGTTCTGCATGTTGTGTACAGATAAAGGGATTTATATTAACTTTAACCTTGTGATATATGGTAATTATGTTGTGATCATGATTATGTTGATGTCTCTATATGTATACATGTATGCATGTATGTCGTTGTCTGACAAGGTCGTCAAAGATCATGATTGTTTTATGGTAATGTTTATATGTATGTAAGTATGTATGTATGTATGTATGCATGTGTGTCATTGTCTGACAGGGTCGTTAGGGATCATGCTTGTGGAGGAATGATTGCTTATGCAGGTGAATGGCATGAAGAGGTTCCTGGTCTTATGAGGAATCAAGTGGGAAGAGTAGCCCTAAAAAATCTATGAGGTCAGTATCATGTGGATATGAATTGATATTATGTGATTATACTATGTTTATGTTATGGTAGGTAATGCTAAGGGGTGGAATGAAAGTAGTGTGATCTGCAGCATGTTGGGGCAAGCATGGATGGTGGAAAGACACTAGAAGCAAGGTTGTCTGGTAGAGACAGTGTAGTCTCTGGATGTGTAGTACTACTATTGTGTATATGTTGTACATATTGTACATGTTGTACCTATGATGTTGTATACATGCAATGTTGTGTAGATGTCGTTTATGCAGCGCTATGTATAGATGGTGTTGTGCGCATGTTGGATATGCAATGATGTGTACATATGGCGTTATGCACATCTTGGATATGCATTGTTGTGTACATATGGTGCTTTATGCATGTTGTAACTGTGGTGCTATGTACATGTGGTGTTGTGTACATGATTGCACATGTGGTGATGTGTGCATGTGGTGTTGTGTACATGTTGTACATGGGGTGTTGTGTGCAAGTGGTGTTGTGTACAAGTGCTACTGTGTACATATTGTGCAGGTGGTGATGTGTGCATGTGGTGTTGTGTATATGTTGTATAGGCGGCACTATGTACATGTGGTATTATGTACACGTCGTACACATTATTTTGTGCATGTGTGGTACTATGTATGTGCATTGTGTAGTCATGGTATCGTGCCATGTGTATTGTGTTTTGATGTACACTGGGTGTAAGTGTATGTGTAATATCCCATATCAGGAATATACCCCAAACATAAGCAAACTCCAACCAGAGATGGACTGGGAGGGCATTTACCAGATATGTCGCCTCTAAAAAGAGGACAAGATCCGGAGGCTACATGGCCCTTTCCAGACTCTGTCTAAGAGTATAATAGAAACACACAAGTAGCATAATAACCGATAATGCTCACAGAGATACAAGTAACAATGATAATATATATATCAAATAAACCATAAACAGATACACAAGAAATGCAGCGAGAAATGCTAAGCCATTTTATTATACTGAGCAATAAATGAGTACAAGAGGTGATTAGATAGATGGCACCTCGACTTGCACAAGGCAAGTGAAGAAATACTCTCAGAATGACCAGAATGGCCTCTCTGTGTGGATGCTGCTACTGCTACTAGAAAACAAATGATGATTTGGGGTTTCTCCCCTCCTCGAAAAAAGTTGAAACTCTAGATTCGGGCTCTACTCAAGAAACCCAGAAAAACCCAGAAAGATTTCTTGGAATGGCCTCACACTAATCTGTGTCCCAGCTGCTGGGAAACTACCATGCTATTGTTGTTGCTGGAAATCGAATGAGGATTTGGGGCTGCTCCCCTCCTTAGAAAAGGCTGAAACTATGAAATCAAACTCTACTAAAAAAACCCATAAAAACCCAGAAAGATTTTCTGAAATGGCCGACCCCCGAAAATCACCCCCTTGGGGTTCTGCGCAGTTCCTCAAAGACGCAGATGAAACTGCTATTGAAATGCAGATGAAACTGCTACTGAAATGCTGATGAATCTACTGCTGGAATGCCAATGGAAATACCTTTCTCGAGCAGGCACTCGAAGGCCCCCGGGGCTAAGGGTCAGATCTCCGAACGGAGACACTCAATGCACTAAACAGTGCTGCATACTAGCTAAACAGCCAACGTGCTCTAAGTCGAAATGACTATCACAAATGCTCATAACTGGAATGATCCCAAATGAGGGGGTTCCTCTCTATTTTATAGCCTCTGCCTCTCACAATCCCTAGGCTCACTTTCTCCTGCATGATCCCCTTCTTGCCATGTGTTTCTTCTCTCCTGCGCAGTCCTAGCTAAACAGCCAGCGTGCTCTAAGTCGAAATGACTATCACAAATTCTCATAACCGGAATGATCCCAAATGAGGGGGTTCCTCTCTATTTTATAGCCTCTGCCTCTCACAATCCCTAGGCTCACTTTCTCCTGCGTGATCCCCTTCTTGCCATGTGTTCCTTCTCTCCTGCACAGTCCCTCCATGTGTCTGCGTGGGCCCCATTTCTGCGTCCCCCTTGGTTCCCCCTTAAGTCACAACGTTGTGCTACCTAGGAAGTGACTTTTTATTCTAAAGTGAGTTATGCTCCCCCTTCCTTACTTTTTATTTACAAATAACTATAGAAGGCAAAAATCGAACAAAATCAAATATTCCAATTAGCCATAGCTAATTAGGAATATTACAGTATGTGTTGTATTGTACGCTGGGTGTAGGTGTATGTGTTGTATTGTACACCGAGTGTAGGTGTATGTGTTATGTTGTGTGATGGATGTAGGTGTATATGTTGTGTTGTATGACAGAGGTAGGTGTATGCGTGTGATGTACACTAGATGTATGTGTATGTAGTTGAAGAGAAGAGAAGCATTGGGTGCTTGTTGGATGTGGCAACCGATCCAATGTGCGTCCAGAAAAGACAAAGAACCAAAGTAGAAGCAAAGGACATATTAAAGGATAAGTATCAATGTTTTATTTTAGTTTTTATTATGCATGTAATCTATGACTTTGATTTATTATGGTTACATGTGATCTATGATTTTGATTTATGATGGTTGATTTTTGAGCTAACCGGATGTGATATGTTTATTCATGATGATTTGATCAAACAACTAGTTTGACTTGTTGTGACAAGAAGTGAATAAAATCCTAAGTGTACCTTATTGATGAGCTACCAACGAGGTATGATTTGAATTTATTTCATTTTGTTTTGACTATAATGACAATTATGTGCTTGGTAAAGGAAAGCATGAAAATGCCCGGTTGGGTGGTTGGAATTGACTGCAAGATTAGCAACAGCAGTGAAAGGAATTGGAATAGGCAATAGTATGTTGGCGAAGCACTTCAGGAGTAAAGGCCATTGTGGGACACTGGTACCCCATAGTGTCCATTGATTGCCATGAGCACGCTATGATTGATATGATGGTTTTGAGGCAGAGATATGCCTTGGTTTATGGACCTTTCGATGCAAGGAAACCTTGCCAAGGGAATGGTCGCCCAAAGGAATGTGTAGCAGAGAAGGAGATGCCCATAAAACTTGGAAGGTGTGTGACTGCACGGGAGGGAGTGACTATATTTCCCAAGGGATTGCATAACAGAGAAGGGAAGGTCCGGGATTGATTTTTTTGGTCATTAACATTGCTAGATGGAATCAAATTCACCTTGGGAGTGTTCCATGGAACAATGAGCCAGTAATTGTTCACTGAGAGGACAACAACGCGGGATTGTGGCAATGGACATTGGAAGCAATTTTGACTTTGGTAGTGGATTCTATACTTCCTGGGAAGGAGGTGAATCCTGGTATTACTTTTGAGTGTGGAGGTGTGAGCCTCTGGATTCCCTTGTTGATCGATGAATGGATTATATCCTTTTATTTGTTGGTTTAGAAAATGTGCATATGTGTATATGTGTATACTATTGTAAATACTATATCGAGTTGGATTTATAAAGCTCCATAAACAATATGATTATTTGCTAGTTGAATAAAAAATGTATGAGTATATATGTGGTTGTTATTGTAAATACCATAATGAGTTGCGTTATAAAGCTCCAGTAAATGGTATGATTGTCATGTTTTTAGTAGTGGTCATTGTAAATACTACAACGAGCTATGTTGTAAAGCTCCATAGGCATTATGTTTTGTTTTCAGCGGCTTGTTGGTTTATAGGTGTCATTGAACACCAAGGACGGGGTTCTCCCAAGGGGGAGGGTTTTGTAACAACCCTAGTAAAAAATCCATGTAATAAAGTTAATAGAGGCAAAATAAGACCAAGGCCATGGGACACGCATTCCGAGCTGAATGTTGGGCAAAACATCTTAGTGGGTGCTCATTTGGTTTATTATGGCTAAGGAATTGGCAAAAGCAGAGAGACATTAATTGACATTTTGTTTATGGAAATAAAGGAAGTAAGGAGAAAAGGGAGATGAAATGTCACAAATTTGCATAAGGAGGAAATTGAAGGGAAAATAGAGGAAAATGAAGAAAATAGAGGCATCAATGACAAAAAGGCTTTTGAGGATTAATTCATGGCATTTTGGCAGGTTTTGGGTGGACTTCTCATTCTATTACGTTGGGTGTGTGTTATATTTTTTCCACGACTAACCCATGCACTAGTTTATAGATGTGTTTGAGTCTTAGGCTATTAACTTATTCCCTTGACGTAAATGAACTCTTAACAAAAAACAATTTTGATAATATTAAAAAACAAGAAAATTTGATGGATATTTAATTTCACCACAATTTTTATTTTATTCAATAATAATAAATAGAATTTATCCATATAATTTATCCTATAATAAAAAAAAATTAATCAAAACTAAATGATACACTTTTGACGATTTAAATTTAAATGATACATCAAAAAGTTTTATTGTAATAATTCATTAACGTTTATCATAAGAATGTGATGAATATTTGGTTTTGAAAAATACAGTTATTACAAGAATGAGATGAATATTTGGTTTTGAAAAATACAATTACGCAATGAAACTTATCATAACTATTCATTTTGTGATTATTGTTAGCATGCTTTTTTTTTTTAAGATTTCATAGTTTAGCAACGGTCGAGTCTCCAAAATTAGACGATAAAATTAGAATTTGATTAGCAATGTCATTTTATCCACATCAAAGAGTGAATTGACCGAATGGCTTCACCGAGCGGGAATTGAACCGATGATTTCACATCAAAGAGTGAATTGAACTGATGGCTTCACCGAGTAGGAATTGAGCCGATAACTTCACATCAAAGAGTGAATTGAACCGATGACTTCACATCAAAGAGTGAATTGAACGGATGGTTTCACATGCTTTAACAGAGCACCGATCACCGATTATCCAAGACCCAATTGACAAAATTGAATATGTAATGTTAAACCATGGAGAAGACAACAATTTTTTTTTGGGACAAAGTTTGGACGTCCATTGGGATAGTTTAATTCCCCTAAAAATAGTTGTCATCCTAAACCACTCACCATAAGATTTGAACCTATGACTTGGTGAGGACTAAACCCCACACAAATCAAATGATCCACACCTCATAGGTATTGAAGAGAAACATTTTATCATATAGATAGCTTTTCTTACCGATAATATTGTAATTATTTGTATTGTAAAAACTAATTAATTACAATGGTAGATCTACATAGTAATTTGTTTGTTTTGCAATTTTTGCACCATATTAAAAGGAAAATAACAATTTTTGCATTAAAATGAAAGGATTTATTTTGTACTTCGTTTTAGTTGCATACAACAATGAGTTAACAACTGTATTGTGTTTGAGATATCTTTTTACTAAATTTTATAAACATATGTACATATTTATTTTAATATAAGAATTTTCAAAATTTATTTTAATAAAAGAATTAGTTTTTGAAAAGAAAAAGTTAACAACTGCACTGTTTGAGATATCTTTTTATTAAATTTTGTAAGCATATAAAAGATGTAAATATTTATTTTAATATAAGAATTAGTCTTTGAAAAAAAAAATTAACAAATGTATTGTGTTTGAGATATCTTTTTACTGAATTTTATAAACATATAAAAAAACATACATATTTATTTTAATACAAGAATTAGCGTTTGAAAGGAAAATTGGTTTCCAGTTTTCCTAAAACAAAAAAATATTATTGCACAAATTGGAAACTACCCAACAAAACGAAATGTTGCAACGTAGGGGATTTAAAGGTGTTTAAAACCTCTGATATTTAAACACCTATTTTATAGTATACCCCTAACATGAACCAAATTTGCTTATACCAATAGTTCTAAATATATTTGAACCACCATCTTATAGTCCCTGCATAGTGATAGTACTAGGCCTACCTCAGGGCCAACGTATGCTCTCATGTAGTACAAATATCTCATTAACCAAGGCATTTGTTTCTATCTTGTTTCATTAGTATTACGGTAAATTTAGTTCTAAATTATAATAACTATGTAGTATTATTGGTTTAATTGTTTTTCAAGAATATTGGTAAATATTATATTATTTTTATGTAATAGATATAATGAAAATGATAATAAATATATAGTTAATGTAACTATATAAATTAAATAATTGGTAAATGTTGATAGACATCAATCTACGACAAGCATCAAAATATTTATGATATATTTTATGTAGCTAAAATAAAAATAAAAATAAAATCATTAAAATTAATTAAATTATAATTTTATGTAAATTATTATTATTATTATTTATTAAAAGAGTTAAGATATATATTAAACTATTACATTAAAAAAACATGTAAAAAAATTCTTAATCATGGATATTCATTCTCGCTTTATCATTGGGATTCATAATATTAAATGACCTCTGTTACAATATTATGGGTTATTACCATGGCTTATAAATATCCTAGAATATTCCATGCAAATTAAATCCATACCATCCATCTAATCATTACTGATAATTAAATTAAATCCATACCATCCATCTAATCATTATTGATAATTAAATTAAAACATTGGAAACCATATTCCAAAATAGGCAAGGCTATCAATGTGATTGATTACTTATATATGGTGCTTATTATTTTTCGACCATGAATATTCCTCCTTCTTAATGCGCAACACATATTTAGTACACCTTGGAGTCTTAAGGTAAAAACTAAGCTATTGCACCAAGAATGCCAAGTATTACCTTGTGCTTAAGTACTTGTTCATGGATGAAACAAGCAACTGATAAAAGATTCATTTTTATGGAAATTGTCTCCATCTTAAACTAGAAGACTCATAACTAGTTGTGTCAAAATGAAAACTCGTGGTGATCAGGATAACTAATGCTTGAGAACATGTTGTAGGAAGGCTATTGTTAAATTTTATGGTCATATGCTTGGATAACTATCAATCCCTCAATAGATATGGGAGGAAAGAGAAAGGTGTGCATGATGCAGCAGATTGCACGGCAAAAGAGACTGCCATGAAATCTTGAAGAAGGCTCGGGTTGAGCTTTCCCTTGGAAGCATTAGGAATCCATGGGGTTGAGTCATGGTGTTTGTTAGGAGTTTTGTGCTTTCGGTCTTTTGTGATTGTTTGCGCTTGATTTGCGGTTTTGATTGCGTCTAGTGCATGGCCATGCCACTGTGTTGTGGTGTCGTATTGTTATTTGTTTTCCATGGTTTTCTTCTTGTTTGCTTCTTGTTATTACCTTTTATGTTTTGAGGGTCTTGGGAATTGGTTTGGGAAGAGGAAAGTTGATGTAGCTCGAGAAAAGTTGAATGAAACCCAACAGGTAATGAAAGACTCGGATGAAGCTCAGTGCATGTATAATGGAAGCTGAAGGCAAGAATATGATAGTCAGTTGGATTGGTTACGTCCATTGGTGTAAATGGACGGTGGCAAGACAATCATGAGGAAGGTAACCAGGAAAGGTAAAGTGAATGGATTTGAGGCGTAAAATGTCTTGTCCATGTTGGGAATTGTTGTTCTCAATGTTGTGCATGTTGTGCACAAATAAAGGGATTTCTATTAACCTTAACCTTATGATACTTGGTAATTATATTGTGATCATGATTATGTGGATGCCTCTATATGTATACATGTATCCATGTATGTCGTTGTCTGACAGGGTCATCAGAGATCATGATTGTTTTATGCTAATGTTTATGTGTATGTATGTATGTATGTCATTATCTAACAGGGTCGTCAAGGATCATGCTTGTGGAGGAATGATTGCTTATGCGGGTGAATGGCATGAAGAGGTTCCTCATCTTATGAGGAATCAAGTGGGAAGAGTAGCCCTAAAAAATCTATGAGGTTAGTATGATGTGGATATAAATTGATATTATGTGATTATACTATGTCTATGTTATGGTAGGTAATGTTGAGGGGCACATCAGTGGAATGAAAATAATGTGATCTGCAGCATGCTCGGGCAAGCATAGATGGTGGAAAGACACTAGAAGCAAGGTTCCCTGGTAGAGATAGTGTAGTATTTGGATGTGTAGTACTACTATTGTGTATATGTTGTATATATTGTACATATTCCACTTGTGATGTTGTATACATTCAGTGTTGTGTATATATGGTGTTGTGTACATGTTGTTTATGCAACGCTATCTATTGATGGTGTTGTGCACATGTTGGATATGCAATGTTGTGTACATATGGTGTTGTGTACATGTTGGATATGCATTGTTTTGTACATATGGTGCTTTGTGCATGTTGTATATGTGGTGCTATGTACATGTGGTGTTGTGTGCATGATTGTACATGTGGTGATGTGTGCATGTGGTGTTTTGTACATGTTGTATATGGGGTGTTGTGTGCGCGTGGTGTTGTGTACATGTGATGCATATGGTGTTGTGTACACGTCGTGCATGTGGTGTTGTGTGCAAGTGCTACTATGTACATGTTGTGCAGGTGGTGATGTGTACATGTTGTGTAGGTGGCACTATGTACATGTGGTATTATGTGCATGCCGTACACGTTATGTTGTGCACATGTGGTACTATGCATGCACATTGTGTAGTCGTGGTATCGTGACTTGTGTATTTTGTTGCGTTGTACATCAGGTGTAAGTGTATGTGTTGTATTGTACATCGAGTGTAGGTGTAAGTGTTGTATTGTACACCGAGTGTAGGTGTATGTGTTATGTTGTGTGATGGATGTAGGTGTATATGTTGTGTTGTATGACGGATGTAGATGTATGCATGCGATGTACACTGGATGTATGTGTATGTAGTTGAAGAGAAGAGAAGCACTGGGTGCTTGCCGGATGTGGCAACTGATCCAATGTGCATCCAGAAAAGACAAAGAACCAAAGTAGAAGCAAATGACAGATTAAAGGATAAGTATCGGTGTTGTATTTTAGTTTTTATTATGCATGTGAACTATGACTCTGATTTATGATGGTTACATGTGATCTATGATTTTGATTTATAATGATTTATTTTTTAGCTATCTGGATGTGATATGTTTATTCATGATGATTTGATCAAACAATTAGTTTGACTTGTTGTGACAAGAAGTGAACAAAATCCTAAGTGTACCTTATTGATGAACAACCAATGAGGTATGATTTGAATTTATTTCATTTTGTTTTGAATCTAATGACAATTATGTGCTTGGTAAAGGAAAGCATGAAAATGCCCAGTTGGGTGGTTGGAATTGACAGCAAGATTAGCAGCAACAGTGAAAGGAATTGAAATAGGCAATAGTATGTTGGTGAATCACTTTAGGAGCAAGGCCATTTTGGGACATTAGTACCCAATAGTTTCCATTGATTTCCATGAGCATGTTATGACTAGTATGATGGTTTTGAGGAAGAGATATGCCTTGGTTTTTGGACCTTCCGATGCGAGGAAACCTTGCCAATGGAGGGGTCACGTAAGGGACTGCGTAGCAGAGAAGGAGCTGCCCGCAGAACTGTATCGAGCTGGGATTATAAAGCTCCATAGACAGTATGGTTATTTGCTAGTTGAATAAAATGTGTATGAGTATATATGTGGTTGTTATTGTAAATACCATAATGAGTTGTGTTATAAAGCTCCAATAGACAATATGATTGTCATGTTTTCTGTAGTGGTCATTGTAAATACTGGAACGAGCTATGTTATAAAGCTCCATAGGAATTATGTTTTGTTTTCAACAGCTTGTTGGTTTATAAGTGTCATTGAACACTGATGAAAGTGTTCCCCCAAGGGGGAGGGTTTTGTAACAACCCTAGTAAAAAATCCATGTAATAAAGTTAATAAAGGCAAAATAAGACCAAGGTCACGGGACACATATTCTGAGCTGAATGTTGGGCAAAACATCCTAGTGGGTGTTTATTTGGTTTATTATGGCTAAGGAATTGACAAAGGCATTGGCAAAAGCAAAGAGTCATTAATTGACATTTTATTTATGGAGCTAAAGGAAATTAAGAAAAAAGGGAGATGAAAGGTCACAAATTTGCATGAGGAAATTGAAGGGAAAATAGAGGAAAATAAAGGAAATAGAGGCATCAATGATAAAAAGGCCGATGAGGTTCAGTTCATGGCCTTTTGGCAAGTTTTGGATGGAATTCTCATTCTATTCTATTGGGTGTGTGTTATATTCTTTCCACGACTAACCCCACGCGCTAGTTTATAAATGTATTTGAATCTTAGACTATTAACTTATTTCCTTAATATAAATAAACTCTTCACTAAATAAAAACAATTTTAATAATATTAAAAAAAAAATATTGATATTTAATTTCACCACAAATTCTGTTTTATTCCATAATAATAATAAATGGAATTTATCCATATAATCTATCATATAACTAATGATAGACTTTTGACCATTTAAAGTTAAATGATACATTAAAAAGTTTTATTATAATAATTCATTAATGGTTACATTTTTCCTAACGTGCTTACAAACTAGCGTGATGTCAGTTCTCAAGCGGTTACATGTCCGCGGTCTCGAATTTTGACGGACAATTCGGAATCAATGCGTACGCTATGTTCCGGCAACCTGCAAAAGCTGCAACTGTTGAGTCTCCAAAATTAAACGATAAATCCATTGGAAATGTACAACTTCATTTAATTGATAAGAAAATATGGCCACTTTGAACGTGAAGGTATTTAAGTCATACTTGAGTATTTGATATGGCAGACGATCCGTAGTGTTAATGGGAAGATTAGAATTTGATTAGCAGTGTCATTTTCTCATTTGCTTTATGCGTAAATTACGAATTGTTTTGTGCATTAGTTTATATATTAAGCATGGGTTAGTATTAAACAAATTTTATGGCGAGAAGACAAAAAAATAACCATTCTTTCTTTCTTTCTTATTTTTTTTTTTCTTTTTCTTTTTTGGGAAGGATTACGGTAGTCATAGTGTCCAATATAAATAACTTTAAATATTATTAAAAAATAATAAAATTGAATATGCAATGTTTTTTTTGTAAGTTTGGAAGGATTACATTTTCATCATGTTCATAATTGAACGGATGACTTCACATCAAAGAGTGAATTGAATCGATGACTTCACATCAAAGAGTGAATTAAACCGATGATTTCATATGCCATTACATATAACACATCAAAGAGCGAATTGAATTGATGACTTCACATCAAAGAGTGAATTGAACTAATGACTTTAGATGCCTTAACAGAGAGCACCGATTACTGAATTGATGACTTCACATCAAAGAGTGAATTGAACTGATGACTTCACATGCCTTAACAGAGAGCACCGATTACTGAACCGATGACTTCACATGTATTAACAGAGAGCACCGATTACTGAACCGATGACTTCACATCAAAGAGTGAATTGAACTAATGACTTCACATGCCTTAACACAAAGCACATCAAAGACTGAATTGAACCGATGACTTCACATCAAAGAGTGAATTGAATCGATGACTTCACATGTTACCGATTACTGAACCGATGACTTCACATCAAAGAGTGAATTGAACCGATGACTTCACATGCCTTAACACACATCGCATCAAAGAGTGAATTGAACCGATGACTTCACATCAAAGAGTGAATTGAACTGATGACTTCACATGCCTTAACAGAGAGCACCGATCACCGTTTATCCAAGATCTAATGGACAAAATTGAATATGTAATGTTAAACCATGGAGAAGTCCGATCACCGTTTATCTAAGACCTAATGGACAAAATTGAATATGTAATGTTTTTTTTTTTTTGTAGGCTAAGATGGTGCTCATTCTATTACTTCGATCAAAAAGAACATTACATCAGTTCATAAAACAGTATCTGCCCGCCCTCTAGGGGAAACCGGGTCATATTTCCATCTGTAATTCTTAATAGCAGCCCAAAAAAAATATGTCCACAGTCTGATGGAATTTGCTAAATAAACTATGCAGTCCTGAAACTTACTAAAACTATTACAAAAGCTACTGCATTGTATGATATGCATTCTCCTATCTTTGACAAAAACAAAGCTATAACCACAAAATTTTTTGCAAGTTCTAAACATATCTTGAGTTATTCATGGTCTTCCGCAGGTTGCTGCAACGCCTCTTCCGCTTGCTCCTGCTGGTCCCGTGTTAGCATTTGCTGGATGGTGTTCAATTTCTCCTCCATCCTCATCATGGCTTCGTCCTGTTTCAGCATGGCTACTCGCAGAAAACTCAGTTCCCGACGGATGTCAGGGCCTCCCTTAGCCAAATTCACCATTTCCTTCGCCACTTGCAACAACGCCTTGGCCAGGATTCCCTTCATCACCCAGTAGAGGTGAAGGGACTGTTTATATAAGGACATGCGTCCTCTGGTTTGACCCGGGTCGTGCAGTAGGAAAGTCCAGTCTTCTAATTCCTCATCTGACTGATCTTGGGTGGCTTCCTCTTCAAGCCTCTGCATTACCTTGCGAACCGCCTGGTTGGAAAAGCGAAGGAAAGCCTATTCGGCTTTGCGCACACGGTCCGTAGCAGTCTCTTTCGGCTTCCTGTTCCTTCCCGGCCCCCGCCTGGAAGTTTCCCCAGCCCCCTTTCCATGCCCCTTTCGACCACGGGCTCTCTTGCTGTCCCGGTCATCTCCTTTGTTAGCAACGGTTCCGCGCTTCCTCAACCCATAACGCCGAATCATCATATCCTCAGCACCCGCAGGGTTCTCGTTCACCTGCTCGGTTCCTTCCTCAACCAGGTGCTCGTGATGACACCCGCTGTCCTTAGCCGCGTCCGGGGTGATGTCTTCCTCCGAGTCGTCCTGTACCTCCCAAACAGAGAAGGAAGGCTCCTCCTGCATGAGGTTCTTGCCCTTTCTATCACTGGTTTCCTCCCCTACGCCCTAATGCTCCATCGCCTATCTCTGCCTCTGCCTAGTCTCCATAATTCCCAGGGGATCGTCCCTCTTCAATCCCTGGTCTCCAGGACTGTTCGCTGCTGTTTTATGCCTCTCAATGGAGCCCGCCCCTCTTGCCCGGATGATGAACTCTCGCAATTCCTTCACCATCAACCCGCTTCGATTATATAGAGTATTCTTTGCTGCGGGGACGCAGAAGATACCGGTTATCGAATGCCGCCAGTCACTCTCCGGTGAACCACTCCTCCCTGCCATCTTATCATTACTCATTCCCTCTGCTGTGAATCCTGATGAGCCGCCTCCATCTCCAGTCATAGTTCGGGCATTAAGAACCTTGCGTTGAGTGAACTTATTCCCAACCGTTTCACCTGCCACCGTAGTACTGTCGCCCCGATCTAAGTCCTTCGTCTTGCTGTCTGGCATGATGATTTTGACAAATCCCGATTGCATCCTAATCTTACATCTGGCTCTCCACAATTCCCTATTAATCCGACCCGCTGGACCGCGCATTATCCTCCGTGGCTTGAACATGATCCATCTTGATGAGGTCTGCCAGCTCCTTCCACTCCTGATTACCTTCTATGGCTCTCCACTGGCTGTCAATTGAACTACCACGTCCATTGCAGCCCCAATTCGCCAACCAGTCTGCAGCCTGATTCCCTTTTCGACGCACATGGCGTATGATGCTGTAGTCTATACGTTTAATCAAGCTGGCTATTTCTTGGACAATGCCTGCTGTCCTCCAGCTTTTGGTTACTTTCTCCCAACCTTGCCCATTGTTGAGTCTCCTCAACATGTCCACAGCCAACTGCGAATCCCCTGTAATTTCTAGGTTGGTATAGCCATTCCTAATGGCAATTCGTAAACCTTGGTGCAGGGCCCAAAACTCAGCCTCATTATTGGTCATTTGTCCCCCCCATTCGGCATAGATCCACCTAACTTGATTATTACTGTCTCTAAAGATCCCCCCAAATCCAGCTTCTCCCGGGTTGCCCTTCGAGGCCCCGTCAAAGTTAAGCTTGATAAATTGGTCCCTCGGGTACGAGAATTTCTCTGGACTCTGAGTTCTCATATCATTGCTGGCCGAACATTTATAGTGAACCATCTCCAGTTTTAAATTAAGTTTGTTCAGGATTTCTTGTTCTTCTGGAGTAGTCTTCCAGTCATCACTTTCCCATTTATCAACTAGGATGGTCTCCCTCGTATACTCTACCACCTGCGCCCAAACTACTTTTGGAGTTTTAGCCACATTCTGGAATATCCTCCTATTCCGTTCTTTCCAGACCGTCCAAAGAATGAAAGTAGATATCAGGTTCCAAGCCCTCTGGACAACCCGGCAATGGAAGGTTTCCTTATTCCACTGAAAAATTGTATCTTTAAATTCTCTAGTGTTGAACCCTGGCTTATTGAACAATCGTTTAGTTGATATCCATAGTCGCTCAGCATATGGACATCGAACCAGCAGATGATCTCTATCCTCCTCGTCATTGTTGCACAGATAGCATTGTGAGGGGCCATTGAAACCCTTCTTACGGATACGATCCCATGTCAAAATTTTATTCTTTGTGGCTAGCCAGACAAAAATAGACACCTTAGGCCACCAATTGGCTTCCCATATAGATTTCCATTCCCAATTCCTGTCTCCTCCATTTTGTGACCCCATTAGAAAATAGGCCTCTTTGGTAGAGAAAGTCCCCTTCATTGAACTCCCCCACCGAAGGATATCTTGCCCATGGCGAACTCTGAGTTTCCTTGATCCCAAATTGAATATGTAATGTTAAACCATGGAGAAGACAACAATTTTTTTTTTGGAACAAAGTTTGGACACCCATTGGGATAGTTTAATTCCCCTAAAGGTAGTTGTCATCCTAAACCCCTCCCCATGAGATTTGAACCTATGACTTGGTGATGACTAAACCCCACACCAATCAATTGATCACACCTCATAGGTCTCAAGAAGAAACATTTTATAATATAGATAATTTTTCTTACCGATATTGTAGTTATTATTAATATTGTAAAAGCTAATTAATTACAATAGTAGATTTACATTGCAATTAATGAAAAATAGCATTTTTCATTAAAATGAAAAAAAAATATTTTGTGCTTTGTTTTAGTTGCAAACAACAATAACTCAAAATTTTACAAAATTTAAAACATAAACATATAAAAGATATTTTTTTTTACAAAATTTTGTAAACATATAAAAGATGTACATATTTATTTTAATACAAGAATTAGTCTTTGAAAAAAAAAATTGGTTTCAAGTTTTCCTAAAACAAAAAAAATGTTATTGCACAAATTGGAAACTACCCAACAAAAAAAATTGTTTCAATGTAGTGGATTTAAAGGTGTTTAAAACCTCAAATACTTAAACACTAGTATCCCCCTAACATGAACCAAATTTGCGTATACCAATAGTTCTAAATATATTTGAACAACCATCTTATAGTCCCTCCTTCCATAGTGATAGTACTAGGCCTATCTCATGGTCAACGTGTGTATAGTCATGTAGTACAAAAATCTCATTAACCAAGGCATTTGTTTCTATGTTGTTTCATTGCTGAATGTGATAATATGTGTTACGGTAAATTTAGTTCTAAATTATTAGCACTCTGTAGTATAATTGGTTTAATTGTTTTCCAAAATAATCGGGTAAATATCATATTATTTTATGTAATAGATATAATGAAAATAATAGTAAATATATAGTTAGTGTAATTATATAAATTAAATAATTGGTAAATGTTGATAAACATCAATCTAGTATAAGCATCAAAATACTTAGGATACATTTCATATGGTTAGAATTAAAAAAAAAATCATTAAAATTAACTAAATTATAATTTTATGTAAATCATTATTATTATTATTTATAAAAAAAGTTAAGATATAAATTAAACTATTACATTAAAAAAAAATGTAACAAGATTCTTAACCATGGATATTTACTCTCACTTTATCATTGGGATTCTTAATATCAAATGACCTTTGTTACAAAATTATGGGTTATTACCATGACATATAAATATCCTAGAATATTCCATGGAGATTAAATCCCTACCATCCATCGAATCATTATTGATAATTAAATTAAAATACTGGAAACCCTATTCCAAAATAGGCAGGGCTATCGACGTGATTGATTACTTTTATATGGTGCTTATTGTTTTCCGACCATGAATATTCCTCCTTCTTAATGTGCAACACATATTTAGTACACCTTGGAGTCTTAAGGTAAAAACTAAGCTATTGCACCAAGAATGCCAAGTATTACCTTGTGCTTAAGTACTTGTTCATGGATGAAACAAGAAGCTGATAAAAGATTCATTTTGATGGAAATTGTCTCCATCTTAAACTAAAAGACTCATAGCTAGCTATGTCAAAATGCAAGCTCATGGTGATCAGGATAACTAATGCTTGGGAACATGTTGTAGGAAGACTATTGTTAAATATTATGGTCATATGCTTGGATAAATATCAATCCCTCAATAGATATGGGAGGAAGGAGAAAGGTGTGTTGACTCTTGAACCTAGGTCTAATAAATTTGATCTCATGTATGAGCAAGTCAAGGTATTGAAGGAGGCGAAACCAATCATGAAGTCGATCTATAACTACTTCACTTGTGTTTTAGATCATGTAGAGCAGATCAATCCTCCTAAGATTCACGTCGTTGAGGGTCTTCATTGTAAAATACCCAACCCCCAAGTTGACTTTAAGGAGGTGGGGTATAAAAAAATTTATCTTCCTATAACTATCCCATACCTTAGTTTTAAAATAACCATCATCTTTTGATCATGAAGAGCTTTCCACTGATATAACTTTCCTCTAAAACCAAGTTGTGGTCACAAAGATATGGCCCTCAAAAGTCTTACTACTACATTATCTCACATGTGGCAACTAATCCATGTGTCCTCATTGCTTGAGCCATCTCCACAAGGTGGACATCAACAAGGTAACCCAATAACACCATGTATCTAGATTTGGAGGGTTGCTAACATGCATTATTAATTAACCCTAGATGTTCTTAATCCCTAATATTTCATATAGACAATTATATTTAGATTCAATGAGTTACTCGTGTTTCATGGTTTTTCCCTAGATGTCTTAGGTCCCATATATTTTGTATCCTCAAATGTATCCAAATCTAGGTGATTGATAATGTGCACCTTTATTGTACCCAGGATGTATTGGATCTTGAATATCTCAACTGTGGTTACAAGATGTTGCAGCATCCAGATACATCTAGATTCCACATCATGTGCCATCATAGCTACGACCTTAGATTTGTCCTAAAAACATGCCACATCATTTGGTCATGTCAGCATGCTTCATCATGAGCCATGTCATGGGCCACATCATCCCATACCAGTCTATATACCATGTAGAATGACACATTAACATGCCACATCAACACTTACCTACATGTAGGGTTCATGGGTGCTCACGTGGACTCCATGTAACTTGTATGTGGCCTACAAAATTAGTATTTAGCATTTGGAACCTAGTATCTATCATACATGAATTTCCCCATATACTTGGATGCCCAAATACATCCCATTTTTCTTCCAGGTTCAATTGCACACATTGTCATCATCCAACATTCAACATATAGGATTTCCAAATCCCCATCCAATTAATCGGGCATTGGATAATCATGCCATCAATAATCATTAAATCTTCCCCTCTTAACTTGAGGCTAGTTTGGTTGACATAACCATTGAATATCGAATCTCTAGTTTTGTCTCATGAGGGTTCTATTAACCAATCACTAGGCCATCATTCTTAGTGTGTCTCCTTTTAACTTGGTCTAGTCTAGTGGATGTAATTGTCAACTAACATACCCCCAATTTCTATCACTTACCAGTTTTGTTAACTAAGCAACCAGGTCCTCCTAACACATCTCTTTTAAGTTGGGTTTGATTTGGTTGACATATTCATCAACTAACTTGCTAGGGTTCAAACCTAACCCCTTTATTTATGTAATAAGCCCATGGGGCCAAGTCAGAGTCATAGTTAGTTAGAGAGTAAATAAAGCCCACATTAATAATAATCGTAGGTGGTTGACCCGCATTATAGAAAAGGGACCACAATTAGTTGTAAATGAGCCATATTTATTAAATAAAGTGGTTAACCCATCTTATGCAAGGGACCACTAGCAATTAGGGTTTTGGATTTCATTAAGCTATAAATAGCCTCAGTTAGTAGGGGAAAGATCATTGAGTCTTATTGTAATTGAGCTCTGTTCTGTTGGAGGTTTCCCCCTCGAAGAGGCAAGTGAACATTGTAATCTACTTCTGAGTAATAAAATATCTTGTCATTTGTCTCATTTCATGTGATAATTCTGTGTTTTGGGTTATCTTGCTTCGGATTTCTGGTATTCTGGATTTCTCGCAGATTGAGTATAATAAGTGATATCAGAGCACTTTCCAGGGCCAAATGTACCTCCAATTTTTGCAGATTTTTTTTAGGCTAGGGACGTGTTTTGACATATTTAAACCATGGGATCTTTTGTTGAGCGCATAAACCTACGGATTTGGGGAGGCATGCATGCATGAACTACAAGAGGTGGTCATGCTTGTTGAAGTCCCTTGTAATCCCTGTGGGTACCCCTTCGAGTAGTAGCACATTAGGTAGAATCATGCACATACTACATTTCCACGTACCCTTGGGTATATCAAAAGCCCCCTGGGATAAACTAAAATCTAACCTTAGATAATTTGTCGACCATCTTACTTGTACAGTACACTAAGAACAACACTCAGGGAGATTACTCACACATACAATAGGGTAGTTGGGTAGTACGGATAATGGTACGGTCGATCCTCCTTAGTTAGATCCCTAATAGATTGGTTCACGTACTATTGTTGGACCCATACATATATTGCGATCTATAGCACTTGACACTCCTTTGTGACCATAGTTCCCTCTGTTATCTGAAGATCGTCCTCTACCTTGTCTTCCAGATCAGATCCAGATTTTGGGGTTTGACTACCACTATCCAGATCAGATCTGACAGTTGGGGTTCTACCGCCACTGTACATATCAGATTCAGTAGTTGGGTTTTTCACAGCATATATCAGACTCTTTGTGCAATGAGGGTTTTGACCACCATAGTCCTGGTCAGATTGTCGTAGCACATTCTACAATACCAAGGCCTTGTGGTTTATGTTATAACAATCCAAGCCTGATTTTTGCAGGATATTTGGAAGTATTAAGTGTGAGGCCATCCCAAGATGCTTGTAAGAGAATTAGCTCATAAGCTTTAGGACGACGAGCTGGTTTCAGTGGTACCATTCACTTGTAAGCCCCTAATTTTCCAACGGTCCCAAATTTTTCCTGACACGACTTCAAGTGACCCACTTCACTAGACTCTTGAGCTTTCCCTCTTTCCAAGAATACTACTCTTAAGTAAGCTCCAAATTTTGATCGGGAATGGTGTATGCTAGGTACCAGATCTCAAGTTATGGCTGCGGAAAGGGTAGTTGAGAAGGTTGACAAACTTGAGAAAATATTCGAGGAATTTGAGGAGAAAATTTCCGCCCAGATCTCACAACTAGCAGAAGTTATAAATGTGTCTCATAGGGAGGAGCCTAGTGTTGATGCACACATAGAAGGAGAATTCAGCCATCACATTCACTTCCATGGAAATCACCACTCTTCGAGCCACTGGACACCCAAGTTAGACATGTACAAATTTGATGGCTCTAAACCTGCAGTATGGGTAGCACAAATGGAACAATATTTCTTCCTTAATGATATTTGCGAAAATGGAACTAAAATACATGTGGGAGCCCTTTACTTGGACCAAGAGAGATGGCAGTGGTGGCAGTGGCATTAGAAATTTTATCCAGGGAGAGAAACTTGGAACATGTTCTCAAAATCCATATGTGATCGCTTTGATCGAGAATTTAATTTTTTGGGTCGTCTCACTAAGCTCCGACAAATAGGTACAGTAAAGGACTACATTGCAACCTTTGAACAATTGGCCATTAGAACGACGGCCTAGGACATGAATTTTACGTAGAATGTTTCATCAGTGGCCTCAAGGAAGCCGTCCAAGCCCATGTCTAGATGCATCACCCAGATAATTGGTTGGACATATACCACAAGGCCTTAGATGTGGAATTTGCCTTAAATGCCTAGTTCACTCATCCAAATTTCATCGCAAAGGCACGTCCAACCCAAGCTCTGAGCCCCAACCAAACACTTAAGGTTCAAAAGGTGTTATCGACAGAAATTTCCAGAAGAAGGAAACAAGGACTGTGCTACTACTGTGATGACAAGTACTCCCTCAGACATAAATGCAAGGAACCAAAATTCTTTCAAATTGATGCTACTAATAACAACTTAGTAGATGAAGCTCCATCCATTGAGGTGCTCGAGGAAGAAGAGGTTGAAACCCAAACTGACCCAGACATTGATCTCACAACTACACCAAATAAGTCGGTTATATCACTAGATGTCTTGGCTGGAATTTTTTCACCCAAGACTCTCAAAATTTGAGGTTTTATTAAACATCGACCAATAGAGGTATTGATTGATAGTGGCAACACTCATAACGTTTTCCATAAAAGAGTCGCAGAAGCTGGTCATTGCTTTGTATGGGCAATATCTCATTTCCAAGTCCTTATTGTTGATGGGGGGACCATGAAATGTGAAGGACGTTGTGAAAATACTAAGCTTCAAATGGGAGACTACCACCTAAAGACCCACATGTTTGCCATTGAAATGGGTGGTTGCAACATTGTAATTGGTGCTAAATGGCTTCGCACACTGGGCTCAATCACAATGAATTTCCAGGAGTTATATATGAGCTTTAAGCAGAATGACCACATTCATACATTGAGGGGACTCCAGGCAGGTGCTCCTACAATGCAAGCATCTTGCATCGAATGGAGAATCTTTTAAAAAAGGGCCATCATTGAGTAGTCTCCCAACTTAATGCCATCCAGGCCATTTAATCCACTATTCCTCATATTTGTCTTGAGATGCAATAGTTATTAGATCTCCACCAACGGGTCTTTGAAAAACCTAAAGAGCTTCCATCCTCTAGGGGTGAACATGATTATAGCATCCCTTTGGTCCCAGGTGCCCAGCCGCTGAATGTATGCCCATATCAATTTCCTTTTGCCCAAAATAATGAAATTGAAAAAATAATCAAGGGACTCCTCGAAGCCAGTGTTATCCATCCCAGCACTAAACCTTATTCATCTCCAGTGGTCATGGTTCTAAATAAAGATGGATAATGATGCATGTGTCTAGACTTTCAGGCCCTTAACAAGCTCACTATAAGGGACACAATTCCTATTCCAGTCGTTGATGATATGCTTAATGAACTGCATGGTGCTAAATTCTTTACCAAGCTAGACCTTCACTCGGGCTATCACCAAATACGCATGTAGGAAGTAGACATCTTGAAGACAACCTTCCGAACTCATGAAGGCCATTATGAATTTCTGGTCATGCCATTTGGTCTTTGTAATGCTCCATCCACTTTTCAAAGCCTCATGAACCACCTTTTGAAACCATATCTCAGAAAATTTGTCCTGGTCTTCTTCAATGACATTCTCATCTACAACATAACATGGGACAAACATCTTCAACATGTAGACCAGATATTGCAACTACTCCAAGATCACAAATTATTTGTCAAATTATCTAAGTGCTCCTTTGGCGTGGAAGAAGTAGAGTATTTGGGACACATTGTGGGTCGTGAAGGAGTGAGGGTTGATCCGAAAAATATTTAGGCAATGCAATATTGGCCCCAACCAAAAACTTTGAAGAGTTTGAGGGGATTCTTGGGTCTCACTAGCTACTATCGCAAATTTTTCCACAATTATGGATGCATTTCCAGACCCCTCACTAATATTCTCAAGAAAAAATCATTTCTCTAGAATGAAGTAGCTTAGTAGGCCTTCTTGGCTCTGAAACAGGCCATGTGTTCCACTCTTGTATTAGACTTACCAGAAATCACCAAATATTTTGTGATTGAATGTGATGCTTCATGTATGGGTATTGACGCCGTATTAATGCAGGAAGGTAGACCATTGGCTTTCGCCAGTTAACAACTCAATGGAAAACATATGGTCAATCTACTTATGAGAAAGAAATGATGGCCATCTTACATGTAGTAGACACCTGACGACCATACTTATTGGGGCGACGTTTCCAAATCTGCACAGACCATCATAACCTAAAATATTTTCTAGAGCAGTGTTTATCGTCACCACAAAAAAATAAATGGCTTGCAAAAATGATGGGATATGATTATGAGATAATTTACAAGAAGGGGCATGACAATGTAGTGGTTGATGCCTTATCGCGCCAATTTGAGGATGAGAGCACCCTTCTATCACTCTCTCTACCCATACCAGATTGGATTGAAGAGGCCCACAATGGATGGTTCTCCCGTGACCCCTCTCTGTCCCAGCTCATCAATAACTTAGAGAAGATCATAATTCCTCAACATACTACTCTTGGAAGGACGAGATTCTTTGCTACAAGTATCGGGTAGTGTTATAATTAGCCTCCACCCTCAAAACCAGCATCTTGGACGAGTTGCACTCATCTATGATTGCAGGACATTCAAGATTTCTGAAGACTTATGCACGAGCACATCATTATTTCTTTTGGACCGGCATGAAGAATGACATTCTTACTTTTAGAGTTGAATATGATGTGTGTCAACACAACAAAGGGGAAACATTCAAGTTATCGGGAACCTTACAACTATTTCCACTCCTTGCTTTGGTTTGGACGGATGTTTCCATGGATTTCATCACTGGTCTCCCAAAGTCAGGAAACAAATCATTCATCATGGTGGTGGTTGACAGACTTTCCAAATATGCTAATTTTTGTGCTCTACCACACCTATTTACCCCAATGTTGGCGGCCCACGTTTTCTTGGACCAGATCTTCAAACTACATGGCATGCCAACTTACATTATGTCTGATTGAGACGCCACTTTCACCAGTGAATTTCGGTAGGAAATTTTCAAGCTACAAGGCACACAACTCCAACTGAGTACCGCTTATCATCCCCAAACCGATGGTCAAACAAAGGTGATCAAAAAGTGTTTGGAGACCTATCTGAGGTGTTTCACTTCAGATAAGAAGCATCAATGGGTATAGTGGCTACCTTTAGCTGAATGGTGGTATAATACTAGCTATCATGAAGCCACCAAGATGACGCCATATGAGGCAGTGTATGGAAAACTCCCACCTTCACCAGTTTCTTATATCCCTGGATGTTCTAAAGTACAGGCAGTTGACCAGCTCCTACAAAACCATGTCACCATGATCACTCATCTCAAAGAAAATATACATCAAGCTCATAACATAATGAAGCAACAGGCTGACCAACATCATCCCAAGTGCTCATTTCAAGAAGGGGATAAGGTATTCTTGTGACTCCAACCATATAAGAAAACATCTCTCAACGAAAAGGGTTACCATAAACTAGCACCAAAATTATATTGGTCTTATCAGATACTTTAGTGCATAGGAGCAGCAAATTAAAAACTGGCCTTGCCACCTACTTCAAAAATCCATAAGGTCTTCCATGTATTGTGCCTCAAGAAAGTGGTGGGGAACAATTGCATGGTTCAAACAAGTCTACTTGAATTGGATGAGCAAGGCTTACTTTGGATCTGACCAGAATAGGTCCTCGATACTTGCGAAATACATCTCTGCGACTACATGATCAAGGAAGTCCTCATCAATTGGAAAGACACCTCTTTAGAAGATACGACATGGGAACCAACCACTATTCTTCAACAATTTTCGCAGCTTCAGCCTTGAGGACAAGGTTGCTTTTGATGGGGGAGGGCATGTTAGGGTCCAACGCTAACCCTTTTATTTATGTAAAAAGCCCATGGGTCCGAGTTAGAGTCATAGTTACTTAGAGAGTCAATAAATCCCGCATTAATAATAATTGTAAGTGGTTGACTCACATTATAGAAAAGGGACAACAATTAGTTGTAAACGAGCCGTATTTAATAAGTAAAGTGGTTAACCCGTGTTATGCAAGGGATCACTAGTAGTTAGGGTTTTTTATGTCATTAAGCTATAAATAGTCAAAGTTAGTAGGGGAAAGATGCAACACCCTCATCCCACATCTACCTAAGTAACCAACCAACCGAGGTAAATATGCAACGAGAGGCCACTATAATGGGATTCAACCTCCCAAGTCACCTTAAGGAAGTGGAATCGACAGAAACACACCACACATACCTTTCACATCAACAATAGAACTCCCATGAACCATCCCAACCACTTAGGTAACCAGTGCCAGAGACCAATTGAAGTTTTAGTGCATCAAACCCCTGGATGCTCCCTTGATATTGATAAGGGTGCGTCTAGGAGGCTCCAAAAGCTCCCATAGAAAGGGAAAAGGAGCTTCCGGGGACATTTTTCCCCAATGTTATGCTCGCGACTCCGAGATTTATGCCACTTTTTCAGGCCCAAAGCCCAGGTCACTACCCAAAACTCAATGACAGGTTCAGAAATGAAATTTCATAGTGTAGCAAAGATACATTTGCAAAAACATCAACAAGGACTAGACTGGAACCTTATTAGCCATGACAAGCATTTCGTCAAACATGAAAGCTACAAGTATTAACCATATAACTAAGCATAGGGGTCTCATACTTATCTAAGATTCACTATGAAGCATTGTTTCCTTATCAAATTAGTTACGTTTTCATCTATTAGGTCATAGATACATCATTCATTCATTTACAAGTAAAAACATGATGGGAGCCATACATCACCACTGTCATAATACATATTCATAACCAACATAATAACAACAGAAATACCAAGGAAACAACAGCCATATAATCCACATATGAACCAGTATAATACTCATGAAATAATAAGGAGAAATAACCTCATATTAATGAATGCAACAACCAACCAAGTTTGGGACTTCCACGAACCACCTGACCATAGATTGGTTGAACCAAATCTTTCTTTCATCCAATCACCCATGTGCCATATTCCAAGCATGAATGCGGGACTTAAAACCAAGCTCAACCAGGGCTTCTCAAGGCTACACCACCTCACCCTCATCCATAGAACCAAGATTTATCACAATCCATCCCAGATCAGTAGGCCATAAAACAAACATGGATGCCACCAAATTTCTCCACCTATGTTGTGAGGAATTTCCTTGTCTCTTAGTCTCTAGGATTTACCGCAATCCACAACGGATCACTGGGCCCTAACAGAGACTCCACCCTCTAGGCTTTACTGTATATCCCGCCATTCACCAGCAAGGATTATTGGGCCTAATCAAGGTCAACCACCTCTAGGATTTATTGTATATCTTGCCATTAAATAGTCGAGGATTCCTAGGCCCACCAAGGCACACAATACCTAGCTTTACCACAATCCACAATCCAGTTCAGGGGTCACTAAGCCAGTGGATTTACTGCAATCCAAAGTCTGGTTCAGGGATCACCAGGCCATGTGTTATTTCTTTCAGAGATCCACCTCACTCAGCTTCGAATCCATCTGACAATCCAACTCAACCAAAACATGAGAACCCCATCACACCATGGCTATCAGGGAATGGAAAGGCTAGGCTAAAAACACTGTCACAGCCGAAAAAACCCATGCTGTGATAATAAAGAACCACATACAATACCATGAATGCCAAATCTACCAAGGAAATCACACATGCAAATCGATACCTATACAGAATCCTGTTATAACTTCTTGATCCTTCTCTTTATTGCTTGCTCCTTCCTTCTTCTTACCTTCTTTGGCTTTCTTGATCCAATGCCAAAGTGCTCCAAGAAAACTCTAAGTGTCCAAAGTGAGTAAGAGAGAGAGAGATAATAATGGGAGAGCTCCAAAATTGAACTAACAAAAGGTTACCAATTGATCCTCAGAAGCCATTTTATTAATGTGGCCTCTATTTTCTTCATGTTTCCATTATTTTCCTTCAATTTCCTCCTCACATGCACCTGTGACCTTTCGCCTTCCTTTTCTCCTAATTTCCATTATTTTCATAAATAAATGCCACTTTTCCTTTCCAAAGCCTTTGCCAATTTCCTTTAACCATACTAACCGAAATGAACACCCACACTACGATGTTTTTCCCAACATTCAGCTTGGAATATGTGTCCCATGACCATGGTTATATATATATATATATACATGGATTTTTAACCAAGGTTGTTATAGAACCCTCCCCCATGGGGGAACACCATCCTCGGTGGTCAATGAGACCTACAACCAACAAGACTGCTGAAAGGAAAACATACTACCCATGGAACTTTATAACACAGCTCATTGCAATATTTACAATAAAATCCCACTGAAAACATGACAACCACACTGTTTACTGGAGCTTTATAACACAACTCATTACGGTATTTACAATAACAACCACGTATACTCGTGCACATTTTCTTCAACCAGTAAATAACCATACTGTCTATGGAGCTTTATAAATCCAACTCGATACATTATTTACAATAATATACACATATACACATATGCACATTTTCTCAACCAACAAGTAAAGGATACAATGCCTGCATCAGCAACAAGGGAATCCAAAGGCTCACACCTCCATGCTCAAAGTAGTACTGAGATTCACCTCCTCCCTAGGAAGTCCATAAGCCACTGCCAAAGTCAAATTCTGCATCTAATTGTTGAACCTCAGAATTACCCTCTCCTTGATAGCTTTTTTCACTTCTTTCCCTTGTTTTTCGATAAGATTATAGATCCCGATCAATGATAAATGATAGATTTTGTCTTAAGGAGGGCTTTAAATGATTGACATGTTATATTTGTATGTTTTTTCTATTTGAATAAGTTTTTTCAAATTAGCTATAGAACGCAGCCTATTCTACAGCTAACTGTGTATTTCATAGCTACTTCCATGGTCTGGCAGGTTCTAGGTGTCAAATGAAGAAACTGACCACATGGGCATCTATGGAATCATCTCCACATGGTTTATGTCCTAATCACTTAGCCCAGATCGACAAGGAAGCAAGCTGAAGATCGTAGTCAAAGGTGGAGTCAAACATATGATACCCAAAAGCAATAGGACTCTTCATCTACTCTTTCGTGGTTAATTAATGAATCCAACAGTTTTGTTGCAGCATTAACTCAGATTAGCCACCTGTGTTAATGGTTCTATGCAAACATCTCGCTCGAATTCAAGTCACCTATAGCTGATCAAACATTTACGCATTCCTACTGTGATACGCGTAGACCACCTGTAGCTAATTTTCCTCAAAGATAGTTATGAATATTTTCTTTTAAATACTGGTTGTACAGAACCGTGAAGGGTTTGAAAATTTTGATGTATTAAGTTCACACTTTCAACTCTGTAATTTTGAACTTTGTTCCTGTTTATAATATAAATCCGTGTGTTGACCAATGATCATTTGAAAGAGTATTTTCAATTAGTTAGCAACTCAACCAAATCAGTTGCAGAGGGCCACTACACTGAAGGAGGTTTTCTTTTCATTTGTTTTCTGTTCAGTTTTAATTTCATCATGTGCTTTTAGCAATATTTCTAACTTAGGTCGATTTCTTGTAGTTTTATTTCTTTTAGTTTTGATCAGTAGCATAATGTTAGAAATCAATTGTGCAGTCTTGTTTCTACAACCCATTTCATAAAAGGAAAGGACTTTGTTTCTAATAGAGTAAGGTTGAAAGTAATGAGAATGCATTGTTGACTAGTTTACTCACTGTTTTTGTTATTTATTTTCTAGTTCAGATTGTCAATGCATTGTGTTAATGAATGTTTTTTATCACCATTTCAAGCTAATACCCATCCTAAACTAAATGGTTAAACATTCACTTTACACAATGGTTGAAACCAATCAGTTACCTTCTGCATGTTTTTATTTAGTTCTCTATATCATAAAGTACAAAAAGTTGCTTGTATTCCATTTCAAGAAGGTTATCTTTCAAAATTGAAGGTTAGAGTAACTAGAAGTACTTCAGTTAATTTCATTCTCTGTATTTATTTCAACATGCCTTACAACTTCACCTCTTAATTTTAAGAATTAGATTCATGACTTAGGATTAATGACAAGATAGGATAGATGCTCTGTTTTTCCTTCTTTTAACTTAGATTTTGACTAGTTTTAAGCTCTTGGTTCACCTTTAGGAAGTTTAGATTTAGTTTCTCATAGTTCAGTTTGTACATCATTAGGAATCAAAGAACAAAAACCCCCAAAACAATATAAAAATACAAAACAACGAAGTAGGAAGGGTTAACTAAGCATATATAATGCACTACACTTCATCAGCTTACAAACCTCAGTTGATAATTCATGCAAGCAATTTAGGACACTAAATTGACTAAACATTTTGGCGTCGTTGCCGAGGAAGTGTAATTAGGTAACCTTATCTCTTACATTAAAAAAAAATGATATGCATAGAGAAAGAGGGGTAGATTTATAGCTAGAGGTATGAGTTCAATTCCTACAACACCACCTCCTCCACCAAGAACAAGAAGAGATACACCTCCATCTCAAGCTCATACTCCGAGCCATAGAACTCCTGAAGTTCTAAGGTCAGAAATCCAATCAAAAGGATCTCCTATTTCATCTACTAAGGTAGTCCTAGAGGAGAAAAATCTTGGGTCTCCAATAGAAGGAGTAGCCTTTTTCACCTCCATAGGGGAGCATATTTTAGTTGAAGAATTAGGAATACCTAGTGAGAAAGAAGAAGTAAAACCTCTCTCCCACATACCATGTTAGGTCGCCATAATACTAGTGATTACCCCATTACTATTGTAGTTGTATCCCTTATTAATATTGTTGTGCCCCTATTGTCCCCATATTTTTATTACTGTGCCCCATAGAATCCCTCTATTGTTATTTTTGTGGCTTTATATTATTATTGCTAGGTCGGCTGGGTTATATTGTGACTCCTTAGACTCCTATATATAGAAAGGAGGTTTTTTCATTTGAATCATGGAAGAATTGTTCATTTGTGTAATGTAAAGGAGGTTTCCCCCTCGAATAGGTTGAATTCTAAGGCGTTGATCTCTCTTTTCTATCTTTTTGTGAGCTGGTTTCATAACATTTGGTATCAGAGTTTTGGATTCTAGGGTTTCGCTGCTCCAAATAGGTCATCGTAGCATTTTCGCTATAACTTTTTTTCTGCGATGTTTCATAAGCGAAAAAAAAAATTCATTTGAGACAAAATCGCACTAAACCTCGGGTCTGAATTTCAGAGCTTTTCGCGCTATATTTGCGGAGATATGATCTGAGGAAGTTGGTCTTTTTGTAGACTCCTGAATTACATTCCAAGCAGGTGACTTGGGGAAAATTGTCATAAATTTCTCTCTGAGCATCAGATTGAAATTTTGTAAGAAGGTACAGAAAGAGGACAGACTGTAGTTTCTTGTATATATTTTTCAGTGGCAAAGGTTGAAACAGTGACACGTGGCACTTCATACAAGTTCGCTCTTCTGGAAAGGTCTATAATAAGGTCATCTTGGGAGATTGTGCATAACTCTTTCTTGGAGAATCCAATTTGGATCAGACTGGTGGCATTGGAAAGAGGACGTAGAGGGCTACTATAGGTCGCAATTTCAGAACTGGATGATCCGAAATTACAGAGATACATCAAATTCAATATCAAGCTCCTACAAAGTGAAAAAAGGTGTGTAGTTTTTTTTTATATTTTTGCATAAGCTTGGTTTGAAAAATTAGTTTGAAGGAATTCAAAGGGCCTAGTAAAGCATTATTATCAGTAATTGATGCCCCGAGGAAAGAAAATGCAAACACCTAATAAGCAACCTGAAATCTCTAGCATGACTCATGAAGAAGATGAAGAAATGCAACATGATATATCAAAATTATGAGACCAGGTGCAACAAGTGTCACTTGCACAAAAAGCAACAGAATCTAAGATGGATGGTTTAAAGAAAGATGTAGAAGCTAAGATGGATGGTTTAAAGAAAGGTGTAGAAGCTAAGATGGATTGTTTAAAGAACGGCGTAGAAGTTAAGATGGATGGCATGGAAGCTAAGATGAATGGCATGGATGCTAAAATGGATGGCATGGATGATAAGATGGAAGAATTGAAGATAAATATGAATAAGTTGCTACAAGAAATGGTCACTAATGGTGAAAGGGTAGTAAATGAAACTCATGATGAGAACAAAAGAAATGTTAATCATGATTTCATAGACTCTAATTTTGGATCAAAGACTCACCATATTCCAAAAATCGATATGAGGAAGTTTGATGGCAAGGATCCCACAACATGGATATTACAGATGGAGCAATTTTTTGATCTCAATAATGTGCAAAACACACAAAAGGTGCGTATTGCAACTTTATATTTGGAACCAAATCAGTTTGTATGGTATCAATGGCTTACCTCTCATAAAAAAATTATCACTTGGGCAATTTTTATGGAAGAATTGACAGCACATTATGAGGATACAAAAAGCAACACTTTTTTTAGCCAATTGATAAGTCTCAAACAAAAGGGTTCAATAATGGAGAACATTGAGGAGTTCCAAAAATTGAACATAAGGGTAAAAAATATTTTAGAGGAGCATAGGATTTATGTGTTCATAGGGACTTTAAAGGATAATATCCAACATGATGTTCGCCTTTGGGAACTTGATTCATTAGAGAAGGCATTCAGGTTAGCAAGAAAAATGGAAAGCAAAATTATGGCAAACAAGAAGCATACCAATCACAACTATAAAGATGGAAGTGTTGTTACCCCTAGCCTTCCACAACCTATAAGGTTGACACCACAACAATTGGAAGAAAAAAGAGCAAAAGGGCTTTGTTACAGTTGTGATAGCAAATACACTAAAGGTCATAAGTGTGTTGAGAAGAAATTATTCTACATAGATTGTGAAGAGGAAGAAGAAAAGGAGCAAGAAAGGTCAAAGGAAGAGGATATACTCTAGGAACAAAGCCTAGATAAAGAAGAAATGAGTCTGACCATATCTTGTAATGCATTGGTTGGAATTACCACTCCTCAAACCATCAAGATAGAAGGACAAATCAAGAAGAAAAAGGTAATAGTGTTGATTGATTTAGGAATTACCCACAATTTTATTCACTGTAAGGTAGCAAAAGAATTGAATTGCTTCCTATATCCAGCACCAGAGTGTCAAGTGATGGTTGCAAATGGAGGAACATTAAATTTCTTTGGAAAGTGCCATAATATCAAGCTATCCATGGGAGAATATGTATTGACTAGCACAATGCTTTCGATTCCAATGGGAGGTGCTGATGTTGTACTAGGAGTCCAATGGCTACAATCCTTGGGTACAATAGATTTTAATTTTCAAGAACTTTTCATGAAATTTTCTGCGGAAGGAAAGGAAGTTGAATTAAGGGGTATTGCACGGAAACCGGGAAAGATAATTAGCTCTAACGGTATGACAAAGCTTCTAAAAAAAGAACAAAGTGGTGTAATTGCACAATTATGTTCGCTAGATGTTTCCACATCGGAATCATCTATTTCTCTAGATCTCCAAAAAGTCTTGGACAATCATTCCAAGGTATTTGAGACTCCCAAAGGTCTCCCACCTATTCATGATCATGATCATGCTATTCATCTGATTCCAGGAAGTGTTCCTCCAAACATCAGGCCGTATAGATATCCCTATGCCCAAAAGAGTGAAATTGAACGTATGGTTGCAGAAATGCTAGAGGCTGGTATAATTCAACCTAGTCAAAGTTCTTTCTCTGCTCTAGTAGTATTGGTGCACAAGAAGGATGGATCATGGCGCATGTGTCCGGATTATAGGGAGCTCAACAAGATCACTATTAAAGATAAGTTTCCCATTCCTGTCATTGATGAATTACTGGATGAATTGCATGGATCAATTTACTTCACCAAATTGGATCTTCGTTCAGGATATCATCAAATCAGAATGAAGACTGAAGACATTCCGAAAACAACATTTAGAACTCATGAGGGTCATTATGAATTTTTAGTCATGCCTTTTGGCCTTACCAATGCACCTTATACATTTCAAGGTTTGATGAATTCCATTTTCAAACCCACCCTTAGAAAATTTGTGTTAGTATTTTTTGATGATATACTAATCTACAACAAGTCTTGCAAGGATCATGTTGAACATGTTGACAGGGTGCTACAACTATTGGAGGAGAAACAATTATATGCAAAAAGATCCAAATGTTTCCTTGGAGCACAAGAGGTGGAATATCTGGGTCATATTGTATCTCATGAAGGAGTTAAGGTAGACCCTAGAAAAATTAAAGCCATTAAGGAATGGAAAATCCCCACATCCATAAAGCATCTGTGAGGATTTCTCGGGTTGACAGGGTATTATCGCAAGTTTGTTAAGAATTATGGGAGAATAGCAGCACCTCTAACAACATTATTGAAGAAAGATGCATTTTCATGGACTCCAGAAGCAACAAAGGCCTTCAAACATCTTAAAGAGGCAATGTGCCATGCACCAGTCTTAGCTACACTAGACTTCAAAAAAACATTTATTGTGGAATGTGATGCTTTAGGAAATGGAATTGGTGCTGTTTTAATGCAAGATGAAAGACCCATTGCTTTTGAAAGTCATCCAATCAAGAGAAAGTTTTTACACAAAGCTATTTATGAGAAGGAAATGTTGGCAATACTACATGCACTTAAGAAATGGCGACCCTACCTCATGGGAAGACACTTCAAGGTAAAAACGGATCATGATAGCCTTAAATACTTTTTAGAACAAAGATTATCCTCTGAAGAGCAACAAAAGTGGGTCACAAAGATGTTGGGTTATGACTTTGAAATCATCTACAAAAAATGGAAGTAAAATGTGGTGGCAGATGCACTCTCAAGAAAGGATGAGGATGTGGAAGCATTGTTGTGTACCATTTCTATTATTCAACCAGATTCGATAAATGAAGCAAGGGAGGAATGGAAGAATGATGAAGAAGTGTGGGCACTTATTCGAAAGTTACAACAATATTCCAGTACATCTAATACATTTAGCTGGCAAAATGATTCGTTATGGTACAAAGATCGCTTATACCTCTATAAGAATTCACAACTCAAACAAAATATTCTTATGGAATTGCACGCTTCTCCCTTAGGAGGGCACTCGGGATTTTAAAAAATTACCACAGGGTTAAGAAGGAATTTTGTTGGGATGGCCTTAAATCGGATATTCAAAAGTTTGTGGCGGAATGTTTGGTTTGCCAACAAAATAAAGTTGAAACAATTAAGACCCCGTGTCTATTACAACCTTTATCCATTCCAAGCCAACGTTGGGAGGAGGTTTCAATGGATTTTATCACAGGTTTACCCAAGTCTGAGGGAAAGAGTGTCATCATGGTGGTAGTTGACATAATTACCTCTATGAATGATAATTTAGCATAATTACATCAAAATCCATCAAGTCACATTAAATTACATCATGAGTTTGACTATTAGAAAGAGAAAGGTCAAACTGTGAGGAAACTAGGCGAAAAATAGAGTTATTTGGCCAAAATGAGCAAATTTCATCCTATGTGCCGCGCTGATTTCCCTATGTGCTGCGCTACTTTGGAGCTACTTTTGGAGGCCTTCCCGTGCACTAAATTTGCTCCAAGTGGGATTTTTGGAAATTTATGCCTGTCTACTTTCCAGAACAAGTGGAATTTCTGAATTTGGCCTCCATTTGCCCCTCCAAAGCTGAGTTCTCCCAACACTGTTTCCTGTGTGTCCAAAAAGGGGCACAAAGGTAATTTTTGAGGTGTTTTTGACCTTTTTGGAAATTCAAAACCTGTTAAAATTTCTAGGCCATGTGAGGGCATTCATATTTTCCATGAGAAATCAAAAAATGTTGAGTTTTCCTCAAAAGGAGGTCTCTAGCAAAAGCGCGTGCCAGGTGGCGCGGCGCATCAGGCAGAAAAACCTGTTTTTTAGGCCAAAAATTCAAAATTTGCAAAAAGTTTCCCAAATTTCTTGAAATTTGGGCTGAGTGTTCCTCATCAGGTGTTGTGTTGGGCTAAGGAAGCCTCAGCCAAGATCTGGAGTCTATCTTTCTCTTTTCTCTTCCTCATGGCTTTCTTCAACTTGGCCTTCAAAATCCTGATTCTCGCTTGGCACACCTTGTTTCTCGCCAAGTAGTGGTATGCCATGTTCCTCAACATGTTTTTCTTGTTTTTGGCCTTCTCCAACATCCTCTCCAAGTGCATTTTTGTCATCTTGAGCCAAGATTCAAGATCATCTTGAATTTCTTGTTCAAGTGTTGTCATCTTGGTTTTCCTCCTCTTAGCAGCTTGCCATTTTGCCTTCATGTTTTGGAGCTCCATGATGGTTTGCGGATCCTCTAGCTATTTTTTCCTCTGCTCCAAATAGTTAATTATCCACTTGGCTCTTTCCAGGTTGAGGGACAAGTGATGAATGTCATTTTGCTGCTCCTGAATGACTTCTTTGAGCTTTGAGCTTTGTGAGCCCAAATCAGTGTCATCATCCTGAATGAGGATGAAATCTGCCTCTTGACCTCCTAAAGGTCCCTAATCATGCAAGGCCTTCTTACCCTTGTCCTGTACCTGCTCTGTTGATGGCGGAAACGAGACCTCTTCCACCCCGGGTGGAGATAGTACTCGTTTTGCTGCTGCAACTCGGCAAGTGAAATGGGCTCCTCCCGGTTATGTTTTCCACTCTTATGAGGTCTCCTTGGTGCATGAATTTCTCTAGAAGAGTCACTGACCGTTTCCTCATTTCTGTCATAGGAAGAATATGACTCCATGTTTGCCAATGTTTGAGTTTTCTTAGATGAGTATGAAGAGATTTAGTTTTTGCTGCCAAAGATATGAATGTATGAGGGACTGTGTATGAGGGGTTTGGGAATGTTGTTGATAGGTTTTTGGGGGAATGAAGGATTTAGGGAATAATATTTAGGCTTGGGAATAGCAATTAGGGTTTGGGGATATTTGAATAGGGTTTGGGATAGTGGGATTAGGAGTTTAGGGTTAGTTGTTTAAGGATATGGGGAATATGGAATGGGTAGATGAGAATGCCAAGAGAGGGAAAAAATGAAGTGAGGGAGTGAGAAATGGAATTTAGCAACAAAAATACAAGTTTGTAAACCCTATGCAATGTTTTTAACAATAAATGCTAGAAGGTAGGGTTTCAATTTTTTCCAATTAAATCACCATAAACACCAGATAAACTCTTTCATTGGCCATGAAGGAATGTTAACTTACTTGGACAATTGAGGATTTAGCAATTTTGTGAGTTTGGAAGAGGTTGTGAGTGAATTCAGGCCTTATAGCCCTGTGCGCCATGCCACCTCACAGGTGCGCCGCGCTGACTCAATGCGTCGTGCCCATTATAAAATTACACTGCCAACTATTGCCCAATGTGCCACGCTCCAACCCCAGTGTGTCGTGCTTTTTGCAGGACACTTTTGGAGGACTTATCGATGTCCAAATTGGGTACGGGATGGCTTTTTGGAAATCTTATTGACTCTACTTTCCAACACAACTTGTATTTTTCAATTTGGAGTTCATTTTCCTTGTCAAAAGTCAAATCTTCCAATACTGGTCAAAATGTGCAAAATAAGGCTGCCTAAAGGCAGAGTGCTCTTGCAGTCAACGTTTGAAGGTCTTCCTCAACTCCAAATTGAGCTCATGATAGCGCATTGGAAAGCTATTTGTGTCTAGTTATCATTTGCCTCATCAAGAAAGTCATTTGGCCAACAAAGCTAAGAGAAATTTTGATTTTCCCAAGGTCACTTCAGAGGTGCATCAATTCTCCCGAGGCAACTGTATTTTTGATATTTCTCTAAAACCATGACACCTGTGTAAAAAGTGAAAGAATTTTTTCTTCCTTGGCCTATTTTGGACAAAAAACCCTCTCATTTTTCCCAAATTCATCTTTTCTTTCTCAGAAACAACATTGGAGTAAAACCTATCCTGATGTGTGGAACAGGGGATTTGTCGAAATGAAGTGAAATGAAGGGGATAAGGGGCTGCTAAATTCTTGAGAAAATTTTGGGAAGTAGGGAGGGATGTTAGGAAGCAGAGGAAAGTGGAATTTAAAAGATTGAGTGAGGGGAAGGGGTCCAAAAGGGCAAAACACAGGCCTAGCCTAGAAAAATGTCAAATTGTAGCAAGAAACTAGGGTTTGTGTGCAAATGAGGAATTTGAGGGATATTAGTGATGGGAAGTGTTTAATAAGGTACATTAAGGATAGGGGAAGGTGTATGAATATCAGGATACAAGTTTTGCTGATGATTTGACCATCCAAGAGAAATTACTTTCAAAACCCTAGGAGAGGGAAATGAACCTTACCTAGGCACAACTGAAGCATGAACAAGGTGTAAAATGACCCATTGGAACCTGACATGATGATGAAAACCCTCTAAATGATGGTAAACTCAACTTAATGGTGACATGGACCGACATTTGGACAATTTTGAAAGGAATGAAAACAAACCCTAGACCTAATGAGACCTAAAACCCTAAAAATGACTTTTGCAGATTTAAATACAAAAAATGACTGCAGATGATCTAGATGTATGAAAATGGCTAGTCAGGTAAATAACATGAGGGAAAATGTATAATATGCCACTACCATCAGATGATCCATGACCCTAATGGAATGCAGTTGATCGGGTGAGACACCTAACATGCAATGCAACAAGAGAATTTGATCACTGATGGAGGGATGAAGATACCGACACTAACAGATGCATAACCCACTACGATAGTATCCCCCACCAATCTCGAAAAGGCAGAACTTGAGGATCCAAAAGAGGGGAATGCCTTTTCCACTTGTAGATGTGGGTAAAAGGTTTGCCAGTGCAATTCATCGTTGACAATGGGAGCCAAAAGAACCTAATCTCAACTAAGGTTGTTAAGTAATTGAAGCTACCAACAATGCTGCACCTACATCCGTACACCATTGGGTGGCTCCACCAAGGGCGAGATATCTGTGTCAGTGAGTAGTGTCTCCTGCCTTATAACATCAAGATCTCTGTAGAAGAGGTATTGTGTGATGTTGCCCCTCTAGAAGTCTGTGATGTTTTATTAGGTCAGCCATACCTATGGAAGTGCCATGCCATATATGAATATAGAGCTCATTTTTTTATTATTACTTTGGGTAAAATATTGTACAAGATACCATAAGTAGTGTTGCCTACCTCCTTTTCTTTGATCTCAACTAAACAATGCAGTAAGATAATTTCCCATACTAAGAATTTTTTCTTCATTATGGTTCACCCTCAAAGCAATAGGAAGACTATGGCCACATACACAACCTATAGATAGGGCTCTTTCCCATGGAAGCATCAGATGGACAAGGTCGTGGAGGAGGAAAAGGGCATCTTCACCTCACCTACAGGCGTACCCCTACACTGTTAGGTCAACCACTACATCAATTTGACCCCAAGAACACCGCTAGCCAATGGACCAATCTATTGATGCTATGTTCTAGAAAATGATTAAATCAAGAGGCAGATTAAAGAGTTGTTGCAGAAAGGGCACATCAGGCCAAGTTCATCACCCTGTGGGAGCCCAATCCTATTGGTACAAAAGAAGGACGAAACCTGGAGGCTTTGTATTGACTATTGGGCGTTGAATAAGATCACCGCCCAGAATAGGTATCTAGTCCCACAAATTGATGACCTTTTGGACCAACTCAAGGAGGGGAAATATTTAAAAAAGAATGACTCGAAGTCCAAATATCACCAGGTACCAATTGAACCCTCTGATGTGTGGAATACTTCCTTCAAATCCGAGGAGGGCGTTTTCGAATGGCTGGTCATACCTTTAGGGTTGATGAATTCCCCCGCAACTTTCATGAGGTTGATGGATGAAACCTTGTGGCCCTTCACCAACTCATTCATGGTAGTGTATTTCGACATCATCTTGATCTTCAACCAAAGTTGGGAAGATAATCTACACCATATTCGATAGGTCCTTCAAACCCTATGACAACACAAATTATGTGCCAATTTGGAGAAATGCACTTTTGGTATGACCCAGGTTCAATATATGGGGTACATCATTAATGAGCGGGGTGTGCATGTGGAAGCAACCAAGATACAAGTTATTCAGGATTGGCTAGCCCAAATCACTCTAACAAAGCTCTGCAACTGTTTGGGTCTTGCCAATTTATATCACAGGTTCATGTTGGGATTCTCTCATATCACTTGGCCTTTGATTCAAGTCACCAAGGGTGGAGGTGGAGCGAAAGAAAATTTCTTATGTCTGAATCCAAATAAAATTTGTTTGTTGAGTTGAAGCATCACCTCTCCTATGAACCAATGCTCACATTACTAGACCTGTAGCAACCATTTGAAATTGAGACAGATGCCTCTGACTATGCTATTAGTGCAGCTCTTACCCAACAGGGGCATCTAGTGGCATAACACAGTGAGACACTTTTAGATATAGTCTGAAAGTATCCCGCCTATGAAAAAAGGATGTATTTCATTGTGCATGCCTGCTGACAATGGAAGTATTACTCTATGGGGAAGGAAACTATCATCCACAAAGACCACTCACCCCTGCAATTCATACAGACACAAGGAAAGTTTCAGAACAAACAACATAAAAAATGGTCCACATATATGCAACAGTTACATTTAAACATTAAGTCCAAGAAGGGAAACACAAATAATGTTGCAGACTGCCTTAGCTGACCGTCGATTATGGCACTGACCAATATGCTCCGCTCGTATGGACATGAGACTTTGGGATGGCTGCATCTTTACAAGAGTGATCCAAAATTAGGCATCACATACCAGATGCTCCTAGAAGGCAAGTAAGTTCCAAACTTTCACCTCCAAGACACACTTTATGCCACTTGGGACACCTCTGTGTTCCCTCAAGGGAGCGTGCCAATATTATTTGGGAGTCGCACTACAGTCAGGTCATTGGACATTTTGGGGTAGAAAAAACAATGGAAGTGTTGCAAAGCTATTTTTATTGGTTGAAACTTCGACATGATGTTGGGAAGTACATCAGATCCTTCACTGCTTGTGTCATTTCCAAACCTACAATCAAGAAGAAAAGCTTATATACTCCTATGCCTAATCCCAGCTAACCCTAGGAATCAATCTCCATGGATTACATGTTGGGCCTTCTCTCAACCAAGCATGGAAACAATTATGTTTTCATGGTCATCGATAGATTCTCTAAGATGGCCATTATGGCGGCCTACAAGAAGAGTATCATAGCAGAATCCACTGTCAAACTCTTCTTTGAACGGATATGGGTACACTTTGGGAACTCATAGTCCATTATCTTAGATTGAGACTACAGGTTCCTAAGTACATTCTAGTCAAGTCTCTAGTTGTTTTTGAATACCAAGCTCACTAAGCTCATGGCCTTCCACCCCAAAATATATGGCCAAATAGAGGTCGTCAATAGCATGATCATGCATATCTTGCACATGTAAAAATTGAAGCATCCATGCACATGGGATGAAATCCTCCCCTTTGTCCAACACAACTACAACAAAGATCTCTACAACTCAATTGGCCATAGCCCCTTTCAGGTGGGGTTGGGATTAAAACCACTATGTCCCATTGATGTTGCCACACCACTTGCATCTACTCAGGAAGATTCAACTCATGTCCAATCCGAAGTTGATCGAGCTATCAATGTCATTGAACACATTCATCACATCTGCCAGCAATTCCATGACATATTAGATAGAGGAAATGTTAATTAAAAGCAATGTCATGATCGACATCGGGTGCCACTCAAGTTCCAGGTGAGCGACACATTTTGGTTACATTTGGAGAATGAGATAATTGTTGGGTCCCACCACAAGCTTTTCCCACTCCGATATGGGCCTTACACCATCACTAAGGTTGTAGGAGACAATGCTTTCGAGCTCAGCATTCCACCGTTCCTTGGCCTGCACCCAGTACTCAATGAGGACCAGTTGTAGCCATACTTTGCCCATTGTTAGACACATCAAACATTGTTGAGCAGCTGACAACAACAGAGATCAACCCAAGTTATATCGAACATGCCATGAATGATACGATCATGGACACATAGATAAAGAACACTCGCCAGTAGAGGATCCATCTATATCAGGTTGTCAAAGCAGGCCGACTCCTTCACCAAGGCAAGTGGTTCACCTGGGACCAAGTTCAATAAACATTTCCTCACCTCATGGAGTCTTTGCACACAATAGGTACCATTGCTTCTTGGGGGGGGGGGGGGTGGGGGATGATCTAGGTGGATATTGGTGGCCACCTGCATTTTGCACCTAGACCTCTAGTTGGTTTCATAAGTTTCGTTGATTATAGCATAATTTACTATTTTTAGTAGCTTTTCGGGTCTTGAACTTTCAGAGTTGTTTTGACCCCCTAAATGGCATTCTATTGAGGTTCGTAGTAGGCCCATAGCCATAGACAGGGGCCTGCCACAAATATTGTAGTATTTGGAGAGACATTTCTAACAAGATATCATACATGCAAATGGAGATCATATGACCAAGTTACAACCCCGAGAAGTTGGTTGTCCAACGTCTAACCTGAACGAGGCCCACAAAATCTTGGCATTCCATCTCTTAGGATTAGGGTTTTGGTTTTTTAGGGTCTCCCATTGTTGTTCATTAATAAAAAATCCCTTGAGCCTCATTGTAACACAATTCAGAGACATGTAACCGACACATATCTTCTCATAGATAAGCTACCATCACCCAAGCTAGTTTATTTCCATTCTGTATATAAGCATATTTTAGTTATTTGATATTAATGAAGTGAAGATTTATTTTTGTTGCATCTATGTGTTTATATTTATATCTGTATTCTATTTCGTTCTTGCATAAGTCTGGTTCACCGCTCTAGTTGACTGGATTTGATATTGTCATAACCTTCATATAGCCTTATGGCACATATATTATTATTTGAGGACCTCAAGTCGAAGATCCAATTATTTTTACTATTATTATTAATGGATGTGATGATGATTGTGATGTACCAAATTGATGTTATTATTGGTTGTGATGATGATTGTGATGTACCTATTTGATGATTATGTGTAATCATAATGATGATTTCATTATATGCTACCACATTTTCTCCTCATGATTCTAGTTAGAAATTATGTTGATGCTTATGTTATAATGATCTTCTAGCATGTGTAATTATATCAATGACTAACCTTATGAGTTGATGTTACTAATGGTTATATGAATGTGATAGGAGGCCACCTAGATGCACATGCATGTGATGAGTCAATGACCTTTGGTGTAATCGATTGCATACTATTGATACTAAAATTCAAAGTTTTAACTAATATTCTAGTATGGTTACTAATGTCATGATAGTGGATATAGGCATAGGACAGTGTATTGGTCGAATGACTCACACATGGGTGATGGGGTTGTACAGGATAGATGGAATTTCATGGGAGGGGTTGGAAAACATCCCTAATTCCACCCGCAAGCATTGCCATTGTGACTTGGGTTGGAATGTGTTGGGATTCCTTCGCCTTGAAGCTCATGATGTTGCGAGGGCAAACCCTTAATTGGGTCACTCATGAGGATTTATTATGGGGTGTGCATCAAGGTAGATTCCTTGATTCTCATAACCATTAGTCTCACAATAGAGGGCGACATCGGAGAAGATAGTGGTCTCCATCATCATGCTCAGGTTACCCTCTTGGCCACAGATCCCTGAATGGAAAGTGGTGTGGCACCCTTGAAACTTCAAAATGAATTTCTTGAAGGGAACGACCAGCTTGGCACCCTTGGCATTAGGAAAAAGATAGAAGGTAAATGTTGTTTCACACTTAGGGAAGGATAAGGAATAAAACACATAATGTAAATAAGAGGGTATTGAGAAAAATAAATTAGAAGTTAAGTTTTGGGAAAGGGAGAATGGTTATACATATAAAATTTGAACTAAATAAGTAACCCTACCATCCTCACTCTTGGAAAGCATATATATATATATATATATATATATATATATATATATATAACTCATAAGTATCTAAATTGTCCTAATAGCAAAGGGAAAAGGGGACATAAAATCAAAGTGAAAACATTAATACAATGACAATGTATTTGCATTAAGAAAAGGGGGTTGTGCATGAAATTATAGAATAATAATTTGAAATTTTGTGAAAATTAATTTCATGAGAAAACCTCTATGTGTCAAGAGCATAACACAAAAATATACAACTAATATTTTAACTTGAGAAAAATTAGGGAGTAGTTGGCACACAAAAATATAAGATCTACCTATTGAATTAAATTAATGAACATAAAATTGGGAGTATAAATTGGGATCAAGGAGAACTAGGAGAAAAAATAGGGAAACATGTGTGGGTGAGGTAAAATAGCCTTTTTAAGAAGAAATTAATTCAATAGATTCATGAGAGCTTTGGTGAGGGGCTAACATATGGGTAGATGAATAATAAAAATATTAGAATAAAGAAAAAAAATATTTTGCACAATGTGGCAAGTGTCAAGGTTGAAACTTCCATAAAAGAAGAAGTAAGTTATAAGAAGGGAACCTTTTGAGCACCATACTGTTGGAGGAATATCCTAATGATAATTTGCATTTGAGTGACTACTGAGATTTGTGGTGAGTTTAGTGAAAGTGGAGGTCCTGTGAGTGGGAACCTCTTGAGATTGAGGGGTCTCCTCCACTTGTTAGTGCATTAGTCTTTTGTATAGTCCCATCACAACTCGGGGTTCTGCAACGAAGAAGAGTACCCAAGGAAAAGGGTAGGAGATCAAATGGTGAGTCAACGAAGTTTTGTCGAGTCATAGGAATTCAACAATTACGTGAGGACTACGTCAAGAGATCACATGAAATCAACAAATTAGAGTTCAAAATATAATTCCTTGGTGAACAATAATTTTTTTTATTGAATTAACCACTAATGATGTATCTTCTTATGATTCAAGTAATTAATGATATGCAACCTTTTTAATCATTTGTAACCATTGATTTATGTAATACTTATATGATGGAGGTTATTATTTAATGCTTTACCTTATGATTTCAATTGCATATATAGAAATGTAGTATAGTGTCTTAAAAAAAATGGAAAAATTTTGTGGTTTCACGGGAGGGGTCCTACAACAAGCTCGGTGGATGTTATGTAAGTGTGGACAAGTGGTCAATATACGGGCCCATGCAATTGTGTGCTTCTACACGTGTGTCGATGGTTTAGGTGGGTGGCACATTCTTTATCCATAATTCAAACATTGTGAACAGGTGTCCATATTTATACATTACCTAACCACACTAAAGATATATTCTTTATTCTTGGGCTTATCAATGTTCAATTTAGCTTTGATTCTAGTTGTTTTAGCATCTAGGTGATCGAGAAGTAATGATTTTCAGTTGGTTAATCACTGGAATTTGCTTTGGAGTCAAAATTAGCTTTCTCCCAAACTCATTTTCTCAATGCAAATTCCATTTGAATTTTGCTGTGAAATGATTATGGAGGAAAGTTGGTCCTTAGTTCCCTTCTCATTTCGCCATTGTGCATCTTCTCAAGATATAATGCACTAATCAATAAACTAATAAAGTATTAACTGGCATGGTTATTCTTCTAAAAGGCCACATGAAAGAGTTATCACATACACATTTCTTATAAACATAAAGAGCCTTTGCAATATCAAAGAAAGAGATGATAATGAAGATATAGTTTCAATCTATGGCACATGCATACAAACTAGGATAGAAAGTTTATACATATTTAGTGTTTGTAGGGCCTTTAGGGAAGAATTAGGTTTTGATTTCTGTAATTTGTATATTTTGCAGCACTAATATATGGAGAAAAACTTGCAGTTGATTACCTTTTGACTCCCTTTCCAACACTTTAGATGTCTATGAGAGATTTTGCAAATTTAATCAAGTAATTTTCCCTGTACAACTTTGAGAATGATTTTTTACTTTATTTTTTTTTGTAAACAATGCTTAGCAATTGAATTTTGGTGTATGTTTCTTAGGTGAGTCTTCATGTGAAAGTTTCCTTTGGTGTACTCTTGAGGTCATGGGAATAATCGCAAACAACAGCGAAAATTCTGCATATGTTTCAATGTTTAACTCTATATGTTGTTTAGCTTATGTTGGTCTGCAAATTCTTCATTGTTGATGTATTCCTTTCTATTCCAACATTATTTTGTGCCTTGAATGTTTTATTATTAACTGTAACAAACAATGTTACTTATGAATATAAAGAGTATGGTTTTCTTCCCAAAAGAGCGTTAAAGCACTAAATTTATCATAGTTGACATTGAAAAGATAAAACTACCAAAACCATTGAAGAATGAAGAAAAATCTAAGACTTGAGATACTTGATGAGGATATTTTTGCTTGTACAAAGAAAAAAAATATTACAAACACCATACGCACTTTGACCTATATGACTTGGTATTGGTTTTTCATTTGTTTAAAATTCAACGATCTTTCATCATAAAACTTCTTTCATTTCATAACCTAGTTGATAGATGATGAGTCATTTGATAATCATATTACTCTTCGCTATATACATTACATGTAAATAAGTAATCTTCCCTATATATTACATGTAATTAAGTACTCAAATGATTATAAGTTCCTTTATATAACATAGATAATTAAAGCCAATTTCATTCTGAAACATATTTGATAGAAATATGAATTTGTGAAACATAACCTATAGAAGTTTCAATTCTCATGAGAATATAATTTATATTATAAATGAAACACTTCTCATTTTACATTTGTGAAAAGCTCTCCATGATGAATTCATGTATTTTCTTTAATAGTCATGGCATCTTTTTGAGGTTGTCCAAGTTTTGGTTGGCATAAACTTAGAAGGTAAGGATGCAATAAAATAATCAAAACATAACATTTGGGAACATTCCAAAAGCACACTTATCCATTATGCATGACCACTAACGAACTTCCTTAGAGCTCTTATATTTTTGTATGGATACCTCCCTCGATTGCCTCAATAATTTCTCCATTTGCTTAACTTCTGCCACATCTACAATTGTCTCTCAAATCTTAAGAAGCACGTGTGTTTGGGCATTGGATGCACAGAGGAAGGTCTTGGAATAGCGTTCTCTTGTCCATAGATCTCATATCCTTTGGTTTTGAAAATAATAACTGATTTATATATCTACTACCGCTATTTGAGGTTGCTAGATAAATTGTTCCGAAGTCTAAATTATTAATGCCCAGTTAGAATATCAAAATAGGGTTATTTTTCAAATTTGATGATTTTTATATTTCTTTTTCTATTCTTGTAGTTTTAATAAAAGATTTTGATGATTGTATAAATATTGTATTTCGCCAGTCCATTTACCCATAACAAGCAATTTTCTCATCAAATTCCATCTCTGTTGACAACCAATTCACTTAGGTTTTATTCACCACTTTCAAAGTCTGGTGAATAAATCCTTATGGCAACCAATACTTTTCTTTATCTAAAGTTGTTAGACAAATTGTTTAGACATCTAAATTATTAATAATGCGCTCACAAACAATTAGAATGACAAGCTATTTTCCCATCAAATTCCATCTCCACTGACAACCAATTCACTTAGTTTTTATTCACCGCTTTCAAAGTCTGGTGAATAAATCCTTAAGGCAACCAATACTTCTCTTTATCTGAAGTTGTTGGACAAATTGTTTAAACATCTAAATTATTAATAATGCGCTCACAAACAGTTAGAATATCAAAACATATTTATCCATCAAAATTGATGGTTTTCACACCCTCTCTATTTTCACAGTTTTATTGAAATTTTTTTTACGAGTTGATTTATCCATAACAAACAATTTACCCATCAGATTCTATCCCTGCTAACAACCAACTCACTTAATTTTTATTCGCCACTTTCAAAGTCCGGTGAAAAACTTTAATGCAACCCATACTTTCCTCCCTACTTCGTACAAACACAATAGTGGTGTAGCTTTTACTCGACATGGTGCTTTCGTGGTCGAGCTTAAAATACTTGTTTCAACTTATAAAATTATTAAACAACATTTAGGTGGGTCCCATAATCTTCCATTTTCATATTTCTATTACTTCTCAAGGATGGTGTGGACGAGGTTGACATAGATGTTCTACCTTTCCTCCACACAATACTTATCTTCTAGCTATGGATGGGATCATGCTACCTTGATTTTGCAGACCAATACCATTAAGCTAAGTTAGTGTGGTACACACAATAAATCGTAATGTTTAGTGCCCTTTTGCGAGTACTTGTTTTATATTTCTCATATGCTTGATATAGTTTTGCAGAGAGAAAAACTTGCATGAGAAAAACTTGCATAATGGATCATAGTAAACAAGTAAGAAAAGTTATAAAAAGTTGTATTTGAGTCTTTATGTATTTACTTCTTGAGTATATTTTAGACTTTTGTGATCCATAATAATAATAAGGTCTTTCGGATTAATCACATCATTAAAATTGTCTATTTTATACTTGAATATTTGTTATTTATATCTGAAATGTATGATTTATACTTAATTATTTGTAATTTATATTTAAAATGTATGATTTAAGTTAATAGTGGTAATATGGGTTGGTTTTTTGTTCTTTCATGATTTATTTAAAATTTAGTATTTGTTTCATGTGGAATTGTAACATTGTTTAATTATTAATTAGTAAATTGAAATGATTTTTTTCTTATGATGAAAGAAATTAGCCTCCTTCTCAGTGCGAGGGCTAGAGTCACGTTGTTGGTACCAGTCCAACCCACAAGTATACTCATTTAAGTGTTCACAAGTCTTGAAACCAATACAACAATATTCATATAAGCATAAATTCATTGCAACAATCTTATAATGCCACTAACAGAGATTTGAATCTGGGTAGGGAAGATAACAACCATTCCAACCAACCACCCTTATGGCCAACAATCTCATCATGTAGGGAAGATAACAACCATTCCAACCAACCACCCTTCTGGCCAACAATATCATCATGTAGGGAAGATAACAACCATTCCAACCAACCACCTTTCTGACCAACAATCTCATCATATAACTAGCAGAGATTTGAATATGGGTAAGGAAGATAACAACCATTCCAACCAACCTCACTTCTAGCCAATTAACTAAAATAAACCCAATTAACTAAAATAAATATATTATCATTAATTAATTTTTCATACAAATTATACATAGGGTAAGATATTAATTATCATTTTCTAATTTCTTTATATTTTGTTTTTAACATCATTAAAAACAAAACAAAGCATAAATCAACAAACCATTATTACATTTTGAAGAAAAGAAAAATGAGCAATGATAATTTATCAAATTAATTATACAATCTTTACAAATATTGTTTAGTACATGAGTATAGTAACATAATTATACAAACTTGACTCGTTAGATACATGGTGTTTTTACTAAATTAAATATTATAATCAATGCAAACAAATTTATACCATACAATTTACAAGAAATTTCGCAAAACCCTCTCTACACCATTTTATTTTTTTTTAAACCATATAATCACCATTACACGTGCAAACTTTTTGTTTATTATAGCATTTCCCAAAGTTTGAAAAATGTCATGAAAGTTGTTGGCTCACGAGGATCCTCAAACAATGATTGAGAACGCGCTTTTGAAAATATGAATGGTTTAGATCATAAGGTTTGATTATTTTTTAAGTAGGTGGTTTGTCCTCTTTTGTTGGTAGTTGGGTTCTAGAATAAGCAAATAATGTTCATGATTTCTTATCTCAAACCAATGGATGACAATCATGTAATGATTGCCTATAAAATGGCAAGGAATCATTTTGTTTAAGAATGATCTTTTTTATGAAGATTCAGTCTTTTATAAGGGTTTTGTTTTCCACTTTAGATAAGATAATTATGAGTGAGAGATAATGATTAAAAGTGTGAAATATGTTTCCCTATGATATTTGAATATGTAAAGTATCACTTTCATGATTATAAAAATATTTGTCTACACAGTCACATCATATTATTCTGTAAGAAGCCTTTCAACCTGATATATTTATATATTATTATTTATACTTATAGCATTTCAACATTGTATCTATATAAAGTATACAGATTATTTTATAATAATTATTTTTTAAATGAAATTTATAAAGTTTTAAATTGGCTATATTTTTATATGGATAGTATTTTAACAATATATTTTATTGTGGACTATTTTACATCTATAAATTTTATAATTAATTAATTATTATATATATATATATATATATTAAATATTTGTATTATATTAATAGTAAATTAAGATTTATAATTTTTTACAAATTATTTAAAAATATTTATTTTATTTATTATATGATTCATAAAAGATTTGAATTTTGAATTTTATGGTTTACATAAGACTTTATAATATGATAATAGTTATGGTGATGAGTGTTCAAGTTCTGCTAGGGTTTACAACGATTTTGAGTGTGCATTATTGTTCATTCCAATGGCACCTCCAGTGGGGGCAGAGGAAACCCCTCTTTCAAATCAGTAGTGACAAATCGGTGGACTAATCCGCATCAACATAAAATCGCTAATTCCTCTAGAACTTAATCAACTTAGGCACAAAAGCATGCAGCCGCCACATACTCAAATCACAAACAATTACCTGATACGCCTGTAGATCAAGTTGGGAAAGAAACGCAAAATCCTAGCCCTTATGTCCACAAGTGCAGGATATCCCCCTCTTAGAAATACCTCTGGAGAAACTCGGGGCAACAATAGAATGCATGAAGGAGCAAGTGATCATATGCAAATTTATTGGCCCGTGGCCATCAAAACACACCCTCCTTAATTTGCTCAGGAAAAATTGAACCATCAAAGGAGAAGCAGAAGTGAAACTTCGTTCCACGGGATTTTCTACGGTCATCCTCAATAGCATAGAATATCAAGACAAAATCATGCAAGGAGGACCATATTTCATGAATTCATTTGGTCTATTCATGAAGCCTTGGATTCCAAGATTTAACCCAGAGAAAAAGGACTTCTCATTTCTCCTAGTTTGGATCATATTATATTTGTTGCCTCAGGAACACTGGGATCTTGAGATCCTTGATCACATTGGAAATTAACTTGGGAAATTTGTTGTGCTCTCTAACACCACAAAGGCTGGTCACTACACTTCATATGTCAGACTCTATGTCTATATGGATCTAAAAAAGCCTTGCCGACCAGCATTTATCTCAACTATGAATATATCACATGGGATCAACCCATAAATTATGAACAAATCTCGTTCAAATTTTGTCATTGTCATGCATATGGACACATCTTTAAGGATTGTCCAACAAAACCTTCACTAGACTAGGCACCCTTGTCCTCTGCTCCACCCCTCGGAAACGAAGGTTTCACTATAGCCTCAGGAAAAAAGAAAGTAGTGAAAAATAAAAGTGATCCCACAAGCCCCTGGAACAATCACAATGCAAACACATTTTCAGTTCTTCAAAGTTAAGAAAAGGAAGAAATCTTGAATCAAGAAGAACCCATTTAGGAAACCGCAATGACTAAAACCTACAACCCATATGCATCTCCCAAAGTTCCACCTAATGAAATTCAAGTAGCCGATGAATAAGCTCTTGATCCAATGGATGAGGAAGAGTTGCAGGATCTGGAACTCCCAGATGTAGATTTGCAAAGAATAGTGGAAGAATGGAGAAATCAATGCCTCACGACTATCCCGAATGACCAGATCCAACTTACAGCCCAGGCATATTTGTAGCATCAAGATTTGATTTTCAATAAATCTCAAAACTTAGGCACCTTTGCACTCCCTTCCTCTTCCATTTAGATGCAAGGAAATAAAAGAAATGCCCCTCAAGAACCCCCTCTCTCTCAAAGAGCCCAAGAAGAAAGGTAGAAAAATTAATGGTCAAATCCTTCAATATCTCAGTGAATTCTTGGTTAATTATGGAAGGGTATCCCCTATGACATCCCTCTTTCCCCTTTTGACCAAACCCCAATGATGAAGTTCATCACTTGGGATGTCATAGGATTAAACAACAAATCTAAGCATTGAATCCTCAAAAATCAAATAGCCAAAAAAATTCTTGAAATTCTACTATTACAAGAAACTAAATGCTCTCATCAACAACTCACTCACATAATCCCATCAATCGGGAAAATTTGTGATTTTCTCTCTCAGTGTGCCCAAGTTTCCTTTGAAGGCATAGCCATCCTATGGAATCCAGCCACAACGATTATCAAGGATGCTTTCTCACTTCCCAAAACCCTCTTCACTTGTTTTCAACTAGTGGGATATTCTCATAAGGGATACATCTCCAATGTGTATGGCCTTGCCCTACCTTGGGTTAAATGAGCTTTCCTCTCCAAGCTTGAATTAGCATCTTGATTGATTCCCTTGGATAGTTGGACCGTAGGGGGAAATTTCAACCTTATCCACTTACTTCAAGAGAAAAAAGGAGGTATAAGATGCCTGGAGGAAGAATCCCACAGTTTCAACTCATTTATAATGAAAAGTTGATTGAGCTCCACACATCTAATGGCACTCACGCATGGAATAATAGAAGGGGAGGTTGTAGGAATTTACAGGGTAAGTTCCTTAAATAAAACACCAAAGGACACCACTCACAAACATATCACATATCAGTACACTAATATTCTTGACGTGGTTAAAACCCACAAAGAGGGAAAGAATCCATAGCCTGAGCCAACACAACCACTTCAGGAAATTTATTAATGTAAAAGAAAGAAAAATTAGATAAGCTTCTCCCATGAACGGTCACCTAACAAATGATCCTCCATGCTCTTTAAATAGAGATCATGGACCAATCGGGTGTTAAGCCATGGATCAAGTGTCGGTAATACCGAGGAGAGAATGAACCATCGGATCACTTCATGTCTAGAACACATTGTGATCATCGAATTGTAAATTACAAAAAGTACATATTAAAGAAAAACACTTTACCTAACTATACATTAGACCAAGTTATACTTAATTATTTCCTATGTGTCGGAATATCCTAACATCCCACCTTAAGAACAACTTGGGATAGGATTGAAGGATGTAAAAAGATGACACAATAAGAGAAGGAAGGAGGCATTAGATCCTATCCCCCCTTAGTGATAACTTCCTAAACTCCAACCATAAATCGAAGTTTAGTAAACTTCGCCTCTGTGAGAGCCTTTGTAAAGATGTCTGCAACTTGATCATCATTTGAACAATATTTAACTTCAAGAACATGGTCATGAATGAGATTTTTGATGAAGTGCATGTGTAGTTCAATGTGTTTGTTGCGCTAATGTTGGACTAGATCTTTGCATAGTTGAATGACACTTTGATTATCACACCAAAGTGTAGTCGGATGTTGCTGTTGAAAACCAAACTCTTATAGGATCTGACGAAGCCACATGGCTTCCTTACTAGCTTCAACGACGCCACGATACTCTGCTTCTACTGAAGAAAGAGAAATGGCACTTTGTTTCTTGCAAGCCCATGTAATAGGTCCAAAACCAAGAGTGAAGACATAACCTGTAGTAGACTTCTGATCATCAGGGTCACCAGCCCAATCAGAATCAGTGAAACTAACCAATAGAGAAGATGCTTATGCACTGTAATGAATCCCAAACTGAACTGTACCTCAAACATAACGAATTATTCTTTTAGCTTCTTTCCAATGAATTTCATGTGGTTTTTGCATAAACCGAGAAAAACCGAGAAAAAAGGCCAACAACAAAGTAAAGGTCAGGACGGGTATGGGTCAAAAACAAAAGTTTTCCAACAAGTTGACAGTACAAGGTAGCATCAATTTCAGGGGAAGTACAAGTGACTGGAAGTTTGACTCCAAACTGAAAGTGAGAAGGGGTTGTTGACTTATAGTCTTCCATGTGAAAGTGGCATAGAAGATCACAAGCATACTTGGACTGGGAAAGGGAAATGGCTTCTTTGGATTGCAATACTTGAAGACCAAGAAAATAATGCAAGTGTCCTAAGTTTGTCATTTCAAATTGCTTTTTAAGGCTAGACTTCATGTGGTTTATAAGGTTGGGATCACTACCAGTAAGGATAAGATCATCAACATAAAGAGCAACGATGATAAGAGACTTACCCACTTTCTTGGTGTAGATAGTATTGTTAGAATGACACCTAGAAAAGCTAATATCTAAAAGAAAGCTATCCATTTTGGCATACCAAGCCCAAGGGGCTTGCTTGAAACCATAAAGGGATTTATTAAGCCGACATACAAGGTTGGAGTCTGTTTGTATAAAGCCAAGAGGTTGTTCCATACATATTTCTTCGTGAAATTCCCCAAGCAAGAAGACGGATTTAACATCCATCTGATGGACTTCCCATTTGAAAGAGGCAGCAAGGGAAAGAACAAGGCGAATAGAGTTCATTTTGGGAACAAGGGATAAGGTTTCAGTATAGTCAATGCCTTCAAATTGTGAAAAACCTTTAGCAACAAGGCGAGCTTTATGTTTATCAACTTTTCCATCTGTTCTAAACTTGGTTCTGTAAACCCATTTGCATCTAACAAGTTTTTGTCCCTTTGGAAGAGGAACATGGTCCCATGTATCATTTTCCAATAATGAACGATATTATTCATTCATAGTTGCAATCCAGTTTGGATGTCCTGAAGCTTCCGCAAAGGTGTCGGGATCATAATTCGCTGAAGCTTGAGCCAGTAAAGAAGAGGCTCTGTCGAACTGAGAATGTGTACGACATTGATCTGTAGGATCACTTGCAAGAGCACCTGCTGCATCCCAAGTAGCGCAGACACATTTTGGAAGCTGAGGAGCTGAAGGACGACCCCGGGAAGGAGAGGGAGGATTATCATCTTCGTTGTCATCATCTGAAGAAGGAATATTTTTAGAAGTAGAAGGGATAGAGAGAGGTGGCACATCCACCAAACTAGGCTCGTAGGACAATATATTTTCAGCAAACTTTACATCTCTTCTAATGATAACATTTTTGGATTTAGGTTGAAGAAGTCTATATCATTTGACATATTTAGAATATCCAACAAAAATACATTTTTCACTCATAGGTTCTAAGACTTTATGTTTCTCATCTGGAATATGGGCCCATGCTTCACTTCTAAAAACACGAAAGTGACTTACATCTGGTTTAATTGAGTTCCATGCTTCTTCTAAGGTGATATTCTTTAAAACCTTAGTAGGAGTGCGATTTACTATGTAATTTTCACAGTTAATTGCTTCTGCCCAAAAATTAAGACTAAGTCCTTTATATTGGAACATATAATTAACCATTTCCTTTAAGGTGTGATTCTTCCTTTCAGCTACACCATTTTGCTGTGGAGTATATGGAACAATATGTTGCAATAGAATTCCATGCTCAGTGAAAAAGTTGATGAATTTGTTGTTAACATATTCTCTGCCATTATCAAAACTTAGATTAATAATTTGATGTCCATATTGTTTCTCAACAAAGGCCTTAAAGGCCAAGAACATGTTAAAGACTTCAATCTTGAGTTTTAGTATATCCAAGTGCGTTTAAAGAAATCATCAATGAAAGTTAAGAAATACGTGTAGCCAGAGAATGAAACGACTAGAAGTGGACCACATAAATCACTATGCACAATCTATAAAGGGGTTGAGGCATGCCAACAGGCACGTTTTTCAAAACTATCCCGATGATGTTTTTTGAGTACACATCCAGAACAAACACCATCTTTGCAAGATACCATAGGAAGACCTGTCACCATATTTTCTTTACATAGATTTTGAAGGGCGCAATAGTTTGAGTGACCAAATTGCTCATGCAAAAGTTTGCTCACTTCATCATTATGAGCAACAAATACCGAGGGAAGAGTTGATGACCCAAAGTTGTTAAACTTATACAACCTTGTAGAATCATCAACAATGCCAGTAGCTAAAATCTGTCTAGGATCTCTTAGGTCCTTAATTATAACATCATGGGTTGAAAATTCAACAGTTTTACCTTCACCTAAATGAGTTATCTGATATACAGATAAAAGGTTGCAAGATAAGGTAGGAACACATAATACATTATTAAATTGACCATTGTCTAGATGAATAGTTCTAGTCCCTACAACACTAAGAGATCTATCATCACCAACATTTATATTTTTGGTGTTGCAATCATTTAAAGAAGAAAACATGGCTTTGTTTTTGGCCATGTGATAAGAAGCTCCAGAATCAATGAGCCACTTATGAGAATGAGAAGAAGAAGATACATTTAGTGCATAACCAGAACGAGATGCTTGACAACCACATGCAGAAAATGTTATTCCTCAAGATGAAGTTGAAGTTGAGGAGTGCTCCAAATGGATGTTATGTTTTTTCATTGTTGCTTCCAAGGCTTCCATCTTCTTAAAGCATTTGGATTCTAAGTGGTCATCATGATTACAACAGGTCTAATGTCTATCGGTCTTCTTCCCTTTGTTTTTAGTTGCCTTATCATTTTGTTGAGTTGATTTTTCATTGTGAGACTGAAATTGCTTAAGACCCTTGTTTGGTTTAAGACCATTCTTTTTAGGATGCTGCTTCTTAAGATTCTTTGAACTTGTTTGATGTTGGGTTGCTAGGGCTTTCTTAGAAGAGTTTCCAGTATTAAGAAGAACAAGATGTAAGATTTTTTCTTGCTCTCTTAATAAAGAATCACAAAATGCATCAAAAGAGGGGGACTTGTAGCCTTGTCCTTGAGAAATAATGGTTTCTCTAGTAGAATGGAAGGTGGAAACAAACACAGAGTAGATTGGTCCTAACTTAGTAAGAATGAAATAGATAAGGTAACAATCTTCTTTCTTAACCTTAACAACTTCCAAGAGAAGTCTAAGGGTTTTGAACTTGGACAAAAAATCTTCAATGGAAGAAAAATTATTGGGGTCCAATGTAAGCAACTCATTTTCGAGTTGATGGGCTCTAATTTCATTTTTAATTCCAAAAACTTTATTGATTTGTTTCATTACTTCATCGGGGGTATCAATTTCTGCGATATGGAATCGAAGGTCTAGAGAAATAGACATCCCTATCAACCCACAGGCTTGATCTTGCTTATTTTCCCATTTGGCTTCTTTATCTTCATCTTGAGGTTTAGACTCTTGGTATGAGGCTATTCTATAAAGACCTTTACTTCTAAGTAAATCCACCATGTAGGATAGCCATTGGAAGAAGTTGGTGTTGTCAAGAATAACTAGGCATGTAATTTCCATTTTAAAAGCAACTGAAATTATATATCCTTAAACTAAGTGTTCCAATGGAAATATATCGAAAAATTAGGCCAATTAAAAAAAATGGCTTTGCAAACGGATTCTGTATGAAGAAGTTATGGCTTTTTGAAGAAAATTCGTCGAAGATGCCAGCGAACCACGTGAATGTTGGGAAGTTGATGATAATGTTATATTTAAAAAAAAATCCCCCCTTCCCAAATTTAATCTAATTAGCTCACTTAAAAAAATTACTTTATGTGACCCACTTTTATAAATAAGTGAAAGTCAATTTTACAATGATACTTTATGAACTATCCACGAAATTGTAACTTAAATAAATTATAAAGTGACTTTAGAATTATAAGTGACTCATTTTTTATAAAGAGTGAGAACACTTTTACATAAAGTAACTTTAAGACATAAGTTACATGTATTTTTTGAAAAAGTAACTCAACAATAAGAAAGACTTGAACAAGACCTATATTCTCATAAAGTAACTTTAGACCAAGTGAGCTAATTTAAAAGGTTAGTAATTTTTCAAAAGGAGCAAGGGTTTTTATTTTTTTATTTTTGTGTTCACTGAAGCTTTGGAGTGTGTGCTTACTTGAAAAACCCCTTTTTGTCTACAAAATAAAAAAAATAAAAAAAACAACCACACAAACCAAATGAACAAGTAAAATTAATCCAAGCCTTACGACTTAAAGTTAGATTTGGCCAGAAACTAAATATTTTCCTCTATGTTTCTGATTTTCCAAGATCACACTAAGGCGCAGCGGAAAGGAGCATACGCATGAGAAAAATATTTTCTTTTTGTTTTTGGTTTGCCTAGATCACACAGAGTCGCGGGGAAAAGAACATACGCATAAATCAAAGGTATAGATCTGGTAATAAAAAAATATAAGGATTATAAACCGAAATAAACAAAGAGATAAATAACTATAACTGCAAATAAAGTCTGTATACCTCTAGATCTTAAAAGTGACGTAGCTAGGGCTACCAAAAAGCTTTTCGCATGAAAAGAAATGGGTTTCTCACTGTAACATATGCTCCTAACACAATAGAGCAGTCCTCTCGACCTGAAAGCAGTCAGAAATAGTAGATCTAGGATACGACAATCAAATGCAGTTGTACTAGATTTGGATTTAGATCACCAACGGATGTGGCCCTCAAATAACTCTGATACCATGTAGGAATTTACAGGATAAGTTCCTTAAATAGAACACCAAAGGGCACTGCTCACAAATAGATCACATATCAGTACACAAGTATTCTTGACGTGGTTAAAACCCTTAAAGAGGGAAACAGTCCACGGCCTAAGCCAATGTGGCCACTTTAGGCAATTTATTAATGTAAAAGAAAGAAAATTTAGATAAGCTTCTCTCATGAACGGTCACCTAACAAATGACCCTACATGCTCTTTAAATAGATATCATGGACCAATGGGTGTTGAGCCACGGATCAAGCGTCAGTAATACCGAGGAGAGAATGAATCGTCAGATCACCTCATGTCTAGAACATATCGTGACCATTAGATTGTAAGTTACAAAAAGTACATATTAAATAAACACACTTTACCTAACTATACACTATACCAAGTATACTTAATTATTTCCTATGTGTCGGAATATCCTAATAGAGGTGTGCATCAGATCACCTCTAGATTGAACCGCTTCCTGGTAGTTGAATCCATTCTCCTTTCTGGTTTCAACATTGATGTCTCAATTCTCCCCAGTCATGGCTTGGATCACTGGCTCGTAGTTCTCCAATTGGGTTGGTCCTCCTCACCAAGAAATCGTCCCTTCAAATTTGAATCCTTTTGGATTCGTCATTCGAACTTTCTCTCAAACATGGCATCATGGTGGGAGTAATTTTCCTTCATTTCAGGAAAAGTTATGTACTGTTTCCAATAGAGCCTATGGTACATCAAATAGAAACTCAAAGAATGGAATAAATATGAATTTGGTAACATTCATGAAGAAGAACATAAGCTGGAACAACAAATGGTCGAAGTCCAACATATTATCATTAGTAAAAAAAATTATGAAAGCCTTAAAGAAAAAGAAGGAATACTAGAAGAACAAGTAGGGGAACATCTCTTGCAAGAATAAATCTTATACAAACATAAATCAAGAGTCACATGGCTACAAGAGGGAGAGTGCAAAAAAAAAATCATCAATCAATGCTTAATCATTGTCGGTTTAACTTCATATCTCGAATTAGAACTCATAACAACCAAGATGTGTAAGACCACAAAGAAATATATGAAGTTCTCTCTCAACATTTTAGCACTCTTCTTACATAAACTTGTCCAAACACAAGGAAAAACATCCATAAAATCACCCAACACATCACAAATCGTATATCATCAGAGCAAAATGCCATGCTTCTCAGGGAGATTACTTATCCGGAAGTTTAGGATGTTGTTATGAGTACGCCCCATAACAAAGCTCTGGGTCCTGATGGATTTACGATGGAATTCTTCCAAGTATGTTGGCCTATCTTGGGGCACGATATATGGTAGGTTGTGGAAGACTTGTCACACTTGGCTTTTATACTCCCCGCCATAGATGCCACCTTCTTATTTCTAATGCCTAAATCCTCCCCTTCCTTCACCCCCAACAATTATTGCCCATCGCTCTTTTCAATGTAATTTACAATATTATCTCTAAAACCATAGCCAATTTCCTTAAGCCTCTGCTCCCTAGAATCATTTCCCCTGAATAGACTGGGTATGTTGAAGCTAGGTAGATTCTGGATAGTATCAACCTTATTCACGATCACCTCCATTCCCTTTGAAATTTCAAGTATCCAGTTATGACCCTTAACCTTGACCTATCTAAGGCCTTCGACAAGGTTAGTTGACAGTTCATATTCACACTCTTAAAGGTTTTGGTTTCCACAAAAAATGGATCTCATGGGTCATGGCTCTAATTTCTAAATCCTTCTTTTATATTCTGGTAAATGTATCCCCCTCTTCCACTTTTACTGTCTCATGTGGCATTAGATAAGGCGACCCCATCTCGCCTTACATATTTCTTCTTGTGGCAAAGGAATTAAGTTGCACCATCAATCATGCTCTCCTTCATTTCCGATTGTGTGGCCTCTCCATAGGTTCTCCTACTCAGAAATCAACCCACCAGTAATTTGTAGACAAAACTCTCCTAATGGGATATCCCTCCCTTCAGGAAGCTAAAACTTTCAAAGGCATCGTTGACACTTTGTCTATTGATTTTGGATTATAAATCAACAAAAACAAATCCCAAATCTTCTTTTTAAGACCCCCCAAGCTATTCAAATGCATATCGCTCGCTTTATGGGTTTTCAAAGGAGCTCCCTTCTGTCTAAGTATTTAGGCACACCCTCACAACCAATCCCCTTCGTGTCTCTATCTGGGAAAATCTTATCTCAAAATTTGAGTATAACCTCTCCAAGTTGGACCTTTAGAGCTTTGAACTTTTTCAGTTGTTTCACCTTGTTGAAATGTGTTCTTCAATCCATGCCCACATACTTATTATCTGCTCTTGGTTCCCTAAAAACCATTCTTAACAAAATCCACAATCTCCAACACTATTTTCTATGGGGAGGAGCTATTTTACAAAAGAAATGGGCTCTCATTGCCTGGGACAAACTTTGTTTTCCAAAATCCATGGGGGAGATAAGGTGGCGTTGGTTGAAGAATCCAATAGATTTATGCAGCCGGATGTGGCACAAGAAATACACACCAGACACTCTGGTTGAGTTGTTTGCTCATATGTCTAATGCACCTACTGGCTCACATATCTAGAATGAAACATGTAGTCATAAATATCTCATCCAGGACCATTGTTTTTGGGATATCAAGGATGGAAAAGCAACTCTCTTCTGCGATGATTCATGGAATCAATGGCAAAGCCTCTCTACTCTTCCTAACTCCTTACTTCTAAGGAACTCCCTCCCCTATTAAGGCCTCTTTGTGGTTATGCACTACTGGAACCCTTCTATCCCCGCCTTCCCCTAGCAGACTTTGAAGCCACCAAGTCTCGATCTTACAACAGAACAAAATCAAGTTCAATAGGCCCTTCGTAAGGAATTAGCATCAAGACAAATTGAAGATCATGTGGGTCCAGATATTCTTCGTTGGGGGTATCGTTCATAAGGAAGCTACAATCTGAAAGAGGCTTTCCTTCTCCTTGCCCCCCTTCCCCGCCGCCTGCGGCGCCCCCCCCCCCCCCCCCCCCCCTTTTAGCCATGCTCCTTAGCTACACTGGTTCCTCTTATGACAACTCAAACTTTGGCCCAAAATAACTTCTTTCTATAGTTCCTTTTACAAAAAACAATGCTCACTTGGGATATCTCTAAAAGTGAGGCTTCTCAAGTCCTTCCTGGTGTTGTCTATGTAATATGAAAACATAGAGTATTTATCATTTGTCTTATGATTGTTCCTTTTCCACTACTATATGGTCTCGGTTGGAGAATAACTTCATAAATAAGAAAATTAAGGCTACATCACTTCCAGAAACTTTAGTGGATTGGAATAAAACGCCATACAACCGTCCCATTCTCAACATAGTATGGAAATTAAGCCCAAGTTTCTTAATCTAGAACATTTGGAAGGAATAAAATGCCCACATTTTAAAGGATTCCACCCTCCATAAGAAGTTATTTGGGCTTGAATCATCTCCCATATTTAGGAAACCATTACTTCAAATCATTGGGATTCTCAAGACTGGCACTGCCCCTCAAATGAGAAATTCATTCTACACTCTCTTGGTGTTCGCCAACAACCTTCTCTCATCTAGATATCGATACCTCTTAGCAGAGCTAAAAGTCCAACCCCCTGGGTTCCTCCTTTAATCAAGTTTATAAAGTTAAACTTTGGTTGTGCTTCCTAAGGTAACCCATGACTAGCAAGCTATGGGGGAGTGCTCTAAAACCACGAGGGCCAAATACTATGGGTGTATGCCGGGAAACTTGGAGTAACCACCAATAATGTAGTTGAGCTTTTGGGTCTTACACAGGGGTTGAATATTGCACTTAAAATGAACTACCATCAGTCAGTTCTTGAAGGGAATTCATTGTTAATCATTTCCATAATGAAGAAACTTCAAAATGGAACTTGCCATTCCCAATCCCCTAAAAGTTAGCGAATTGAATCCCAAGTGATCAAAGTAGCACAACTTCTCAACCTCTCTTTCTCAGGTTCACCAATCTGGAAATAGATTGCAGAACAACTAACCAATCACGGATTGGAAATGGATAGTTCCTCCATAGAAATTTGTTGGGCTCATCATCCCCCATCGTCCCGTAGGAGCTCCTATGAAGTTTCTTGAAGGGAATTCATTGTTAATCATTTCCATAATGAAGAAACTTCAAAATGGAACTTGCCATTCCCAATCCCCTAAAAGTTAGCGAATTGAATCCCAAGTGATCAAAGCAGCACAACTTCTCAACCTCTCTTTCTCAGGTTCACCAATCTGGAAATAGATTGCAGAACAACTAACCAATCACGGATTGGAAATGGATAGTTCCTCCATAGAAATTTGTTGGGCTCATCATCCCCCATCGTCCCGTAGGAGCTCCTATGAAGTGCTGGCTCGACAAGATCTCTCCCTCACGGTGGGTGATGGTCTTGTACAATGGCACGTTGATTCTTGAACCTTCTGGCCACAATTAACAAATGGAAATGGGAATCAATACGATACGTGAAGCATACAATTGGTCAAATACCTACACTAAGTGAGCTCAGATCAACATGATAGTTTGGTACCTTCGTCGATGGTCAATGATAACACCTCATGATGCCATAATGATTTCACACATGCGTGCGGAAAATTTAACTTTGCTGGCAATGGGTAATTTGAGCAATATTTGCAGAGAAGGGAACGACCTAGTCCATAAGAAAGGGAGTATGAAACTCCTTGTGGAAAAAATTGTCGTAAAGAAGGGAAGCATGGTGATGGTGAAGGAAAATTATCATGATGATAGTCATGGCAGTGCAACTACGTTCTCTCACCAGCCTAGCGTTTAGCCTTCTTTGGTTACCAATAATGTGGGGTGTGGGCATATCAATTCATGTTTCATGGGGCTCCTCCCCTTCGTCAGAGCTTTTATGGAAAAATCAAGGTCTGAATTCTACTACCCACCTTTCATTTCAGTTCTTACTTGCTCAGAGATGTAGTGGCATCATAACAATTAATCAATTAGCCTAATGCAAACCTCACCAAAGCGAACTCTTAATCTTCTCTCCAACTCCTTTTGTTTGGTCGTTTCATCCCTTAGAGGCATTCCGTCAAAGGCGAAAGTGAAATCAATAAGTCAAAAATATCTCAGGCATCCTAGTTCCTCCTCCTCAAAGCAATGGGCTTCCAGACTTCTTAGCGAACAAGTAATTGCTTTGAATCTCAACATGATCATAGTTTTAACATCGATAGTTCAGAGAGACAAGGGGAATTTCCTATCAACAGTCGAGAACCCTCTCTTTCCCTCTGAGCCAAGGCATTATGCCTGCGTAATTCATTTCTCTGCTTCATGTTCGAAGACTGGAAATTGGCTTCAGGGTTCGGGTCTCCTCGTCGTCACACACCAGGCTCGTTGGACTCAACACAGAGAATAAGAGCGGTCATTTTTTAGCCTCTCTGTCACACAACAATGGCAAAGAAGAGGTCAAGGTGTCTCTTTTTTTCCTCATCTATGGTCTTTGTTCCATGTGTCATGCCTGGTATCATTGCAAATGTAATATGCGAGCATGTCCATAGGCATGTCCTATTATTTGTTTCAATCTCCTTTTTACTCATGAACATATGTATCAACATTGTAATATGGTAGAAATAGGCCGGCTTACAATGTTAGAAATAGGCTTACCAATGAAGGGTCATCATCTTCAAGGCATTGAGTCAAACAGAAGTAGCCTTCAGTTTTGTATTTTTCTATTAGATATGAAAGTCAAACACAGTGTGCAAAACTTGAAATTTCTAAACTTGTTCTATTGGGATGGATTCCCAATAGGACGGCCATTAGCAGCAAGGGAAACTATCTGTAATGTTTTGAAGCAATAATACAAGTCAAGCCTTTACACACAAAAAAAATAATGCCAATAGTCAATTCAGTTGCTTCCCAGGGGCAAAAATAGTTATTAATATTAACATTAAAAATATATGAAGATTTAAAGTTCCGTTTTTTATATATATCCATTTTATATGATTTTTATAAAATAATAATTACTACATTTATGTGATATTAAGAATGTAAAGGAATCTTTCTAAATTTTTAATTCGTCAAAATTATAAAAACTTATGAAAGTTGTTTTTAAACCTTTTCTAAAGCAATCAAAATAAACATTAAACTTTTTTGTGTAAGTTAGTTTTTCATTGAAATATCATATATTTACATTAGATATATGAGTTTTATAGTCTCCGACATAGCACCTTAGAAACCAAACCAGGGACAATAAAATATAGAGTTAATAAATAACAAAATTAGCTTCAATTGACTATCCAAAACTTGAGAATGCCAAAAGATAGTGCTACCCCACCATGGGGAAAACCAGTAATAAAAACCAAAATGAGCGGCCTTTAGGGACTACATTATCTTAGGCAACAAGAAAAATAAACTATAAATAAACTCTAAAATTAACTTATCAAGAACCTAGATGAGAAACCATGAAGTGCAAGAACTAAGATGATAAAATTTAGGGCACATGAGCATCAGCAGGATAGTTATTTATGAAGGTTGATAGGTTATTCCTCAACCTTGCATAGAAATAGAATTGGAGAGCTAGGCATCGATCCCATCTCAAGCCCAACAATCCTTCCTTCCAATCTAGCATAAGATCTTTGAGCTCATCAATTATGTGCATTAGATTGATGTGAGTTTGTCACCTATCAACCATAATGTTCCTTAGCAACGGCTTAACATGTGCTTAACATGCTAGTATAAATCAACTATATATAGATAGTGATTTTGACAGCCCCAAGAGTTACCAGTATCTGGAATCCAAGAGGATATGTCGGTCGTGACTTATGAATCTAAAGTGACTTGCTATTCTTGTCTAACTTCCTCTTCCACAAGATGGATTTCCTCCTAAATGTATGAAGATGTATGAGTATGATAGTTGTGGGTTTAAAATTGGGCTCATAGTCATGCTCAAGAGCCCCATAAAGCACTTTGATCGCCACTTCCATGTTGGCAATGAGTTTGTGAAAACACTATTTAAAAGGAATTCTCTTTTTATTCATAATGGTACATCTTGCTTTTTGGAAGGTGGTAAAAGTTATCATAACTCAACAGTTAACTCATGGTGAGGACAACCATGTAGTAACTTATTATAGTTATTAAAGGAAAACCACTCCATCTAAGATAACTAGTTGATCCATAAAGGGGTAGACCATTACTCTCACTAAATCCCTTTAAACCTTGGGTTGTTCACCTATTTCTTTTCTTCTAAAAAACTCTTAACCATTAAAAAAATTATATCTTACTTCAAAAATAGCTATTACTACATGTTAACTTGATAATTCTTTTTATTTAAACATGTATTATTAAGATGATAAGTATAATTTATTTTAACCCGCCTCCCACTTACTCTATGACTAACATATTGGATTTCAATGATGGAAATCCAACATAAGAATAATCCATAAGTACTTAACTAGAGAGCATCTAGAAAGTGACACTTTATTCTTGTCATTATTTCAACTAGATACTATTCATCAAAAACTATGTTTTTGAGTATTTAGTAGTCCTTTACATTAGCAAGTGCATCATGGTTGGATAAATGAACTTATGTTTGTGACATTAAAAGAAAGATATGCATGTTTGAGTTCCTAAGGAAAAAAATGCATTTTTCATTGTCACTAAAGGATGTTGTGAACCAATTGCTCCAGTGCCATCAAAATTTCCATAAGCAAATTAATTTCATAAAATGTCTCGTTTAGTAGTAGTTGCAATTAAATGAGACAATTTGTCACGATAATTTAGCATAAAGTTAAGTAACATTATAGATTTATATATATTGTCCGAAATGTTGCTAATATGTGGGTCAAAGTAAGTAGAGACCTTAAACATTTAAGCCGGAAATATATACCTCCATTGAAAGCTACCATGACTAAAGAGGTAAGTGTTTTATGTTAGTTCCATGTTTTTATGTGTCAAAGCTATTTAAAATAATTATTTACTTATGATGACATGATGCAAAATATAAATCAAAAGAATAATATGTTTCTCAGCAAACACATATATTATTATAATTTTAGGGTTATTATTGTAGGGATGAATTGTTTCTTTTCTATATATATATATATATATATTAACTATGGACCTAACATGAGCCGAGAGGGATCAAATTTTTTTAGGTGTAAATTTATTTTAGAGTGCAAAAAATCATGCGTAATTTTTTATTATTTAAATTGTATTTTTGAATGTTATAGAAATTACATAACATGTGCATTGAGTCATTTTATTACCGCACATTAAACTAGTTTTTTTGTTATTAATATATTTTTAAGTATATACCAATATAAATCATATTAAAATATTTTATTCATAATCCACATTGAATATTTTATTTTACTCAACATTAAAATATTTTCTTTTAACATTTTTTTATATAGATAAGTATATATGAAATTGATATTACATGTTAAAATATTTTTGAAAAGTATAAATTTTAAACATCTTATATATATATTTTTTACTTCTAATTACTTTACATGAAATTATATTAGGTCATATGGACAACTAATTAATATGCATAGCATATTTGTTTTTCTTTTTTATTATAATTGACATTACTTCTTTTCTATTTAGAGAATATTTTATTTTTATTTTAAGAGAGACAAACTACTTACACATCGAATAAGCCTCTCAACTCTGTAAATTATGTTCATCACTATATATATAGCCTCTTCCGATAAAATAAATTAATTTATTGAAAAAAATAATTATTTGTTTTTTTTTGTGTAAGAGAAAGAATGACAAATTTTCTTAAAATTTTGTTGTAAGCCACATATGAAATACTACAAAAAGTTCACTTAATATCTCAAACATTGACCTCCTGTATGACCTTGTTGACTCAAATACTATAAGTATCAATTGATAGTGTGGATAACTAGACACATGTGCAATGTGTGTAATCATGAACCAGAAATGGCCTTTCAAGAATATTGTGATGAGAAAACAAAACATATATAAAAAGTTGTGAGGGAATAAATCTACATCAAAGGTACCTTCCCTTATGTTCCTCCTAATGGTTGTTACAATAGGTCCAACTTCATTATCTGAATTTATAGTGCTAAGCATTACTACCTAACTATGACACTTGTGGAGATGAGTGTAATGATACATCTGTGAATAAAGGGGATAAATAGGAAAATGATAATATAATATATGAATATACGAAGCACTGGGGTGATTAACAAGATCAAACAATCTTATTGATCATTGCATTTCTACAAAATGTTAATTAAGTTTGTTTAAATTGGAAATGACCAAGTGCCCAACAACAATTAAGCATTTAAGGGATACTTGAATTTGTGGATTACAACATTTAAGGATTATGAAAAGGGATATACTAAAATTGGGTATTTTAACAAACACCAAAGGATCTTTTGTCCAAAAGGTAGGGTACTTGGGTGGAATCCACAACCCTTGGTAGTTATCGAAGCTACAAAGTAGATGAGAATTGGTATACAAAGCAAATAAATGTGAATAACACTCTTTGGAATAAATTACTAAAAACATTTTTGAGATTGCATCAATTATTTTCATTTATTTATTTTTATTTTTATCTTTTCATAATATTTGATTCTTAATTTTTATTAATTTACAAAAAAAAATACAATTGATATGATATGTTGTGAAACATGATGTTTGGTTAGTGAAAAGATTAAAATTAATTTTACCTTCAATTTGTTCATTACTAATGTTATATTTTTAGTTACTTATATCTATTTATAATCATAAATATAATATAATATTATTCTCGTTAATAATTAATATTTCTATTGTATTTAGAAAATATCAGCATAGGACATACTTATAATTGTTTAAATAAATTGATCACAAAACTAATGAAATAATTAGAAAACATGAACATAGTGTCACTTCTAGTTGTTTAAATGAATTGATTAGAAGAATAATAAATATGATAAATTTCTTAAATAACCATTTAACATTTACTTGAATTTTTTTGAAAACAATTTATAATTTCATTCAATGTAATTATTTTTAGTAATATTGGTTCCCAGACTTCGACCCTTCTACAGTTGTCATCACCAAGATTCCCATTTGGGTCAGGCTCCCGAATCTTTCGGCGCATCTATGGCATATCTCTGTCTTCTTAGCCATTGCAGACACCTTAGGATGCTACCTGGCTGTAGATTCTTCACGGAAGGAAAATGGACTCTACACCTACGGTAGAATTTGTGCAGAAATAGATATTAGCAAAGGACTGCCGGATCAGATTAATCTCAAGTATGGAGATTTCCACTGGACTCAAACCTTGGATTACGAGAATACAACCTTTCGTTGCCGCCATTGTCATCAAACGGGGCACCTCTAGAGTTCCTGTACCTAGTTCCTCGATAAAAAGAAGAATCTGAATCGCAAACCCAAATCTAAAAGTTGGAATCCATGTGTGCTGCCCCTCCTATGGATGATACAGATTCCTCTAGTTCGGATGAGGAGGAAATTGTAGCAGATGGGCAGAATGTTGAGATTCCGCTGGACGCTCCCTTGGTCGATCCGGCAAACCCCTCTGCCTCTCAGATCTCTCAGAAACGTTCTCATTTATCTTCGTCCTCAGACTTTGATAAGGATATTCTGCCACCGGGGCAGAATAGTCTACAACTTGTCACGGCTCAGCCAAACTCCTCTGAATGGGTCAAAGTGAGCAAGACAAAAAGCAAAAAATGTCGTGTGGCAGTAACTGCCCTCTCAGGGTAGATATATCTGTGTAGTTCTAGCTTTTTGTATTCCCGTGTTTTCTATGGCCCTTTCCTTGTTTGTCTCTATGGAACGAGGTGGATAGCCTTTCACCTTCGGCTCCCTTACTTTTCTGCTTCGCTTGCATGCAAGCTCGATTGTACTATACTTTTATAATCTTAATAGAATTAGTCTTTAGTAAAAAAAAAAAAATTAGTAATATAGCTAATAATATTGACATAATTATCATTATCTTTTAAATATAAAAATATGAAGTTGGGCATTATAGTAGATTAGAATAAAATATTTTATAACCATTGAAAATTAAGCATGGTAAAGACATGGTTGTCTTTACATTTTACATGAAGTATATGAAAGAATAATAAAAGAGTAAAGATAGTTTAACTGAAAAACATGAAGTATATGAAAGAATAATAAAAGAGTAAAGATAAAAGAGAACCATGAGGTGAGGAATAAGCTAATGTGTTTGTCATTTGTGCATAATTTCTGGTATTAATTAAGAAATTGTTTGAAAGGGTTTTATTGTATTATCATTTCACACCGGTATTGTCGTGAAGATTTATTAATTTTTTTCTTAGTATTATTAATTTGTGTATAATTTCTGGTATTATTTAAGAAATTGTTTGGAAGGGTTTTATTTTCTCATAATTTATTGTCAAAAAAATTTATTAATTTTTTTTAATATTATTATAATTAATAAGTTGTTTTTACATTTTAAGATTTAGTTTAACATAGAAAAACATGGAGTACATGACAGAATAATAAACTAGTAAAAATAAAAGAGAATCATAAGGTGAGAAATAAGGTAATGTGTTTATCATTTGTGCATAATTTCGAGCATTATTTAAGAAATTGTTTGGAAGGTTTTTATTGTTTCTATCATTTCACACTATAGTATAAGTAATAAGGTAATTATTATAGTGGTTAATAAAGTTAATATTATATTTTTAAATAATATTAATAATTAATTAATATAAAGTTAAGTGTTGTATTTATAAATTAAAATGTATTATTTTTTGAAAGTATTAAACGAAATAATGGATATTTTTGTAAGTTTTAGTATTGTACAATTATTTGTTACCATAGATCATTAATAAAATAGAAAAGATGTAGTGATACATACATACATTAACATAAAGATTTGATCATGGAAATTTAAATAGAAAATTAGAAGATTTTTCAATATATATTTATTTTTACAAAATTACAATACAATATATATAACCACAGTATCCATAAATGACCAATCCCTTTACCTTTGATTAGAATACAATCATAGTTCCTTAATCAATACTACAAAACCATGGGAAAAACCACCGTGTGCGACAAAATTGCTTTTAGAAAAACCAGTGTGACGAAAATTGCTAAAGACAGATGCAAAAAAACTACCCAAACAGTTTTTTTTTTTGGGCGGGGGGAGCGCTTTGCACCTGGTGCAATGTACGACACATGAGACTAGTCATGCAAAGAATATAACTCATAAATAACAAACTTTTCATTTCAAGATTTAGTTTAGTAAAGAAATATGAAGTCTAAAAAATCACGTTGAAGGAGAAAAAGTTAAAATAGAACCATAAGGTGATGAATAAGCATAACTATGCTCATAATTTTCCTAAACTAAGAATGTTCCCATAGATTTAAGAGATTGTTAGGAAGATTTTTTTGTCTCATTTAATATATCATAAATATTGTTGAGAATAGCTCCTAGTACAACTAATAATGTCAACAACACTATAGTTCACTATTTGGCTAAAAATAATAGAATGATCTAATAGAGAAACATGAAGTTGGATGCTATAGTAGTAAATTCAAATAAAACATTATTTCAAAGCATTAAAATGAACCTTTGCCAACCTTACAATCTATGATTTTAGACATGAATTGCATGAAAGAACAACATAGGATAAAAGTATAGAAAAGAACCATAAAATGAGGCATAACTAGAACTATGTTCATCAATTATCTAAACTAAGCACATTTGGTTCTAGATTTAAGAGATTGTCTAGGAAACTAATCTTATCATCTCATTTCATTTAATGTAACTATTATTGAGTAGAGATACATCAAATAACTTCAACATCAATGTAGTCTAGAGGCATAGGAAGCCATCCTTGGAGTAAAAAGTTTTGGAAAAATACTGGAGATTTATAGTGCCATAGGGCCTTCATGGAGGGATGCATTGTGTGGAATAGCTCTCTTTGGTAGTTAAGATATAATCAGTATTCTCATCATTGGATTCTTACTTTCCTTAAAAAACTGTGATCAGGAGATTAACTTAGTTATTATGTATATGCTAAAAAAATGAATTGTTGGGACTCTCTAATTACCTTAGAAGGGATGAATCAATGGATCAATAATATAGTGGCAAGGGATTTCAACACTATCCTTAGTCAAAAGGAGAAAATGGGAGGGAGTGTAGTTCATGATCTATTCAGAAAAAGGATGCAAGCTTTTATTTTCTTTTGGGATTTATTCATGGATGTCAAACCCCATAAAAGAAAATACACTTGGATTAATAAGCAAATTGGACCTAAGCACATTGCAACAAGATTTAATAAATTCTTGGTTAAAAGCTCATTTTTGGATAGTGATTATACAACTTATTCTAAATCATTCCATGTGTAGCCTCTAACTATAAGCCCATTCGCCTTCATATTAAATAAATTCTTGATACTGACCCTCTCCCTTTGTGCTTTAAACCACTTTGGCTTCAAAATAATATGGTGATGGACATTAAAGGAGTACCTACGGTATGAGGGTGGTTGGATCACCTATAAATATTTGGGAGCAAAACTTTGAAAACACAAAGAAGTAACTTAAGGAACGGGAAATAACACATTATTCTTCCTTAGAAATTGAGGTTCAAGTAAGTATCGACAATTAGAGAGGATTCAATCTAAAATTGAACAATAAAAATTTACAATATTAGCATAGGAATAAGAGGTATTTCAATGACATGAAAAATATCTTTGGATGGAGTAAATGAACTAGAAACTAAATTCTAAAAGTTTATGGCTTAAAATTGGGGATAGGAACACAACATAATTTCATAAACAAGTGATTGCAAGGATATGGAAGAATAACGCCAAGGAAATATCAACAATTAATGGAGAAATAATTATTATCTTTGATAAAATTAAAGAAACAACTTACTTTCAGGGATCCTAATATAGAAAATGAAGGAACTAAACTTGAAGTTATAACTAGTATGTTGGAAAGAATTACCGCATCAATTTATTTGGAAGAAAACAAGCGGATTATGCAAAGGGTATCTAAAGAAGAAATAAAATAGGTTATATGGTATTTTGAAATTGAAAACCTTGAGGATCAGATATAACATGAATGATACAATATGTTCAAAAATTATTTTCAAATTGAAGGGGCCACAAACTCCTCATTCTTGGCCTTAATTCCCAAACAAGGAAACCCATCATCATTTGTAAGGTTAATACCGATGCCTTTATGCAATGTTTCATGCAAAATCATCACTAAAATAATAGTGAATATAATTAAAACTCTTGCTCCCTAAAATCATATTAGAGAATCAAGGATGGTTCATGGAAAAAAAAAGTGATAATAATATATTAGTAGAAGAAGACATTCACACAAGTAGGGATAAAGGAACAATTGTAAAAATAAGCATGGCAAACACTTTCAATCAGGTGAGACATTCTTTATTTTTTGATATTCTTCATAAGTTTGGGTTTTGTGTTAATTTCATTAGATGGGTATCATCATATTTTAACAACCCTTGAATTTCTCCATTAGTCAATGGTTGACCAATAGCATTTTTTAAGGTAAGTAGAGGGATAAGGAAAGGTTTTCCTCCACCCCCTTATTGTATATAATTGTGGTGGAATACTTTAGCAAGAGATCAAAATTTGATTGAGGAAGGGGTTTTTTACCAAGAATATAGATTGTTAGAGGAGTAAAAAAACATTAATCACTCTTGGTTTGTAGATGATACTTTTTTATTAGGAGGAGTATCAATTAACATTATAAAAATATTCAGGAAAATTTTGGACTTGTTCATGTTGAGAAATTTAGGGGTAGCTAGATTAGGTGATTTCTCTTGCTTTGATAATTGTTTGTGGTATATTTTTACATAACATGATTAGATTATTATTTCACTTGATTATAAATGGTGTTTTCTTCATTAAAAAAAACTACCAAATAATAAAGAACAATAAGACAAAGGACACAAGATATAGGTGATCGGCTACAGCCAAAACCTCTCCAACTAAGAGGAAAACCCACAAGAATTATTCTCTTCTTACAAGACTTCAATTTACAAATTCTAAGACCTAAACCTTTGACCAAGACTCCTCCAAGACGAAGTCAACCTTCATTCTTGATTTGCATAACTTCCAACAACAAACTTGGACCTTCGATCAACTTCTTCAGCAACTTCGATCCCCAACAACAATTTCTGCAACTTCGACCTAGTAGATTCATAGCCTCGACCTTGATGCAGATTCACGGCTTTGACCTTGTAGCTTCACATCTTCGACCTAGAAGAAGCTTCACAACTTTGACCTTGCAAATTCATAGCTTTGACCTTGTAGTTTCATAGCTTCAACCTTGTAGCTTCACAACTTTGACCTAGAAGCAACTTTAGAATTTCACCTTGGCCAATAACTATAGAAACCCTAACAAAGAGAAAGAGAGAGAGACCCAAAAGATTTATCTTGTTCTTCTTCGTCCTTTTCTAACGTTTATCTTTAGGAGATCGAACTTTCTTGAGACTGTATCCAAATGAGGTCGAGTTCCTTCTTATATATAGGCTTTTGAGGGGTATGAATTGCTAACTTTAGGTCAAATTATCCCTTCATGTAGGCCGACTTGATATTTGTGCCATGACGAGGTCATGGAGGTTATTTTGACTCTATTTTGACTCAAATCAATTTTATTTACAATATGTAACATGCCTAAATGTGTCTTCGATACATGACAATGACTCAATTGACTTTATGACAAACTTAGAAGCACTCAATGGGTGCTTAACCTAAAAATAAATTTCCCTTAAGCATGAAACCCATGCCTTAAGAATAATAAATTTATTTTTCTCTTTTATTTAAATACATAATATCGTGATTAAATATGTCATTATGAAGGCCAAACCTAGTTACATATTTCAACACTCCCTCTTAGCTAGGGAGATATTCATAATCCATACAAGGTACTTGGACATTCTCAATCTAAATAATTCTCATAAGAAGAGTCAGATTGGTAACCCATATGTTCAACATCATATCAACTAGCATTGTCACATAGCATAGCCTTAACTAACAACTCTATCTCTCCACAATATCAGATCATAATGTTGGCAAGACCAATGACTTATAGACACCATCAACATTGTCTCTCAAGGTACATACCCTACTTGGGTTTTCACAGAGTATGTCCTTCTAGGACTATTCTTATCTTGGATTATGAATCCTCAAAGAATATTAATCCTCTTCTACTACTCTTATCTTGGATGCCCTACCTCATCCTTAAAGAGTATTAGATGTCAGATGCTTACCCAATCCTCCATTCTTTCTTCCCAAAGTGAAGACAAGAATGACGTACCTATCTCTCCTTCTCAACTAGGGAGGATATACCCATTCCTACAAGAGGAATGTGCCGAATCTCCCTCTTATCCAAGGACTTGTCCAAGCTCCCTCTTAACCAGGGACTTTCTTCTAGCAGCTTTTTTCTCTATGTGGAGATCATGGGACTATCAGATACTTGTGGGGCTCCTTTCTATGTCATTAATTCCATTTTCAATATTATGGAGCCTTCATATTTTATAGGGAATCATCCATTTTCCACTTTCCTTAACGAGCCACATCAATCATGTCATCCTTCACTATGTCGTAAAGTGATCCTCTAGTCCTCGTCTAGATTTTCTTCATACTGCTACCTCTTTCACGTCATGTTTCCTTCAGGATGTTCCATCCAATCACATGATTTCTAGTTGTAGGTGACATATACAAATCTCTTTCGATAGCCTTGTATGAACCCATCCAGATGTTGTTCAAAAATAAAAATAAAAATTAACACCAAATCAAAGTTACCTTTTTTATGGCCTTTCATCATGACATCTTGCTTGCCTGCAACATCAATATCCCGCATATTCATAAACACATCTCAAAGACTTCATATATCAAGGGTCTCCTTTATTTATAGACCTCATCAAGGTCTTCATGCCTTCTCTATAAAGATGTTATGTCCAATTCTTCTAGTCATTGGATGTTGATTTCCTTTACTATGTGACTATAGTTGCATCATTCATGATCTCTTATTTCTTTCTTCATATATTTCTACCCAAGAACTTTCATCCATAGTTTCTTCATCTTTTTCAAGCACCTCATATTCCATATGAGGACATATTATGTTGATTTCATCTAGTCAATATGTGAACCATGCCTTCATGCATCTTTCTAAAGGAGGAGATCAATTTTCTTGATCATGCTCATGAGATAAAGAATTTAACCATGCAACCATATGATGATGTGACTCAATTAAATACATGTATACATACCTCTTTCCTTCTTTTGGTCATTTAGGATTCCTTTAGCAGCTTCTTTTTCTTGATTGAGAGTACTTCAACCATCTCGACATGTTGCATTCCTTTGTCACCATACAATCATACTTCTAAACAATGAATCACATACAAGGGGAAATTTCCAAATAGAAACTTGCTTCCTCCAATAGAGGTGAACCTTCTAATGAAGATTCCAGCAAAGGATCTAGATTATCCTCATTCAGCATAAGCTCCTTTCTCATGATGATGATGTATGATGAATTCCTTCTATCGTGCTAGATGAATTTCTTTCAACCATATGCATTAAACATGCTTTAAATGAGGTTACCAAGAGCTACTTCCTTTATATGATGACTACTAGATCCATGTAGACTACTACTTTAGATATATTTTCAAGATTTTCTAATTCATGAGCTATTTGCTTCAATGATATGCTTCTTTATGATGCCATATTTTACTAAGATACATCTCGTCATTTTTCTTCTCACCTTGAATGGCATGGTTGAGGTCTTTTCACCTCCCACTTCTCCTTGCTATGAATTGGAGAAACACTAGTAGTGAACATCTATCCCTTTGGATTTATTCTCATCAGGTTCTACCACTTCTTCAGCGATATGAGCCTCATTTCTTTCTTTCCTTTTGTTGTCCTTCTCTTGTAGTGCCCATATTATTAATAGTCATAGCATTGGATCTTTGACATACTCTTCTTGTTCTTTTTATGAGGAACAAAATTTCTAAACTTTCCTTTCTTCCTAGCCATGGTAGAAAATGCTTGGACTTGTTCATTTGATCCTACATATCTTTTTTCCTTGAGCCCAATGTCTTCAATTTTACATAATGACCAAAGTTCATTGAATGGGGTGGCTTCCTTCTTTCCAAAGATGCTAGATGTGAAGTTTCCCCATTCCTCTAGAAGTGCATTGAGTACTATGGTGGTCATTTCTTTATCAAAAATTATTTCTCTCAACTATTGTGGTTGGTCTCTTATTTTTGATACCTTCATGAAATATGAGGTTATTCCCTCTTCCTTTGAGATCTTCATTTTGTATAGTTCATTCCTCAAAGATATAACTTCTCCAACAATACTTATGGAGAGCAATTTTACTAACTTGTCATATATTTATTTTGATGTATCCAACATTGATACATAAGGTATGAGTAGATCCTTGATGGATTCTATGAGAATCCTTTGAGCCCTTACTTCCCCTTTCATATACTTTTCTATAGCTTGAGCTTCTTTCTTTGGAGGTTTAGTGATTGAACCATTAACATGTTCAATGAATTCATTTTCTATGAGGATCAAATTTGTCCTCTTCTTCCATGCAAGAAAGTTTGATGACCCAACCAACTTGTTGTTTTCCTTGCAAAATGAAGTCATTTTGATGGAAGATTTAGTCATAAATATAAAGGTACTTACTTTTCAAGTGAAGATGCCTCTTGATGACAATATATTCAACTTGATGCCTTCTTGATGATGATGTTGATAATATAATATGTCTTCCTTCAAAAATTATCCTTCAAAGAGAGGGAGATCACCTTGGTTCCTTGATGATGATGACAACGCCTTCTTCTAGATTTTCTTTGATGTAGAGGCTTAAAGATGCTCCAATTTCTAGTCCTTCTTTCTTTGAGTAGAGTAGGGCCTTTGAGGTCTTGTTCTTCTCAAGGTGATGATTGTGTGAGCTTCCCAAGAATGCTTCAAGTGTAGAATCCTTCTTTGAATGAGCTAGGGTTTTGAGGTCTTATTTAGTAACTTCCTTCAAGATGATGATATAATCTTTATACTATTGGTGTCTTTGAGATGAGAGGTCCTTCTTGATTATTGATGTTGTTGATGATATTCTAGTTCTTCGCCCCTTGAGTGTCCTTCTTTAAGCTTCCCTTTTTGGACATGTCACCTTAGCTCTAATAGCATGTTGAGAAATATAGGGGTAGATAGATTAGGTGATTTCTCTTGCTTTGATAATTTCTTGTGGTATATTTCTACTTAAATTGATTAGATTATTCTTTCACTTGATTATTATTGGTGTTTTCTTAATCAAATAGTTACCAAACCATAAAGAAAATAAGTCAAAGGAAACAAGATATAGACGATCATCCAAGGCCAAAATCTCTCCAAATGAGAGGAAAACCCATAAGAATTCTTCTCTTCTTATAGAATTTCAATTGACAAATTCCAAGACCTAGACCCTTGAACAAAACTCCTCCAAGGCCAATTCAACCTTCCTTCTTGATTTTCACAGCTTCCAACGACAAAAATGGACCTTCCAACAACTTCTTCAGGACCCCTAGCACCAATTTCTGCAACTTCAAACTAGTAGATTCATAGCTTCGACCTTGATGCAAATTCACAGCTTCAACCTTGCAACTTCACAACTTTGACCTAAAAGCAACTTCAAAACTTTGACCTTGTAGCTTCACAGCTTCAACATTGCAGCTTCATAGCTTCAACCTAGAAGTAGCTTCACAACTTTGACCTAGAAGAAGATTCACAACTTCGATGCAACTTCATAATTTCGTCTTGTCTAGTAACTATAGAAACCCTAGCAAAAGAGAAAGAGAGAGATACCCAAAAATTCGATCTCGTTCTTCTTCTTCTTTGTCCTTTTCTAGTTTCTATCTTGAGATATCGAACTTGCTTGAGAGTGTGTCCAAATGAGGTCGATTTCCTTCTTATATATAGGCTTTTGAGGGGTACAAATTGCTAAACTTAGGCCGACTTGATCTTTGTGCCATGATGAGGTCTTGGAGGGTATTTTGAATCAAATAAATTTTATTTACAATATGTAACATCCCCAAATGGGTCTTCAATACATGACAATGACTCAATTGACTTTATGGAAAACCTAGAAGCACTCAATGGGTGCTTGACCTAAAAATAAATTTCCCTTGGGCATGAAACCCATATGCCAAGAATAATAAATTTATTTTTCTGTTTACATTAAATACACAAAATCATGATTACATATGTCATTATGAAGACCGAACCTAGTAACATATTTCAACAGTTCACTCCATCATCTTAACGGTTGGTAACTAATCACAAAAGTGAATTAAATGCCTAGAATGTGAGTTAAAGCTCCTTGGTAATTCTCTCTAAAATTTTCAATCTCCCTATAAGGAGACATGAAATTATTTTTCATCTTTGGGAATGCCTGATTGTCTCCATTACCATACTTCTAAATATCACAACAAATCATAAAAAAAAAATAAGACCAACATTTTATAGTGGAGAGATCATTGGTTAAATCTAATAAAGGGAGGAATTATTATTAAGGGAGTATCATAAGCTCTAACCATGTTTCAATGCTCAGTTATATTGGCTCCAATAGGTATAAAGAAATAGATAGTAAAGGAGAGGTAATAAATCTTATGGAGGGAAGTAAATCCAATTATAATAGGTTCCATTTAATCAATTGGTATATCATAAGAGCTCCCAAATCCCATGTTGGTCTTGTTGTTAAGGATCTAGACTTGATGAATATTGCCTTGGCGACCAAGCTTCTCTGAAGGCTGGTAATTAGAAGGTATGATTGGAGGAAAAAGGTCTTAATTAAAAAGTGTTTTTGTGGTCTTGGAAAGTGATTTCTATATTTTCCTTTACTTCTTAGGGTTGTCTCTCCTAGATGGAAGTTTGTTAAAGCTGCAATCCCATTAATTCAACCTACATTGAGATGAATTATAGGAAATGGGGAAAACATTTACATTTGGAATGAAAACATAATGGGGAAAAGTCCCTTAATTCAAATCGAAGACTTGACCCCTTTAAAAGACTCACTAGAATCTCATGAAATTATGACTCTTTTTGACATCTCCAATTGGACCTTTGATGGTTGGTGTTGTAGTTAGAATTTTGGTAATGCACTAGCAGGGGTCAATTATTCTCAAGTTCAACAAATGAAAGTCCTCCTTAATGGGTGCAGCCCAAAAAAAATATCAACTATCAATCAGAGGCGGCGGATCCTTAAACAGTAAAGAAGATATATGAAACTTAGTTAATTGATGTAACCCTTCCCCCTAAATTACCATTATGGAATAAGATTTTCCATTCTAATAAGATTCTCAAAACAAATATTTTTATTAGACTTTATCCCCCTGGTAGGAATCTAACTAAACAAAATTACAAAAGGGGGAATTTAGGGCCCTCCAAGGTGTGCATTATACCTAGAAAGTATGGAAACCATGCCCCACTTATTTTGGGAATGCAATTTCACTACCGAAGTATGGAAATACAATTTAAAAGGAAATAAACATTATTTTTAAAAGTCATATGCTTTGAAGTTCCTTCTAGGAAAATGGGGTTTAATGTACAAGGGATCCTTAAAAAACAAGCCCATGTTAAAGAGAATATGGACAACAAACTTGAAATACATTAGTTGGAAAGTATGGCTAACCAAAATTCGAGTAATTTTTTCATAAGAACTCTCTAAACCTAAAAATGTTTCAAATATAGCCATAATCCTCCTGGTTGAATACATCAATTCCAAAAGAATTCCCTCTTATTCCATACAACTAATGGAAGCAGAACAAAAGACCTGGTTGGCTCAATTTAATATCCAAGGAAGCTCCACTAAACCTAATGAAAATCTATCTCCCTTGAGTTTGAGCTGGAATATTTGAATTTGAGGAATTTCGCAAATGGCGAATAGTTTAGGCATCTCATCTTAGTTTTTTTTCTATGAATATTCGAAGAAAAATCCTGGGGTTCCGAGTGTGATGAGGATAACCCTAGATGAACTATTGAAGAAGTCTAGGTATAAAATCTAATAATCTAACAAGGTATATGGGTTATGTCAAGGCTTGAATGTTTTTAGGTCAATGTGAATTCAATGGTTGGTTCTGGTTGATGATTTGACAATATTCATAATACATATTATCAAAGGCACCACCTCCATGTGCACAAAGATGGATTTTGCTTTATATTGTATCTATCAATGGGACATGACTTTTCACACTTGTGCTACTATCATGTCGTGAGAGACAACAAGGTAGAAGAAGACCAATTAAAAATTCAATAAACCCAAAAAAATGTTGGGAGAATAGTAATCAACTGCAAGGTCAAATGGGAAACCATTCCTGAAGGCTCAAAATGACCCTTGGTAAAGTGATGGGTTGTCAAATTTGTATGAAAGTGTTGTTGAGTTCACTCGTGATGGAGGGGGATCATAAGAATTATCATTGCTTCTCACATGTCTCCCCCTCCTCATACCAAGTAAAAATATCATTGCAAAAAATTGCTTTGAACTAATGTAGGGTTTTTATTATAGGAATGGGAATAATTTCAAACTGTAGTTTTCAAGGATTCTTATGGAATTGTTACTTGGCTCATGGGCTCTCTATCATTTTCAACTTGATTTTCTCAGGTGTCCAAGTCTATCCCTATTTGGTCAAACATCTTGGTTCTACACTGGCTATATTTTATGGGATTTTTAGTTGTTTTATGACCTATTGGCTTGATTTTTTGCTCTATTTTTTAACACCAGTGGTTCTTTTTGGCCTTTTCTTTAAGTTGGTCATGAATTGGGATTTTATTCTCATTGGTTGTCTTCTATATTAGTTACAACATTGGTGGGAAGGTGGTATTCCATTATATTACGTTTGAATTCTTCAAAGCCTTTTTTGGTTTTGGTGCCTCATTGTTGGGTTCATTCAATTATTATCATGGAATCTCATTAGGGTCCTACCCTAACCCCCTTATTTAGATACTTTATTAATGTATGAGGGCACCTTCATTAAATAAGGCTCATTAAATAGTTAGTTAATAGTCACTCATTGTAACAATGCTTTTTATTAACGAGGCCCAAAATAGTTGGTCAGCTCTCATTGTAAGGGGCCCATAGTTTGTTAAGATTCTCTATGGATAGTTATATATTAAGTATAAGGTTGTGTAACGCTTCATTAGGAGTTGTTTTTTATTTGGAGTGTTTCCCTTAGATGTTTTCCCATTGATGAGGGAAGTGAACATAACTCTATATTTATTATTAAAATTATCTTTCTGAGGATTTATATATTTTTCTCTTTTTTTTTTAGGTTTAACACTATATTTATGTGATTACCATAAAATTTTAGAGTTAAGTATATAAAAATTGTTATCAATGCCATTTCCTATGCATGAAGTGGGAGAACTTTTGCACATAAAGTGAAGATTCTTTTTCTTTCTACTAAATTTTGACTGAGGAAGACAACGACAACATTGTAGGTTTTAACCCTGTACAAAAATTACCTGCACATGAATTCTAAAAAAAAACAAAAAATAAACAATGGCGAGAGCATAAAACATAAAACAAATATACACAGAGATTTTCCACTGGATCCCAAAATCAAGACAACTAGATTGATTTGTCATTATAATCCTTTCAATTTTACAATACATATATATACATGTCGAAGCATTCATAAACCCCAATTGATTAACCCTGGATTAGAACATAAATGTAGTTCCCTTGATTGGATCTACAAAATACCATGGACAGAAAACCATCATGCCAAAAACCATGTGCGAAATCCATGCACAAAACTAGAGGAAGGTCCGCCCACCTAATATAGGGTCCAAAAAATAAAAATCTCAGGGCATTGCCCCAGACCCCATAGAGGGGGGCTACCGCCCCCCGTTCACTCCTCGACAAGGGGACAGCTGCCCCCCCCCCCCCCCCCCCCCACCCGCGCGTGGGGTAGTTGTGGAAATAATATAACACACACCCAACATTCTCCCACTTGTTGTTTTCTTTCCATAGGAAAGCTTAGTCATTGATCCAACGCCCTGAAACACCCATTGTTTCTCTACACCAAGTGAACTTATCAGTTCTCACATACTTTGTCAATGCATCTGCAGTATTCTTCAAAGTGTCCACCTTTACCGGCAACTCCTTTTTGTCCTCAACCATATCCCTCACAAAGTGATACTAAAAATCAATGTGCTTTGTCTTTGAATGATAAGCAAGGTCCTTTGCCAAGAAAATTGCACTTTGGCTATCATAGTCTATCCTTATGGCTCGTTGTACTAACCCCATATTTGAACACAATCTTTGCAACCAAACTGCTCTAGGCCCAACATAAAGCCTTGCCCGCCCAAGTAAGTATGTTGTAACGCTCCTCCTTGTTCAGCGCTCTGACCTCGGACCTTCTTTACTCGATTGGATGCTTCTCTTCTATTCGAGGTGCAACCCTAGTTTTATTGACCACGCTTGGTGGTTTTTTGGTTTACCATACTTTGCCTACCTGAACTTATCTCACTCAACTTAGTTGCCATTTATTTTGCCTTTGTAGTTGAAAGTGCCACTATATAGTATCTCTTACTCATCGAACTGACTGCACCTCCAAGCAGGTTAAACACATGCCCACTTGTAAATCTTCTTTGATCTGGATCTCTAGCCCAGTCTGCATCAACAAAGCCACGGATGTCCAAAACTCTGTCCAATCCTGGTCTTCCTTGGTAGCACAAAGCATAATCACTAGTGCCACGCAAATACCTAAAAACCCGATTCGTTGTTGTCCAATGCTCCTTCCCTGGTTTTGACATAAACCTGCTCAATACTCCCACTTCATGTGCAATGTTTGGTCTAGTATAGACCATTGCATACATCAGTCTGTTCACTGCACTTGCATATGGAACACGGGACATGTCCTCTTCCTCTTCTTGTGCCTTGGGAAATTGTTTAGCAGATAACTCTACACCTACACGAATATGAACCTTCACTGTTTACTATCTTGCATATTAAACCTCTGTAGTATTTTCTCGACATACTTCCTATGGTTTAACCAGAGCTTCCTCTTTTCCCGATCTTGTTTAATTTCCATGCCCAAAATATAGTTTGCAGCACCAAGATATTTCATGTCAAATTTGGAGGACAATTTGGTCTTCAAATCTTGGATAATTTCTTTGCCATTTCCAACCAACAACATATCATCCACATATAAGACCAGATAAATAACACGGTCACCAATTAATTTAAAATACACATAGTGATATGCTTTTCTTCAGGTGAAGCCAAGTCCCCGTATAAATGTATCAAGTTTCTGATACCACATCCTTGGTGACTGTTTTAACTCATACAAAGACTTTTTAAACTTGCATACTAGTTATTTCTTACCCTTCACCACAAAGCCTTCAGGTTGCTTCATGTAGATCTCTTCTTCCAGACCCCTATGAAGAAAAATTGTCTTCACATCCATCTATTCTGCCTCAAAATCAAAAGCAATAACAACATATAAAAGTAATCTAATAAAAGCTACCTTGGCAACAGGAGAAAAAATATCACTAAAATCAATTCCTAGCACATGGGAAGAACCTTTTGCTACCAACCGAGCTTTGTATTTCTCCACCTTGCCTTCTGCATTCATCTTCTTCTTAAACACACATTTGCTACCAATGGGTTTCCTTCCAGTCGACAACTCCACCAGATCCCAAGCCTCATTTTTGTGCAAAGATGCCATTTCATCAACCATGGCCTCTTTCCATAGTTTTCCATCATCTGAATTTACTGCTTCCCTCACAGTTCTGGGATCATCGTCAGTAATAGATAAAGGAAAATTTGAACAGAAAGCAGATGGACTATACTTTTCTAGTTGCCTTCTTTCACAAACTGATCTTCTCACAGTTGGAGTTTGTGCCTCCTCATCTTCTGATTCCTCTTCTGTTGTAGAGTATGATTCTTCCCCCTTTAGCTTAAACTCTATCTTCTCAAGTTCCTTTGATAGGACTTCATGTTAATAACATATTTCACCTCTCTAAACACCACATCTCGGTTGTACACAACCTTCCTTGTTTCTAAGTTCCAAAGCTTATAACCTTTTAAACCATCCTTATACCCAATAAAGATGCACCTTTCAAATTTACTATCCAACTTTGTTCTTTTCTCCGTTAGAACATGTACATATGCATCACATTCAAATACCCTCAGATGTGAAAGAGAAGGTTTCTTACCAACCCATACCTCTTGTGGAGTCTTTTCCTCCAACACTGATGAAGGTGATATGTTGACCAGGTAACATGCAGTCTCCACTGCCTCTGCCTAGAATTCATGACCTAACCCGACACCACTGAGCATGCTTCTTCTCTTTTCCATTAATGTCATGTTCATTCTTTCTGCAACTCCATTTTGCCGAGGTATGTATGGAGTAGTCTTTTGCCATGCTCTAACACACTACTTACAGAACTCTTCAAATTCCTTCTTGCAAAACTCTCCACCGTTATATGTCCTCAACACCTTTATCTTCTTCTCTATCTGGTTTTGCACTAGAGCCTTAAATTCTTTAAACTTTTCAAAGACTTAGGATTTCTTCCTAAGGAAATATATCCATGTGTTCCTCGAGAAGTCATCTATAAATGATACATAGTACACAGACTTACCCAGTGATGGAACCGACACAGGTCCTGTTATCACTCAGGTTGTCCCTTTTGACTCCTAAAGGGATACGGCCGAGGTAACCACAAACCAACTTTGGACTGCAGGTCCTAGCCTACCTGCAGTCAGAGAGGGCTCTCTCTTTATGATTTAGCTTTGTTGAAAAGGGTGATTTTAGGCTAGATATGATGCATAGGGGGTTTGATTGAGTTTTGGTGGGAAAACTGACACTTTCAGGTAGAGAGGCAGAGTATAATCTGAATGTTTCAAACCATTGGGCGTGGAGTCGAGGAGGGGAACTGCTGGTGTCTTTCCTTAATAATAGTGAGGGGAAAATGGAGCAAGATAACTGAAGCAGAAGCAACTTTCAGGTTCAAAGGATGGAATGAATGCTAAAGAAAGAGAGGCAGTTAAGAATCTCTCCAACAAATTAGCAGAGAAAATAACAGGGCGCTACCTAAGGGCAGTTAAAAATCCCTAGATAATTGGCCAGCACAGGTGAATTTGGGTAAACATGAGCCGGGAGGAATTCAATGTTCATAACCAATTATTTTAGAGGAAAACATAAAGAAACAGCAGAAATTGAGCATAGAGAGTGTTTAAACTAATTCTAGGCTATTCCTTTTTTCTGCTATTTAGATAATGGCACACACATAAACAGAGATAAGAGGCACTTATTGCTTCAGACCGCAGCGCAGGAATTCCATCTTCAACTCTTCAGAACATTCATCAGCAACAGACAGTTCGCTCTCCAAGCTTTAAGCAATCTTTGATTACAGAAAAGTTCAGGTATAAACAGCGAGTCTCTAGTGAAAATCTCAATTAACCCACCCTTAAAACTATACAGAGGGTGATATATATAGGGAAAAAACTCTCTGCAGAGTTCGTTTATTACATCTTGACCTAATTAGGTCATAAAAATGACTACTTGACCTAATCCTATCTAGAAATAAATGCAAAAAATATCTCGGGCCGTGCTCAGGGCCGATGTGTCAAAACTGAATAAATGATGCTGTCCTTGGTGGCTTGCTGCAGTGTTTTCTGCAATAAATGGGTATGGGTTTCCACTTTCTTGCTGTCCTGGTGCCTTGAATGCCTTAATGGTGATTTGAAGGCAAGGATGGGCTGATGCTTATTGATTTGACTTTCTGGGGGCTTCATCAATGTTCAGGTGCCTCGAGCCCCTAAAAAATCATGACTGATACTCTCTGGCGTCTTTTCTTCCACTGATACTCTCTGACAAAATCTGGACTGCTGATCTGATGTGCTGCGGGTCTAATCGCCAGTAAATGGCCGCTGTTCGGCCTCGGTATCATCTGGAATTGTCTTCTGATCATTTTGGTATGCTCTGTGAAGAAAACGGATCATTTTTGCGCCTTTTCGGGCTTCCTGAGGCCGCATGGTGAGAAGATTCCCTAAATATTCCCTGAAGATTCTCCATTTCGGCCTAAAAAATCCTGCGATGAGCGATTTGCACAAATTGCTCATCAAAAACTGCCTCAGAATTTGATTCTGGGGCTCCGAAGTGCGACTTTTGTGCCTCTGCGTCCAAAAAAGTGTTGATGACGTCAGCATTGTACGGCGAGTGACGCCAGCATGACGTCAGCAGGGCGACGTGGCGGGATGACGTCAGCATGATGTCATTACGTACGGACTATGACATGGCAGGTACGATGGAGGGGACACGTGGCAGTGACGTGGCAAGAGGCTACACAGGCAGGTGACTCATCGGGTGACTGGACAGGGGTGACGTGGGCATGTGACTGCGCAGGGGGTGACGTGGGGTATGACGTCACTGGGCAGGGCGGTAAGCGGTATGTGGCGCACCACTTTTCGGGGATGGCGGTTTCGGAGGGAGGGGCTCTGCCACAGCCCAGCGCCTGACGCGTGGCGGGGGTACGAGGACAAAACCGCCAAACTCCCGGACGTTAAAGGTCGGGCGTGTCGGGAATGGAGATGCCCGCCCACCGTCGATCTGCGGGGCTGTGGATCGGACGGCTGGCGGCGGATGCGAAGGGACGGCGAGTTAACGGGTGGGAATATTTGCAGGAATATTCCCTTTTAAATATGCGCGGCGGATGGGTTGAAACTTAGGAAAACGGGTTTATATGGGTTTTTACAGGTGCGGGTTAATATTTATGCATAAAAATTTGGTTTAGGGGCGGAATATGGGTTTTTTGGGGGTTTTTTAGGGTTAAGGGGGAGGTTACTAGCTGACCAGATGTCAAACTAGTTCCTCAATGACGCGGATGGGCTAAAAACAGTCCCGGATGGACTGAGATTTCCCTGACTTGGTAGAATTATGGCTATAATGCCAGGGAGGGGTATTTACATAGGAGGGATTTATATACATGATTTTAATAGGGGAAGGGAAAACTAATAGGGAGTTATATAATAAGGGTGATGAGAAGAAGAGAGAGGTTAGTGAACTCCAGCCTGAGTACCTCCAACTGAAAAACTGCCTTAAACCGAAAAATGGATTGCTTATCAAAATTGGAACACAGCAGTGGCATTTAGACTAGCATACTCTTATGGACACTTCTTTGGCCATCTGTAGCAAATATGGAGCATTGCAGCATGGATAGTACGACATATTTGGCATGTAAAACTGTCGATCATGAAAGATGATTAACCTGCTGCAGCAGGAGGCTAACAGTGGCTCCACTTGGGGATGGCTTTTCCTTGTGAAAAGTCAAGAACAGCAGGTCAGACTGCCTTGTATTCAATTGTTGCTGTGTTCTGTAAATTTCCCTTGGCTGGCTGCCTTATTGATCCTACCTACCTACCTACCCTAACCAGTACTTACTTTGCTGTTAGGTGAAGTGAAATAGCCAATGCAGCCACTTAAGCAATAATAACATGAGTGGGCTTTGCTGCTTGTGCTTGCCGGTGAGAGCAACTGACATTTTGCAATTTGTTATGGCTTTGTCAATCTTTGAGAAGATCAGGAAGCTACTGACCTCCTTTGCGGTGTTTAAATACTGTACAAAACTGTCTTGCAACATATATATACAATTTCTAGGCTGAAATAAAGAACTGTACAGAGGTTGAGGATCGCTACCACGCCTTGGAGTCGGGAGATCATCAACAACTCGATACTGAGCCTTGCAGCCTGTTAATGGAGAAGAGCACTGATCTCTTTCATCATTCTGCCTGCCAGCGGATAGGTCATTTAGAACTTGCAGAGGTGTTTGTAATTTGTTACAATCTGGCTCGAATAGAACTTGACTGATCTGTGCACGCTGCTGGTCTTCTTCTTCTTTGAACAACTCAGATGGCTGAAAAAAATGAGGCGGGGGATCCATTTGGATCTTTTGGTCATATGCTGCTGCTTCTGGATCCTCCTCGATATGATATTCAATGGCTCTTTGGGGCTGCAAAACTAGAGGCAATACCTTTGGAACAATATCTTGATTATCCTCCAGTCGGTCAGTAGCAACACGAGGTGACACTTGATCATATATAGCATGATAATTATCCTTGATAAATTGAAAAGATTCAAAACAAAAGGGTAAAGTTCCTTCACTGAAATCAACACACTCTGCGTTTTCTTCCTTTTCTTCATAGCTGAGATGGGCACGCTGATCATTGGGTTCAGGTTGCTGAACCTGAACACTGCTTCCTGCCAAAATAGGATCTGATTCCTCTGGAAGGCTGATTTGGTCGTTAGGCTCATAATCATCATCATACAGATCATATTTGGGCAGACAATTGAAAGAAGAGAAGCTATTATATTCACACAGTATATCAGGAGACTGCTCCATCATGTATGGCTGGATGAATATGTCATCTGTTTTGTGGCAGGTTTGTTCGTGAATGTCACTACTTTCCTGTTGTGAAACAGATCTGTTCTGGTGCTCTGAACATTCCACTTTCACTGTGATCAGTTGCATCATTTCCTCTGTCTTTTGTAACACACTATGAAATCTCTCTTCTTGCTCTGCTTTGCGCTGTTCTTCCCTCCTTAGATTTGCCTCTACGTCCACAGCTATGTCCTGCATCTGTTTCAAAGTGGACGGGCCTCTCTCTCTTAAACATAATTCCATCTCTGTGTTAAATGCTCTAGGATATTGCAATAGAGCTAAATCAAGGGGAGGTCTTATATTTAAAGACATGGACTGATAAACCTGATTGAATCTGTCTGAAAACTGTTGAACAGATTCATGTGGATGCCTTTCTAAATGATTGTATTCTTCAATGAGCGCGAAGAGATTACCTCTGATCATCCATCTATCAAGGAAAATCTTGGCACACTGTTGAAACTTAGAGATGCTCGCCTCAGGCAACGCTTTAAACCAAGTCCTAGCTTCTCTTTGCAAAGAAAGGGAAAATAGTCTAAGACTGACATCTTCATCTTCCACTTCAAATGTATTAAGATAATCTTCAAAAGCCTGGATATCCATCGATCGGGTTGGTTCAGCCTTCGAAAGAGAGAGTGAAGATCAACCCCCCCTAACGAACGATTGATCCTTCAAGGCCACGGAAAGAAAGAAGTAGTGAAGAGAAGTATTAGTAGTAAAGGGAAGATAATTTGTTATTGAAGTTATGTATTGAAGAAGGGAATACTTTTGATGCTTGCCATATAGGAAGGAAGGATCGCTACCGCTTGCCCTATTATCGCTGAAGAAGGTAACGCACCCGACAGAGCCTCAACCGACGACAGAGCCAGGAATAACCAGTGCTCACAGTGAGTGTTTTTCATTCAAGTATAGCCCCCCCGGTAGTTATAGAGCCAACTACCCTGGTTCATATTGACGACTGGTAATTCATTTAGCCCGGTAGTTCATATAGACAACTCCCCACATCACGCCCCGCATACATGACGCCCCGCATCAAGCCCCGCATCCACGCTTTCTGTTCAATCCGCTTTACCCGTTTCCGTTAACCCATGCTCTTATGCTGTTCTTTAGTTCATGCTGTTCTTGATGTTGTTCATGCTGTTCACCCATTCCCACTTTCAGTTCAATCCGCCCCATTCAATCCGCATTCTACCAGCATTCTACCACTCTCCTATTCCCCATCCCCATTCTCTCATCCCCAGCATTCTCCCAGTCCCGCATTACCCAATCCGCGTAAGGCGCTCAGTCCGCATAAGGAAGCCGCCAAGTCCACGTGCAAGTCCAACAAGTCCACATTCACCCAACATGGTGCGGTACAGTACGGAGCCGAGTGAGTGAGTCACAACCCCTAAGATAGATAGGGGTCTCCGATAGCCAATCATTGACAGAAGGTCGACAGAAGGTCAGCCGAGAGCCAGTGGTCAGAGCCAGCCGGTCAATAGCCAGGAGTCATAGCTTATAGCCGGTTGTCATTGATGATAGCCGCTAGTAGCCGGTAGTCATAGCTAGGAGGCATTGCCTGAAGGTCATAACCACTCATAGCCAATCATAGACAGGAGTCATAGCCAAAAGTCCTAGCCGATCATAGCTGCCGATCATAGCCAGACAGGAGGTCATAGCTTATAGCCGGTTGTCATTGCCGATAGCCACACATAGACACGGCCCCTACAAGCCAAACATAGCCAAGAGGTCATAGCCATTCAGTATCGAGAGAGAAGGAACACACGTTACCACCAGACAAGAGGGAAGTTCACTAGCCGAGAGGAGAAGGAAGTATCACATCACAGGATATTCGATAGAGAGAGAAGGCCTTACCCTCGTCAGACAATAGGGAAGGACTTACCGACAGACAACGATAGAGCCAGGTTGACCATACGATAGAGTTCAACATCACACAATAATCGAGGGAGTAAAGTAGGTGCCCCCATATCCAAACTTACCGCTTATGATCTTCAAATTTTGAATCAACTGGTTTTCGCGTTCAAACCCTTGCCCCTCTCTGCACGTCCCTGCCTGGGGCCTTTTCATTACTTAGTGGGGGCTGCTGGTCATGAATTATATACGTAATTACTGCTATAATTCATCACGGAATTACATATCTCATTCATTCATGCATAATGACATATATAATATATCTAACTTTCGTAGCCTTCTAATATTGATATTAGGGACAAGGACGAGCACTTCAGAAGACCGCCACGCTCTTTTGTTAAAGCAATAGCCATCATCCCACTCATTAGGCATTCTTCATTCACTCTGAACCACACGTTGCTAAATAGTTCAATTCCATCTGAAGCTCGACAAGCTGGCTTATGAGCTTGCTATCGATTGACTTGCTACCGCTCGACGAGCCGACTAAAGTTAAGGAGGTAAGTCAAATTATGTAGTGATCAACCCGAAAAATCAATAGTAGCTGATTGAAGCAGCATTGGTTTCTTTACGGGACTGAGACTAGCTCTTTCCTCTGGCCGTCAGTACAATGGCCAACGTACGACACCAAGTGAGGCACTGACCAACCCGATAGCTGGCTGTCAGTACAATGGCCAACGTAAGCGAGGAAGAAGAAATCATATTTCTCGGTATTCACCATCCATCTATCTATCCCGGTATTCACCATCCATCCGTCCATCATTGACTATCCCGAATGCCATCAGCTGGTAAATCCCGAATGTCATTGTATCAAATCTAGGGAGATATTCAAGATGATTTGCCGGCAGGGGACCAAGCACAGGAGGCAAAATGAGCGGCTTATATCTTTCATGAACTTTACGAGGCACAGGAGTATGTACAGGAACTAGAAGACTGGGTTCTATTTTTGGTTCCTCCTTGGCTGTATGATGATCTTCAACAGCATTTGGAAGCTGTTGCTCTGATGTGCAAGGCGGCTTTTCAACAACATTTTCCATAGGAAAAACATAAAAATCTGACATAAAATCGTTTTTAAAGTACAATATGCACAGCAAAATCTGGTGCAAGAGAAAGAACATGATATCTTGGATGATAGTCCAAGTCAAGAGCCTGATCTGCTTATATAATTCCTTCGGGTTCATTTCTCCAGCGGAGTCTTTATTATGAGGATGATGTGGAGTCGCCAGGTGGATGAATTAACCTTGAAGTGCCTGATCTCTGTCCACCGTCACAGATCAGAGCTGAACATGAAAAACCCTGAAGAAAAGGAACACTTTCTCCAGAAAACGAGGCGAACTGGTCAAAATTGAGGATTTACACTAATAAACACATTATTCATTTCCCCAGTGGAGTCGCCATTATGTTATCACTCACGTTGTCCCTTTTGACTCCTAAAGGGATACGGCCGAGGTAACCACAAACCAACTTTGGACTGCAGGTCCTAGCCTACCTGCAGTCAGAGAGGGCTCTCTCTTTATGATTTAGCTTTGTTGAAAAGGGTGATTTTAGGCTAGATATGATGCACAGGGGGTTTGATTGAGTTTTGGTGGGAAAACTGACACTTTCAGGTAGAGAGGCATAGTATAATCTGAATGTTTCAAACCATTGGGCGTGGAGTCGAGGAGGGGAACTGCTGGTGTCTTTCCTTAATAATAGTGAGGGGAAAATGGAGCAAGATAACTAAAGCAGAAGCAAATTTCAGGTTCAAAGGATGGAATGAATGCTAAAGAAAGAGAGGCAGTTAAGAATCTCTCCAACAAATTAGCAGAGAAAATAAAAGGGCGCTACCTAGGGGCAGTTAAGAATCCCTAGATAATTGGCCAGCACAGGTGAATTGGGGTAAACATGAGCCGGGAGGAATTCAATGTTCATAACCAATTCTTTTAGAGGAAAACATAAAGAAACAACAGAAATTGAGCATAGAGAGTGTTTAAACTAATTCTAGGCTATTCCTTTTTTCTGCTATTTAGATAATGGCACACACATAAACAGAGATAAGAGGCACTTATTGCTTCAGACCGCAGCGCAGGAATTCCATCTTCAACTCTTCAGAACATTCATCAGCAACAGACAGTTCGCTCTCCAAGCTTTAAGCAATATTTGATTACAGAAAAGTTTAGGTATACACAGCGAGTCTCTAGTGAAAATCTCAATTAACCCACCCTTAAAACTATACAGAGGGTGGTATATATAGGGAAAAAACTCTCTGCAAAGTTCCTTTATTACATCTTGACCTAATTAGGTCATAAAAAATGACTACTTGACCTAATCCTATCTAGAAATAAATGCAAAAAATATCTCGGGCCGTGCTCAGGGCCGATGTGTCAAAACTGAATAAATGATGTTGTCCTTGGTGGCTTGCTGCAGTGTTTTCTGCAATAAATGGGTATGGGTTTCTGCTTTCTTGCTGTCCTGGTGCCTTGAATGCCTTAATGGTGATTTGAAGGCAAGGATGGGCTGATGCTTATTGATTTGACTTTCTGGGGGCTTCATCAATGTTCAGGTGCCTCGAGCCCCTAAAAAATCATGACTGATACTCTCTGGCGTCTTTTCTTCCACTGATACTCTCTGACAAAATCTGGACTGCTGATCTGATGTGCTGCAGGTCTAATCGCCAGTAAATGGCCGATGTTCGGCCTCGGTATCATCTGGAATTGTCTTCTGATCATTTTGGTATGCTCTGTGAAGAAAACAGATCATTTTTGCGCCTTTTCGGGCTTCCTGAGGCCGCATGGTGAGAAGATTCCCTAAAGATTCCCTGAAGATTCTTCATTTCGGCCTAAAAAATCCTGCGATGAGCGATTTGCGCAAATCGCTCATAAAAAACTACCTCATAATTCGATTCCGGGGCTCCGAAGTGCGACTTTTGCGCCTCTGCGTCCAAAAAAGTGTTGATGACGTCAGCATTGTACGGCGGGTGATGTTAGCAGGGCGACGTGGCGGGATGATGTCAGCATGACGTCATCATGTACGGACTATGACGTGGTAGGTACGGTGGAGGGGACACGTGGCAGTGACGTGGCAGGAGGCCACGCAAGCAGGTGACTCATCGGGTGACTGGACAGGGGTGACGTGGGCATGTGACTGCGCAGGGGGTGACGTGGGGTATGACGTCACTGGGCAGGGCGGTAAGCGGTATGTGGCGCACCGCTTTTCGGGGATGGCGGTTTCGGAGGGAGGGGCTCCGCCACAGCCCAGCGCCTGACGCGTGGCGGGGGTACGGCGGCAAAACCGCCGAACTCCCGGACGTTAAAGGCCGGGCGTGTCGGGAATGGAGATGCCCGCCCACCGTCGATCTGCGGGGCTGTGGATCGGACGGCTGGCGGCGGATGCGAAGGGACGGCGGGTTAACGGGTGGGAATATTCGCAGGAATATTCCCTTTTAAATACGCGCGGCGGATGGGTTGAAACTTAGGAAAACGGGTTTATATGGGTTTTTACAGGCGCGGGTTAATATTTATGCATAAAACTTTGGTTTAGGGGCGGAATATGGGTTTTTTGGGGGTTTTTTAGGGTTAAGGGGGAGGTTACTAGCTGACCAGATGTCAAACTAGTTCCTCAATGACGCGGATGGGCTAAAAACAGTCCCGGATGGACTGAGATTTCCCTGACTTGGTAGAATTATGGCTATAATGCCAGGGAGGGGTATTTACATAGGGGGATTTATATACATGATTTTAATAGGGGAAGGGAAAAACTAATAGGGAGTTATATAATAAGGGTGATGAGAAGAAGAGAGAGGTTAGTGAACTCCAGCCTGAGTACCTCCAACTGAAAAACTGCCTTAAACCGAAAAATGGACTGCTTATCAAAATTGGAACACAGCAGTGGCATTTAGACTAGCATACTCTTATGGACACTTCTTTGGCCATCTGTAGCAAATATGGAGCATTGCAGCATGGATAGTACGACATATTTGGCATGTAAAACTGTCGATCATGAAATATGATTAACCTGCTGCAGCAGGAGGCTAACAGGTCCAAACACATCATTGTGCACAAGCTCTAATATTTGTTTCACCCTGTTAGCACCAGAGGGGAAACTCACCTGATTATGCTTACCATATACACAATTTCACAGAAATTAAAATCTAGAGAGCAATTAGACATACCTTCTACCATACCATTACCATGAAGTATTTGAAGGCCCTTCTCTCCAATATGTCCATGCCTTTGATGCCATAGCATGGTCTTTTCTCCAAAGACCACTAGATTTTCTACTCCACTTTCAGGAATCACAGAATTGTTGCACCCATCAATAACAGTGCTACCTTGAAGCTTGTACAAAGTTCCAATCCAAACTCCTCGCATCAATACCAGTGCTCCCCAAACCATCATGCATGTATCTTTCTCGAACATTGTTTTTACACCTGCATCATCCAAATTGCTTACAGAAATCAGATTTCTTGCCAATGCATGAATATGCAGAACACTCGGAAGTGTTCTAATCCTTCCACCTTGCAACTTCAACTTGAATTTTCTGTGACCAATGATTCTAGCCTTCCTTTCATCCCTTAAGAACACATCACCACCATCATATTTCTCATACTCGCATAACCACTCTCTATGGGGAGTGAAGTGAAAGGATGCACCTAAGTCAATCAACCATGCCTCATGATCTACATGTGTTCTTGAAGAAGAAGCCAAGTACACATCCCCACCTTCACATGCGGTGGTTTTAGCCTCTGCAGAAGGAGTATCATCAAATCCCTTTCCTTTCTCAGGAGCTTTAGATTTACAGTCCCTTTTGAAGTGCCCTTCCTTTCCACATTTCCAGCACACCTTTACAAGTTTTCCTAGAGATTTAGATCTCCCACTCGAGGACTTATTTTTGTTTCTATTCTGGGACCATCCTCGTATAGACAAGGCATCACCATACTGGCCCTCCATATTTTTCCATCTCATCTCCTCTGACAGCAATGATGGGACTATTTCATCAAACTCCAAGGCAGTTGCGTTGATACCTATTTGCAACAACCAGACTATCCCACGAATATGGTAGAGAACACAACAAACTGATGCACTTATCTTCATCTGAAATTTTAATATCAACAGATAATAACTAGATTACCATAGTATTAAAGGCATTCATATGCTCTGTCAACGAGTCTCCATCTTTCATCCTCAAATTATACAACTTTTTCCGTAGGAATAGTTTATTCACTAGACACTTAGATTGGTACAAAGTCTCTAACTTGTCCCACAAAGCCTTCGCCAAAGCTTCCCTTGATACATTCAACAATACTAAATCTGAGATACACAATCATATTGTGCTCTTTGCCTTCTGATCCAACTTCGCCTAGTCTTTAGCTGACATTGTCGTTGGTTTAGTACCCGAATCTACCGCGATCCATTGATGTTTATCCACTAGTAGATCCTCCATCTTGAGTTTCCAAAACTCAAACTTTGACCATTAAATTTCTCGATCTCTATCTTTCCACTGCTCGCCATCTTTTTTCACCACAAGAATCGATCCCACAGATCCCCCACTGAATAGGGTCTACACAGGCCCAAGCAAAACCCCTCAGCAGCAAAGGCGTCCCCTTGAAGTGAAAACAACTCTGATATGAAATGTAGGTTTTAACCCCGTACAGAAATTACCTGCATACAACTTCTAAAAAAAAATAGAAAATAAACAATGGTGAGAGCATAAAACATAAAACAGATATACATAGATATTTTCCCCTATATCCCAAAACCGGAAATACCAGATTGATTTTTCATTATATTCCTTTCAATGTTACAATACATATATATACACGTCGAAGCATCCATAAACCCTAATCCATTAACTCTAGATTAGAACATAAGTGTAGTTCCCTTAACCGAATCTACAAAATACCATGGAAAGAAAACCATCATGCCCAAAACCATGTGTGAAATCCATGCACAAAACCATAGGTAGGTGTGACCCCCTAATATAGGGTCCAAAAAAAAAATCCTGGGATGCTGCCCCAGACCCTATGCAGGGGAGCTACCACCCCCCTGCTTACCCCGTAAAAGGAGGGGGGGGGGGCAATTCGCCCCCCTTGTGACCCCCTTGTTGTTTCTGGCGCAACATACAAGGGGGGATACCACCCCCCCAGTGACCCCCCTATGCATGGGATAGTCGTGGAAAGAATATAACACACACCCAACAAACATTCAGGTCAATTTTGAAACTAACTATGCATAGTTTTAAGAATATAGCTTGAAATTTGAATTCCTCTTGAAAAAATACCTAATTTCACAAGTGGAATCACATCTTTGGAAACCTTTGTAACCTTTATTGGTACCCCTCCGAGTAGTATTGCATCAAATAGTACCTATATATAAAATATAACTTCCACGTACCATTGGGTATATAGGAAGTGCCCTAAGTATGCTTGAAACTAGCTTTAGGTAGGCTAATAGGCCGTCTTGCCTATAAGATATTGATAACATCACTCGAGGAGAGCTGACGCACACTCTAGTATCCCAAAAGTCAAGTAGTATGGCTAAGGGCATGGTTGAGTCACCTTCGTTAGTACCCTAATATATTGGGTCAAATACTACTCTTGGACCCACATGTATATCAGAGAGTTATAGCAGTTTGCATTCCTTTGTCCTCAAGACCTGGTAATTTCTTCTAATGAGCTCACTAATGAAATTTTCTTATTAAAATGATTAATTTATATTGAGGAAAAGAGCCATAATTAACTATTCATTAACTATTCACTCTAGTTTTGAGGGTTTGATTGGACCAACTTTGCGGGTGCAAGCTTAACATTGCAAATAGTGGGTTAGGATAATGGCAACAAATATCTCATGGTACAAAATTAGCACGAGATATTTCATCCACAAATGTAAACTTTGAAATCTTAAGGAATATGCCAAGTATTCTTATGAGGTAATAATTTTCTTACCAAATATTGTTATGCAAGATAAATATTATTCATATTCTGCGACTTAAATTTGTATTTGGTTTTATGTTGCTTAATGACCTAATTTTTCCATTTTTTTTGCTTCATAACTAATATATTTGTTTCCAACTACCCAAATATGGTTATTATGTTTCATATCCAGACTCAAATGTTTATCATTCACATGCTTCTTTGGGGTGGTGAGTGCTTCTTGTAGGATTTAGTAACATTGAGATGTGCTTTGCATGAGCATTTTCAGGGCAGTGACTCCTACTTAGAAGAGGCTAAATTCTTGAGAAGTGGTGAAGGCCACTTGTTCATGGGTGGTGATAAAGAAAAACTTGCATGCAAACATTGAAAATGACAAATCAAAATAGTAGATGAATGGTCATTGACATAGATTAATTACCTAAATTTTGACAAAGCATAAATGTTAATGTAGGCTATATTACCAAGAATATCGCCACCATCTTAGTAATAAGACCTAAAATATTTTGAAATCCAATAACATGTAAAAAAAATAAAGCTTTTTATTTATTTCTATTTTCTTTTGCTAGGTAATACGAGTCTTGAGATGGTTGGCACACCTAACCTATGGCTTGTGTAGTCGTGACCCATGGGCATCTAAGTTGTCAAAATCATCCAGGGACTGCACCTGGCCTGGGACACACTAGCCCTTAGCATGGATGGATTTTTTCCCACGAAGTTTCAAGCTAGTGATATTTTCACCACATAGTTCCTCAATCGAAGACCATGAGTCACCGTCTGCTCTACACCCCGTAGGCTAACCTTTTTATTTATTTTAATTGCAATAGAAAATATTATTTAAATCTGTATATATTAAACATTAAAAATTAGGGGAAAAAATTCCTCGATGGGGATAGATGAACTTGTTATAGGTGATCACAGGGAGGGTGCCCACCACCCCACCAAATCCCATAATGATTTAGGCCAGTGGTGGCATGGCATGCCTCCCCATGCACAAATTCATGCAAGAAAACTTATATTCAATGATGATTACTGCCATGGTACATCTTTAGTACATGAGGGAAGTAACTTTGAGGAAAGTGGTAATGGTATTGAGTTTGCTTTGGTGGTTAGAACTTTGATTCTCCACCCTTGTTCGTTGCAATGGTGACTCCATCCACCACCCTTGATAATGCTCGAAGAATTGATAGGGAAGTCTAATAAAGGTGGTTCCTCCTTTCTGGTATGGCTAGTGTCAAAGGGGTTAGTGTTGAAATCCAGGGTTGATCAGCATTCTGGATGTCAAGATTTAGAGGAATATTTCATTTGGTTATTGTCGGCGTGTGATCGAGAGAGGGGAGAGAAATTAACTCAAACTAGCAAAGTGGCAACAAACGAATTATAAAGCACATGCTTCTTTTTTGTGGGTGGTGATTGGGTCCTTGGTAGCAACACTCATCTAGAAAACACACGACCTAGGCACAAGATTGAGAGGGAAAGTTCAGCACTCAAGTTGTTTGGCTAGCTCCCTCTTGGCTTGCGTTTTGACGATTTTCTATAGGGTGAAACTATGTTGGTTAATTAACCCTATTTTGGTGGGCTGGAAAGTTTCAATTTCATAACTCTTGTAGGGATCTTAACCTAGGGAAATTGGGTGCTAGGAAAGGTGTGGCGTTAGTTGGGGTGGGGTTTGTTGGTGATGCTCTGCGTGGAAGGTTGTATCATTTTGTTGGGACTACAATTATCCGGTGTTTATTTTTCACTGTGTTACTATCAAGCAAAGGATGCCTCGCCAATGTGGTTGTGCATGGAGAGGGGTAGGCAAAATAGGTCAATCTAGCATGATTCGTAGGTTGGGTTCTCCTCTGGGTGAGAAATTGGTTCGTGATTCAACAAAGCCACGTAATTCTCTTGTGCATGAGCTTGATCTGGTTGAAATTGGGGACCAAATCAGTGAAATCAATTTGATTGTGGTTCAGCTGACCAAGGATATACATGATGACGGGAATGCATTTATTTATTTTCTAAATGATCTTCAAAGAAATCAGTGGTACATGCAGGACAAAGTAGCAAGCCTGCAAAGGGGAAAATGGAATCTATAGGAAAAGTTGGACCATATGGAGGGTTGTGTGGCCCATATACAGAAGCATGTTCACTACAAATTCAGGCCTTTACCATCACCTGGTTCACGAATATATAATCCTGATCTGGTGATTTCATCGGATTCATAATGGCTTTTGGATGCACTTTGATTTTGATGGTGTTTTGGTTCTTAGTCCCCTTCCATTTCTAGATGGTTAAATCTTTTTTGCAATATATGTTTTTTTGAAACTATTTAGTGGCCAACAAATTTAGGAAGGTTAAGACTCATAGGATTTTGGAAATCCATTGACAATGATGTAATCATTTTCCATAAATTGAAAAGTTAAATTTACAAAAAAAGGAAAAAAACTAATAACAAACAAATGAATAACCCATTATAATAATCCTTAAAAATTAATAAAAAATTTATATAAAAAATATTATATATGTATATAACTATGTTGCACCAGTTTTTGAAACAAGGAAACATTACTAATATGGATATGAGAATTCTAAATAATTAGAAGTAATAGGAAAAAGGATATTATATCTTTAAAACATATTTTAAATTATAATGTATCCAAATAATAATATATTATAAATATTATTTCAAATAAAATTGAAAATAAATCCATAGTATAATACATTAAATTTTAGTATCTTAATATATTAAATAAAATATTAATTTATGAGAGATTTTTCGGCGTAAATCACATGATATTTCGATCCTATCGACCCCAAGGACATGAAAGGGGTTTATATTATTCCTTGTTCATGTGGGAACCCCTATATTGGTGAGACTGGTCGCTCCATTAATCAAAGGATTAGTGAGCACGCAGTTGAACTTATACATAGGAGAGCCTAGTCTTCTACTTTAGCTAAGCATGTGTAGAAAACCAATCATCATGTCTGTATCAAGGAGGCTAGCGTTATTGCTAGAGTGTCCCAATTCCATCACCAGAAATTTAGAGAAGCTCTTGAGATTGAAAAAAGGCCGAACAATCTCAATAGAGAGGATGGCTGGAAGATCAGTAGTTGCTGGGTCCCAGCCCTCTCCTCCTAGTCGTTGTCTTGTCTCCCCCTCCCTTTGTATAGCTTTTTCTTGTTGTTTTTAAAAAAAAATTCCCCTGGTTTTCTGTTTCTTGTGGCCTTTGCTCTTTAAGATTGATTTAGTTGGCGATATTTATGCTAATAAAGAAAATAATCTTGAAATTAATCTATGATAATTTTAACCCTTAAATTAACCATTAATTTTAAATTGTAAATATTAAAATATTCTTCCCTTAAATTACTTTAATATTTATATACTTAATTAACTTGTGTAACTATTAAATTAAAATTAATTTATTTCAAAATATATTTATAATACCTTTATCTTGCTTTTCAATAAAAATATAAATAAATATTTATATATTACTCTAATATTTATAACTTTTATAACTAACTACTCTAATATTTAGATATAATAACTTGGATCACTTACCATTAATTTTAATTAATTTATTTTATAATATTCTAATATATATTTATAATATCATAATTATAATTTAAATTACTCTGGTATCATACTCTTAAATTACTCTATATTTATTTAACTTTTATAAATAACTATTAATTTAAAATTAATCTAGTTTATAATTGATTTATTTTGATATTTATTTATAAATAAATGTATGAAACAGCCCTTTGACTTATATTTTAATAAGAATATAACTAGCTATTTATATATTGCTCTAATATTTATATATTTAATAACTTTTATTACTAACTTTTAGTTACTCTAATATTTAGATATATTAACTTTGATAACTAACTATTAATTTAAATTAATTTATGTTATAATTTTATTTTTTAATATATATTTATAATTGTAAGTGTATAAAAAGGGTCCATTTACTTTTATTTTAATAAGAATATAACTAACCGGGGTAACTTATTTAATTAAATAATGGTTATAATCCTGTCCTAACTAACCGGTCAAATCTAGCCATTGTCAATATAGCCATTGGAGGTTCTGCTCTATCTATTTAACATGCAAAGCGTGATCTGTTCATTCAACTTGTCATGACGATGAACCACACTGGTTGGTTCGAAACGCGTCAACAAATGAAATATCATATGATTTACGCCGGAAAATCTCTCATATACTTGATATGGATCACAGAAGCCTCAATTCAACAAAATATTAATAAACATGAATTTCAAAATATATAAATACCTTCAAAATTATTTGTATTAATAATTATATAAGTAAATGTAACAAAATATTGAAATTTTAATGATTATAAATATTCAATTAAAAAAATTATATATATATATATATATATATTTGTAAAATTAAATTTTCTATAAATAAGTTTACACTGAAAAACTGAAAAACACACAATAATATAATATTATATTGATATTTAAAATAAATATTTATAATAAAATAAGCGTTCGTAATTATATTTATATATATATATATATATATATATAACCCTTGTGGGGGAGAGAAATACAAGTAATGAAGAGGAAGCCCAAGCCCTAGGCATTAATGTCATTTATGAGACCAGCGTGTCATGCAAGTTACAACTTGTAATTGCGGGAAAAATCGTTTTGGAGATGAGTCGAAGTATAATGGGCTTCGTGGTGGCGATTGAGAGCATTTGCATCTTGGGGGAGATGAAAGATTGGACTTTAAGGGAAAGGTATGTACAGGCGACCAGGGAGATTGCACAATCATGTTATTCATCTTCTTAGGCTCATTGTTGCGCATTGCTAACAATGGAGGAGGGTGTTTGGGTGAGTCGATAGCTTGTCTGATAATGCAATTTGTCATATGGGACTCTAGTTCATAGTGGAATTTTATGGCTAGTGTAAGCGTTGAGTTGGGACGGTGGCATGTAATGCATGTAGCCGAATTCTTCTGCGTACTAGGTGTTGGGGTTGCAAACACACCCTTCCCTCATGTATTTATGTTATGTTTAATTTTTGTGGGTTCTATTTTGAGGTTGGTTCAGTTTAGTTTAATTTTTGTTGTAGAGGTTGGGCTAAGGAAGATGTCCTTCAGGGCCTGTTGGTGGTTCTGGCAATTTTTTCTCGGTAATTGGCATTGTCAATGTCGCTAGTTGAAATTTAGTTTTTTGGCTCTCTTTTTATTTTGTGGTTCTTTTTACTTTATGGCCCTAAAGGGAAGTGTGGGAAGAGTAAGAAGGTTAGTGGTAGGGTAAGGGAGGCTAATTTTAAAACGTTGTTTGTATTGTTGTAAGTAGTTAGACGTAGCATAGGGGGGTTGGTAGATGGAGACCCTCGCGCGATGGGGATTATGTGGGTGGTATTTGGCTCGGGTAATTGGTAGTAAAGTGAGGAAGGATAGGCTTGGCTCATGGGAGGAGATTTTAGATGGGACGTGTTGGAGCCGACAAGACTATGCACAAGGGAAAATTCCTCTTTGGGACAATGGAGACTAGTGGAACAATGTATTGTGGAAGTGGGATTTGTGTGGTTTAGTGGTCGTATCCTTTAGTGGTCTCCCCCCTTGTGTGATCAACCCAGAGTTGGTTAGACAGAGAAAGCGAGGGCCAAATAGAACATGTTACAGCAGACCCATGTTGCGTTAGAGAGGGTGGCCCCAGAGAGGGGTAGGCCTAAGGGGACAGGGAGTCATGCACCTGGTATAATCGCACAATGATGGTGAGGCATTGGAACAACCATACATAGTCTCCCCTGGATGTGTGGATTTGCCTCCACCATTTGATTCCTTGGAGGCTCAAATTCGCCAAGTGACAGTGGTTGTTGAGAAATTGGCACGAGACATGTACAGATAGAAATGAGGTAATCAGTTTCTTGAATGCCATACACACAACCAATGGGAAATTCTAGATCGATTGATCTTCTTGAGAAGAGGCCAAAAGCGACTTAATGAGCAGATGGATAATTTTGAAGGACGAAAGGCAAACATGGAGTCCCATGTGCATGAAGTTGCTCCGACGTCCAACAAAAGATAAGATGGATAATCAGGCTCCAAGCAATTTGGATGGGTGATGATGAGAGTGAGATGTATTTTGCTTTTTGAGCAGCTCTGGTCTATATAAGTCATTGATCTTAGATTTAGTAGTTTTCTCTTTTTAATTTCTATGTCTTTTGCTTATATTTATTGGCCAACAAATTCGGTAACAATGAAACCTCTGCTATTTTGATATTATGCTATCCACGATATATATTTGACATAATCTAAAAAAATTATTAATTAAAAAATAATAAAAAAATTATTAATTAAAAAATAATAAAAAAATTCATATTTACAAATTTCAATTTCTTTAAGGTTGAAATTCTCATTCATTTAAAAAAGTGTTTTAATAACGTGCGTTAGTTTTTCTAAACTCTTAAAAATGTCAACCCACAAAAAAACAAAACCAAAAACAAATTTTAAAAAACGATTTCATACAACTATAACATATAATAATAAATTATAAATGAATTATAATGATTAAATATTTCCAATTTTACGTAAAAACAAATTGACTTACATTTCGTAAACAATTTTTCTTTATTTTACAAAAAGAAATCAAAACCCTTCCACAGACAATTATTAAAAAAAATGCAACTATATAATCACCATTACACGTGCAAACCTTTGTTTATCCTAAGATTTCCAAGAGTTTGAAAAAAGCTATGGAAGTTGTTGGGTCACGAGGATCATGTGATAACGATTGGGCGGTGCACTTTTGAAAATATGAATGGTTTTTATATCATTAGGTTTTATTATTTTTTAACGAAGTATTTTGTCTTTTTTTGGCTGGTAGTTGGGTTCTAGAACAAGGAGAGACTGTTTATGAATTCTTGTTTCAAAATTATAAAATATTTAAGAAAGTTGAGTGTGAATCTTTTCTAAAGCGATCCAAATAAACATTGATTTTTTTCTTAACAATTATCATAATCCATTAATGTCATAAAAACATTTTTTAAAAAGAATTTATTTTCATAATCCATTAATGTCATAAAAACATTATTTAAAAGAAATTATTTTTGAATTGATAGTGACACATTTTATTTTTTAAAATGTGGTGAAACTTAATTTAGTGGTTAACTGGCTTTTTATGAGGATAATTGTACGATACATCATCACCATTATTCAAGGAAAACTGCTCCACCTAAAATAACTAGCTAGTTCATAAAGGAGGAGACAACCACTCCTGACAAATACCTTCAAGTCATGAGTTTTTCACCTATCTCCTTTTGTTAGAGAAAAATGAACTCTTCACCATTTCAAAATGGTTTTAGATCTTACTTCAAAACCATATATTCACCTAAGTTTATAGATACTTGATGGTTAATTTCATTTAGATATATATTATAAAGATGATAAGTATAGTTTAACTTAGACCACTTCTCACTTACTCTATGGTTAGCATGTCAGATTTCACTAAAGAAAATCCAATGAAAGAGCGTTCAATAAGCACCTAGCTATAGAGCATCTAGGAAGTAACACTTTGTTCTTGTTGTTATTTCATCCAAAGATTATTCATCAACCATTATGTTTTTCTTTCTTTAGTAATTATTTTCATTTAACATGTGCATGGTTATTGTACAAAGAAACTTACAAATGTGTTTGTGACAATAAAGATAGGTAGATGTGTTCGAGTTCCTAGGGAACAAAATGTATTGTCAGACAAGGATGTTGTGAACAAATTGTTAGAGCTCCACTAAATTTCTATGAGCAAATTAATTTCATAAAATATTTAAAAGATTAGAGGGAGTTGCAATTAAGTGAGACAATTTGTCACAGTGATCTAGCATGGATTTAACATTATTAATTGATATATAATAATTATGATTATTTTGATATATTATCCAAAATGTTACAAATATGTGGTTCAAAGAAGATAACAACATCTAATAAATCCTTCAATTGAATTCTTCTATGATTACATCAAAAATAGTTTTTTATAAATATCACTTCCATACTTGAATGTGTCAATGCTATTTTAAATGAGAAATAATTATATATTATTCATGTTTGGTGCGATATAAAATATAAATAAATAAAATAAAATGTTTATCAATATTATAGTAAACATTAAAAAAAATCATTCATTTTAGACCTATTATTGCACATATGTATCGTATTTTTCCTAGAATGGATTAGCTTATTGGAAAACTTGTATTCAAAGTACACTCATATTATTCATTTGTTGTGTTTATGGTAGAGTGCACTCAACATCTCAAACATCAATGTCCTTTATAACATTGCTCACTTAGATATTGTGAATGTCAATTTGTAATGTGGAAACTTAGATATATGTGCACTATGTGTAATCCTGTTAGGAAACCAGGTCACAAAAAGATAAAAAGATAGATCAACGCCTTAGAATTCAGCCTCTTTGAGGGAGCAACCTCCTTTACATTACACAAATGAACAATTCTTGGATGATTCAAATGGCAAAACCTCCTTTCTATATATAGGAGTCTAAGGGGACATAATATGACCAAGCCGACCTAACAATAATAATATAAAGGCACAAAATTAACAATAGTGGGATTCTATGGGGCACAATAATAACAATATGGGGACAATAGGGGCACAACAATAACAATAAGGGATACAATGACAATAGTAATGGGGGAATCACTAGTATTATAGGGACCTAACATGCCCCTCTCCTTCAAAAAAGTGTTGTCCTCAATGCTTGAGTAGTTTTGGGTGCTTCTGTATAAAATTCTCATCCTCCATGTGGAATCTTCAATGGGTAAGTTCTTCCACTTGATGAGATACTCTGAAATTGATCAATTTCATAGCTGTCGAGTTCTTGTTTCTTTGACTGCTTCCGATTCCAATATGATTTTTCCTTCCTCATCAAGTTCTGCCAATATTGTTTGAACTAGAATCTTGTCACCTATAACCTTCTTTAAGCATGAAACATGGAAAACTAGGTGCACTCGGGAAGCTGCAGGAAGTTCCAATTTGTATGCCATAGTACCTATCTTTTGCAACACCTTGTACGAACCATAATACTTTGGTGATAATTTATTATCATTCTTAGCTTGCTTGAAGGACATTTGTTTATATGGTTGTAGCCGTAGGAATACCCAATCACCTACATCAAAACTTCTTTCGCTGTGATGTTGATTTGCCTGCTGTTTCATTCTATTCTGTGCCAAGGTAAGGTTATCCTTTAAGAGTTGGAGAACTTGTTGTTGATGCTCGATGTGATCTTCCACTGCTTGAACCTTAGAATTTTCTCTTAAATATGATGTGATGGATGGTGGATGATATCCATAAAGTGTCATAAATGGGGTCATTTTTGTTGCAGTATGGAATGAAGTGTTATACCATCATTCAGCCAGAGGCAACCATTTGACCCATTGTGTCTGTTTATCAGATACAAAGCAACAAAGATATCCTTCCAAACATTTGTTTACTATCTCAGTTTGCCCATCAGATTGAGGATGATAAGATGAGCTATGTGCTAACTGAGTCCCAAGACAAGAAAATAATTATGTCCAAAAATTTCTAGTGAAAATGGGATCTCTGTCGCTTACAATAATCTTTGGGTTTCCATGTAGCTTTTGAATTGTTTCCATAAATGCAGTAGAAACTGTACTCGCTTTAAATGGATGAGATAATGCAAAAAAGTGTGCATAGTTGGTAAGTTTGTCAACTACCACCATGATAACACTCTTTCCTTCGGACTTGGGTAAACCTGTGATAAAATTCATTGAAATCTCCTCCCAATGTTGGCTTGGAATGGATAAGGGTTGTAATAGTCCTGGGGTCTTAATTGTTTCAACTTTATTTTGCTGGAAAACCAAACATTCTGCCACAAACTTTTGAATATCCGATTTAAAGCCATCCCCAAAAAAAATCCTTCTTAACCCTGTGGTAGGTTTTTAGAAATCCTGAGTGCCCCGCTAAGGGAGAGGTGTGCAATTCCCTAAGAATCTTTTGTTTGAGTTGGGAATTCTTACATAGATATAACCGATCCTTGTACCATAACAAATCATTTTTCCAGCTAAATGTATCAGATGTACTGGGATCTTGTTGTATCTTTTGAATGAGTGCCCACACTTCCTCGCCATTCTTCCATTCATCCCTTGCTTCGTTTATCCAATCTGGATGGATAATAGAAATGGCACAAAGAAATGCTTCCACATCCTCATCCTTTCTTGAGAGTGCATTTGCCACAACATTTTGCTTCCCCTTTTTGTAGATGATTTCAAAGAGCCCAACATATTTGTGACCCATTTTTGCTGCTCTTCTGAAGATAGTCTTTGTTCCAAAAGCATTTAAGACTATCATACGAATATCCAACTTGGTGAAGTAAATTGATTTATGCAGTTCATCCAATAATTCATCAATGACAGGAATGGGAAATTTATCTTTAATAGTGAGCTTGTTGAGCTCCCTCTAATCTGGACACATGCACCATGATTCATCCTTCTTATGAACCAATACTAGTGGAGTAGAGAAAGAACTTTGACTAGGTTGAATTATACTAGCCTCTAGCATTTCTGCAACCATACGTTCAATTTCACTCTTTTGGACATAGGGATATCTGTAAGGCCTGATGTTTGGAGGAACACTTCCTGGAATCAAATTGATAGCATGATCATGATCATGAATAGGTGGGAGGCCTTTGGGAGTCTCAAATACCTTGGAATGATTGTCCAAGAATTTTTGGAGATCTGGAGAAATGGATGATTTCGATGTGGGAACCTCTAGTGAACATAATTGTGCAATTATGCCTCGTTGTTCTTTCTTTAGAAGCTTTGTCATTCCATTAGAGCTAATTATCTTTCCTGGTTTCCCTGCGATACCCCTTAATTCAATTTCCTTTCCTTCTGAAGAGAATTTCATGAAAAGTTCTTGAAAATTAAAAGCTATTGTACCCCAAGATTGTAGCCATTGGACTCCTACTACAACGTTAACACCACCCATTGGAATGGAAAGCATTGGGCTATTCATTACATATTCTCCCATGGATAGCTTGATATTATGGCACTTTCCTGAGCAATTTATGGTTCCTCCACTTGCAATGATCACTTGACACTCTGGTGCTAGATATAGGAAGCAATTCAATTTTTTGCCTATCTTATAATGAATAAAATTATGGGTACTTCCCGAATCAATCAACACTATTACCTTTTTCTTCTTGATATGCCCTTCTATCTTGATAGTTTGAGGAGTGGTAATTCCAGTTAATGCATTACAAGATATGGTCGGATTCATTTCTTCTTTTTCTAGGGTTTGTTCTTGGTGTATATCCTCTTCTTTTGATGTTTCTTGTTCCTTTTCTTCCTCCTCTTCACAATCTATGTAAAATAATTTCTTCTTGGCACACTTATGACCTTTAGTGTATTTGCTATCACAACTGTAAGAAAGCCCTTTTGCTCTTTTTTCTTCCAATTGTTGTGGTGTCAACCTTGTAGGTTGTGGATGGCTAGGGGCAGCAACACTTCCATATTTATGATTGTGAGTGGTAGGCTTCCTTGTTGCCATAATTTTGCTTTCCATTTTTCTTGCCAACCTGAATGCCTTCTCCATTGAATCTGGTTCCTAAAGGAGAACCTCATATTGGATGTTATCTTTTAAAGTCCCTATGAACATATCAATCCTATGCTCCTTTGGAATATCTTTTACCCTTATATTCAATTTTTGAAAGTCCTCAATGTGATCCATCATTGAACCCTTTTGTTTGAGATTTATCAATTGGCTAAAAAAAGCGTTGCTTTTTGTATCCTCATAATGTGCTATCATTTCATCCGTAAAAATAGCCCAAGTGACAATTTGTTTACGATAGCAAAGCCATCGATACCATACAAACTGATTTGATTCCAAATGCATACCTTTTGTGTGTTTTGCACATTATGGAGATCGAAAAATTGCTCCATCTGTAGTATCCATGTTCCAGGATCCTTGCCATCAAACTTCCTCATATCGATCTTTGGAACATGGTGGTTCTTCGATCCAACATTAGAGTCTATGAAATCATGATTAACATTTATTTTGTTCTCATCATGAGTTTCCTTTACTACCCTTTCGCCATTAGTAAGAATTTCTTGTAGAAACTTTGTCAAATATGTCTTCAAATCTGTCTTCAAATCATCCATCTTAGTTTCCATGCCATCCATCTTAGCTTCCACGTCGTCCATCTTAGCTTCCACGCCATTCATCTTAGCTTCTACGTCTTTCTTTAAACCATCCATCTTAGCTTCCACGCCATTCATCTTAGCTTCTACGCCTTTCTTTAAACCATCCATCTTAGCTTCCATGCCTTTCTTTAAACCATCCATCTTAGCTTCTACGTCTTTCTTTAAATCATCCATCTTAGCTTCTGTTACTTTTTGTGCGAGTGACATTTGTTGTACTTGGTCTTGTAATTTTGATATATCATGTTGCATTTATTCCTCTTCTTCATGAGTCATGCTACAGCTGTCAGGTTGCTTACTAGGTGTTTCCATTTTCTTTCGTCGGGGCATCAATTACCGATAATAATGCTTCATTATTCCCTTTGAATTCCTTCAAACTAGTTTTTCAAACCAAGCTTATGCAAAAATTGAAAAAAAAACTACACACCTTTTTTTTCACTTTGTAGGAGCCCGATATTGAATCTAATGTATTTCTGTAATTTCAGCTCTTCCAGTTCTGAAATCGCGACCTGCCGTAGCCCTCTGTGTCCTCTTTCCAATGCCACTAGTTTGATCAAAATTGGATTCTCTAAGAAATATTTATGCACAATCTCCCAAGATGACCTTATTATATACCTTTTCAGAAGAGCGAACTTGTATGAAGTGTCATGTGTCATTGTTTTGACCTTTGGATCTGAAAAATATATACAAGAAACTACAGTCTGTCCTCTTTATGTAACTTCTTACGAAATTTCAATTTGATGCTCAGAGAGACAGTTATGATGATTTTCCCACGGTGACTTGTTTTGAATGTAATTGGGGGTCTGCAAAAACCCTAACTTCCTCGGACTATATCTCTGGAAATATAGTGAGAAAGGATCTTAAATTCGGAGCTGAGGTTCAAACCGATTTCTTCTCAAATGGATTTTTTTTAGCTTCTTAAAATTCATAGCGAAAGAGTTGTAGCAAAAATCCCACGATGGCCTGTTTTAGCTTAAATTCTGGAGCTTGCAAAAACCCTAACTTCCTGAGATCATATTTCTGAAAATATAGCGAGACAAGCTCTGAAATTAGGACCCGAGGTTCAGTGCAATTTCGTCTCAAATGGGTTTTTTTCGCTTCTGAAACGTCGCAGAAAAAAAGTTATAGCGAAAATGCCACGATGACCTATTTGGAGCAGCAAAACCCTAGAATCCAAAGCTTTGATACCAAATGTTAGGAAACCAACTCACAAAAAGATAAAAAGATAGATCAACGCCTTAGAATTCAACCTCTTCGAGGGGGCAACCTCCTTTACATTACACAAATGAACAATTCTTGGATGATTCAAATGACAAAACCTCCTTTCTATATATAGGAGTCTAAGGGGACACAATATAACCAAGCCGACCTAACAATAATAATATAAAGGCACAAAAATAACAATAGTGGGATTCTATGGGGCACAATAATAACAATATGGGGACAATAGGGGCACAACAACAACAATAAGGGATACAATGATAATAGTAATGGGGGAATCACTAGTACTATACGGACCTAACAAATCCTAAATCAGAGATGGCCTTTTGGAATGTTTAAATGTGAAGACAAAAAATATACACAAACATGTTGTGAATTAATATATCTACATTAAATGCACACCCTCTTATGTTCCCCTAGTGGGCCACTCATGGCTTTTACAACATGTCCAACTTTATGACCTAAATTTATAGTGTTTTAAGCATTATTACCTAACTACAACACTTTTTGGAGATGAGGGCAATGACATCCCTGTTAGTAAATGGGATAACCATGAAATGATATCTCATAGATGAAATTTGTATTTGGTTTTATGTTGCTTAATGACCTAATTTTTCCATTTTTTTTTGCTTCATAACTAATATATTTGTTTCCAACTACCCAAATATGGTTATTATGTTTCATATTGAGAATCAAATGTTTATCAGTCACATGCTTCTTTGGGGTGGTGAGTGCTTCTTGTAGGATTTAGTAACATTGAGATGTGCCTTGCATGAGCATTTTCAGGGCAATGACTCCTACTAAGAAGAGGCTAAATGCTTGAGAAGTGGTGAAGGCCACTTGTTCATGGGTGGTGATAAAGAAAAACTTGCGTGCAAACATTGCAAATGACAAATCAAAATAGTAGATGAATGGTCATTGCATAGATTAATTACCTAAATTTTGACAAAGCATAAATGTTAATGTAGGCTATATTACCAAGAATATCACCACCATCTTAGTAATAAGACCTAAAATATTTTGAAATCCAATAACATGTAAGAAAAATAAAGATTTTTATTTATTTTTGTTTTCTTTTGCTAGGTCATACGAGTCTTGAGATGATTGGCACACATAACCTGTGGCTTGCATAGTCGTGACCCATGGGCATCTAAGTTGTCAAAATCACCCAGGGACCACACATGTCCTGGGACACACCAGCCCTTAGCATGGCAGGATTTTTTCCCACGAAGTTTCAAGCTAGTGACATTTTCACCACAGAGTTCCTCAATCGAAGAACATGAGTCACCGTCTGCTCTATGCCCCCTAGGCTAACCTTTTTATTTATTTTAATTGCCATAGAAAATATTATTTAAATTTGTATATATAAAACATTAAAAATTAGGGGAAAAAATTCCCCGATGGGGGCAGATGAACTTGTTATAGGTGATCACAGGGAGGGTGCCCACCACCCCACCAAATCCCATAATGATTTAGGCCAGTGGTGGCATGACATGCCTCCCCATGCACAAATTCATGCAAGAAAAATTATATTCAATGATGATTACTGCCATGGTACATCTCTAGTACATGAGGGAAGTAACTTTAAGGAAAGTGGTAATGGTATTGAGTTTGATTTGGTGGTTAGAACTTTGATTCTCCACCCTTGTTTGTTGCAATGGTGACTCCATCCACCACCCTTGACAATGCTCGAAGAATTGATAGGGAAGTCTAATAATGGTGGTTCCTCCTTTCTGGTATGGCTGGTGTCAAAGGGGCTAGTGTTGAAATCCAGGGTTGATCAGCATTCTGGATATCAAGATTTAGAGGAATATTTCATGTGGTTATTGTCGGTGTGTGATCGAGAGAGGAGAGAGAAACAAACTAAAACTAGCAAAGTGGCAACAAACAAATTATAAAGCACATGCTTCTTTTTTTTGGGTGGTGATTGGGTCCTTGGTAGCAACACTCATCTAGAAAACACACGACCTAGGCACAAGATTGAGAGGGAAAGTTCAACACTCAAGTTGTTTGGCTAGCTCCCTCTTGGCTTGCGGTTTGACGATTTTCTATAGGGTGAAACTATGTCAGTTAATTAACCCTTTTTTTGGTGGGCTGTAAAGTTTCAATTTCATAACTCTTGTAGGGATCTTAACCTAGGGAAATTGGGTGCTAGGAAAGGTGTGGTGTTAGTTGGGGGTGGGGTTTGTTGGTGGTGCTCTGCGTGGAACGTTGTATCATTTTGTTGGGACTACAATTATCCAGTGTTTGTTTTTCATTGTGTTACTATCAAGCTAAGGATGCCTCGCCAATGTGGTTGTGCATGGAGAGGGGTAGGCAAAAGAGGTCAATCTAGCATGATCCATAGGTTGGGTTCTCCTCTAGGTGAGGAAGTGGCTCCTGATTCAACAAAGCCACCTAATTCTCATGTGCATGAGCTTGGTTTGGTTGAAATTGGGGACCAAATCAGTGAAATCAATTTGATTGTAGTTCAGCTGACCAAGGATATACATGATGACGAGAATGCAATTATTTATTTTCTAAATGATCTTCAAAGAAACCGGTGATACATGCAGGACAAAATAGCAAGCCTGCAAAGGGGACAATGGAATCTATTGGAAAAGTTGGACCATATGGAGGGTTGTGTGGCCTATATATAGAAGCATGTTCACTACAAATTCAGGCCTTTGTCGTCACCTAGTTCACGACTATATAATGATGATCTGGTAATTTCAACGAATTCATAATGAATTTTGGATGCACTTTGATTTTGATGGTGTTTTGGTTCTTAGTCCCTTTCCATTTCTAGATGGTTAATTTTTTTTTGCAATATATGTTTTTTTGAAACTATTTAGTGGCCAACAAATTTAGGAAGGTTGAGATTGATAAGATTTTGGAAATCTATTAACAATTATGTAATCATTTTCCATAAATTGAAAAGTTAGATTTACAAAAAAGAAAAAAAACTAATACCAAACCAATGAATAACTCATTATAATAATCCTTAAAAACTAATAAAAAATTTATATAAAAAATATTATATATGTGTATAACTATGTTGCACCTGTTTTTGAAACAAGGAAGCATTACTAATATGGATATGAGAATTCTAAATAATTAGAAGTAATAGGAAAAACCATATTATATCTTTAAAACATATTTTAAATTATAATGTATTCAAATAATAATACATTATAAATATTATTTCAAATAAAATTGAAACTAAATCCATAGTATAATACATTAAATTTTAGTATCCTAATATATTAAAAAAATATTAATAAACATGAATTTCAAAATTATTTGTATTAATAATTATAAGTAAATGTAACAAAATATTGAAATTTTAATGATTATAAATATTCAATTAAAAAAATAAAAAATATATATATCATATTAATATTTTTGTAAAATTAATTTTTGTATAAATAAGTTTGAACATTTTTATTTTAGTTTACATTGAAAAAAACAGAATAATATAATATTATATTGATATTTTAAATAAATATTTATAATAAAATAAGCGTTCGTAATTTTATATCTATATATATATATATATATATATATATATAACCCTTGTGGGGGAGACAAATACAGGTATTGAAGAGGAAGCCCAAGCCCTGGGCATTAATGTCATTTATGAGACCGAAGCGTGTCATGCAAGTTACACTTGTAATTGCGAGAAAAATCATTTTGGAGATGAGTCGAAGTATAATGGGCTTCGTGGTGGTGATTGAGAGCATTTGCATCTGGGAGGTGATGAAAGATTGGACTTTAAGGGAAGAGGTATGTACAGGCGACCAGGGAGATTGCACAATCATGCTATTCATGTTCTTGGGCTCATTGTTGTGCAATGCTAACAATGGAGGAGGGTGTTTGGGTGAGTCGATAGCTCGTCTGATAATGCAATTTGTCATATGGGACCTTAGTTCACAGTGGAATTTTATGGCTAGTGTAAGCGTTGAGTTGGGACGGTGGCAGGTAGTGCATGTAGCCAAATTCTTCTGCGTACTAGGTGTTGGGGTTGCGAACACCCCCTTCCCTTATGTATTGATGTTATGTTTAATTTTTGTGGGTTCTATTTTGATAATTTTTGTTGTAGAGGTTGGGTTGGGGAAGGTGTCCTTAAGGGCCTGTTGGTGGTTCTTCCGATTTTTTCTCGGTAATTGGCATTGTCAATATCGCTAGTTGAAATTTAGTTATTTTGGCTCTCGCGATTTTTTCTCAATAATTGGCATTGTCAATGTCACTAGTTGAAATTTAGTTATTTTGGCTCTCTTTTTATTTTGTGGTTCTTTTTACTTTATGGTCCTAAAGGGAAGTGTGGAAGAGTAAGAAGATTAGTGGTAGGGTCAGGGAGGCTAATTTTAAAAAGTTGTTTGTATTGTTGTAAATAGTTAGATGTAGCATTGGGGGGGGGGGGGTGGTGGATGGATACCCTCGCGTTATGGGGATTATGTGGGTGGTATTTGGCTTGGGTAATGACATCGGTAGTAAAGTGAGGAAGGATAGGCTTGGCTCATGGGAGGAGATTTTAGATGGGAAGTGTTGGAGCTGACAAGACTATGCACAAGGGCAAATTCCTCTTTGGGACAGTGGAGACTAGTGGAGCGGTATATTGTGGAAGTGGGATTTGTGTGGTTTAGTGGTCATATCCTTTAGTGGTCTCCCCCCTTGTGTGATCAACCTAGAGTTGGTTAGATAGAGAAAGTGAGGGCCAAATAGAACATGTTACAGCAGGCCCATGTTGCATTAGAGAGGGTGGCCCCAGAGAGGGGTGGGCCTAAGGAGACAGGGAGTCGTGCACCTGGTATAATCGCACGATGATGTGAGGCATTGAAATAACCATACATAGCCTCCCCTGGATGTGTGGATTTGCCTCCACCATTTGATTCCTTGGAGGCTCAAATTCGCCAAGTGACAGTGGTTGTTGAGAAATTGGCACGAGACATGCACAATGATAGAAATGAGGTAATCAGTTTCTTGAATGCCATACACACAACCAAAGGCAAATTCTAGATCAATTGATCTTCTTCAGAAGAGGCCAAAAGCAACTTAATGAGCGGATGGATAATTTCAAAGGACGAAAGGCAAACATGGAGTCCCATGTGCATGAAGTTGCTCCAACGTCCAACAAAAGATAATATGGATGATCAGGCTCCAAGCAATTTGGATGGGTGATGATGAGAGTGAGATGTATTTTGCTTTTTGAGCGACTCCAGTCTATATAAGTCATTGATCTTAGATTTAGTAGTTTTCTCTTTTTAATTTCTATGTCTTTTGCTTATATTTATTGGCCAACAAATTCAGTAAAAATGAAACCTCTACTATTTTGATACTGTGCGATCCACGATATATATTTGACATGATCTAAAAAAAATTATTAATTAAAAAATAAAAATAAAAAAAAATTCATATTTACAAATTTCAATTTCTTTAAAATTGAAATTCTCATTCATTTAAAAAAGTGTTTTAAACCCTTTAAAAAAAAACACAAATTTTAAAAAATACTAAAAACGATTTCATACAACTATGTCATATAATAATAAATTATAATGATTAAATATTTCCAATTTTACGTAAAAACAAATTGACTTACATTTCGTAAACAATTTTTCTTTATTTTACAAAAAGTAATCAAAACCCTTCCACACACAATTATTAAAAAATTATTAAAAAAATGCAACTATATAATCACAATTACACGTGCAAACCTTTGTTTATTATAAGATTTCCAAAAGTTTGAAAAAAATCATGGAAGTTGTTGGGTCACGAGGATCATGTCATAATGATTGGGCGGTGCACTTTTGAAAATATGAATGGTTTTTATATCATAAGGTTTTATTTTTTTTTAACGAAGTATTTTGTCCTTTTTGGGTTGGTAGTTGGGTTCTAGAACAAGGAGAGAATGTTTATGAATTCTTGTTTCAATTCCTAATCATATATATGCTTACATAAATCATTATGTCGAAGAAAGATTATTTTTTTTTTAGTAAAGATTTCACTTTATGAGGATTTTGTTTTTCATTTTAAGTTAATCGTGAGTGTGACATAATAATTGAATATGTTAAAGTATAAATTATATTCTCTTAGAGATCAAAGTATAAATATATTATTTTATAATGAATTGATTAAAAAAAGATTTTTTTTTATAAAATTTAATTTATATAATTATTTTAAAAGTAATATAGATTTATTTTTAATTTTAGATTTACTAAGAGTTAAGAGGGATTGATTTTTTTTTTTCATTCTAAAAAAAGTTTGTATCTCAATAAACTTGATCCCTTACGATGTTGGGTAGATCCAAAATTAAGATGGCTTTAAGTGGTAGAATATATATATACCATTGGAAAAACCATGGATTGTCAAAACCCGGAGATTGACAATTTTACCTCAATTTTATTTTAATTATGAATTTTTTTTTTAATGTAATTTAACTAGGTGAAAATGTTTACATAATAGGATAAGACAGGACAAGACATTACAAGATATCTTCCATAATAGGGAGAGAATGCATCTCTAGACAATAATAACTATATTATTTTTATAATATTAAAAATGTAAAGGATGAAAATCATTGGTATTTAAAATGTTATCAATATAACTATTTTAAGTTTTAATTTTAAGACAAGATGACGTTTCTTAATTTTTTAAGTTTCAAAATTATAAATATTAAGAAAGTTGAGCGTGCATCTTTTCTAAAGCAATACAAATAAACATTGATTTTTTCTTAACAATTATCATAATCCATTAATGTCATAAAACATTATTTAAAAGGAATTATCTTTTTATTGATAGTAACACATCTTATTTTTGGAATGTGGTGAAACTTAATTTAGTGGTTAACTGAATGTTAGGATAATTGTAGAATACATCATCACCATTATTCAAGGAAAATCTCTCCACCTAAAATAGCTAGCTAATTCATAAAGGGGGAGACAACCACTCTTTAATACCTTTAGTTCATGAGTTGTTCACCTATCTCCTTTTGTTAAAAAAAAATGAGCTCTTAATCATTTCAAAATAGTTTTAGATCTTACTTCAAAACCATATATTCACCTAAGTTTATAGATACTTGATAGTTAATTTTATTTAGATATATATTATAAAGATGATAAGTATATTTAACTTAGCTCATTTCTCACTTACTCTATGGTTAACATGTCAGATTTCACTAAAGAAAATCCAACGAAAGAGTGTTCAATAAGCACCTAGCTATAGAGCATCTAGGAAGTAACACTTTGTTCTTGTCGTTATTTCATTCAAAGATCATTCATCAACAACTATGTTTTTCTTTCTTTAGTAATTCTTTGCATCCAAGATGTGCATGGTTATTGTACAAAGAAACTTAACAAGTTGTTTGTGACAATAAATGATAGGTAGATGTGTTCGAGTTCCTAGGGAACAAAATGCATTGTGAGACAAGGATGTTGTGAACAAATTGTTAGAGCTCCACTAAATTTCTTTGAGCAAATTAATTTCATAAAATATTTCAAAGATTAAAGGGAGTTGCAATTAAGTGAGACAATTTGTTACAGTGATTTAGTATGGATTTAAGTAACATTATTAATTGATATATAATAACTATGATTATTTTAATATGTTATCCAAAATGTTACAAATATATGGTTCAAAAAATATAACAACCTCTAATATTTGATCCTTCCATTGAATCCTGCTATGATTATATCAAAAATAGTTTTTTTGAAAGGTAAATGTCTTATATCACTTGTCTTATATCACTTCCATACTTGAATCTATCAATGCTATATTAAATGTGAAATAATTATATATTGATGTTTGGTGTGATATAAAATATAAATAAAAAAATAAAATGTTCATTAATATTATTGTAAACATTTAAAAAAAAATCATTGATTTTAGACCCATTATTGCATGTATGTATCACCTTTTTCATAGAATGGATTAGCTTATTGGAAAACTTGTATTCGAAATACACTCATATTATTCATTTTTTGTGTTTATGAAAGAGTGACAAATTTTCTTAGATTTTTTTATGCCACGTATGAAATGTTACATGGTAGAGTGCACTTAACATCTCAAACATCAATGTCTTTTATGACATTGCTCACTTAGATATTGTGAACCTCAACTTGTAATGTGGAAACTTAGATATATATGCACTATGTGTAATCCTAAATCAGAGATGGCCCTTTGGAATGTTTAAATGGAAGACAAAAAAAAATATATACACAAACATGTTGTGAATGAATATATCTACATTAAATGCACACACCCTTATGTTCCTGTGAATGAATATATCTACATTAAATGCACACACCCTTATGTTCCTCCTGGTGGGCCACTCATAGCTTTTACAACATGTCCAACTTTATTGCCTAAATTTAGTGTTTTAAGCATTATTACCCAACTACAACACTTTTGGAGATAAGGCAATGACATGCCTGTTAGTAAATGGGATAACCATGAAATGATAATATCATAGATGAATGCACCAATCATTAGGGTGATTGACAAGTTTAAGTATTCCTATTATTATGACATTTTTACAAAATGTAAAAAAGGTTTGTTTAAATTGAAAATGACTAAGTGCACAACCACAATTAAGGATTTGGTGGATATTTCAACTTATGAATTACAACCTTTAAGGATTATGAAAAGGGATAATACTGAAATTGGTTGTTTCAACAAGCACTAAAGGAGATATATCGAAACAAGTTTCAAAAGGTCCACCAAAAGGCTGGCACATGTACTTTTGTGATTTCCTCAACCTTTGACTCGTTTAAGCTACAAAATAAATAAGAAGTTGTATACAAAGTAAGCAATCCAAGAATATACCACTTCCTAAAATAGACTAAATATATTTTGGAGATTGCATAAGCTTCCCTTAACTTTTTGATTGCTAATGTTGGCTTATTCTTTTTCTCTAAGCATAGTATATCGTTATTTATGTTTGTTTATACTTATAAATGGAATATAAGGTGGTGTTTTCTATAATTAATTTTCTTACCATAATTTAATATATCTGTTGTTTACAATTGAAGGGGATGAACATATTCACTTCTATTATCTAAAAGAATAGTGACAAGAATAATGGTTTTTAATGTGAGATGCTCAAATGTGTTATGATATGTATGGTTAGTTGGATAAATTCATTGTTGAAATGGGATGAATATGGAATTGGATTCCCATCAATTTTCAATATATGGTATATTATTTTAAAATATTTTATTTTTTATAAAATATAATTATTTGTTAATGGTTGTTTATCAAAATGTGTATTTATTTGTTTAAAGTATTTTAAGATAAATTGTTACATATATTTCTCAAATTGAAGTACTAGTTGTGCTTTAGAATAATTTAAATTATTGGAATGTAAATCAATTTAAGAAATAAAGAAAAAATTTCGTATACATTCAATGTTATGCTTTTCACGTAAGCTTTAAACCTATAAAGTAAAAACAACGCATATAGATTTTTAAGCAAAATAGAAAGAGAAATCAATGACATATGCAAATTACAAAGAGATTTACTCTTGAAACCCTTAATCAAGAAAATCAACAAACATTAGAGTCACGCCTCTTTCTTCTTTTTATTTTTATGTTAATTTCACCATTTATAATACAATTCATAAGCATTATATAGAATCCTAAACCCTAATAGGTTTACCCATATTTGATTACAACTCTAAATCCTTTATCAGAATTAGGGTTACAATGAAAATATATCCATGGTGTGGAGATATCCATGAAAAAATATAACCATGCATCATTCAAATACATGCAATACATTTTTAATCCCACTTGTTTTCTTTACAAACAGGGAGCCTGGGACTTATAAGATCAATAGTTCAAGGTACCAATTCCCTTTGCTTCTCTACACTATGAGGAATTCTCATGGGTGGTTTCCATGTATATAGATTCTATAGTTGAGGGTGAAACCACAGTATGTCTCTTGCTCATCCAACTACAATGATTCTCCAAATAGGCTAAACATATAACCACTTGTAGATCTTCTCTAATCCAAATATCAATGTAACAACCCCTTGTTGATTTTACATGTAAAAAAATAAGACCAAGGTCACGGGACATGTATTCCAAGCTGAATGGCGGGCAAACGTTATAGTGGGCTTCACTTGTGGTTTAATAGCAGCTAATGAAATTGGCAAAGGCATTGGAAAAGGCAAAGAGGCAATAATTGGCATTTAATTATGAAAATAAATGAAAATAGGAGAAAAGGAAGGTGAAGGGACACAAATTTGCATGAAAGGGAAATTAGAGGAAAAAATAAGGAAAATGAAGAAAAATGAGACATTAATGATAAAAAGGCATTAGAGAATCAGTTGCTAGTTTTTTTACAGTTTTGAGTTGAGCTCTTGTTCATTCTCTCATACTCTTGCACACTTAGAGAATTCTTGGAGCATGCTTGGAGCACTCTAGCATTCACTTGGATTGGAGAAAGAAATCAAAGGAAAGCAAGGGAGCATAAGGGAAAAATTGGACCAGTAGCTACAACAGGGATACTTTATAGGTAATAGGTTGCATGTGTGATTTCCTTCCCCATTTTTGGATGCATGGTATATGCATGTGGTTCCTTGGTTATGTGTTGTCATTGGCATGGAGATTTGTCTGGATTGATAGTGATTTCAACCTTGCTTTGTCATTTCTTGGATATTCATGGTGTTGTGGGTTTCCCACTTGCTTTTTCTGACCGATTCTTAGGATTTCTATGGCTATGGGTTGGAACAAACACTCTGGAGCCTTGATGCAACTTGGGATGAGATACTAGTTCCTAGAGCCTATAGGTTGGGAAAAACACTATGGAGCGTTAAGTAATGCCCTCCTCCCACATCTACCCAAGTAACCGTCCAACCGGGGTAAACATGTGACGAGAAGTTACTGTGATATGATTCGACCTCCTAAGTGACCTTAAGGAAGTGGAACTAACAGAAACACACCATACTAGACCTTTTGCACTTGCTACAGGACTCCCATAATGCATCCCAGTCATTCCCTTGACCAGCCCCCTAGATCCCACTGAGTTTTAGACCATTAAACCCTCAGACGCTCCCTTGATATGGGCAAGGGTGCGTCTGGGAGGCTCCAGACGCTCACACAACATGGGTATGAATGCATCTGGGGACTTTTCTCCTCAGACCTGTGCCTGTGAATATGGTATTTGTGTCACTTTTCAAGCCCATAATCTAGTTCACTACCTAGAAACCCATGTAGCTTTCAGGATTCATAAATTATCTGATGAGAAGACTTACAAATCAAAAACTGACTCTGGGGCTAGGCCTGACCATCCCTAACCGGAACTAACATTCTGTAAAACACTTGGCATCAATGCAATCTATAGGAAATGAATACAAGACATCACATAAATGATTGATAACTCATATGGGACTTGACAAGAAGGATCACCACTCTCTTCCTTTAACTGTTTCGACATTAACTAGGTCTTGCATCCATTATCCATTCAGTTACAAGTAAATACATGAAATAACCATGACAATATCTAGTCATATAACCATGCTTATAACCTTCATTAAACCATGTAAATAACAATGAGATAACAGTTATTAATGCCACATAATAACAAGTACAGAAGCAAGAGAACTTAGCTTTTATTAAACATAGGCAAAGTCGACCTGGTTCAGGGCTTCCATGTACCACTCGACCGTAACATGGCTAAACCAAATCTTTCTATTAGCTGGTCACCCCCGTGCCATATTCCAAGCATGAATGTGGGATCTCATGGATAAACCAATCCAAAAACAACCAAGGGAATCCAAAGGTTAAACCATCTCTACCCTCACCAAATCGTGATCTCACCAAAACCGGCACCGAGATGACAAAACCAAACCGAGCTAGGAATGCCTCTAGAATCCATCACTATCCTTGAGGAATTTTTTGTCTCCTTATCTCTCAGGATTTACCGCAATCCACACTGGATCACTAGACCCTAAACTGAGACTCCAGCCTCAGGCTTTGTCGTGTATCCCGCCAAAACTGGTCAAGGGATTCCTAGGCCTTTTGGAATTTTCATGAGACCACCTTCACCCTGGATCTTGAAACCATCCGATAATTCAAAAGCTCAAAACTGAGAAAACAATGTGAAAATCCAGAAATTTCAAATCCTACTGCAGCAATTAATAATATTTCTTCTATTTGTTAATTTATTGAAACAAATTATTTGTAGTTGTCTATGGAAAATATCAAAATACATACACTGTGGTCTTCACAAATTAATTACTACTTAAAATAAGTGTAAGGAAAATACTAGCACAGTAATAACACATTAACACAATTATTTTTGGACAATTGTCCCCGAAAAAACCCAATGTGGGAAAACTAATGCAGTAGATGAGGGTTTCTTTTATTATTCTTCAGCAAAATCTCATGTACAATCTATGGATAGAAGAATAGAAGAAGAATCACTGAAAGAAATTTTACAAACAATTTTCTCCACTCCACAGTGAATTTCTGACACCTTAGAGAACTTGTTCCCTTCACACTAGCCACACTACGTCACACTCTACGTAGTGACTGTGTTGTCCCCGCGTTATTGCCTCTGTGTTAGTGATCTGCATCCCTCTTCTGTGCTACCTCTTCCTACCGTTTCATGCACTCTCGACTATTGTTGATACCCTCTCTCTCTCACCTGCAACTCACCCTCTGATTCGATTTCCTCTTGCCGAACTTCAGCCAGTGAGAAAATTGATCTACTTGGGCAACTGAGTATCTACCTTGTGGTGTTTCCAAATGCCCATCGAATTCCTTCTTATAATAATCTCGTTGAATAATCAATGACCCAAATTAAATTCTAATCAATGGCTCATATCATATTGACTCAATCTCCGTCTTTTTCTAGAAGATTCACACCTTGTTTTATTAATACCCTTTAAATATTTTAATTTCCTAAGTTTAGACTTAGGCATCCATTAAAAATAATTAATTATTTTAATAAAAATGTCTCCAGGTGTAATTTCCCAAAACGATTTATGGGTATTCTTGAATACATGTGTCCTAGCCTCCCTGCAAATTTTGAGGCTTAGACCACATCTGATGTTACCAAAAATCAACACTCCCTCTTAGCAAGGAATGTTCTCCAGTACTGCAACCTACTGAAGCATCACCCTGACTCTGTATCATCTCCCTCTGTGCTATTGATGTCTGACATCACTGTCCACCAACTACTGCGCAAATGATGCATCTGTGTTGATGTTGTCTCTACACATTGTTGCCAACTACTGCATCTGCACTACAACTCCCTCTCATCTACTATTGCTGCAATTGAGAAACCATTTGTTTATAGTATTGAAACAGTTTCTCTACCATACCAATATGCTCCTTAAATTGGATGAACTTAGCTCTTCCTAAAGCCTTTGTGAGTATGTATGTTATGTGATCTCCTGTGGGGACATACTATAGCTGTACTGCCCCACGCTGAACATAGTCTCTAATAAAGTGACATATGATATCAATGTGTTTTGATCGATCATGAAATACTGGATTCTCAGAGAGTTTGATACAACATTGATTATCACAGTAAACAATGGTCGCTTCCATCCCCTTCTTGAACAAACTCACAAGAAATTTTCTAAGCCATATAGCTTCGCACATAGTTGTGTTGGCCGCCATATATTCTGCTTCTATTGAGCTCAGAGTTATCGATTTTTGCTTCCTATTGCACCAAGATATCATTCCTGATCCAACACTAAAGTAATACTCAAAGGTACTTTTCTGGTCTATTGAACTACCTTCCTAATCCGCATCTGTGAATTCACTCAATCTGACATCATATCCTCGGGTGTGTTTCAACCCATATCCGACTGTTCCACTCACATATCTAAGAATGTGCCTAGTTGCTGCCCAATGTACCCTTTTCGGTTCCACCATGAACTGACTAAGGATGTTGACAGGGAAACAAATGTCTTGACTAGTGTGGGCCAGATACATGAGCGACCCAATGAGTTGTCTGTACAAGATGGGGTCCACTTCCTTGTCTCGTGATGCATCCATTTTCTTCCAATTGGGGATCATAGGCGTAGCCATGGGCCGGAAATATTGCATTCTAAATATTTTCAGAACATTTGTAGCATATCTTCCTTGCCCAAGGAAAATATCCCCATTCTTCTGCCCAACTTCCAACCCTGGAAAGTAATGCATCAACCCCATATCCTTCATCTCGAATTCTACTTCAATATTCTTCTTGTAGTCCTTTATGAGCCTGTTATCACTCCATAGTTTTCTCCAGGCTGAAATGAGAAAACTCTTAGGTAACCACAAACCTCTTTTGGTTGATAGACTGGTTTTCTTCAACTGGAGGGGGCTCCCTCACTCAAAAAATATAAATACTTTAAAGTACAAATTTCAGTAGAGACCAGATCTGAAAGGGAATTTGAATTTAATTAGTATAAGTATGAATGGTCATCTACGTAATAACACGTGATCAATTTGTCCTTTAATTCATTCACTTATGCAAGTAAACCGACATCTATTACAAGGGATTTTAAGCATGACTTGGGATACAATGACAGGTTGTAGTATAGAAGGGATAAACTAAAACAAAACAAGTTCTTCCTCTGCAATAAAACAATGTTGTTTATATAGGAGAAAGAAAGGCTAGACAGAAAAGATAACATGCATGAGTATATAGCATTTCATTTGCAAATGAAATGTGAAAATAATTGAAAGAGAGCAGCTTAACTGAATTCTAAATCAATTGAGATCAAATACTCATAAAACACAAAGAGACAATAGAATAACTGAGCAATAAACAAAGATAATCCTAGATATCATACCATAAGAATCCTCGTACAGTGTAATTGATAACCCTCAATACATAAGCATTGCACCATGAATTGATCACAATAACATAAATTTCGGAAAATTGAAACCAACATAATGTTGAACCATCAACAACCTTCTCCATATGCATTAATCAATTTAAATAGAAATACAATAGCCAATCCATAATGTCTAGATGCATCACATCTTTGGTCCAATAGAGGATCAAATCAAAGTAAAAATAGGAAACCTTTTTGTTGTTTTAAATATTTTTCTTCTAATAAAAAAAAACATAAAGCATTCTTATCTTAAGAAAAACACTAAATCACTGTAAAATCACTCTTGTCTTCAAAGCATATCTTCCTAGAATGAAAATGGAAAAAAGCACAAAAGCTGACTGTTGACTGTGCAAATGATGCGTAGCAGTTGCACGGCGACCAGTACTTGGTTCTTTCCAAACTAGCACGTTGCGAACTACTGAGGATTTGAGATGGTTGTCACACATGCTCCATGTCAACCCCTTGAAAACCTGACAGGTGGCTTCCCTCCAACATGCATGTAATAGCATGGGCATGGCCTGCGCAGCGCCTGCGTAGCGAATTTTATATGGGCCGTATCTCCAAAAACTAATACCTTTGTAAACGATTAAGTACGCTACTATAGATGATATTTTTTTGAAGATAAACCTCTCTCGGTTTCTCTAAATTATTTCCCAGCTTCCCAGAAAATACTCTGCAAAACAATGACTTAAAACAAAGTATTTGTGTATTCTGAAAAATGGGCTTTGAATATGCAATCAAATCTCCCCATCCGTGACACCTGTTTATAAACTGGAAGAGGTTATTATTATTTGTCCCGTGCTTAAGAAAAATCTCTTTCAGTTTCTCTAAATTCGGCTCCATTTGGTCAGAAATCGTTCTTAAAAATGGTGACTAAAACAGAGCTTGCGCAGAAGATTCCCACAGTGAGTGTGACCTCAATTTCTCATCAACTGCCAGCTGGGAATCGATCTGTGGTATCCTATAGGGATGCTATGTGCTTGGATTAGGCGGAGTTTTCATTAATGGACAATGGAATGAGAATAAGGCAGCATAAAAATTTGAATTGCCCCATGTATTTTGTCTTGTAGTGCAATGAAGATTTGAACTGATGAGTTAGAGTGCTCCACTTGATTTGGCATGAGCATAAAGCATGGGAAATCATTAAAATGTTGGGAGTATAATGTCTCTTAGGTAATGGGGGGGGTTGCATGTTATACATGAGGATTGTACATGTGATGAGTATAGGGAAGTGGTAGTGGTGTCATGGGGAAATAGGGTAGGAAATAGGGAAACATGGGGTAGATAGGAATAGGGGATAAGAATTTAAAACATATTTAATGACTAGACCTCATGACCATCAGAAATTTAGACTGACACAACTTCATTTTAGATGGTTCTGATCGATGAACGACTGACACATAACCCCTTTTGACTTGACTGTATAAACATGTGTGACCTCATGAATCCCATCGACTTGACACTCTTTCGTGCTTTGGATGAACTCTCTATGGAATAAATTCAAGGATGTCGGACAATGATCTAGAGACTATGACAACAGTAGTATTCATAGGCTCAACTACTTCAAAAACTGAAAATCAATGGACAAGGAAAATACATTTGACGTCAAAAACCTAAGACCCTAACAGAGCCCAGATAACCCTGTTAGAAATAATTCATCTACATATAATACCAGAATAGGTGGCTCATTCTCCACCATTAGATAATAGATATTAGGATCAACATCACTCTTGATGAATCCCAACTGCTGAAAGTAACTACTAATCCAACCATACCATGCTCTGGGTGCTTGCTTGAGCCCATACGGGTATTTCTCTAACTTGCATACATGAGTTCTCTTTTCATGAGTCTCGAAGCCTTTAGGTTGTTCTATATACACCTATTCTTCTATCACCCTGTTCAATAATGTTGTCATGACATATCTGGTGAATCTCCCATCCCATTTGTGCTACTAGGGATATAATGGATCTAATAGAGGTATATCTAGCTAATGGGGCGAAGGTCTCCTCATAGTTTATTCCTTCCTTTTGTGCGTACCCCTTTGCCACAAACCTAGCCTTATAATTCTCTATATTGCCATCTGCAGCGTACTTGATCTTGTAGATCCACCTTGATTCTACAATTGACCTATCCTCTCGTCTAGGTACCACTTCCCAGACATCATTCGTCATGATAGAAATTTACTCTTCTACCATGGCATCCACCCAAACTTGGTGTTGTACGACTTCTTGAAAACTGAAGGGTTCTCCAACCTATGATACCAAGGCTTGGTACCTGTTAGGTTGTTTACGTTGCCTCTTGTTGGTTTTAGGAGCTTTGACAAACTCCTTTGCGTCCCTCAATGCCTGTTGTACTTCCCTACTGGTTCTACCACTGGTGGTGGGAGGCTCAATCAAATCCTCATCTTGTTCCTGTTGTTCCATCTGATGAGAACTACCTAGATCTCCTACTCCTGAGGAAATATTGGTGTTGGTTATGGTACCTGGTCCTGATATTTGTCCTCCTGCTTGTCCTTCTTGCTACCCCTATTGTTGTTGGACTAAGGGAACATTTGTTGACTAATCTTTTGCTGGCATCTCTCAAGATTTCCTGAAAGCTCTGTCTTCCATGAAATTTGCATATCATCTTACTACAATTTTCCCACTGCTTGGAATGTAGATTATGTATGCTTTTGAGGTCTCTCTATACCCTACGAGGTACCCCTTTTCTTCAATCTGATCCAGCGTACTACGCTTCTCATCTGGAATGTGACAATATGCCACACTTCCTAATATCCTGAGATAACTCACCTCCGGCTATTTCCCTATGAAGACTCCTTCAGACATTTTCTTCCCCAATGCTCTATGAGGAGTTCTATTCTGGATGCACACCAATGTGTTGCATGCCTCTGCCCATAAGAATCTAGGTAAGTCCTGGTCATATAACATAGCCTTCGTTGCCCTAACAATTGTTCTATTTTTTCACTCTGCTCCTCCATGCTATTGTGGATTGTATGGAGTTGTCCACTCTCTTTTGATGCCCTCCTTTGCACAGAAATCTGTGAAGTTTTTATCTGTATATTCTCCACCATTATCTGAATGCAATACCTTTATCTTTTTCCCTGTCATGTTTTCTACGAGAGCCTTAAACTCTCTAAACCGATCAAAGACCTCATCCTTGGTCTTTAAGAAATAGATCCAGGTTTTTCTAGAGTGATCATCAATAAAGGTGACAAAGTACTTGCCACCGCTAAGAGCTTTCGTGGACATCGGGCCACAAATATCTGAGTGTATCAATCCCAACACGCCTCTTGCTCTGTTGTCACTTCTGGGAAAATATGCCTTAGCGTATTTCCCTAGTACGCATCCTCTGCATACATCATCATGCTCAGTACTGAGGATTGGAACTCCTGTAATAGTCTCTTTGAGCATCCTCAATACTCCATTGTGTAAGTGTCCCATTTGCCTATTCCATAGTTCATTTTCACCATTATGATTACTGCCTATCAGTGCCATTGGAGATTCGAGCTACAATCTATACAATTTGTTGCTTCGAGCTCCAATTTGTCTCATCTTCTTCCAGCTGTGATGTTTGATATACACCTTCCTTCCAATGAAGTATACATCATACCCCTTGTCCTATAATTGGGACACTAAAATCATATTCATTCCTAAATCTGGCACATGCAACACATTAGTGGCTCTACGTTGGTTCATGCTTCCGTCTGAAACGCTATGGTGTCTCTCCCTACCATAGTACACTTCATTATGTTTCCCATAGTGATATGGAAGTCCACCTTCTCTTCTTGATAGCTATAGAAGTACTCTCTTACTCTAGTCATGTGAGTTGAAGCCCCACTATCAATATACCAAACACCAGCTGATGTTGAACTTGACAAACATGTGAATTCTTCTTCCAATCTGGAAGATAATACATCTTGACTATCCATGTTGTTCTGTGCTATTCTCCTTCTCAACATTGTACTTACTACTGCAATACACTGCGTTTTAGATAGACATTTTCTTTGCAAAATAACCACAACTTCTCCCTCTGCCTCTGACAACCCTTTGATCTGGAGATTGATTCTCTACCAACTCACTCAGAGAATTAACTCTCCCTCAAAATCTTACCTACCTGGCCCAAGGACTGCGCAACCTTTTGGGGACTTCAAGCAGCTGCTTACTTAGTGCTATTCTGCTCCCTTTTCTTCTGCACTAGCTATCTCTTACCTCCTGTCTATGCTCTGATCCCATGTGAAAATCTAGAAATTCCAAATCCTACTGCAACAACTGATAATATTTCTTCTATTTGTTAATTTACTTAAACAAATTATTTGCAGTTGTCTACAGAAAACATCGAAATACATACAATACAACCTTCACAAATTAATTACTATGGAAAATAAATGTAGGAAAATACTATCACAATAATAACACATTAACATAGTTATTTTTGGACAATTGTGCTCGAAAAAACCCAATGTGGGAAAACATGTGCAGCAGATGAGGGTTTCTTTTATTATTCTTAAGCAAAATCTCATGTACCATCTACGAATAGCATAATAGAAGAAGAATCATTGAGAGAAATTTGACAAACAAATTTCTCCACTCCATACTGGATTTCTAACACCTGAGAGGACCTTCTGCCCTCACGCTAGCCACACTGCATCACCCTCTGCACAGTGGTCGTGTTGTCCCTGCATCACTACCTCTGCGTTGGTGATTTGCGTTGCCTCTTCCTATTATTTCCTGCACTCTTGATTATTGTTGATACCCTCTCTCTCTCACCTGCAACTCACCCTCTGATTCGATTTCCTCTTGCCGAACTTCAGCCAGTGAGAAAATCGATCTACTTGGGAAACTGAGTATCTGCCTGATGTGTTTTCCAAATGCCCATCGAAGTCCTTCTTATAATATTCTCGTTAAATAATCAACAACCCAGATTAAATTCTAATCAATGGCTTAGATCATATTGGCTCAATCTCCGTCTTTTTATAAAAGATTCACACCTAGTTTTATTAATACCCATTAATTATTTTAATTTCCTAAGTTTAGACTTAGGCATCCATTAAAAATAATTAATTATTTTAATAAAACTGTCTCCAGGTGGAATTTCCCAAAATGATTTATGGGTATTCTAGAATACATGTGTCCTAGACTCCCTGCAAATTTTGAGGCTTAGAGCACATCCTATGATAACATAAATCAACAAACAATCCCATCACACCATGGTTATCCAGAAAATTCAAGGCAAGGTTGAAAACCACTGTCATAACCCAGTAAAACCATGCCATTGACAACAAGGGAACCATTTACAAACATGCAAAGCCACACATGCCAAAACCAGATAGGAAATCACACATGCAATATGTTACCTACAAGTATTCCTGTTGAAGTTGCTTGAACCTGCTACTCATGGCTTGATCTTTGCTTTGCTTTCCTTTCCTTGTCCTTCCTTTGCTTGATTTTCCCTTCCTTGCTCCAAGTCTAGAATGCTCCAAGAAAATTCTAAGTGTCCAAGAGTGTGTGAGAGAGAGAGAATAATGAGAGAGCTCCAAAAATGAACTAATAAAAGGCTACAAACTGGTCCTCGTAAGCCTTTTTTATCAATGAGGCCTCTATTTTCTTCATTTTCCATTATTTTCCTTCAATTTACTCCTAACATGCAACCTGTGAACTTTCACCTTCCTTTTCTCCTATTTTCCTTTATTTTCATAAATAAATGTGCCAAAAATACCTTTTTGGATTTTTAATATCTTAGAAAACATACTTCCCATGAAGCTTTATAACTTAGCTCGTTGCATTATTTACAATCAAAGACCTGCTCAAAAGAAAAACATCATGACAACATGACAAGATAACACCCATATCGCTTATTGTAGCTTTATAACACATCTTGTGGAAGTATTTACATCCATATACATATGTACATATTCCAAAACATCAACAAAATATATACCAAACATCATACCAAAACTGCTTTGCCTCCACTGGAAAACAAAAAAGGATACATGGCCCACATCTAATCCACCATCTCCCATTTAGCTTCTTTGAGCCCAAAGTGCTTCCACTACACTTTAACTTGTTCTATGGCTCTTTTCCTGAGCATGAGATGCTTCTACTGCAATATTCACTAAGGCTCCAGTTGGAATCCTCCTTCTTGCTCCACCTGCAATACAAACCAATCAATAACATGATCCACATCCTTTGTATACCTCTTAAGCAATGAAACATGGAAAACATTATGGACTTTCATTGTTGGAGGCAGTGCAAGTTGATAGGCCACTGGTCCAATCCTCTCAAGTATCTCAAAAAGCCTGCAATACAGTGGTGCCAACTTGGCACATGATTAAATCCTCAAAGAGCTCTTCTTGGGCTTGATGTGCAAATACACATGCTCCCCAACCTGAAACTCCTTGAATTCCTTGTGTTGGTCTGCATAACTCTTATGTCTATCATGCGTTTCCTTTATATTCTTCTTTATTACCTGCATTTCTTGTTCCATGTCTACCGACATATTCTTTCCAATAAGCACCTTGTTCACTGGATCACTCCAACTGGCGATAGTATTACAATTCCACCCATACAGTGCCTCGAAAGGACTCATCCTCAATGACTCTTGATAACTGTTGTTGTATGAAAACTCAACCAATGGAAGATACTATTCCCATCTTCTCTGTTGGTGCATTACGTACATCCTCAGCATATCCTTCAATATCTTGTTGACCCTCTCAGTCTGTCCATCTGTAGGCGGATGACAGGTTGTACTGAAGGCCAACTCTATACCCAAACCTAGAAATAACTCCTTCCAAAACTTGGAAGTGAACTCCGCATCCCTGTCCGACATGATCTTATTCAAGACACCATATAATCACATGATCTCCCTGATGAAAACTTGTGCCACCTCACTAGCTGAATATATAGTCTTCATTGAAATGAAGTGAGCTACCTTGCTCAACCTATCGACCATGACCATAATAGAATCATGTTGTCTCGCTATCCTCGAAATACTTGTAATGAAATCCATGGAAATGACCTCCCATTTCCATTCCAAAATTGGAATAGGTTGTAGTAGACCACCTGGATGCTTACATTATGCCTTTACCTAGTGACAATCCAAACATCTATCCACGAACTCTACCACTTCCTTCTTCAGATTTGACCAATAGTAAAACTTCTTCACTACCGTCAATGGCTTATGATATCCTGGTTGACCCGAGTATGGATTTACATGAAACTCCCTCAAGATAATCTTCTTGAGCTCACTACAGTCTGACACATATATCATGTCCCTGAATCTCACCAAACCATCTATCATGAGGGGATAGTTTGCATCCCAATCACCTATACATGTACATGTACCTACACCTATACCTATACATGTACCCTGTTGTAACTTGTGCATAGACAAGTTATCTCGTTGTCTTGTCTGCAAGATCCTAGCCTGTAACTCTGTCCCATAAGAGCTCATAGCTCCTATATGATTCACTCGTACTTGCTTGCTAAGAGCATCTGAAACCTGGTTCTCCTTTCCCTTGATCTATCTGATCTCAAAGTCAAACTCACTAAGGGTAGCCAACCATTTAGCTTGCCTAGCATTTAATTTCGGTTGGTCAAACAAGTATCTCAACCCACTGTGATCATTCATTAATACAAATCTCCTGCCAAGAAGATAATGCATCCACACCTTCAAGGCATGAGTAATAGCTGCCAACTCAAGATCATGAGTCACATAGTTATGCTTATGCTCATTCAACTTCCTGGACTCATAGCACACCACCTATCCCTCCTACACAAGGACTCCACCAAGTCCTCTTTTACATGCATTTGTAAACATTGCAAACTATTTATCCAGATTTGTGATATTAAGGAATGGAGCATTGGTCAACAACTGATTCAGCTGCTCAAAACTAGTTGCACATTCTTTTGTCCATCCAAACTTCTTACCTTTCCTCTGCAAGGATGTCATATGATATGAAATGTGTGAGAAGTTCCTGATGAACCTCTTGTAGTAACCTTCCAATCCCATGAATGATCTCACCTCATCCACATTCTTAGTAGTTTCCCATTCCATGATGGCCCTTATCTTTTATGGACCTATCATTATGCCTTAATTGGAAACAACGTCCCAAGCAATGCACCTATGTATGAAAGAAGTTGCATTTGCTAAGCTTGGCATGCAGCTGATCTTCTCTTCATAATCTCAAAATTGCTTCTAAATGCTCGACATTCTCTTCTTCATTCTTGGAGTATATCAAGATGTCATCAATGAATACAATAAAAAACTTTTCCAAATAACGACACAACACATTATTCATCAAACACATGAATGTAGCTGGGGCATTATTCAAACCGAATGGAACTACAACAAACTCATAATGCCCATACATGGTCCTAAACGAAGTTTTGTATATATCCTCTTCCTTGATGTGTATCTGATGTTATCCTGATCTCAAGTCAGTCTTAAAGAACTTTGTTGCTCCCTTCAACTGATCAAACAAATCATCAATCCTTAGAAATGGGTACATGTTCTTGATTGTCACCTTGTTCAGCTTCTTGTAATCAATGCACAATCTGAGAGTATCATCTTTCTTCTTTATGAACAACACCAGTGCACCCCAAGGTGATACACTTGGCCTAATGTATCCCTTGTTAAGAATCTCCTTTAAATTCAATTTCAACTCTACTATCTCTGGGGTACTCATCATGTAAGGTTCCTTTGGTGTTGGTGCTGCCCATAGCACCAACTCAATAGAGAAATCTACTTCCCTGTGAGGAGGTAACTCTAGAATCTTTGATGGAAACACATCCTGATACTGCTGCAATATAGGGTACCTCTTGAAGATTTATGCATCCTCAACATCTTTACCCTTGTCACTAGATACATGCACTGCAAACATCACACAACATTTTCTACAAATACGCTTAGCCTGCATAGCAGTAACCATCCTCGCTGATGTAGGCTTCTTCTTTTCCTGCAAAAATCTATTTTCCCCATTATCATCCAAGCACTCAATGGCCTTGTCGAAGTAATCCACTTTGGTTCTGTGAAGGTACATCCAATCCATACCTAAAATCATGTCATATGATCACAATGGAAGTACATTCAAATGTGTTGTTGTAGGCATACCATTTAACTCAAATGCACAAGATCCTACCCAATGGTGAACTCTCTTCTTTGTACCTATAGTCAACTATACCAACCAAGATTTTTCATGCACTTCTTTTCTCAAACCACACTTATCCACCAGGTCATGATTAATATAACTATAATTAGATCGAGGATCAATCAAAATAGAAACAACTTGATCACAAAGCTTGTCGTCCATCTCAATGATAGATGTTCGATGATCTGCTTGCCTGTTGTCCACAGTTGCATAAATCTGAGGAATACTATGACCAACATCCCCAAATGTATGTGCCTCTTGAGCACTATAGATCTGGGGTCTACCACCCTGATACTACGGAGAATCCCTATTACAATGATCCTTGCCACATATCCAACACTGTAACAGTGCTCTACCATCGCCTCTAATCTACTGCTCTCCATGTCCGTTCTCAACTATATTGAACTTCTTGTAAGGGATCACATTTTCTTTCTCAGTTGCATCTTGAGGCCTTCCCCGTTTTGTTGGCCATTTTCCTTTATATTTCTCATTTCCTTTCTAGTTACACTTAGGCTGAACTTTGTGCTTCAACTGCTCATAACAATGTTTCAGATTTCAGATGGCCTCCTCCAATGATCTAGGCTCATCAAACTCAATATGGTCTTTGTATTCTACTGGCATTCCACTGATGAATATTTGAACCTTGGCCTTCTTCTCCTTGAGGTAAGGCAAATATTTCAACAGCTCCAAGAACTTGCTAGTATACTCATCATTTGTCATGGAGCCCATCTACAACTAATAAAACTCCTTAGCTTTGTCATCATAGTACATTTCCGACAAATACTTCTTCTTGAAGAGCCTCTCAAACTCATTTGAAGTCAAGTCATATTCCCAAAATACCTTTAACATTCTTCACATCCTCCCACTACTTATTTTCTTTCCCTTTACGATTGAAAGTGGCTATCTTTGCTTTCATGTTCTTTGAATAATCGTGCAATGTGAAGAACTTCCTCGTACCAAGCAACCATATCTCTGCATCTTGTGCTTTATTCATCTCTCCATCAAATGTAGGTGGCTTTTCTTTCTTAAACTTGTCCAAAAAATATCCCCTATTACTCCTCCTGTAAGGATGATAATGGTGTCGATCATAATTCCTGTCTGAACCAAAACTAGAATAGTACCTATGTCTATCACCCTTCCTATCCGGAGTATCCAAGGACCTACCATCTTTGATTGTGCTCTCTCTATATGACTTGTACTCACCATGAGACATGTTTCCATATGCCCCATTAGTTCTCATGGCTGATCTAAAGTGGTCCTTGTCGCTGTAATTCTGAAGTATCACTGCCTTTACCTCTACTTGTTTCTCCTGTGCCTATATGATTTTGTCATTGTCTACCTTACAACTCCTTATTTCTTTCGTTAAACTTCTTAGTGTGTCTTCCAAACCAAAAGAGTTCCCAACACCACGCTTCTCATATGATCCATAGGGAGAGTCTTGGGCACTGTAGTATACCATCTTTCTAGTCATCTTTGATATTCTTCCTGCAAGGTATATCATGTTAGCTAAACCAAATTATAACAAACCAATATACCTTAGCATAATTTGGGGAGGATACCTCATCTGCAAGGTCAAAAAATCAACGTAATACATGTATAACATAATCATGACAACATATAGAAATATAACACATAATCATGTAACCATATAACCATCATTCTAGCTAGAGTCCAATCATCAATGAATGACCATATCAACGACACATACCATGACCTCATGCATGACAACAACCACCACATCATTGTACACTTGACCACATGTGAATACTAATGTGCATAACAATGCATAATCAACCATACACTCATGAAGACACATTCCACAACAACACCATCGACTTCCCATGGCAACCTCACTATAACCATGATCAACACCATGCAAATGCAACAAGCACATGGTCTTACAACACAAGAAACACATATGCAACAGACATGAATGCATGACCAAGACACCACTCATCTAGTCTGAGGGGTGAACCGTGCTCTTATACCACTCTGTAACACCCTCCTCTGACATCTACCTAAGTAACCTACCAACCCGGGTAAACATGTGACGAGTAGTTATTATGATATGATTTGACCTCCTAAGTGACCTAAAGGAAGTGGAACCGATGGAAAAACACCATACCAGACCTTCTGCACTTGCTACAGGACTCCCAGAATGCATCCCAATCATTCCCCTTACCAAACCCCTAGGTCCCACTGAGTTTTATACCATTAAACCCTCGGATGCTCCCTTGATATGGGCAAGGGAGTGTTTGGGAGGCTCCAGACGCTCAGACAACATGGGTATGCATGCATCTAGGGACTTTTCTCCTTAGACCTATGCCTGTCACTTTAGGATTTGTGCCTATTTTCAAGCCCATAAACCCCTATAGCTTTCAGGATTTGTAAATTACATGATTACAAGACTTACAAATCAAAAACTAACTCCAGGACTAGGCCTGACTATCCCCGATCGGGACTAACATTCTGTCAAACACTTGGAATCAATGAAATCTATAGGAAATGAATACAATATGGAGTATAAATGAATAATATCTCATGTGAGACTTGACAAGAAGGATCACCACCCTCTTCCTTTAAATGTTTCGACATTAACTAGGTCTTGCATCCATTATCATTTCAGTTACAAGTAAATACATGAAATAACCATGAAAATAAATAGTCATATAACCATTCTTATAAACAACATTAAACCATGTAAATAATAATGAGATAACAGTTATTAAGGCCGCATAATAATAGCTACAAAAGAAAGAGAACATAGGAAAATCTGACCAAGTTTGAGACTTCCACATACCACCCGACTGTAGACATGGTTGAACCAAATATTTCTTTCAGCCAGTCACCCCCGTGCCATATTCCAATCATGAATGTGGGATCTCATGGATAAACCAATCCAAACACAATAAAGGGAATCTATAGGTTAAACCACCTCCACCCTCACCAAACCGTGATCTCACCAAAATTGGCACGGAGATCACAAAACCTAACCGAGCTAGGAATGCCTACAAAATCTATCACTATCCTTGAGGAATTTTTTGTCTCCTTGTCTCTCAGTATTTATTTCAATCCACACTGGATCACTAGGCCCTAAACCGAGACACCAGTCTCTCAAGCTTTACCTCAATCGACATCGGATCACTAGGCCCTAACCAAGACTCCACACTTAGGCTTTACCGTGTATCCTGCCAAAATATGTCAAGGGATTCCTAGGCCTTTGGGAATTTTCGTGAGACCACCTCCACCCCAGATTCCAAAACCATCCAGTAATTCCAAATCTCAAAACTGAGAAAAAAATCGCATCACACCATGGCTATCCGGAAAATGCAATGCAAGGCTGAAAACCATTGTCATAACCCATCAAAACCATGCCACTGGCAGCAAGAGAACCATATACCAACATGTAAAGCCATGTATGTCGAAACCATATAGGAAATCACGCATGCAATAGGTTACCTGGAAGTATTCTTGTTGAAGCTGCTTGAACCTGCTACTCCTGGATTGATCTTTGCTTTCCTTTCCTTTCCTTGTCCTTCCTTTGCTTGCTTTTCCCTTCCTTGCTCCAAAGCTAGAATTCTCCAAGAAAAATCTAAGTGTCCAAGAGTGAGAGAGAGAGAGAGAGAATAATGAGAGAGCTCCAAAACTAAATTGACAAAAGGTTACAATTGATCCTCATAAGCCTTTTTATCAATGAGGCCTCTATTTTCTTCATTTTCCATTATTTTCCTTCAATTTCCTCCTCACATGCAACCTATGACCTTTCACCTTCCTTTTCTCCTATTTTCCTTTATTTTCATAAATAAATGTGCCAAAAATACCTTTTTTCCTTTTTAATGCCTTAACCATTGCCTTTGTCAATTTCCCTTAGCCATAAACACATCCAGTGATGCCCACTAGGATATCTTTGCCCAACATTCAGCTTGGAATACATGTCCCTTAACCGTGGTCTTATTTTTCCTTTATTAACTTTTATTACATGAACTTTTAACCAAGGGCTATTACACCTTGTGGGTTGAGTTACTTGTTCCTGGAGCCGCGAGTTGGAACAAATTCTCTAGAGCCTTGACTTAGTTGTGGGTTGAGTTACTAGTTCCTCGAGCCCTAGAGAGTTTGGGTAGAGATTGATCTTGTTGATGTTAGTGACTTCTAGATTGTATAGGTGAGATCAATGTGGTTGAGGGTTGAGGTGGTTTGGCCTCTAGAAGCCCCAATGGTTTTGTTTTCGTTTAATCTTTATGATCCTGCATTCATGCTTGGAATATGGTGTGGGGGTGATTCACTAAAAGAGATATTTGGTTCATCCCAATCTATGATCAGGTCGTACGTGGAATTCCCTGACTTTGTTGGCATTTTCATATGTTTATAAGAGTAGTTTTCCTATTTTGATCTGTGAGAACTTGTATCGGTTGTCATGTTGATATTATGGTTGAAATGTTTTGGTCTCTTTTCTGGTTGTGTACCTGGTTATATGATGTGCTCTAACTATGGCTCTTGTTCATGATTTGTTAATCTACTAGATGGTTGAATACATGGACTAACAAGTGTTTTTGTAGCTAGCTAGAAAGGCTTTAGAGCCTTCTTGGTGATTCTAAAATGAATTTCAGAAGTGTATGATCATATAAGCATTCATGACATGTAGCTTACATGTTTACCATATGTTCAAAAAAATGCCTAACCCAGATTAGGCATGTCTAGGTCTAGGTCTTGCTTAAGTTTTGATTTTTTAGCATCATTATCACTATTGATATGATTCTATAAAGTTACAGGCATTTATGGGTAGGGATTTGGAGGCTTTCCTGAAAAAGTGGCAGAGATCTTGCGACTACATGCACTGAACTGGGAAATTTTGGTCATAATCGCATGCAGGTAGGCTTATCGGTGTTGTTGGAGCTTCATAATCGCATGCACAGTGTGTCAAGGGTGCAGTTGGAGGTTAAATTGTGTGAAAAATATTTCCAGCTCAGGGACTGATCACCTGGGTTGGTTTACAACCTCCTGAGTGGTTTGTAGTCCCTGTGGGATGTCAGTTTGTTGTCGTTTTGTAGGCCCCACTTCCATAATTGGAAATTGGAGTTTGGGTCATATCATAGTGACACACGTCTCATCTTTACCCTGGAGAGGTTGTAAACATGGGTAAATGTGGGAGGGGGGGTTACAATCTAGCCCAGTTTTTGTTAATGAAGCCAAGTACATCAAAAAATCTATCTAGTCCAAGTATTCCTTGGTAAGTAGATTGCATAATTTATAGTGTCATGAAAAATATTGAAAACCTTGTTTATAGTTGTCCAAGGCTCCTTCCCTAGTTTTGAAATATACCTAATCAAAAATTCCATCACATGGAAAATGTTTAGTCTAGTACAAACCATTTCATACATCAAAATACCAATAACACTAGCATAGGGAGCATGAGACGTGTCTGATTTCCTCTTCTTGTTTCTCGGGACACTGATTTATAGATATCTTTGCACATACGATAATAGGGACCTTGATCGGTTTACATTCCTACATATTAACCTCTCCAACATTATCTGAACATATTTTCTCTTATTCAAATATGGTTTTCTATTTTCCCAGTCTCTTTTAATTTATATTCCCAAAATGAAATTTGTGACACCAAAATGAATTTTCATATCAAATTCAGAAGACAATTGAGTTTTGACATCCTTGGTGATTTCCTTGTTATTTTCAATCAACAACACATTATCATCAAGATAGAACACCACATAAATAAAATGATCACCATCTAGTTTAGAATACGCATAATGATTAGATTTACTTCTTGGGAAACCAAGTCCCAATGTATAAGTACCAAAATTTTGATATCACATCCTTGTAAATTGATTTAACCCATACAGAGACATTTTAAAACTACAAACTAGCTCTTTCTTTCCCTTAACTACAAGACCATGTGGTTGTTTCATGCGGATTTCTTCTTCAAGATCCCCATGTAGAAATTTTTTCTTCACATTCATCTACTCTATTCAATATTTAAAGCAAAAATAGTAGACTAAGCAAATATAATAGAAGTTAGATTAGTAACAAGAGAAAAAAATTCACCAAAACCTATTCCCTCTTCTTGGGAATAACCTTTTGCTATGAAGTGAGATTTGCATTTCTCCATTTTACCTTCTATATTCAACTTCTTCTTGAACCCATTATCTACCAATATATTTTCTTTTAGTTCACAACTAAACTAGATCACATGCCTCATTTTTATCTGAGTTAAACATTTCTTCAAACATGGCCTTCTTTCATAGTTTACCATTTACTAAATCCACTTTTCCACCAATAGTTATAGGATCATCATTTGTAATAGATAAATAACAACTAGAATGAAAATTAGGTGAATAATACCCTTTTTGTTTTCTTCTTTATAAAACCAATCTCTCGAATACTAGAGTATGAGCTTCTTCTTCTTTTGATTCATGCTCTTTTGTTGAGTCTGTTTCTTCATTCTTTAACTCAAACTCTAATATTTATACTTATCTTTCCTATGGTGGGAATTCCTATTTGGGAACCTCTCTAAAATAAACAATCCAACTATAAATAGTGATCTTAGTTACTAGACTCCATATATTATAACCTTGTATCCATATTTATAACCAATAAATATATTGTTTTCAACTATATTATCCATATTACTTCTATTTTCATTTGGAACATGTGCATATACATCACAAAAAAAAAAAATTATATGTTTAATAGAGGGGTTCTTACTAATCCATGCCTGATGTGGAGTTTTGTTAACCAATGCCAATGAGGGTGATCACTTTACCAAGTAATATGTGGTATTCACCGCCTCTTCCCAAAATTTGTGTTCTAGCCCAGCACAATTGAGCATGCTATTTGCCATTTCCATCATTATCCTATTCATTGCTTTTACAATTCCATTATGTTGAGGTGTGTATGGAGTAGTATTTTGTCTTACATATTCCATACTTGTTATGGAAATCCTTGAATTCATTTCCATTTGATTCTCCATCGTTATTTTTCCTCAATACTTTTATTATTTTTCTTTGTCTGATTCTTTAATAAAGCCTTTAACTCTTTAAATTTATCAAACACCTTATATTTTTTAGATAAAATAAATCCATATGAATATTAAGAAATCATCTATGAATGAAACAAGATACAAATACTTACTTAATTTTGGAATAAGAATATTTCCAAACACATCACAATGTATGAAATCTAAGCTTCGATTTTTACTTGTCACACAAGGTGAGAATCTTATCAAATTTCATTCACTGCATATGCAATGTTCACATAAATAAAAAATATAAAGTGAAATCAGACTTGGTTTCAACCATACCTTTACTATGTAATGCTAAAAGACCCTTCTCTCCATCATGTTCCAAACTTTGATGCCATAGCAATGTATTTTCTCCAAAGTGTCTTCTTCACTTCCACCCTTGGGAATGCTATAATTGTTTCATTGGTAAGTGATAGTCCCTCCCAATAGATTGTATAGAGTTCCATTTCAAAATTCCCTCATCAGCACCATTACTCCTTTAACCATTTTTCAAGTTATCTTTTCAAACACAGTTTGTACACCTGTATCACTCTTTTACTTACAAACATCAAGTTTCTAGCCCGCTTTGGGAATGTGCAAAACCTATAGGAGTGTCCTAACACTTTGATCCTTGAGCAACAATTTAAATTTTCAAAATCCTATGATTATGGTTTTGGATTCATCTCCAAGGAAAACAGTGTCTCCACTATATTATTCATAATCACAAAACACTCCCAATGAGGAGTCGTGTAATGTACTAATCCAAAATCGATTTTGGATAGACTCCTAAGTCTAAGTGTTTCTCACTGAGGAAAAATTAAATTCCAAGGAAGGTCCTAGAACTAGCCCCATTGCAAAGATCGTCTCATTCGGAATCTACTGCAACTTGAATGGGCCAAAACTGACTTAGGATGTAGAAGTTACCATAAAATGAAGCTGCCTATATCCTTTTGGAAAAAGGAGCAAAATCCCTTGAAAATGGGTCCTAAAAACCCTCGAAGTCTTCAAAATCTCCTAAAAGGTCAAAACCATCGCACAAGGAGAAGTTTTGGAAAAGGTCGATAACACTATCGGGCCTTAAAAAAATGAAGAAATGGTGGAAAATCGAGCCCATCAGAGGTCAAAGGGACAGTGAACAGGAGCCATTGGATCTGGTCGATCAACGGTCTAGATCCGATCGGCAATCACAATCAGCAATGGCTATCGGAGGATATCGGAGCATAATCTATGGTTATTGCGATCGTCACATCTTAATCGGTGATTGCAATGGAGCGATATCGCAATCGACGACCATAATAAAGCGCTTACAACAGCCTAGGGTTAACGCGATATGCGATTTCGACCAATCCCATCGCGATATCGCAACCGGAGCTACACAGAGGACCGGGCTTATACATATACATATATGCGATGTGATTAACCGGACCTGATAATAATCATAAACGGTGTTCGATATATTTTGAAATCCAGAAAATGTCAATTTCCTTTGTATTTCGTAAATCTGCCAAATGAATGGATTGAGAAGAAAATGCGCCTGATGCGAGATTACGGTCCCGAAAGGGTTTATTAACACTGTTGAGAACTATTTCAAGTCCGATATGGCGGATTTTCACCGTTTTTAATGCAATTCTAAAATATAAAGGGGCAGGCCCTTGCGACATGTGATGGAAACTTACGGCCGGACCCGATAGGAAAATAAGGTGCAATTCTGAAAATTTGAAACCCTACGAACATTGTTTCCTACGGATTTTTCCCGTGTTTGGTATGTTTTCCTGTGTAAGCTGAGAATGGCTATATGGAGGGATTTCAAGCGCCGATGACCCATTATGTTATAGAATAGGTGGCATTCATCCCTGAGGGCATTTAGCAATGATTTCTAATGCTCAGAGAAGGGATTTGAGCGGACTGTGGCTGGAAGACAGAGAGCTCGAAAGAGAAAACAAATAGACAACGTTGATTTGGCTTAAAAAGGCACAGAACGACAGAGACAATGGTTGTTGATGGGTTGTTGATGGTTGCTGAGTTGTAGTTGGTTGTTTTTGGGGCTTTGTTGCTAAAACAAAGAGTAATCCAAGCTAAAGCAGGAGGCTAAGGCAAAAGAGGCAGCGCAGAAAGAAAAAAAGAGCAGCCAAGGGAGTCACTTGGAAGCTAAGTGAAAAGCCAAGAGGGCTGTAAACTGATAGAGAGTAGAAATAAGCCAGAGCCAAAGAGCTAGATAGCTAGAGACAGAGCCAAAGAGCTAGAGTAAGATCCAAGAGCTAAAACCAAGAGCCAAGAGCCAGAGCTTCAAGAGCCAGGGGATAGCATGGTGCCTGAACCCATTGTTTCGGTGTAAAACAGCAGGAGTTGAGCCAAGAGCTTGTAAAAAGGACATGTGCCATAATCCCAGAGAGCCTAGTTGAATTAACTAGAGCTCACAGAGGTGTAGCCCAAGAGTTGTGGGTGAACTCCTAATTAAATTGTTGTTTCTGTGTGATTGTTTATTGCTGCATTGTTTACTGTTATATGCATTTATATATTATGTTCAAGCACATTTACCTATCAGCTAAAACAACAGATTTTAAAGCAAGTAATCAGTTGAAAACAAGTACAAGCATACACCCATATTATCAAGCACTTATTAATTCTGCATTGGTTAATCAATAAGACTTGGGAATATTTAAAGCTTTGGGAGTGGGAGAGGTTCTTGTAAGTTAGACAAGAAGCCTAAGAGCCCCATTTTCAGATCAGGTGGTATCAGAGCTTAAGATTTATTAACCACACCTTCAAAGGAGGTTATATCAGAATGCTTGATTGACAGAGCAAAAATTGCTTGCCTAAAAGGTGTTTGGGCAGTCAAGGATTGATTATCTGATTAATGTATGCTTGTTTGTAGATTGACTATTTTCTGAGTTTGCAGAGGTAAGGGGAAAGCTACTGATAGCTCAGGCCAGGAAGGACAAATAGGAAGAAGGGTTGAAGGCATTCTCCTATCCCAAAGGACCTCAAGGCAATCCAAAGCACAAGAGGTTTGTTGCAAGAGGTTGCTTAAATAAGCTCTTTATTTATCTTGTTGAAGTTTTTTTTTGTTCATTGGCATAATGACAACTTCTTCAAGTGAGTCCTCAAATTCTCCTTTGTTCACAAAAGTATTTGATGAAGGCCCGAAGCAAGACTTGTTCATCATGATGAATATGGTGAGAAAAATGTATGAGGATGGAAGAAAGAGCATCATACTTAGAAAGTAGTTGAATTCCATGGAGGAAGAGAAGTAGTTGCTTTCTGACAAATTGCAGGTAATGGAGAATATGAACCTGAAAAGGATGCACGAGTTGGAGTCACAGCTCTTTGTTGCCCAAGAAGCCCTAGTCAAGTATCAGCTTGAAGAAGAGGTAAGCCATTCCAGTTTGTCTTCAAATTCTTCTGAGAATGCTTATATTGGTTCTTTTGAAAAACATACTAGAGGCATAGGTTCCAAGCTAATGTCCAAGATGGGCTATGAAGGAAAGGCTTGGGTAGGCATGCACAAGGTATTGTTGAACCAATAATGGTTGAGGAAAGGCCTAAGTATTTGGGTCTTGGCTATGGACAGTCTTATGGAGAGAGTTCCAAAGCTGCCATGAAGGCCATTGAAACAGTCCCAAGAAGGAGTTTCATTTCATGTCCTCTACCTCAGAAGTGTGAAGGTTGTATTCAAGAGGAATGCAATGGCTTGAAACATCATTTGCAGGATGCAGGTGTTCAGAAGCACACACTTGAACCAGAGAGTTGTGGAAACTCTGACAGCCTTGAAGAGATTGATGGTGTTCCAAAGGGAGCTACTTCTTCACTCAATTCACCTCCTCATGAAGGAAATAAAGGTGAAAGAGGCAGGTATAAATCTGGTTCTAAACATATTCTTTTTTATTTTTCAAAGCATGAAAAATTTCCACATAAGTATGAGGAAAGAGTTGCATGTTCCTTTTGTGGTTTGGATAACCATCATGTTTCTAGATTTTGGAAGAGAATGGCCACATACAGGAAACTTTTGAAGGAAAGAAAGCAAGCAGCCAAAGGTCCATTGAACAAGGCAAATCATGCTATCGAGAGGATGCACATGCAGTGCACTTACTACCATAAGCAAGGACATCTTGCTGCAAAATGTTGGACACTGAATCCAACAATGCTTCCAACAAAGCTGAAGAAAGTGGAAAGAGAAGATGGCAGAAATGGAAGTGAAGATTCCATGAATGATGTGTCTCAGAATGATTCACATGATGATGCTGATGTGCAGACAAAGGTAGTACATTTGAAAGGGATTGGTAAGGAACGGTTAGAGTTCTTATCCGATTAAGATTGTTGGCATTATGTTATCTGGTATGACTGTATGTTACAGATGTTGTACTTGATGGCAACTCCAGTGGTAAGGCTCTCAGTTTGTTGTAAAATTAAGAAGGACGCAGGCAATCGGTTCAGAAAGTGCGTCCCCGCAGGTATACCATGCAGAACCCGCGTCCAGGGACGCCGGCCAGCCGTTCAGGGGGTGCGTCTACCCAGTGCACACATTTCAAGGCAGAGAAAAGCACGTGGGGGTTTCTTGTGTGGTATCTAGCCGACGGTTTTATGTTTCTATGGTGTCGGCTCGTGGTATTGTTCCATGTTTTGAGGAGGAGCTTGCCTATATAAAGCAAAGGAGTTCATTTGGATTGGGCAATTGTCTTGGGTTGAATATCTTATTTGGTGAGATCTAGTCCAGATCTAAGAGGGCGAATCTTCTAATGGACTGTGATCTCTATGGCGCATGATCAAATCTGTAGATCTGACTGTTTGGGTTTGTCCTGAAGCCTTCATATCATTTATATCTAAAGGGTCGCAGGTTCAGTGAAGGGAAAGTGCGCCGGGACGCAGGTACTGTAAAGGGCAAGTGCGCTGAGACGCAGCACAAGGTTCAGGTGCGTCTCTGAAGCAGAAGGACGCGGCGCGATAGTGTTTTCAGGTGCGTCTCTGTAGCGAAAGACGCGGCGCGATAGTATCTTTGGGTGCGTCCCTGAAGCAACAGAACGCCGAGCAGTCAAAGGAACAGTGCGTGGGCACGCAGCGGAGCAGAAGGATATCTGCGTGTGGACGCAGAGTAGCAGAAGGTTAACGGCGTCAGGTCGCAGGCCACAGAAAGAAAAACTGCGTCTCTGTTTTAAGATGTTCTGTTGATTGAATTTCTCTATTGATAAGGTGTTCTGGGTTAGTTCTGTTGTTGCTGATCTGATATCTGTAGTGATCTATATCTGTTATGTACTTGTTGATCATCTGATGCTTTATGAAAAGAAGTAGGGGGTTGTAGCTCCCTTCCAGGAGTAGACTGGAAAACGAGAGAGAGAGAGAGTTGTAGCTCTCTGCAGGTTGCAGCCTGCGTACTGGTAAAGGACTGCACCAGTACAAAATCATTGTAAAAGAAGTTTCTAAATTGAAAGAAGATAGAGACATATTGCAGCAGGTGGTTTTCACCCACATTGGGTTTCCACCTTACATCTTGTGTTCTTTGGTGTGACTATCTGTTTTTCATGCTCATTATTTTATGGTACTGACATGCTAAAATAATTCAAAGATCAAATAAGGAAGATTTATTAAATTTCTAGATAATACTGATTCACCCCCCCTCTCAGTATTATTTCCAACAATTGGTATCAGAGCAGGTCCTTCAGAGAAGCTTGATCGCTTGAAGGTAGATCGTTCATCATGAGCAACTACGAGAGAGAAGCATCAATCAGGCCACCGATTTTTGATGGGACAAACTTCAATTATTGGAAGGTAAGAGTTACTGCATATCTTCAATCTCTTGGTACAGAAGTTTGGGACATTGTAGAAACAGGCTATGCTTTTCCTTCAGCTACTCCTACAGATCCAGCTGAGAAAAAGAAGTATGAAACAATCAGTACTCTATTAGAAAGTATATCCCAAACAGAATTCATGAAGGTAATGCACTTCAAATCAGCAAAAGAGATATGGGACAAAATGGTCACGAGCTATGAAGGAGATGAACAGGTAAAACAAGCTAAACTTCAAACTCTCAAGATTCAATATGAGACTCTCAAGATGTATAATGATGAAAGTGTGGCTAATTATTTTCTTCGGGTAGATGAGATTGTTAATTGTATGAAAAATTTGGGTGAAGAAATAAAAGAGGCTATAGTAGTTCAAAAGATTCTAAGATCATTATCCCCCAAGTTTGAATCTAAAGTATCTGCAATAGAAGAAAAGGAAAATCTCCGTGTTCTCACTATGTCTCAGCTACATGGAATTCTAACTGCTTATGAAATGAGAAAGGGAGGTCCATCAAACAGAAGGGAAGCTGCTTTTAAGGCATCAGGCAAAGAAGATTACTATGAAGCAAGCCATGTTCCAGAAGAAGAGGAAGAAGAATCAAATTTTGTCAGAAATCTTCAAAGGGGTTCTGGAAGGTTCAGAGGTAAGCTACCTTTCAAATGCTTTTCTTGTGGAAGAGTAGGTCATTATGCTGCAAAATGTCCTTATAAGGATAAAGGAAAGGAACCTGCTAGATGGAACAAGAAACAAAGTGCAAATAAGAAAAGCTACTACACCCATGAAGATAGTGATGGTTTATCAAACAGTGATGAAGATGAACAAGGTAATAAATATAAGTTGTTAATGGCATTTGAAGATGATGATTATGAGGATGCTGTAGATGTGAATAACCTCTATGATGAAAATACTAGACTCAAGAGATGTATAGAAGAAAAGAATGTGATCATTGATACTCTACAATTTCAAATTGATGAAAAAGAAAAACATCTTGAAAAACTAGAAGGTGAAATTGTTGGTCTCAGAAAAGAAATTGAGAAAGCAAAAGCTATTAATCTTAAGTTTGTCAAAGGATCTGAAACTTTGGATGAGATTATCAATGTGCAGCGATCTCCTCTAAACAAGACAGGTTTGGGTTACAATGGAGAAACCTCTCAAGCATCCACCTCAAAAAGTTATCTTGATGCGGCAAGAAGAAATGAGCAGAAGAACAATGAAGATAATCAGGTAAAGCAGGGACAAAATACAAACAGAAACTATCAGGGGCAATCCATCTTAAGGGTGAACAAAAGCTACAACCAGCCACAGGTAAAATCTTCTCAGTTTGGTTCAAGAATAGATGAAAATAGAAATTACAATCAGTTGGCAGGTAGATTCAATAACCGCAGAAGCTTCTTCAATGGACAATGCTTTTCTTGCCATAATTTTGGTCACAAAGCAGCTCAATGTGTTGCATATAAAACAATCATGACTAGGGAAGCTCAAAAACAAAGAAGTATGACAGGGATGACAAAAAGGACCTATAACAACTTTTCGGTTCTTGAAAATGAAGTCGAATGTTCTATTTGCAATAACTTTGGTCATGAAGAATCTGAATGCAGGAGCAGGTTTCAGCAGAAAAAGGAGCAAGCCTCAAGCACCAAAACATGGAGAATAAAGGAACCTCAAACAGAAAGATGTGGAATAGCATTTTATGCAGAGGGACAGGAAAATCTATGGTACATTGACAGTGGATGTTCGAAGCATATGACAGGTGATAAAGAAAAACTTGAATCTTATTCTGTTCTAGAAAAAGGAAAGAAAGTCTCCTTTGGAAACGATACTCCTGCAACTATAAAAGGAAAAGGCATTGCTCAGTTAAAAGGAAAGGTCAAAGCTGGAAATGTTTTGTATGTTGATGGATTGAAGCATAATCTTCTAAGTGTCAGCCAGATGTGTGATCAAAGAACCGAGGTTATTTTCAGATCGAATGGATGTCTTGTTCGTGATCTTGATACAGGTAAAACAGTACTCAAAGGCAAAAGAACTCCAAATAATCTGTACATATTTGAAGAAGGACAACAACAATGCTATCTAAGCAAGGATGAAGAGCACTGGTTATGGCATCGAAGGTTGGGACATCTAAGCTTCTCACAAATAAGGAAAGCATGCAAATATCAGGCAGTTCGCGATCTTCCAGATATCAAAATTCCTGACAACACCATATGCAGATCATGTCAGTTTGGAAAACAAACCAGGACTAACTTTCCAGAGAAAGAAGGATCAGCTAGCATGCCTCTTGAGCTAGTACATACAGATACATGTGGTCCATTCAGGAAAAGAACACCTAGAGGAGAGGAATACTTGATATTATTTATTGACGATTTCTCCAGGTTTGTCTGGTTAGGACTTATGAAGCACAAAGATGAAGCATTCGAAAAATTCAAATCCTTCAAAGCCTTGGTTGAAAATGAATCAGGTCACAAAATTAAGTGCCTCAGATCCGACAGAGGTGGGGAATTTACTTCAAATGAATTTTTCGATTTCTGTGATGAACATGGGATAAGGAGAGAATTCTCTACAGCTAGAACTCCTCAGCAAAATGGAGTTGTTGAAAGAATGAACAGAACAATCCAACAAATGGCTCGTGCTATGCTTGATGAATCAGGAACTCCCGCAACTTTCTGGGGTGAAGCTGCACATGCTGCGGTTGTTATTCTCAACAAAACAAATGTCCGGGTGAACAGCACTCAAACTCCTCATGAGCTTTGGAGTGGCAGGACTCCTTCGGTAAAGCACTTCAAAATCTTTGGGAGCAAATGCTATATCAAGAATACTGATGAGCAGCTTGGCAAACTTGAACCTAGAGCAGATGAAGGCATTCTTCTTGGCTATTCTCCACATAGCAAAGCATACAAATGCTACAATAAAAGACTTGGCAGAATTGTTGACAGCATTGATGTAGTGGTTGATGAGAAGGGATATATTCCTAGGCAAGTACATCATGAAGATATAGAAGAAGATGAAGGCTACCCTCAAAGACAGAATAATGAAGAAGAAGAACCCCAAGGAGAACCTCAAGAAGAACCAGAGGAGCAGACAAGAATAGAAGAGAAAACTCCATCCAGATATGTTCAGAAGAATCATCCAGAATCTCAGATTGTGGGGCAGAAAGAAGCAGGTGTACAAACAAGAAGAACAGTTGCAGAAGCCTCAAGCTATTTGGCATTACTCTCCTCTACTGAACCACAAAATGTGAAAGAAGCATGCAAAGATGAATGTTGGGTGAAAGCAATGGATGAAGAACTTGAGCAAATCGAAAAGAAAAACACTTGGGAGCTGGTTCCTAGACCAAAGGATAAGAATGTTATCGGAACAAAATGGGTCTTCAAAAATAAATTGAATGAAAATGGAGAAGTAATTAGAAACAAAGCCAGACTTGTTTGTAAAGGGTGTGTGCAGCAAGAAGGAATAGACTTTGAAGAAACTTTTGCTCCTGTTGCAAGACTTGAGGCCATCCGAATGTTCCTTGCTCTCTCAAGTTTTCAAAACTTCAAAGTATTTCAAATGGACGTGAAATCAGCCTTTCTGAATGGAGACTTGGAAGAAGAAGTGTACATTGAACAGCCAGATGGGTTCATTCTTGGAAATGATCCAAATCTTGTATGCCGATTGAAAAAGGCTCTCTATGGTCTCAAACAAGCTCCAAGGGCTTGGTACTACCGGTTGGACAAATATCTTCATCAACAAGGTTTCTCAAAAGGTTCAGCAGATAGCAATCTGTATATAAAAGTTGAAAATGACAAATTGCTAATACTTGTTGTGTATGTAGATGACATTATTTTTGGCAGCAATGAAGAAGCTATGAGTCAAAGCTTTGCCTCGGTCATGCAAAAAGAATTTGAAATGTCCTTGCTAGGAGAACTGACATATTTCCTTGGTTTGCAAATCCAACAAAAGGAAGGAGGAATCTTTTTATCTCAAACCAAGTATCTCAAGCAGATTTTGAAGAAATATGGCATGGAAGATGCAAAACCAGTATGTACACCCATGGTCACAGGATGTAGTCTCAGTGCAAATGATGAATCTGCAGCAGTACATCAACCAACCTACAGATCTATGATTGGAAGTTTACTATATTTGACAGGTACCCGACCGGACATCATGCATGCAGTTGGAATAGTTGGAAGATTTCAGGCAAATCCGAAGGAGACTCATCTTCAGGCAGTAAAGAGAATTTTCAAATATCTTCAAGGGACTCAAAATTATGGCTTATGGTATCCTAGAGATACAGATCTTACTCTTCATGCTTATACAGATGTAGATTGGGCCGGAAGCGTGGATGACAGGAAAAGCACAAGTGGTGGTGCGTTCTTTATGGGTTCCAGACTGGTATCTTGGTTCAGCAAGAAACAGAGTTCCATTGCCTTATCTACAGCTGAAGCAGAATATGTTGCTGCTGCATCTTGTTGCACCCAACTCCTTTGGATGATGCAGACTTTGCAGGATTTTCAAATCACTTGTACTCCACCAATCCCCATCTTATGTGATAATACAAGTGCAATCAGCATCTCAAAGAACCCTGTTATGCATTCAAAAACCAAGCACATACCAATCAAGTACCATTTTCTCTGGGAACAAGTGCTTGAACAGAAAGTCAAGTTGGAGTATGTTCCTTCCAAGGAACAAGTTGCTGATATTCTCACCAAACCATTGCCCAGGGACACATTTGAATACCTCAGGCAAAAGCTGGGGGTTGTTGATGCATCATCTTATTGTTGAACATCTTCTTATTGGTGGTACAAGGCTCAGGGGGAGCACATAATGCATTGTTGGCATTATGGAGAAGGAGATCTTGGAAATAGCTGCAATATGTCTCTATCTCTTTCATGGTGGATTTCTGGTTATTTGTTGCAGATCTGGAGGAGCATGAGCTAAGGGGGAGCATACCCTTTGCCCTTGATGTCAAAGGGGGAGAATGAAGCTGAAGCTTGTAAGGTTGAGGTTGCCATCAAGTCCAAAGGGGGAGATTGTTGGCATTATGTTATCTGGTATGACTGTATGTTACAGATGTTGTACTTGATGGCAACTCCAGTGGTAAGGCTCTCAGTTTGTTGTAAAATTAAGAAGGACGCAGGCAATCGGTTCAGAAAGTGCGTCCCCGCAGGTATACCATGCAGAACCCGCGTCCAGGGATGCCGGCCAGCCGTTCAGGGGGTGCGTCTACCCAGTGCACACATTTCAAGGCAGAGAAAAGCACGTGGGGGTTTCTTGTGTGGTATCTAGCCGACGGTTTTATGTTTCTATGGTGTCGGCTCGTGATATTGTTCCATGTTTTGAGGAGGAGCTTGCCTATATAAAGCAAAGGAGTTCATTTGGATTGGGCAATTGTCTTGGGTTGAATATCTTATTTGGTGAGATCTAGTCCAGATCTAAGAGGGCGAATCTTCTAATGGACTGTGATCTCTATGGCGCATGATCAGATCTGTAGATCTGACTGTTTGGGTTTGTCCTGAAGCCTTCATATCATTTATATCTAAAGGGTCGCAGGTTCAGTGAAGGGAAAGTGCGCCGGGACGCAGGTACTGTAAAGGGAAAGTGCGCCGAGACGCAGCACAAGGTTCAGGTGCGTCTCTGAAGTAGAAGGATGCGGCGCGATAGTGTTTTCAGGTGCGTCTCTGTAGCGAAAGACGCGGCGCGATAGTATCTTTGGGTGCGTCCCTGAAGCAACAGAACGCCGAGCAATCAAAGGAACAGTGCGTGGGCACGCAGCGGAGCAGAAGGATATCTGCGTGTGGACGCAGAGTAGCAGAAGGTTAACGGCGTCAGGTCGCAGGCCACAGAAAGAAAAACTGCGTCTCTGTTTTAAGATGTTCTGTTGATTGAATTTCTCTATTGATAAGGTGTTCTGGGTTAGTTCTGTTGTTGCTGATCTGATATCTGTAGTGATCTATATCTGTTATGTACTTGTTGATCATCTGATGCTTTATGAAAAGAAGTAGGGGGTTGTAGCTCCCTTCCAGGAGTAGACTGGAAAACGAGAGAGAGAGAGAGTTGTAGCTCTCTGCAGGTTGCAGCCTGCGTACTGGTAAAGGACTGCACCAGTACAAAATCATTGTAAAAGAAGTTTCTAAATTGAAAGAAGATAGAGACATATTGCAGCAGGTGGTTTTCACCCACATTGGGTTTCCACCTTACATCTTGTGTTCTTTGGTGTGACTATCTATTTTTCATGCTCATTATTTTATGGTACTGACATGCTAAAATAATTCAAAGATCAAATAAGGAAGATTTATTAAATTGCTAGATAATACTGATTCACCCCCCCTCTCAGTATTATTTCCAACAAAGATTGCATGTCTATTGATGCATCTACATTATATTTCATTTCAGCTTCGAAAGTACAATGTGCTTAAGTGAAATTTGAAGGATGAAGTGCATGGATGAGCATGAGATGCATGAACACAGGGATGTTGATGATTTCCTTGTATTTGAACATGTATGTGTGATTAGCTTGTAGGGTTGATTGCTTTGACATGCATGTGATGCAATGTTGACTTGGGAGAAGTTAACTTGGTCTCCTAGATGGGGATAATAATGAAGTGTTTCATCTTTTGAAAAAGAGTCCAAATGGTCTTTTTCTACATGCTTGACTTGAAGGGTCATTTGTTTTAAAGGCATGTTTTGTGGGCTTGTTGTCTAGTCCATCATTTGTATGTAGATGTAAGACATGGAGGTGTTCACAAAATGTGAAATCTGTTCCTTGTTGGAGCAGGAGTTTAGGCCATCCAATTGTTGTTGTCTGTATTTCTGTTGTTGTTAACAGTTGTTGTTGACAGCTTGTCAAACAGGTGCAAATGAAATTTTTGTGGAGCAGATGTACTTCACATTTGTTTGAGCCACCTTGGATCAATGATCAAGGAAAAGAAGCTCAAACTACCTTCTATAACCATTTCAGCAGGAGTTCTGCAGGAAGGCAAGAAGAAGACAGTTCTTCCCAAGAAAACCAGCCCATTCAAGAAGGGAAGTGGTTAGAAACTTTGGTTTAGAGGAACTATGAAAAGGCAAGTGTAGGGAGGCTGAAAGAAGAGGGTGAGTCACTCTCATTTACTGTTCAGATTAGTGTCTCAGACTTTTAGAGACCAAAAGTTCTTTTAGTGGGAAGGCGTGATCCAAAATGGATTTTGGATAGACTCCTAAGTCTAAGTGTTCCTCACTGAGGAAAAATGAAAGTCTAAGGAAGTTCCTAGAACTAGCCCCATTGCAGAGATCGTCTCATTCGGAATCTACTGCAACTTGAATGGGCCAAAACTGACTTAGGATGCAGAAGTTATCATAAAATGAAGCTGCCTATATGATTTTGGAAAAAGGAGCAAAATCCCTTGAAAATGGGTCCTAAAACCCTCTAAGTCTTCAAAATCTCCTAAAAGGTCAAAACCATCTCACAAGGAGAAGTTTTGGAAAAGGCGGATAACACTATTGAGCCTTAAAAAATGAAGAAATGGTGGAAAATCGAGCCCATCGGAGGTCAAAGGGACAGTGAACAGGAGCCGTCGGATCTGGCCGATCAACAGTGTAGATCCAATCGGCAATGGCTATCAGAGGATATTGGAGCATAATCTATGGTTATTGCGATCGCAACATCGCAATTGGTGATTGCAATGGAGCGATATCGCAATCGGCGACCATAATAAAGCGCTTACAACAACCTGGGTTAACGCGATATGCAATTGCAACCAATCGCATCGTGATATCGCAATCGAAGCTACACAGAGGAGCGGGCTTATACATATACATATATGCAATGTGATTAACCGGACCCAATAACAATCATAAATGGTGTTTGATATATTTTGAAATATGAGAAATGTCAATTTCTTTTGTATTTCATAAATCCGCTAAATGAATGGATTGCGAAGGAAATGTGTCCAATGCGAGATTACGGACCCGAAAGGTTTATTAACGCTGTTGAGCACTATTTCAAGTCCGATATGGTGGTTTTTCACAGTTTTTAATGCAATTCTAAAATACAAAGGGGCAAGCCCTTGCGACATGCGATGGTAACTTACGAGCGGACCTGATAAGAAAATAAGGTGCAATTCTGAAAATTTGAAGTCCGGTGAATAGTGTTTCCTACGGATTTTTCCCGTGTTTGGTATGTTTTCCTGTGTAAGCCGAGAATGGCTATATGGAGGGATTTCAAGCGCCGATGACCCATTCCGTTACAGAATAGGTGGCATTCATCCTTGAGGGCGTTTAGCAATGATTGCTAACACTCAGAGAAGGGATTTGAGCGGACTGTGGTTAGAAGACAGAGAGCCCGAAAGGGAAAACAAACAGACAACGTTGATTTGGCTTAAAAAGCCACAGAATGACAGAGATGGGGGTTGTTGATGGCTGCTGAGTTTTAGTTGGTTGTTTTTGGGGCTTTGTTGCTAAAACAAAGAGTAAGCCAAGCCAAAGCAAGAGGCTAAGGCAAAATAGGCAGTGTAGAAGGCAAAAAAGAGCAATCAAGGGAGTCGCTTGGAAGCCAAGTGAAAAGCCAAGAGGGTTGTAAACTAATAGAGGGCAGAAAGAAGCCAGAGCCGAAGAGCCAAAGAGCCAGAGCTTTAAGAGCCAAGGGATAACATGGTGCCTAAACCCACTGTTTCGGTGTAAAACAACAGGAGTTGAGCCAAGAGCTTTTAAAAAGGACATATACCATAATCCCAGAGAGCCTAGTTCAATTAACTAGAGCTCACGGAGATGTAGCCCAAGAGTTGTGGGCGAACTCTTAGTTAAATTGTTGTTTCTGTGTGATTGTTTATTGTTGCATTGTTTACTGTTATATGCATTTATATATTATGTTCAAGCACATTTACCTATCAGCTAAAACAACAGATTTTAAAGAAAGTAATCAGTTGAAAACAAGTACAAGCATACGCCCATATTATCAAGCACTTATTAATTCCGCATTGGTTAATCAATAAGACTTGGGAATATTTAAAGCTTTGGGAGTGGGAGAGGTTCTTGTAAGTTAGACAAGAAGCCTAAGGGCCCCATTTTCAGATCATGTACACAGTCCCGTAATGCTTAATTAAGTCTATGAGGTACTTAGACCTGACATCCTTAGTCACCTTAATGAAATGGGGTTATCAAACTTCATATTTCCTAAATCACCTCAAAACTTGTTTTTGAGGCCATCATCTTCTTCTGATCATCAAGATGTTTCTAATGACATAAATTTCATATCAAACTGAGCTCTAGGAAAACAGTTATGCCCAATTGAAAACATGCCCCTTAAAGGGCCACATCAACATATGTACGGATCCACATGTCAAATCCTTCCCATGTTCCACATACATAACCACGTTGTTCATCCTAGCTTTTTGTAAAGCATACCGAACCACCCCCCCGGCCCTTGAGTAACACACATCGCTTAAACTTATTTAGTTTTTAATTAACAAAATTTTGCCCTTTTGTTTCCTTCCATTATGTACATCGAACCCCTAACTATGAAACACACAATTTAGCTCATTCACTACTTAGCCTGACCCAATAACAAATTGTTCTTTGAAGGAAACCATCATCCATTATCTATCATTCCATTTATCAACTCCCTAACTCCCCCTCGAACCACTAGGATATACCTCATTGCTGTAATTTTAGAATTGAATGATATCTAACACTCGACATGTCAATAGGTTGATAGCTTAACATGTCAATAGGCTAATAACCCAACATGTCAACAACCTCACATCCAATCAATTGAGACTCTTACCCTTGCCTCTAAGCCCACCTAATCCACATGACTCTCTAATAATTTCAATAGGCCTAGAGCTCCTCCAGTTTTTCTAATAACAAACCATGGACATTAGTCATAACCAATACTAAAAGACTACCAATCCCATGCATAAGGCGAACCATTTAATTCCTATCCATGAACATGAAAGATACAACACAAGAGCATATTAAAGGTTTATTAGTAGGCATATAATTACTATAAACCCATTACAACTAGATCTACTAAAATCACAACATTAATATGCATCATATATGCCATATGGTCCATTTAGCGCACAAGAACATTACATAACACATTTCATCAATCAAAATTTATTTCTCATTATATGGTTTAAATCATAGGATGGAGTCTACAAGGGTACTCATCTAATAAAGATCCTAAACCATTTGCAACTGATGAAGGGTGATCCACGTTCCACCCCACCATAGGCTCAATTGCATTGTAATCTTTCTTGTAGTTAACCACTCCCAACCCAAACCATGAAGCCATGAGGGAAGTTATAACTTAGCTTTATAGGGTGGAGTCATGAATGTCATTCTCCTTCATCAAGTCAAACTCATCAAGTCTCTTAAAGTCCCACGAAGTCGAGAGTCTACCCAATTTTTATAGGTGGTTCCTTAGCTCTTCTACATATGAAGCATCCAAAAAAGGTAAATATCTCCCAGACTATCAATGGTCTAGAGATGAAGGCCACTCCCCTTCAGCCACACAATATTTAGTATGAAATCTCTCAACATATTGATCCAAGGCCTATTCTCATTCACAGTGGGGCCACCAAGCGCCTGCATTGCACAAAGATATTCCTTCTTGGTGCTTCCATTTTGTACTTCTTGTGCATATATCTAACAAGCTTTCTTATAAGTTGTCCATTCCATGCCTACATAACTCAAAGGGATTCCACTCAACTAAGAGACTCTTGGTGCTTTTCTCTAGTGCTTCTATGCATAACACGAAAAATTTACTCAAAAATCTTGTTGGCCTTCTAGCGAAGGTTGAAGACTCAAACATGGACCTTTCTTACAACCAAATGAACTCAATCAAACACAATGATTTTCTTTAGTTTCCACGATTTCCTTCTCTCATCTCTCTGCTTTGATCTTCTCTACTCTTTGGCTTCTGCCATGCACATGAGTGCTTTTATTTCCTTGTGTTTTCTTTCTTATGTTTCCTTCCTTGATGCATTATGTGGGAAGTCAGAAGTCTCCATAAAGGAGGGTATGTAAACCATACTTCTGAGTAGTTTGATACCACTGCCCCACTCATCTCATAATCGTTTCCAACTATTACTACACTTTCCATTGAATATTTTCTTGGGGAATGTTGACAATCTCATATTATTGGCTTAGTCAAATAATTCATGGTAAGGAATAATTCCCTAAACCCCTTTTTCTTGGTTTCCCTCCTCTCATGGCTTCTCATGATCAATATCAAGGATCCAATTTTTCACTAGTTATTATTACAATATAATTACAATTTTTTATGGGTCTTTTAACCCATTTACATATAATATCCCATACATGCATCATTATCATATTTAATTACAACTCCAATATCAATGGATGATTAAAGGTTGGGATTTCACAAGTAATATGAAAAAAAAGCACTAGAGTTGATCATCCATATATAATGATCTAAACGTGTGCTTGTAGAAGCAGAGTATACATCCCCTCCTTTTAAGTAGGTTTCTCCTTCTATGGAAGGAACACCATCAAATTCCTTCCCCTTTTCAATATTTCTCTATCTACAATCCTTCTTATAATTCCCAACATTACCACATTTATAGCATTTCCTTAAATATTTTCCTAGATATTTATATATCCCTTCCATCGACTTATTTTTATTTCATTCTTGGGCGCATAATCTTAGAAATAAGGCACATTTTCTCTAACTATCCATGGTTTTGTACCTCATTTCTTCCAGTAACAAGGATGCAACAACACATCAAACTTTATTGTGGTTTCATTACTCCTAATAACTACAATTAGACAACCCCATTAATCTAGCAAAGAGCATACTAAAACAATGCACTTATCTTTCTCAAAATTTAATATCTACATACAACAATTGGCTCACCACATTCTTAAAGTCATTTATATGCTTTGTCACCGAATCTCCATCATTCATCCTTAGGAGGTACAACTACTTTCAAAGGAAAAGTTTGTTTACAAGGGACCTAGACTAATACAAAGTCCCTAACTTATCCCATAATGCCTTGGCTAAAGCTTCTCATAAAACATTATGTAACACAAAATATGAAAGACACGACTAGATTGTATTGTTTGCCTTCTTGTTGAACTTCATCCAATATTTTGTCGACATACCCATAGGTGTATAACCATGATCCACAATGACCTAATATTCTCTATCTACGATAATGTTCTCCATATTGAGCTTCCATAGCTCATATATTTATCCATTTAATTTCTCAATATTGATTTTAAAACTTCTCACCATTTTGTTTCAACACAAGAATCACCATCATTAGAGTTACCACTAAAACTAGGTTTATCAAAAACCCAAGATAAACTTTGATCTGTCAAAAAAAGAGCCAAACACTTAGTAGTAAAAGCATCCCCATGAAGTGAATAATACAATTGTCCTACCAAATGTGATTTTAAACATGTGAAGTAAACAATGCATATAGATTCTTAAGAAAAATAGAAAGAGCAATTAGTGGCATATAAACAAAACATAAAGAACTACAATGGAAACTATTAACCATGAAAACTAACAAATCTTGAGACGCACCTCTCTCTTCTTATTATTTTTGCGTTGACTTCATAATTTGTTTACAATACAGTATAAAGGCATTCCATGGCATCATAAACCCTTATTCTTTTCCCTGGATTAGATTACAACCCTAATTATTCTAGTAGAATGTGGAAGAATGTGGAAGAATTAGAGTTAGAATGCAAAAACATGCATGGTTGGGATATAGCCACATAAATAGTATAGTTATGTGTCATGCAAATCCATGCAACATATTTCCAATAATTCATTTATTTAACTAGTGATTATTTACAAATTAATACCTATTTTATATTTTTGTTTGCCTTGATAACGAGGCCACTTTAACGTCTAAAACATCTCTGCATTGAAGTGAAAAATTAAAATAACCAATTGAATAGATCTAGTACATTGAACAAATTTCTTTTGATAAGTAAAAAGTGTTTTTATTAATAAAAGGTATACATACATTTTCATAATGGTAGGCCCAATAATTAAGTATTAGCAAATGTGTGCACATTAATATATTAAATCCTACCTACAATTAAAGAATAAAATTTTGAACATATATGATAAATATTACTTTCCAATGCCTTGTTACTTTAACATTTACTACTCCTATATTATGTTGAGAAAAATATAATCATGTAATTGATGTAGGCACTTACAACCTACATATACCAAGATGCCATGTAGATAGGACTAGTATCTATATGACTTATTAGTTCCTTTAACCTTACCTTATTAACTTGTGCTAGCAAATCTCAACTACAATAACAACCATGTCCAAAATTATTGGTGTTTAAAGAGCCTTTGTTTCTATTGCCTCTATGATACCTTGAAAATTATTGTATTCAACCCAACACTTGTATTGTTATCTGTGTTAAGGATAGTTGGTAAATAAAAACTAGATATTCTTGTTTTTGCCTCCATGCAATATACATACAAAATCATATTTGGTCCTCTTAAAGTTGTGTCACAGGGTTTTGTAAGAAAATATATTTTGGAGTTTGGTATTCATTGTCACATATTCAATATAAATTTTCTCGGTCATAAATTATTATTGGTATATCTTAAAGAAAGAACCGAATCTAAGGGATTAACTCTTGAAAAAATTGTGATGGGAATTTTAGGAGACTTTGATATCAACTTTATTAGACTTGGGGATAAAGAAGAAGATTATGTGGCACAAAATTTGTTAAACAATATCGGAGAGAAGGCTACTCATACATTTAGAGATGTGGATTATGGGGTTGTACATTATATGATATTTTATCTATTTTAATAAGGGGAATTAATTAATGAATGTATCTATACTTTAATTTTTTAATTTTTTTTATTATATAATGAAACATTTTTGTTTGAGTGTGTCAACATTGACTATTTTGAAATTAGGGAGGTGGATTATGAGGTTGTATATTATATGATATTTTATTTATTTTAATTAGAGAAATTAATTAATGAATGTATTTATACTTCAATTTTTTTTAAGTATATAATGAAACATTTTTGTTTGAGTGGGTTAACATTGACTATTTTGAAATTAAAGTGAGTTGTAAATAAAGAAAATCAAATATATATGCAAAGATTTATTATTGGCTGCACGTGAGTGCATGGTTCAACAACGGGGTTGACGGCTTACACGCTCCCCGCCCAGTTTCGATCCCCATCTGCGACGCTGTTGTGCAGCGATTACGTGTATTTGATTGATGTGATGTATTCGTATGTAAATATTTGTACAGATGGCTTAATATAATGATTCTTCAGGGGCCTAGCCACCCCCATTTTAAAAGATTTATTATTGGAAAAATCTTCACCTCCGGATTTTGAACTTTCTTAACTTATTTAGCATAATCAAATTATTTAAAACATAGGAGTCATATTTTTCATGAATGGATAACCAAACTCTCATAACCAATGCTGTAATTGAGAATCAAACATGGAAATAAAGATCAAAATTTTATATCACGGGTTACTGCAAAACAAACTTCTTTTTTAGGGTTCATCATTATCTCGCATTTCTAAGAACCTTACCGCATTATCGCTTGTTTTCAAGGTTAGTTAAGATGAATTAACAATCAATAAAAATCATTAATATTGGATTATAAGAACAAACTTTAGGCTCACCCTAAAATTCATATTTTTTTTTGTTTCCATTACTTATAAGTATTAATTGAAGCATGACAAATTTGAGTGCTTCATCTATTGAAAACGGATAAGCATAATGTTCCATTTTAAATTTTTTTTATTTTTATAGGCATAATGTTCCATTTTAAATTTTTTTATTTTTATTGGTGGATTATTTTTATGATGGGTTATATTTATTGAACTTATGCTTATTGAAGTTTCGTGTCCCCTGATGATGGACTCACTTGGTAGTCTGAAACGTTGGGTTCACAAAACTCTACAACAGGTCATTCCTCCTCTATCTAAAAATAATTATTAAACTCATGCCTATTGAAACCATATTAAGTTTTTATTATGTAAGCTCTAAATGTTGCTATAACTATTATAACTATTGAAGATAGGTTAAGAGGCATAAATAATATGCAATTTGACTTATACATTGGTTATTTTGAGCAAAAGGTTGTTGCAACTATTAAGGATAGGTTAAGAGGCATAAATTATATGCAAATTATCTTGTACATCATTATTTTGAGTGGAAGGTAAATCCAAGCTTACAAAATTCAAAGTTTTTTTGTATTGAACAATCGAATATGCAAATTAATTTAGTATGGTTGTTTGGTTAGTTACATATTTTTAGCTTTAGATAGTGTAACAAATTATGTGAACAATGGAATATGCAAATTAATTTAGTATGGTTGTTTGGTTAGTTACATCCTTTTAGCTTTAGATAGTCTAACAAATTATGCGAAACATACAAGATTTATAAGAAACAGTAATAGAGAAAGAACTATAGTTGTGGTTTTGAACCTTGAATGTCACATTGGATATTTTGATTGTGTTAAACACACTACATCTAAACCAGCAACCAATTCATGGTTTACTTTCATTTCATTTGTAAACATCATTATATAACCAAGTATTTCTTAATTCAGTTTGGTTTTATTTGTAAATATAGTTGTACAATCAAACAACTCATAGATTGAATTTCCCTTCTATAACCAAGTAGTTCTTAATTCAATTTGGTTTTATTTGTAAATATAGTTGTATAATCAAACAACTCATAGTTTGAATTTCCATTCTATTTGTAGAGATTGATAAAACTAGATATTAATAAAAGTTAAAGGATTCATAATCCAAATGATTGTTTTAACTATTCTATTTTTTATACATAAATATGATTAATATGTGAAATATAAATAGTGTTGAGTTTTATTGTACACATTTAAATTGTTTCTCCAAATTGTTATTTCATAATTTGTGTATTCCTTAATTTCATGTCATATAACATCCATAATTTAAAATTTTCATTTAAGACATATCTTGATTTGATTTTTATATAGTAGGCTTAATTATTTTAATTAATTATTGTTTCAGGTAAAACTATTGAATATCAATTGCTCTATTTTCTCCTTGTTTGAGATGTGGGTTAGTGAATAAACTTTTTAGAATAAAAAGTGCTTGTAATTAAGGTGAAGTTAAAAAGCATTGGCTCATATACTTCATAGGCTAGCTTTGAAAAATTACAACACCATAATGCAATGGTTGTCATCATCGCTTGTTTTATATTATTTTGTTGCAATTTTTTAATATTGATATATTTAACCATCTCTACCATAGCCATATTATGCACTAACATATACAAAGATAAAATGATTTCGAAATTAAATTCACAAATTCTTATTCAGAGAAAAAAATCTTAATGGTTTACACAAATATCTAGGAAATTCAATCTAAAAAATAGAAGAGAAGAAGCGGGAATAACAAATTCCCAGGGAGGAATCTAGAAGTGAGAATGTACTCTCAAAATTTAAGGTTTCTAAATAATATTTTAAAAAGAAAGTAACCTGGGCTAACATTATTAGCTATGTGTAAAAAAATACAAAAATAATAAATCATATATAATAATAGTTAAAAAAGAAAGCGACATAGGCTAACATTATTAGGTATGTGTCAAAAAAAAAAAAAAATCATCTATTTGTACATTCTCTATATGTAAAATTGACATTTTTAGAATTGAAATTCATAGATTTAAAATTGGTACCGCGTTGTTATCCCGGGTGGTTGGGACAGTGCAATATTGCCCTCCCCACCCGCGTTCGATACATGCCATACATGTCGGGTTGTTGTGCGCAACATATGTAAGGATTATATTGGGTTGTTGTCAGATGACGCAACATCTATACGATTATTGTATCATGTTGTATCATACTGTACCATGTTGTAATATATTGTATGGGGGTAATATAAAGCTTCTACAGAGGGTCTTACCCCGCCTCATTTGAAAAAAAAAAAAAAAATTGAAAATAGCATTTATATAATTGACATTTTTTAAATTGAAATTCAACTTTAAAATTGAGATTTTCACTTTTGGAATCAAAATCCATAATTTCAAAATAAAAATAAAAAAATATACTTTTGGAATCCAAATCCGCACTTTTGAAATCAAAATTAGTGTTTTTTAGATTCAAAATTTGTGCTTTTAGAATAGAAAATCACACTTTTCAAAACCAATATTGCACTTTCGTATTCTAAATTTGCATTTTAAGAAGGATAATAGTAACATTTTCAAAATCGAAATTCATAATTTTTGTCTAGATTTTGCCTTATTATTTGAAATTCAATGAAGTTGAGATTTTATGCTACGATTTATGCTTGTTCTAAACACAGTAATTACAGTAGTTAATGACAATTTAACAAATAGTACATAACAATTGTCTTTATTTTTCCATTATAACAATGTTTACTCTTCAATGACATAACAATAAAACTCCCTGCTGTGATTTCTAGTTATTTAGCTAAGTTTACGCTATGTAGCAATTGCAAAATTTGACAACCACAAAACAAAAATCATCTTGGAGTATTCTGAATTTTAAATTATTAAGCTAAGCTCTACTCTTAAGTTCACCAAAAATTAGGTCTACATTGAGAATGTTGTTGAACGCTAGAACAAAACAATCTTTACATTATCATAAATATTTCTTGAACATTAACAAAAAGCTTCAAATATGGGAACTTGTATGCCTTTACATAGTGTAGAGCTAGAGATATTAAGAACAATTACATTTTGCTTATTTCTTGTTATATGTAAAAGGTTAATACAAATTTGTTACCGTTGCTAATCCATAAAGAGGGTGTGTTGTTTCCAAAGTAGCTTTGCAAGTAAAAAATTTATGCTTATATTGTAAAGGTTTCTTGTCATTAGTGTTGCTTTAATAGAATTGTTAACCGTTTATATTAGAAAAATGTATGCAACTTTGTAAGTCATTAATTTATTCTTATATTGTAATGGTTGCATATGATTAGTGTTGCTTTAAGAGAATTGCTAATCATTTACTTTAGAAAATATATGTATGTTAATAAAATTCCAACAGGAGTAGAGTTTCCAAGATGATCTTAAAGTTAGTGCAAATCTAAGAAAATGGTATCAAAGCTAGTTCAAATGGTTTCATCTCATGAACTCAAGCTACGTTATTGTTTAAATAGGATAATTATTACGAAGAAAACAAACATAAAATAATAAATACAATTTGTAGTTATTGAGAATTGCATATTTATAGATAATATTTTTTTAGATGAGAAGATAAAGTTAAGTTTCTATTTTCCATTTTATTTTTTTAACAATTGTGTTTAATGTTTAAATATCGACAAATATCACACTGAGCTTCGAATATATTCTTGAAACACCAACATGAATTGTAAAGCTATATAGATGAATAACATACCAAGCATGTGAGTTGGGCCCAGTGAAGAAAACCCCTCTAAAGTAAGTGAGCTTAATCAAGTCAAAAAGACCTTTAAGCAAGCAATGCGCTAGGCTGAACAAAGTTAAACAAACTTGATTAAGTGAGTTGAGTTGAACAAATTTACACATACCCAAGTGCATCCATAATTCAAAGCAAATGAAAGCAACATGTGAGGCTCCCAAATACTAGCCATTAAAAATGGAAAGAAAAAGGCCCTTCTCTAAAATATTGTTGAATATAAACATTGGAAAAGAATTGTATTCATAATTAACAAATTCCAGTAACTTGTTCCACTAAGACAAAGGTTTTTCTCCATATCACCTACATAAACACTCGTTCCACTAAGACAAAGAAACATATGCATGAGTGGCAGGGATAGACCAAAAGAATGAAGAAAAACCACATACAAAATGGCATGGAAAAACCAATAAGCAATTGCAAAAGAGTAAGAGATGGCTTCACCAACTCATATATAACATTATTTTTGCTAAAAAATTGTTTACTAAAATATTATCACAAAGCTGGTCTTAATAGAAAAAATGTTCTGGACACACACACACTTGGAATTAAATATTTTGGTAAAATTAAGCATTTAAAAAAAATGATTGAAATATTATGAACATTAAATTTAGATTTTTGCTAATATATTTTTGTTAAATTTTAGTAACGTATTTTTGAAGGAAACAATTATTTTTTTAAGATCAAGAAACCTCCACTTCACATTCCCACAACAGTCTATAAATTTGTTACTCATCTTTATGGATTCACCTTTTGACATTTTTGTATGCATCTCGAGAAGGATGCACTCTTCACGCAAGAAAAGTATGTCTTGTGTCAATTCTTTAGAAAAAAAATTATTCACCATTGCTCATGGATCATTCTTCCATTCTCCCATTAACATTTACCCCCTTTGGTTTATGAAGGAAATGGTGTGAAACCTTGGTTGTTTATGCTTACAAATAGAAAGAAACTCTCCCCTTTGGTTTATGAAGGAAATGGTGTGAAACTTTGGTTGTTTATGCTTGCAAATGACAAGATATTCTCATCAAATTGTCATTAGTAAGAGCCCATTGAAGTTAGGGACTCATTGTTGAGAACATGGGAGCAAATGGGATTGTTTTAAGGGAAAAATCATGGTTTGAGTGTCCATAACCATTTAAATAAATGTATTAGAACTATAATCATGTTATTGCTACTTGTGCATTGTTTGGGGCCAATTTTTTCTCCTCCAAGGCATCCATTGAAGGTAACCAACAATTTTGACACTTTTTGCTCGTTCTGAAGAGAATTGTTAGGGAAGAAGATCCTTTAGACATTTCTAAATAGAGAAATGAAATATCTTCTTGGTGTTGTGTAGCACAATGGAAAAGAGTGGCATTATTAATAATCATTGGACAAGGGCCTAGAGTGTGTAGTGATTATCATATTGATTATGTCATGAAAACAATGTATTGGGTTACATGAAACTAGAACCACATTGGAACTTTCTTCACCCTAGTGGTACTATGGTCTAGCTTGGGATTGGAATCCATATCCAATTCCTATTTTTTTATGATGAATTATCTTTAAATATCAATTTGTTGGATCTCACTTGATTATAAATAAATATTCAAAATTATTTTTCTATGGAATGTTTTCTTCCTTTATTTTGTTGTGTGACCCCATTAGTTGAATGGATAGTAAATAAATTATGTATATGCAATATTGGTTCTACTTTTATTTTATATTATAGTCAAATTTTGGTTTATATTGTTGTTAAAGGTAGAGTTCAGTGTTTCATTTCGTCAAAAGAAAATGAATTTCAAATTGAGTGTTTTAATAACCAAAGGAAGCTTATAAGTTCATGAGATGAGATGTATCACATTTGCAATGCCAATAAATCAAAATGAAATAACATTGAGATTTATAATATAGAGAAACAAATAGTCTAAAACTTCATTATTCTAATACAACATAAAATGATAAGAGTAAAATGAATTAGATAAATATACACTCACAGTAATGAAAATAAGTGTTAAAACAAATTTACACTAATAACAATCAAAATACCATTTTTAATATTATTTTTTAAATCAATATTCCATAAATAATATTTTGATCTTCACTTTTATTGCAAAATTCATTTAAAAAAAACATTTTACATTTTCCTATAAATATGTAACTCATGTTCAACATAAAAATAACACAAAACGTGTATATATATATACACACGTGTTTAATTTTTATTTAAAAATAATATTAAAATACTTCATTGTTAATCCTAAATAACTTTTATTTAAAAATAATATTAAAATACTTCATTGTTAATCCTAAATAACAAAACATACCTAGATTAAAAATAAATATTAATTTGAAATAACTGAAATAGTTGTAACCCTTGTCATCTTCATTTAAATTACACTTTGTTACATGTTTGTTTTTAACCAACCCAAATACTCTACAAATACTTTTGCCTAAATAAATTTAATAAAAGAATACATCTTCAAACAAATTTCTCCTCATAACTAACTTATATGAGAAAAAATAAATTTCTGCACAAATTTTTTAATGCCCTAACCTATTAGAGTGAACTAAATATGCATGCATTCTTTCTTAAATTACTTCTATGCATTGTTGAAATCAATAATCAAAGCATTTTTTAATTTTAAAATAAGATTATAATTAAAAAAATATTAAATGATGGTATATAAAATGCACAATCATTGTAGTTAATTATTTGTTGTGTTTTTATGATGTTAAAATACATATGGTATATTGATCATAAGCATTAATGTCATTAACCTCAAATATGTTGTACATTGATATCTATTAAGATCAAATGCAAAGTAATCCAATTCATTGATATTAGTCATTTATCACATGGGTTTGTGGTTTGGATGGGGACTTTATGTTGTATAGATTCTTGGGTCTTACAAATTTACCGGATGTCATAGTATGTATGTTGGTTGATGTAGTTTGGATATGTGTTTTAGTTTCAGGGGCGTCAAATATCTTTTAGTGTATTTTACAAAATGAAAATGTCTTAATTAAATTAATTAAGCAGTTTTAATTATTTTTCTAAGTTTTAACTTGGGAAATAAACTAATTATTTAGTAATAATTGAGATATGGTTAATTTTCTTCTAGAGACTTTTATAAAGTTTTTAAGTGATCTTAGCTATCGATTAGATCATTTCAAATCTAGATCTTAGTCATTGATTTCTCAACATGGGATTATAAAGGAAATCAATGGAAAATTTTGGAGATCAATTCATTGTAGTGAAAAGAGTGCAGTGATAGCGTGAGAATTGACACCAGTGGGTGTTTCAGTAGCAGTTGAAGCAGTAAATATTTTTGGAGTTTTCTTTCATCAGTAATCTTCCAGTTTTCGATATTCGGAGGAGGAATTCTCCTAGAATTATTTTGCAGATAAAGAGGTCAATATTTCCAGGAGAGGTTGTACGAGATTTCCATGAGAGGCCATACGAGTTGCCAATTTAGTATATCAATATTTCCAATTCATAATGAATTGCAAGAAATCAATGCGATCGTCGGAAAAGGTGGATTGCAGGAATTTGCAACAAATTGTTGGAATAATAGTGTGAGTTGCAAGAAAGGTTGTGTCAAGTTGCAGAGGGAGGTTGTAAGCCTTCTGGTGGTCAGATCAATCTGTGGAGGTGAAGAAATATTTTGTTGAAGCTTTGCTGTGGATTGTAAAGCAATTGTAATATTTATCAACTGCGGCATTTGCTGAAGATTAATAATAAAACCCTCAAATCTGAAGACTTGGTTTTCCCTTTAGGGTTTTTCCAGGGATGTTTTGTCCAAAAATATTGTGTCCATTTCGTGATTGGTTTTCTTCTCAAAGTTTATGTAGTTTATTTAATTGGTGAAATTTAAAGTTGTGTTTTATTCATTATTTGCAGTAAATCATTTGTTGGGACAAACAATCTGTGTAAAGATACGAAAATTATAATCAAATTAAATGCGAATAGAATTTTCACATGGTATCAAAGCAGATATAAAGTGCAGGGGTTTACTGGAGTAGATCAGCACAAGTATTTGGAAGAGAAAACCAAAGGTTTAATACCCAAATTGATTTCCAGAATTATTTGGAGGAGTTTTACAAGTGTAATTTTATGCAAGAAGGAGGTCGAGTTTAGCAGTTCGAATTTCTAGAGCACATTTCTAGAGGTAGTGTAAATAGCTTAATTGAGTTTTTAATTGCAAGAGTGAATTGTAGGAAATCCATGTGATTACGGGAAGTGTGAATTCCTATAGGCGGATTACAAGAAAGGTGAATTGCAGGAAAGGGAGGATTCATGTAATTACAGGAAGTGTGAATTACTGGGAAAGTGATTTGTAGGATAGCCAACCAAATTGCTAGAAAGAGGCGAGATCACTTGCAGAGGGAGATCGTGAGGTTTTCTAGGTACTTTTGTTAACTGGTAGAAGATATTAGTTTTATTTTCTCTTGAGGGATTTAACAATGGTTTCAGCAAAATTTTGGGATCAAGATAGGTTGGATGGTGCATCTAACTTTGGTGTCTGGAGAATTCAGTTACTTCTTATTTTATAAGAGCATGGACTGAAGGAGTTTTCTACTTGACATATTATATAGTGCCAACATATCCTATCATGTTGCATGAGTACCAGAAAGATGATGCTAAGGGCAGGCGTATTATTCTAGATGGGTTCAAGGACCACATTATTCCACATTTAGGGAAAGAAGATACAACCAAGAAGATGTGGGGTGCCATTAATAAACTTTTCCAGGATAAAAATATGAATCAGAAAACGATCCTAAGAGAGAAGCTCAGAAGCACCAAGCAAAATAACAGAGAAAACATTGTCAATTATCTCACCCACATCAGGACAATCAAAGATGAACTAGCAGCCATTGGATATAATGTTTAGGATGAAGAGCTTGTGAGAACAACTTTGAATGGTTTTGAAAAGTTGTGGGATGTTTTCGTGCAAGAGGTTAGTGGAAGATTTGTTTTTCCCATTTGGGAACACTTGTGGAATGACTTCACACAAGAGGAACTTTGACTGAGCCTCATGAAATGAAATGGTGGTACTAGCAATAGTTATGAGCATAAGGGAGATGCTCTTGTGAACAAGATAAAAGCAAAGAATGGATCCAAAAAAGGGTCCAACTCCAAGGAGGAAAAGAAGAAGGACATGTCGAAGATCAAGTGCTATTGTTTTCATGGGTTTAGCCATACCCGCAATAATTTCCTACACAAGAATAAAGGTGAAAAGAAGGGTGAGAAGTAGATAGCGGAAACTACAAATGAGATTTCTAGTTGGAAGAAGGATGATTTTTCACTCATCGCTTACAACAACAGTTCGATAGAGTTGTGGCATAGTGAAATGGGTCATGGTGTACTCAAGGAGATAGGTGTTCTAGATGTGAGCACAGAGCATGATGGCGTTGAATGAAGAACACCTTCCTTGCTAAGAGGGAGTGTTTGTTGATGTAGCTAGGACAGGTATTCTAGCCTTAGGAGGTGTCGATGAGTCTAGGAACACAAGAGAATAAAATATCTCCAAGCCAAGTTTATTTTATAAAGTGAAAATGTCTTAGCTAAATTAATAATCAGTGTTAATTATTTTCCTAATTTTTAACTTAGAGAAATAGATTAATTAATTAATTAATTAGTAATAATTCAGACATGGTTGATTTTCCTCTATATACTTCTAGTAAAGTTTCTAAGTGATCTTATCCATCAATTAGATCATTTCAGATCTAGATCTTGGCCACTGATTTCTCAATGAGATATTATAAAGGAAATCAAAGGACAATCTTGAAGATCAATTCACTGCAGTGGAGAGGGTGCAATGATAGCGTGAGTATTAACACCAGTGAGTGTTTCAACAGTAGTTGAAGCAGCAAATATTTTCGGAGTTTTCTTTCATCAATATTCTTCTAGTTTCTAAGATTTGGAGGAGGAATTCTCCCAAAGTTATTATGCAGACAAAGAGGCCGAGATTGCTAAGAGATTTCGTACAACATTGTCAGGAGAGGTCGTACAAGTTGAAAATTTAGTAAATCGAGATCTCCAGTTGTAGAGTGAATTGCAGGAAATCAATGTGATTGCGAGAAAAGGAGTATTGCAGGAATTTGTAGCAGGTTGGTAGAATAGCAATGTCAATTGCAAGAAAGGCCATGTCAGTTTCAGAGGGAGGTCGTAAGCCTTCTAGTGGTCAGATCGACTTGTGGAGGTAAAGAAATATTTTTCCAGACCTTTGTCGTAGTTTGGAAAGTAGTTGAAATATTTATCAAATGTAGAATTTGTTGAATGTTAATAATAAAACCCTCAAATATGAAGAATTAATTTTTACCTTTGGGGTTTTTCCAGGGACCTTTTTTCCAAAAATATTGTGTTCATTTTATGACTGGTTTTCTTCTCGGAGTTTCTGCAGTTTATTTAATTGGTGAAATTTGCAATTGTGTTTTATTCATTATTTGTAGTAAATAATTTACTAGGACAAATAATAAGTTTAAATATAGGAGAATAATAACCAAATTAACTACAAATAGAATTTTCATAATGTATAGTGACATGATAAAAAAATTGGATCCTGATTTGAAGACCTATAGATTTCAACTACACAATGGGATGAGTCGGAAAATATTTGGGATGTTCCTTCTTGAGCTATGAAGATGTCAAGTAAGGACTTTTTCCCTCTTCTTTTGTGCCTTTAAGTTCTTCATATGGTACAAACTCTCTCCCATCTCCTTCCTTTCCCCCTCATATTAAAAGACAAAAGGAATCATCTATGAAGGATTCTTTGCTCCCCTTCACTAGTGGGGATGTTGGGATTGGTTTGACTCTTACCAAAGTGCCATCTACACCTATTCTTGGCCCATCCAACTCCTATTTATGGATTCACTTTTTGACATTTTTTTATGCTTCTTGGGAAGGATGCACTCTTCATGCAAGGAAGGTATGCCTTCTGCCAATTCTTCAATATATATATATATATATATATAGATATAGATATAGATATAGATATATATAGATATATCATTCTTCCATTCTCCCATTAACATTTCCCTCCTTTGATTTATGATGGAAATGGTGTGAAACCTTGGTTTTTTATGCTTTCAAATGGCAAAAGACTCTCCCCTTTGGTTTATGAAGGAAATGGTGTGAAACCCTGGTTATTTATGCTTGCAAATGGCAAGGGACTCTCATCAAATTTTTATCAGTAAGATCATATTGAAGTGAGGGACTCGTTGTTGAGAACATGGGAGCAAATGGGATTGTTTTAAGGGAAAATTCATGCTTTTAGTGTCCACTTAATTAAACGTCATTAGACTTATAATCTTGTTATTGCTACTTGTGCATTGTTTGGGGCCAAATTTTTCTCCTCCAAGGAATCCGTAGAAGGTAACCAACAATTTGGAAACTTTTTTCTTGTTCTGAAGTGAATTGTTAGGGAAGAAGGTCCTTTAGGCATTTTTTAATAGAGAAAGGAAAGGTCTTCTTGGTGTTGTGTAACACAATGGAAAAGAGTGCCATCAATAATTAATCGTTGGACGAGGGCCTAGAGTGTTCATTGATGATCATATTGGCTATGTCATGAAACTAATGGGTTGGACTATGTGAGATTAGAGACATTGGAGCTTCCTTCACCCTATCGGTACCATGGTCTAGCTTGGGACTGGAATCCATAGCCAATTCCTATTGTTGGATGGTGGATTCTCCTCAAATATCAATATGTTGGATCTCACTTGATTATAAATAAATATTCATTTTTTTATGGAATGCTTTATACCTTTATTTTGTCGTGTGACTTCATTAGTTCAATGGGTAATAAATAAATCATGTATATGCAATGTTGATTCCACTATTATTTTATAATATAGTCAAATTTTGATTTATATTTTTGTTAGAGGTAGAGTTCAACCTTACATTTAGTTAAAAGAAAATGGATTTCAAATTGAGTGTTCTATTGACCACAGGAGACTTTTGGGTACCTGAGATGAGATGTATCACATTTGCAATGTCAATAAATCAAAATGCAATAACATTAAGATCCATAATATAGAGAAACAAATAGACTAAAACTCCATTATTCTAATACAACATAAAAATATACGAGTAAAACAAATAAATCTAGACTAATAGTAATCAAAATAAGTGTGAAAATAAATTTATACCAATAATAATCAAAATACCAAATTTTTATATTAATTTCTAAACAATGTTCCATAAATAATATTTTTTTGATCATAAATATTCATTTTTATCACAAAACTCATTAAACAAAGAGAAGCATTTTACATTTTCCTATAAATATGTAAAGCTTGCTCAACATTGAGATGACCCAAGACATATATATGTGTGTTGATTTTTTATTTAAAAATGTTATTGAATTACTTCATTGTTAATCCTAAATAATAAAAAATGTGCTCAACATTGAGATGACACAAGGCATATATATGTGTGTTGATTTTTCATTTAAAGATGATATTGAAATAATTCATTGTTAATCCTAAATCATAAAACATGTATAGATAGAAAATAAATTTTAATTTGATATAACTCAGGTAATTCTCAACATTGAAATGACACAAGGCATATATGTGCGTTGATTTTTATTTAAAAATGATATTGAAATACTTCATTGTTAATCCTAAATAATAAAACATGTGTTCAACATTGAGATGACACAAGGAATATATATGTATTAATTTTTTATTTAAAGATGATATTGAAATACTTCATTGTTAATCCTAAATCATAAAACATATATAGATAGAAAATAAATTTTAACTTGATATAACTTAAATAATTGTAAACCCTCGTCTTGAATTAAATTCCAGTTTTTAATATGTTTATTTCCGATGAACCATATACTCAACACATATTTTTAACCGAATAAATTCAATAAAAAAAAATACATCTTCAAACACATTTCTACCCATAACTAATACCTAATACATATGAGAAAAATAAAAATTCTACATAATTAATTTTTAATGCCCTAATCTATTAGAGTGAACTAAATATTCATGCATTCTTTCTTAAATTACTTCCCTACAATGTTAAAATATTTAATCAAAGCATATTTATTTTAAAACAAGGATGGCTGCGAAGCAGCTAGTCCCTGCACATAGTTCTATCTAGCCGCCTTTGAATTCGTATAGCAGCACTATATGCCGACAGTTTCCGAACTAGATCAGGAGATTCAGAGTTGATGTTTGAACGCAAATAAGCAGCTTGGCTTTCAACCAGGTTTTCTTCCCGGAAATCTCAAGCCTAAGTTTCACTTTCAGAAAACATAATGAATAATAAATACGTTGATAAATGTTTACAAAACCAAGTACATGGGCTGTCGTAGGCTTCAATTTTTAAGAAGTGCTAGCAAGAGCTAAGAGCAAAATGCAGCTTCTGTATACCAGAAGTTTTAAACAGGAAAGAAAAGACAATCTGAGGATAAAAAGGCATGTTTGCAAGGCAGAAGAAATGTATTCCTGCAAATAGGCTCGTTTCAATTTAATTTAAACTTGCTAACATTTCACAATTAGAAATCATAATAAGACAATTCATTACCCTGGACAGCTACAGGAAACTAATTTCACTATTTACAAGATTTCTCCCCAGTAAGAAACTCTTCATGCTATAGCAGGAGATATAGTGGAGTAAGTTACTCCCCGCAGATTTGAAGTAGTTCTCAGAAAAAGAGAGTAGACTAGTTCACCAGTTTCAGTAATACATAAATCACACAATTGCAATATATATAGTCACATGAACAAGTTTCAGTAATACATAAACACGATTCAAGATACACCAGTTTATGTTGCTAGCCCAAAATGACACAACTGCAATAGAAATAGTGACATGAGAATACAAGACAAGCACGAATGCTAACAATTAGGACATTAGTGCCGCAGTCGAGCAGAGACGATAGAAGCATAAAAAATGCGAGTTGCAGCACCATGGTGGACCCAAATGCATATTTGAAGCATCTGTCGTACACCTGTAACAGAGAAGGAAGCGGGGAAATAAGACATGTGAAGAATACAAGACAAGCACGAATGCTAACAATTAGGACATTAGTGCCGCAGTCGAGCAGAGACAATAGAAGCATAAAAAATGCGAGTTGCAGCACGATGGCGGACCCAAATGCATATTTGAAGCATCCGTCGTACACCTGTAACAGAGAAGGAAGCGGGGAAATAAGACAATGCGTAAGATGATGCAAAAGAGATGTTATTGTTTTTTTGGTTTCTTTTTTCTTTGTCTTTCGACTTTTACGATGTCAATAATCAGAAGAGTCATGAGAATAAGTGCTAAGAGAAACAATGATGTGAGTTCAGTAAGTTGGCTTATGCTAATGGATTCCATGTTATGTGAAGCGGGGAGGTGTATGTGAATATCCAGGTGCAGAAGAGGCCAATTTATACAAAAGTTCAACGTGTTTGTAAGGTGGTTTTAAGTGTGAATGGAGCTAAAATACTTGAGGCTCTGATGGAGCAGGGCAGAATTTAATGGTCGGCATAAAACGAAAAGCTTACGTTAAGTGAGCAATCAGTGCAATTAAGTGGTCGATATGACATGGGGAGCAAATGGCATATGGAATGATGTATGTGGCGGCAGAAGTAAATGCGAAATTAGGTGATGTATCTGACGTCGGGCAATCTTGGTGGTAGATTGGGTCTGACAGGAAATCTATGTCAATATCTAGGTGCAGAAATCTTGAAGATCAGATTGGAGCAGGCCAGTATTTAATGATGGGCATAAAACGAAGACCTTACGTTAAGTGAGCGATCGGTGCAATTAGGTGATCGATCTGACATGGGGAGCAAATGGCATATGGAATGATGGATGTGGCGGCAGTAGTAAATGAGAAATTAGGTGCCCCTTTGAGTCTGTGAAGACAAGAGCCAAGATTACAAAACGAAGGCAGAGTACATCAGCTGAACTTAGGGATACAAACTGTCAGAAACCTAGTCTTTATCATACCTGTGACTTTTACGATGTCAATAATCAGAAGAGTCATGAGAATAAGTGCTAAGAGAAACAATGCTGTGAGTTCAGTAAGTTGGCTTATGCTAATGGATTCCATGTTATGTGAAGCGGGGAGGTGTATGTGAATATCCAGGTGCAGAAGAGGCCAATTTATACAAAAGTTCAACGTGTTTGTAAGGTGGTTTTAAGTGTGAATGGAGCTAAAATACTTGAGGCTCGGATGGAGCAGGGCAGAATTTAATGGTCGGCATAAAACGAAAAGCTTATGTTAAGTGAGCAATCAGTGCAATTAAGTGGTCGATATGACATGGGGAGCAAATGGCATATGGAATGATGTATGTGGCGGCAGAAGTAAATGCGAAATTAGGTGATGTATCTGACGTCGGGCAATCTTGGTGGTAGATTGGGTCTGACAGGAAATCTATGTCAATATCTAGGTGCAGAAATCTTGAAGATCAGATTGGAGCAGGCCAGTATTTAATGATGGGCATAAAACGAAGACCTTACGTTAAGTGAGCGATCGGTGCAATTAGGTGATCGATCTGACATGGGGAGCAAATGGCATATGGAATGATGGATGTGGCGGCAGTAGTAAATGCGAAATTAGGTGCCCCTTTGAGTCTGTGAAGACAAGAGCCAAGATTACAAAACAAAGGCAGAGTACATCAGCTGAACTTAGGGATACAAACTGTCAGAAACCTAGTCTTTATCATACCTGTATAGCTCGTATGTTAAGTATGTGTATGCTATTACTCTGGGAAAGAAAAGTAAAATTATTGATCAAATACCTCCAAGTGCTGTCGTACATCTCCACCACCATTATAGGTGTAAGTATGCACTATGTGCTTTGAATAGGCAACCCCTGTTGACATCAAGGGATAATAAAAGTAACACAAAAGCTGGAAAAGACACAATGCTTGTGCAACAGCTTTCAACATGTAACTTCTTACCAAACAAATTGCCATCTGGACTCCACACAACACGGTTGTCATACCTGTAGAGATTGGTGTATTCAATGGGTTTAGTTCAATATGCTTATACCTAGTATACTCATTAAGCAACAGGTTTCATGTCCTTGTTGCTTACTCTGTACTGGAAGCTATTACTCTGGGAAAGAAAAGTAAAATTATTGATCAAATAGCTCCAAGTATGCACTATGTGCTTTGAATAGGCAACCCCTGTTGACATCAAGGGATAATAAAAGTAACACAAATCAATTTAACTGCATGTGCAAAAACAATGTGAAGCTGGAAAAGACACAATGCTTGTGCAACAGCTTTCAACATGTAACTTCTTACCAAACAAATTGCCATCTGGACTCCACACAACACGGTTGACAGATACACCCGGTTCCTTAACAAGTGCTGCCTGCAGTCCCAGTGCAAAAGATTAAACTGATTGCATCATACATACAGTGCAAGTTGAACAAAAAATCCAAACTAAAACTCTCATATGGACAGCACAAATTATGTTTATAGCTGTATCTTCCTAATAAAGACATGATATGAGTTCTATTCGCATTCAGTAAGCTTGATACGGATAGATGAGCATGATACAGAAGCTTAACCCTACAGAAACCTAGTCTTTATCATACCTGTATAGCTCGTATGTTAAGTAGAAAAGTAAAATTATTGATCAAATACCTCCAAGTGCTGTCGTACATCTCCACCACCATTATAGGTGTAAGTATGCACTATGTGCTTTGAATAGGCAACCCCTGTTGACATCAAGGGATAATAAAAGTAACACAAATCAATTTAACTGCATGTGCAAAAACAATGTGAAACTGGAAAAGACACAATGCTTGTGCAACAACTTTCAACATGTAACTTCTTACCAAACAAATTGCCATCTGAACGAAAAATCCAAACTAAAACTCTCATATGGACAGCACAAATTATGTTTATAGCTGTATCTTCCTAATAAATACATGAGATGGGTTCTATTCGCATTCAGTAAGCTTGATACGGATAGATGAGCATGATACAGAAGCTTAACCCTACAGAAACCTAGTCTTTATCATACCTGTATAGCTCGTTTGTTAAGTATGCGTATGCTATTACTCTGGGAAAGAAAAGTAAAATTATTGATCAAATACCTCCAAATGTTGTCGTACATCTCCACCACCATTATAGGTGTAAGTATGCACTATGTGCTTTGAATAGGCAACCCTTGTTGACATCAAGGGATAATAAAAGTAACACAAATCAATTTAACTGCATGTGCAAAAACAATGTAAAGCTGGAAAAGACACAATGCTTGTGCAACAGCTTTCAACATGTAACTTCTTACCAAACAAATTGCCATTTGGACTCCACACAACACGGTTGTCATACCTGTAGAGATTGGTGTATTCAATGGGTTTAGTTCAATATGCTTATACCTAGTATACTCATTAAGCAACAGGTTTCATGTCCTTGTTGCTTACTCTATACTGGAAGCTATTACTCTGGGAAAGAAAAGTAAAATTATTGATCAAATACCTCCAAGTGCTGTCGTACATCTCCACCACCATTATAGGTGTAAGTATGCACTATGTGCTTTGAATAGGCAACCCCTGTTGACATCAAGGGATAATAAAAGTAACACAAATCAATTTAACTGCATGTGCAAAAACAATGTGAAGCTGGAAAAGACACAATGCTTGTGCAACAGCTTTCAACATGTAACTTCTTACCAAACAAATTGCCATCTGGACTCCACACAACACGGTTGTCATACCTGTAGAGATTGGTGTATTCAATGGGTTTAGTTCAATATGCTTATACCTAGTATACTCATTAAGCAACAGGTTTCATGTCCTTGTTGCTTACTCTATACTGGAAGCTATTACTCTGGGAAAGAAAAGTAAAATTATTGATCAAATACCTCCAAGTGTTGTCGTACATCTCCACCACCATTATAGGTGTAAGTATGCACTATGTGCTTTGAATAGGCAACCCCTGTTGACATCAAGGGATAATAAAAGTAACACAAATCAATTTAACTGCATGTGCAAAAACAATGTGAAGCTGGAAAAGACACAATGCTTGTGCAACAGCTTTCAACATGTAACTTCTTACCAAACAAATTGCCATCTGGACTCCAGACAACACGGTTGACAGATACACCCAGTTCCTTAACAAGTGCTGCCTGCAGTCCCAGTGCAAAAGATTAAACTGATTGCATCATACATACAGTGCAAGTTGAACAAAAAATCCAAACTAAAACTCTCATATGGACAGCACAAATTATGTTTATAGCTGTGTCTTCCTAATAAATACATGATATGAGTTCTATTCGCATTCAGTAAGCTTGATACGGATAGATAAGCATGATACAGAAGCTTAACCCTACTACAGCTAGCCACATGTCACTATGAATGCCATTGATTAACTTATACGACATACAGGATAAGGTCACAGTAATGTAAATGAATATGATAGCTTAACCAAGTGACTTGATTCACGTAATTAGATATCGTTACATGAGAAGAGATGATACAGGAGCTATATCCATTGATTTAATTAGACAATAATCGTGACAAGATAGGATAGCACTGGTTATAAGCTCATATTGGACATTCATTACTTATGATGCATTATGATTATGGATTCCTTATAGGTGATAGGTAGAAACAGGCAGCAAGCAGCACATACCTTAATGACACAGAGCTATATAGCTATGAACAGCGAGGTATAACAAGAGATTTTCTAGCTTACCTCACCTCTGTGGGCTATGGCTAGTTCAAGATACTAGTATGTTTCAACCAAACTCATTTCTCATATAAAACACGTATTCTCCATATAGAGATGATATCATGACATAACAGCTACTATTCCACCTTAAACGTAGCTGGCAGAAAAACCTGTGAACCTTTCTGGCAATATCAAAAGCACTACCCGAATCAGTTCATTTGCCATGGATGGTGTAATATGCACTGCCCTTTGTGAAAATAGAGGGAGCGGAAAATTATGATTAAACCTCGGGGTACATAATATTTTTACTAAATCATAAAAAGGGGATTTCACTTCACGCAATGGTTCAGTCATACGAGAATGATATCTGCTTTATATCAAAATTAGCAAGTATAAAGACAGCGATCCAAAATATGGAATCTTCAAGAGGATTACTATCACCTTGAAATATAGATGTAAGTAGTTTTTGAAATTTCGAAAACTTTCTGAAAATCTTTGATCCCTTAAAAACATTATGTGCTTCATAGAGTGCAGGCGTTATCAGCATGTTAACCCTCCGGTGATACTTTGTAAAAGCCCTCACAGGTTCCGGCTTCTGTAGCTGACGTGAGGCAGAATATGATTAAAATCTGCCCTGAAGTTAACTCTGAACAAGCTTACACTCTTGAATTTTGGTTAATCTATACATACATTGTTCTGTCAAGCTCAGGTTTTGAAGATTGGATTGTATGAATTGTTGTACATTGAATTGGACTATTCATTCTGCTCACTACAGTGTTACAATTATTGACACAGTGTACCAGAAAATACATAGAGCAAAGGAACTACAACAATATGTGAGCTGTTTGTATCAAGAAGACAAGAATTAATTGGCCAATGCTTTCATGGCATACCTTTATGTTCAGTACTGCTGCCCATGATAGGCATTAACCAGTGTTTGGATTGGGTCAAAACTGTGTAATGAGGGGGTTGATCAATAGACCTGCTTGACCAACATAGTCCCTCTCATGTGTGTTGAGCAGATGTAATAAATAGGCGTTGAATACGAATAAGAGAGGGGTGTTACCATTAGTATTTGATACTGTACTTCAATGATTGAACTAAAGGATACATAAGAGGTATATGACAGAAAATGCAGCTGGTATTAAGTACCCAACCTTGAACCTTAAGCTCAAAACTCTTTGCTAATCTAATTGAAATTCATAGCCTTCATTCAGCCCTCTCCAAAGTATTTGATAGAAAGCAGTCAGCATAGTCATTCAGATCAAACAGTAGTAAAAAAAATGTTTCAAGTGGATATTAAGTCAATTCAACTGATACAAGAGTTCAAAATATTAGTGGCCCGCTTCATTTTCATTGAGTTGCCAATAGTTACAACAACATTTTCCAGTTGCAGGATCAGATCAATCTCTATTTTTACCTAGATTTACATGCTATTTCTCAAGGGCGGAATGACCTTTTGTGCTTTTCAGGCATGTAGATATAAATTAGAACATCACCTGTAATTTTTTTCTCCTTTTCCAAAAAAGCCTTGTCTTCCTCAACAAAAAGAGGATATACTCCTGCCGTTAAACAATAAGGAGCTTTGTTTCTTTTCATTCCAGTAGAAAATAAATGCCCAAAGGAAGAGTAACTACAGGTATAACAGTAGCATGAAGATGGTAATCCAAACCATCAAAACATTCATCAGAGTTGTTTATTTTCAGCCCAACAGAAACTAAAATGCCCAGAAGAAGAGTTCTTATGTTCAAATAATAATAAAGACAAATATAACAATACCATGAAGATGGTATTCCAAGCTTCCAGCAGATATGAACTCGTAGACCAGAGAAAGTCACATCCTACAGAGGATAAAATGTGTCAATCTGTACGCACAATGACATCCGAACTATCCAACAGGAAGCTGCTGTGTACATGGAAATCTCGCAAACTGTATGTAACGTCGGCAACGTCTTCGAGATACTTTTCATACGTGAGTCCTGTTAAGGATGGACACAGTTCGAGCAGTAAACTGTCCTTTAGGATGCATTTGTATTGAACATTTGCGTCGGTTTGGATTGTGCAATTTAATTGCAAACTGCGTCGATATGTAGTTAGTTGTTTGCATGTGGAACAGTTAAGTTGGTCCATGATAACTGTTCCAAACGTATCGGCGGGCAGAGAGCAATTGTTACAGATTATAACAAAGGGTTCTGTATGTATGTTTGCTATAGTGAGCATTCCTTTAACCTGGTCCATGTTTCAGTACAAGCCTAGCGTTAGATATTGTAATAAAAATACTAAGAGGATGTTAAATGAACGTGCGTAATTTAGGAGAACAGGAAATAAAGATTTATAATATATATTCTGTGGAGTATGAGAGGACCTTTGTTGTTGAGGCAGGTAGTTTTCTCAGGTCTGCAAGTACCCTGTCTGAAGTAACGGCTGTAATGAATGTAGATTTGCAAGTGCGTAACGACCCACGTTCTTTGCCTCGGGCAAGATTTCGAAACAGCACCATTGGTGCTTCTTGTTTCAAAATTTGTTGTTGGATTGATTTGAAAATTGGCTTAAATGTACTAAAAAGATGCACCTGCGTTGCAAATTGTACTAGTGTTAAATGTAATTGCTTTTAAGTAAATGGTTACTTAAAATGTATGGATGATTTAAATGTTAAAAAGAATAAATGGTTGAATTTGTATATACCGTGGCTTTGTCTTTTTGAGTTGGGCCGTCCTTGATAGTTAGGACATATTGACCAGCTATTTCTTTCGCTGTTGTTACAAGGCCGGCAACTGTGCCGATTGCAAACGCAGCTGTTGTGCTGGTGAGCTGGTTAATAGTCGTCGTGGGAACAAATCTGTATTCCGTACAGATAGGTGGAATTGGTTCCAAGATGGTCTTCCCATGCAAAACAAGTATACACGGACAGTCTCCATGGTCGTAAACTGTCTTGGCAGAGACCTTGAAATCTGTAATACAGATTCCCTGGCCCACTACAAGTTTCGCTTCAGTAGCAGGAATCAGGCTGTGTGGCACATTTAGCGTAATTGTCATATGCCCTCTACTGTCCACTAGGTCAGCACGTAACAATTCAATTCCGTGGGCTTCGTCGACCAGTGTTTTGTATATTACTAGAACCTGGCCGTGAAAAGTTGTTCCCATTTTCAGCCCTTTTAACTCCTGTATTGTGATTGTTCTGCATAATTGATGCTTGGCTGCTATCTCAGATGTACTTTCCTGTTTCTGCCTGTAAAACAATATTAAAGAATCTGAATTAACATTATGTTTGTACTACAAAACTTGATGTACTTTCCTGTTTCTGCCTGTAGAACAATATTGAAGAATCTGAATTAACATTGTGTTTGTACTACAAAACTTGTAAGAATAGACTTGAAGGTTTTTTAGTTACTTTTTAGCAGTTTCTGAGACGTCACAAGTCTCTGAGAGGGAGCATGTCTCTGGAGCAGGTACTTCTTCGTGCTGTCTTTTCATATTAATTATCTGTTTACCAGTCTCTGATCTGAAAGGCAACAAGGCTCTGGAGGAGTTACTTCTTCGTGCTGTGTTTTCTTATTAGTTATCTGTACAACACGAGTACAAGCTATTAGGTCTACAAGCAAAACTTGTTCCATGTAATAATAAATATGTATTCTATTAGGTCTACAAGCAAAATGTGTTCCATGTAATAATAAATCTGTGCATAACGTTATTCTATGTGTCGTTACATACCTAGATCAGTAAACACAGAGTGTTGCAAGGGAGCTACAAGAAATAGACTTTCAGTATGGCCATTGGAGATTGATATTGCTCGGATAACACAGCATTTGTTTGAACAGGGAAATATGAAGTTTCCTTGAATATGAAGTTTAGCAAATTGGTTATTGATTTGTTCCAAGGGTCATTAGAGCTGTAATAGCGCATAGAATATGTTGTGATCAGACCAATAAGCCCATGTTACATTTATCTCACACGGCTCTGGAGGAGTTACTTCTTCGTGCTGTGTTTTCTTATTAGTTATCTGTACAACACGAGTACAAGCTATTAGGTCTACAAGCAAAACTTGTTCCATGTAATAATAAATATGTATTCTATTAGGTCTACAAGCAAAATGTGTTCCATGTAATAATAAATTTGTGCATAATGTTATTCTATGTGTCGTTACATACCTAGATCAGTAAACACAGAGTGTTGCAAGGGAGCTACAAGAAATAGACTTTCAGTATGGCCATTGGAGATTGATATTGCTCGGATAACACAGCATTTGTTTGAACAGGGAAATATGAAGTTTCCTTGAATATGAAGTTTAGCAAATTGGTTATTGATTTGTTCCAAGGGTCATTAGAGCTGTAATAGCGCATAGAATATGTTGTGATCAGACCAATAAGCCCATGTTACATTTATCTCACACTGTTTCATAGGCAAAGTTGTCCAGATATGGTCTATTACTGTGTTTCGGCGCGGAGATAGTTTGCTTGTTATTTCATGTAAGTTTTCCATTTCCATAAATTGTACAAAGAGTTTGCTACGAGCTGTTTCTTGTTGTATGTCAATGTTCAAATCACCAACAACTAAAAAAACACAGTAAGTATATGTAGTTTGCGACTTTGCTTCCTGAATTATTTGCATTATTGTGGATACTTGTTCAAATGGTGCTGCATAAATGTTCATTAAACAAATTGGTCGTCGGAAGTACATGTCAATTAGGCTAAGCTCTGTTTTGTTCTTGCAAAATGTCTTTCTTGCTCTAATAGGTATTTTTTTGTTTATGCAAGTAAGAACTCCATGTGTAGAATGTGCAGCCGCAAAATTGAATGATAAGAATTCTTTGACTACTGGTGGAGTGTACAAATGAGTTTCTTGAAAACATAGAATCATGTTGTCCATTAAGTCATTGTGATGAATCACGTCACTAAGATGTGCACGTAGACTACGTGTGTTCAGGCTTGCAATCGATAAAACATCCTTGTTAACAGATTTCTTCTTTGCGAATTCTAGTTTCCATGCACCAGTTGTTTCTAGCCGTGCCATCTCATTGATTATTTTGTTTTTGACATGGAAGTTTTGTTGTGTCAATTTGTTAATCAAGTATAGTGAGTCAATAGTTCGAACACGTGATAATGCAGTGTAGACTAGACCATGTTTTGTGACACCAGTTGGGTCAAATGCAAGTTGATCCAATGTCAACCCTTGTGTCCGGTGTATTGTCCGGGCACAGGCTAATTGGATTGGAAATTGTTTTCGAATTGTAATTTGTAATTTGTTCCGAGACATTGCTAGCGATTTTGCTATTCGAAAGATTGGTGTCCAATTTGGCATTATGTTTATGTCGTATAGTTGTTTGAAGTTGCTTCTTTGTTGTTTCCCAATTTCTGGGTCTGAAAAATCTATCCAGACAATGTCAGGCCTATTGTTATTAGATGAATAGGATTTGAAAATCCCTTCAGCACCATTTACTAATCCATTGTTTGTATTGTAATTTCCTGCATATAGTTCAACTAACATGTTCTGTTTAACTGTAATTGTTGATGGCAGTGAGATTGTTTTATCAAAAGCAAAATAACTCGACCCAGGAAGCTCGTAGTTGTCAATTGCAACGAGCATTATTTGTTCCCCCTTTGTTAGGGAAAGCATTTTCACATTGTGAATATGGACATCTTTGTTGCGATAGAAAATGTGTGGGAAAACTGGGCTTGAAGGTGGGACCCTATAGCAGTTGTTGTTTACATAAGCAATATATTCATCTGTTTGCATGTTTAATCTCATCCTATTTAGTACATCAATGAACAATGGGTCTTTTTGGCGCATGGCTGTGTGCAGTTGATAACATTTTATTTTCTCTGGCCAGAAGTCATATGGAATTGTGTTTTTGTTGATTTTTGGGTTTTCAAAGATCAGGGAGTCTCTGACTGGGTTTGCCTGGTAAAGATCGCCGGAGAATATCGTGTCAACATTGCCAAAGTATGAAGTTGGTGTGTGTAAGATTTGTCGCAGGCGCTTATCAATTTGATATAGTGTTGTTGCACCAACGAGCGATGCCTCATCTATGAGGAGGACACACAATTGTTGGAAATGCTTTGATAATGTGTCCAATTTTTCATTGTTTAGTGAGGGGCAATCTGCTTTGTTAAAGGGAAAATAGAATGCAGAATGCAATGTGACACCACCAGCATTGAAGGCAGCTTTGCCCGTGTATGCAGCGATTATTCCTATTAGTTGTGATGGGTTATAAGGCAATGCCACATTGTGTATGCGTACTAAGGATTGGAAGATTGCCTTGGCTGTGTGTGTCTTGCCTGTTCCTGCACCTCCTGTTAATAACAGGTAGATTAGCTCGTCTGGTCTGTACAATTTCCTTGTTATAACATCAGTAACTATGCTTGCTTGTTCAGTGTTTAATTGTCGCATTAATTCATAGTACTCTACGTCTTCAAGTATACGTGGTTGTTTCACGATTTCATATGGCCTTGTAGATGGTAAAGCAAACTTTTTGCTATCTTGCAAATGTCCCAAGTCATTTTGGAAGTCGTAGTTTTCATATTTGTCATCTATCGATTTGTTAAATGTTATAGTTTCTGTTTCATTTGATTTCAAACTATTTATGTCAAATATTTCTCCAGTTTCTGTTTCTACTGTGTGCATTGCGTCATCTATGTCACCCCATGTAGTTGTTGTAGCAAATTTGAACTTTTGTTCATTTTGCTTGACTATTTCTTCGACCGCAACATATGCAGCTTGCCAACTTGTGTGATGTTGCTTAATTGCAGTTTCACTTCCTCGATAAGGATAGTATAACATCAATTGCTCTCTACAGTGATTTTCAATGTCCTTGTATTTGTTATATCTAACAGATCGAATGACACATGGTCTACTTGATTTTCTGCGTTCTTGTCCTTTCTTTGTATAGCTAGATGCAAATTCTGCTAAGCAGACATGTTCAATAGCAGTAGGTCGGAGAGCATAGTAGTCAGTAATTGATGGGCACATTATGTCTTCTGAGTCATCTGCTTCCTTCTGCAGATCTTTTTGTCTTTTAAGAACAAATGCACGATCATCGACAGGAGATGTGTTAATAAATACACATTTCCGTGAACTGGAGTTTAGTGGGAGTGATAACACAATATGCACTGCTTGTTGTGCAGACATTTGTTGCAAGTTGACCAAAGCTTTCCCTAAAGAACTAATGGTATCTAGGATATCAGATTTTGTTTTCACATGATTGTCGCGTATGTTTTTAAATGTTCTTGTGAGTGTTTTATCTTCTTTTGTCATATAAGAACTGCAATACATTGCAGCTGCATATGAATCAAGTACAAATTGGGAATCAGTGTTTGCAATCCAAATTCCTGGAATATGTTTAGCGAAGTTGTTTGTCCAGGTGTCAACTGGGTTCCTTTGCAATAAGAGTGTTGTTCGATTTAGTGTACATTGGATAGCATGTATGTATTCATTGTGTGCTAGTCCAAGGTTGGCTAAAAAGCTATCAAATGTATCATTCTCACTGTATCTTGTATTGTTTATTGCTTCGAAGATTAGCTTTGCATGTGCTTTTGTTTTATCACTATCGAATTCAAGAGGCTCAATTATCTTTGTTACTTTCATTGGCGGTACTGGGAAATTAAATCTGAAATTAGAATTTGCACGCTTCCTACAACTTTTTGTGTGACAATGGTGTTGTAGAACTCTAAGTTCACTTGCAAGTAACAGTGAATTAGTTGACAAGTAATTGTCAACGAATTCTTCGACTTCAATATTTGTATTTTGACCATAGATTGGTGCAGATTTTATCCATAGTAAGCCATGTTCATGTTCACTGCCCCGGTTTTGGAATTCAGTTACATAGAAGTGGTCAGTGAGCTCTCCATAATACTTGTGATCATGAGATATCAATTGATGTAATGCATCCCTCCTAGATCTATAGTAATGTACACAAGTAACAGGGTCGTTTCTTATTAATGAGCTAGGTTCATTTTCATCAAGTTCACCTGTGTTTGGTCTTCTAGTGTTTTGTTTTATGTGTCTCAATGCATGCATTAAAGGATCCCAAAGATGCTCCGCACTGCTAAACGAAACAAAGAAAGTGGGCGGCCCTAGTTGTCGTATCATTGCATAGAGTTTGTTCCGTATTTGCTGGTGGTAGTCAGGTGAGGTACGAATTGTTTTTAGGTCCATGTACCCAATGTCAGAATTTAAAATACGATCTAGGTTTGGTTTTGACTTAACGTCTTTTGCAACTAGTTTTCTACCTTTCAACTGCCCTTTTCTAATTCTAATCCACATTGTATTCAACACCTGATTTATGATAATGTGAATTGCTTTATAGAACAGGTTTGTAGTATGATAAGCAAAATCGTGGCTTTTATGCAGCACTTCCCAGTGGCAAATCTTTTGATATGTAAAGTTTTTGGAGATGTCAGCTGGGCGTTTGTTGCCATAGAAAAGCGATGGGAAACTCATTTCTTCTGAGTACTTATCTTTGAAGATTCCTAATGGCATGTATCCAGCAGCAGGTGCAATGTTAATTTGTTTATTTACAAGGTCATGGATGGTGTGTGCATCAATGAATCCATGGACCAATGTTTTTGTCGTTGGTTCATCGTTGTCTACGTTATCGTCTTCGCTATCTTCAGCGTCACTTGAACTTTCATAAGCTTCTTGGTTTTGTAGGAATGCCTCTTTCCAATTGTCATTTACGGTAGCGTTCTCGAGCTTGTAAAGCATCCTTTTGCATAATTGTTTTAATGTTTTCATCACTTTGTGAACTCGAACTCGACCAAATGCATAAGCACTTTTGAATCTTAAACTCTTTTTGAGAACAACGGCAACCGTGTCAGTGTCTTTTATAGTTCTAGGCAATGCAGATTGGATTCTGGAAATGTTAGTGGGGACATTGATGACTCCTCCAGTTAAGCCCAGTTGCGACTTCTTATGTCGATGGCCCATTTCTTTTATTTGCAACAAGGGCAATCTTAATGCGACTAGTCTTTCCTCTAGTTCAGTGAGGTCTCTCAGTGTTATAGTGCCATTGTTTCTTCTTATGTGTTCAGGGACTGCATATTTAGCAATTGTTTCATGTTCAATTGCTTTTTTGCAATGTTTACAAATGTAGCAATTTTCAACACGAGATTTAACATTCTCGAAACTAGTTGATTGTTTCCTAATCTTATTTTGTTTTGCTTGACATTCTTGTTTCACAAAGCAGATGTCTCTTTTGAAAAAAGTTGTTTCACATGATGAACAATTGAAAATAGGTGTGTCACTTACTTGTCTTTGATATATTTGATCAAACTCTGATAATTCTGGTAATTTGTCCATTGATCTTGATTGAATCGAGAGGTCGGATTCTCCTGATTTCTTTGATTGTGCTGAACGATCCTTTGATGTTGTTGCAAATCGATTGTAGTCCATGTTTTCTATGACTATTTCTTGTTTCATTGTTGTTGTGTTGAATGCAAGTCTTATTTTCTCCGTTTTCGATTTTGTCCGGATAATTCCTTTAAGCAAATGCAAAGATAAGATTTTTGTCTCTTTGCCTAATGAGCAAGGGATTACAATTCCCGTTTGTGCGTTGTTTCCAATTTGTTTTTTCAAGTTTCTAAGTGATCGGAATCTCAGTGTCTTGAATTTTACTTGGTTCGTTGATCGCGCTGATAGATCCGTTGATCTTCCTGCAGATGGGCAGTAGTCCATGTTTTCTATGACTATTTCTTGTTTCATTATTGTTGTGTTGAAGACAAGTCTTATATTCTGTGTTTTCAATTTTTCCCGAATGATGCCTTTAAGCAAACGCAAAGATAGACTTTTTGATTGTTTGTCTGATCGACAACAAGTTACAATTTCTGTTTGTCTGTTGGTTCTAATATGTTCTTTCAAGTTTCTAAGTGATCGGAACCTCCGTGTGTCACTAACATCTTTTGTGTGCGGCGTGTCACAAATATCTTCTGTGTTGTTTAGAATTACTTGTTGTTCCATTGTACTTCTGTTATATTAAATGCCTATGTTTTGCCTTTTCGGATTTTCCTGAGCAATGTCCTTAAGCACATGCTTGTTTAAGTGTCAAGGTGATTTGAATTTAGCTTCAATTGGTTGACATTTTGTCTCAGGTTGTGGTTCAATATTGTTCTTTGAGGTATCGGCTTGTTGTTGGAAGGTACAACCAATTGTAGGCTGCCTATGAACCAAAGGCTCGAAGTGCCCATTCAAAGGATCATCGTCATGGAACAGTATGTCACGAGTATTTGTTGTAATACCTGAATTGAAGTGCAAATACAGTCTCATCTTTGTTTTGGACCAAACCCTAATTGGAATTTTCAACCAGTTTGACAGCCAATGGATGCAGAAAATATCTCCCCATAGACCTCTAAATGCTGGGGGTATATTGTTTGAGGCAAATTTAGCCATTTTGTCTAAATAGATTTCACGGTTTCTAATGTTATGCATTTCTTTCAGTGAGGCTTCATGCAGTTCATGTTCATAAGACCAAATTGCCTCACTATCTTGTTTTTTGAGACAGTTTCTAAAATATTCTATTGTTCCTTTCCTTAGCTCCACTGATGTGTATCGGAAATCTAGCAAAAGTTCTAAACTATCGAATAAACAGTCTCCAATTTGATATGAGAAATTGTCGACACGAAATAAGTCATGCCTTTGCAATACCAATTGCAACTTGTGTTTATCAGACATAGGTGTGTCACAAACATCTTCTGTGTTGTCTAGAACTACTTGTTGTTCCATTGTACTTCTATTGTATTGAATGCCTATGTTTTGCCTTTTCTGATTCTTCTGAGCAATGTCCTTAAGCACATGCTTGTTTAAGTGACAAGGTGCATGTAATTTAGCTTTGATTGATTGAAATTTTGTCTCAGGCTGTGGTTCGATATTGTTCTTTGACGTATCGGCTTGTTGTTGGAAGGTACAACCAATTGTAGGCTGCCTATGAACCAAAGGCTCGAAGTGCCCATTCAAAGGGTCCTCGTCATGGAACAGTATGTCACAAGTATTTGTTGTAATACTTGAATTGAAGTGCAAATACACTCGCATCTTTGTTTTGGACCAAAGCCTAATTGGAACTTTCAACCAGTTTGACAGCCAATGGACGCAGAAAATATCTCCCCACAGACCTCTAGATGCTAGGGGTGTATTGTTTGAGGCAGATCTAGCCATTTTGTCTAAATAGACTTCACGGTTGCTAATGTTATGCATTTCTTTAAGTGAGGCTTCATGCAGTTCATGTTCATAAGACAAAATTGCCTCACTATCTTGTTTTTTGAGACAGACTCTAAAATATTCTATTGTTCCTTTCCTTAGCTCCACTGATGTGTATCGGAATTCTAGCAAAAGTTCTAAACTATCGAATAGGCAGTCTCCAATTAGATATGAGAAATTGTCCACACGAAATAAGTGATGCTTTTGCAATACTAATTGCAACTTGTGTTTATCAGACATAGAAGACATGATGACCACTAAGTGTTTGATGCAATATTATGTTTACTGATGTAATGCAGTTACAACCAGAGAATCATAATAACAAGTTGAACAATGAAAATGATTATAGAACATGAAGTGATTATGTGCACCTTTGGGACCGCAAATGTCTGCTAAGCTGCGGAGACTCCTTATGTCAGGTAGCATCCACTGCGCAGGTCTGATACTGAAGTTCGAAATATGACTGCCAAGATAAAGAAGAACGTAAACCCATTGATGTAATGCAATTACAACCGCAGAATCATAATAGCAAGTTGAACAATGAAGTGATTGTGTGCACCTTTGCGACCAAGTTCAAAATATGACTGCCAAGTAGGATCAGTCAGTGTAAATCCATTGATCAATCTATATCAACCCAATGCCCTTGTTTTTGCTAATTATGCAAGTACATGCAATGTCACATAACTTGGAAAGGCAAATCAAACAAACTAAAAGCAATGTAATGTCAGTAGTACCAGTCCCTACTGTAGGTTAGGATCAGTCAGTGTAAATCCATTGATCAATCTATATGAACCCAATGCCCTTGTTTTTGCTAATTATGCAAGTAAATGCAATGTCACAAAACTTGGAAAGGCAAATCAAACAAACTAAAAGCAATGTAATGTCAGTAGCACCATCAAATTTGACACTGGTTGGAAGCTTTTGATGCAATGGAGCAAGCCACACCAAATTGTTACAGGTATATTGTTTCTCTTTCTTATGCTGGCATTTAAGACAAAAGAAAATGACTTATTCCGCTAAGCTACTGCATCAGCAAAGTTGTTTCTCTTTCTTATGCTGGCATTTAAGACAAAAGAAAATGACTTATTTCGCTAAGCTACTGCATCAGCAAAGTAATCCCTCTGCAAGTCCCCAGTGTTTGCCCCTGGTATTTTGACATGCACAAGTTCTCCAAGCTGGCCAAATAATTATCTCATCATTTCATCTGTCACAGTGGGCTTAAGACGTCCGAAAGACATGTAGAATAAGAATATCAAGTGATAAATTCCTTTAAAAAAATGAAAGCATATAAAGAAAAACAAAAACAGAGGGACACAGTTGTATTATTTCGATCATTATATGATGCAACTTCTTGAGGACAAACTGCCGCTGCCGCAAACAAATCACTTGTGAGAGGGTATACGACATATATAGAAGAAATAAAGAACGAAATGAATAGGCATATGCTTATGCACAAAGAAGAATACATATATCCATTTGCGTATATGAGCTAAATAATGCATAAGATCTGAATACCAATCAGCATACAAAGATACACACAAACACAACAAACACTATTTGGTCCCTAGCTACAGATCTCATCTATGGATAATGAACTCAGAATATAAGATATTTTGGAAGTTTGAAGGACATTTCCCAGCCTACGCTTGCATTGACACTTCTCAAGACTTCGCCAAAGAGAGAAACCATATCATCAGAAATCACTTAGAAATTAAAACCACAGGTTCACACACTAAAGTACATCCTGCATGGCAGTGGGCCTTATGAACTCGCATGTGCAAGGAATGTGACTATGTTTATTGAAGCTATGGATAACAATAAAGCTGCTCATAAGCACTCAACCAAGGGCTTTGGGCAATGAAGAAAACAAGGGAGCTGTTTCGATTCAAAGATATATCCTGAACTCTTATTACAAACTACCCATGGATTTAGAGGATAACAATATATGGAGATTGATGTCATTAGAAGACATTTGCCAAACTGATTGATTTTGACATCCACCTTAACCTCTAATATAGAGATCTGTAGCCATATGACCACAATTTATGACTTGATTTGCAGGCAGGCAATCGGAACATCAAATTCCAGGCTCAAATTAACATAGTAAATCTACCTCACTATGAAATTGAGAACTCGTTTCAGGGAACTGAGTTCATATGCCTATAATGCAGAACGAAAGCAATGTTTATCAACAAATAACAACCTGATTGCAAAAACCGAGATGGTGGTTTCACTTAAAAGGTCTATCCTGTCCCCATAGGTGTACAGCATGCAACCACTTCCTCCAAGCTCGTTTCGGGCGGGAAACTCCTATTAACTACTGGATACTGATGTAATAGCCAAAGAAAAGAGCGATAACTACAAAAAAGGAATTTGTTTTGGAAAATCTAACATCCACAAAGCAAATTTGAAAAAAATACAATACCCACATAGTAAATCTGGGAATAAGCTATACCCAGGACACAGATTTTTTCGATTTTTGCCATAAAAATTGCACCCACAAAGGAAAAATAATACAATGCCAACTCACCAGCACGAGATAGCCTGTTACGCCGAACGCCCAAGAGCAGAGATCCTAGTCTTGAGTGTTTAAGAGAGCTAAGTACAATTGGATAGTCACATGCAAAGGTGTTTCACCAGAAAAAACAGAGTGCTAATTGCCATATTGGACCGCAAGTTGCACAATGTATAGACCTTAGAGCCAAGAGAGAGATTAAAAAGAAAAAGAAAAAATGTTCTACAGGGGCAGATGTAGGCAAGCAAGAGAAAAAAATTCAGCTCTACAAGGACAGTTGAAAAGACACTATAACTCAAAAACCTGATTGACATTATGGACAGATAGCGTACATTTTGTGATCACATTGTCCGTTGGCTCCAAGCTGGCCAAATAATTATCTCAGCATTTCATCTGTCACAGTGGGCTTAAGATGTCCGAAAGACATGTAGAATAAGAATATCAAGTGATAAATTCCTTTAAAAAAATGAAAGCATATAAAGAAAAACAAAAACAGAGGGACACAGTTGTATTATTTCGATCATTATATGATGCAACTACTTGAGGACAAACTGCCGCTGCCGCAAACAAATCACTTGTGAGGGGGTATACGAGATATATAGAAGAAATAAAGAACGCAACGAACAAAGATCTGAATATGAGCTAAATAATGCATAAGATCTGAATACCAATCAGCATACAAAGATACACACAAACACAACAAACACTATTTTGTCCCTAGCTACAGATTTCATCTATGGATAATGAACTCAGAATATAAGATATTTTGGAAGTTTGAAGGACATTTCCCAGCCTACGCTTGCATTGACACTTCTTAAGACTTCGCCAAAGAGAGAAACCATATCATCAGAAATCACTTAGAAATTAAAACCACAGGTTCACACACTAAGGTACATCCTGCATGGCAGTGGGCCTTATGAACTCGCATGTGCAAGGAATGTGACTATGTTTATTGAAGCTATGGATAACAATAAAGCTGCTCATAAGCACTCAACCAAGGGCTTTGGGAAATGAAGAAAACAAGGGAGTTGTTTCGATTCGAAGATATATTCTGAACTCTTATTACAAACTACCCATGGATTTAGAGGATAACAATATATGGAGATTGATGTCATTAGAAGACATTTGCCAAACTGTTTGATTTTGACATCCACCTTAACCTCTAATATAGAGATCTGTAGCCATATGCCCACAATTTATGACTTGATTTGCAGGCAGGCAATCGGAACATCAAATTCCAGGCTCAAATTAACATAGTAAATCTACCTCACTATGAAATTGAGAACTCGTTTCAGAGAACTGAGTTCATATGCCTATAATGCAAAACGAAAGCAATGTTTATCAACAAATAACAACCTGATTGCAAAAACCGAGATGGTGGTTTCACTTAAAAGGTCTATCCTGTCCCCATAGGTGTACAGCATGCAACCACTTCCTCCAAGCTCGTTTCGGGCGGGAAACTCCTATTAACTACTGGATACTGATGTAATAGCCAAAGAAAAGAGCGATAACTACAAAAAAGGAATTTGTTTTGGAAAATCTAACATCCACAAAGCAAATTTGAAAAAAATACAATACCCACGTAGTAAATCTGGGAATAAGCTATACCCAGGACACAGATTTTTTCGATTTTTGCCATAAAAATTGCACCCACAAAGGAAAAATAATACAATGCCGACTCACCAGCACGAGATAGCCTGTTAGGCCGAACGCCCAAGAGCAGAGATCCTAGTCTTGAGTGTTTAAGAGAGCTAAGTACAATTGGATAGTCACATGCAAAGGTGTTTCACCAGAAAAAACAGAGTGCTAATTGCCATATTGGACCGCAAGTTGCACAATGTATAGACCTTAGAGCCAAGAGAGAGATTAAAAAGAAAAAGAAAAAATGTTCTACAGGGGCAGATGTAGGCAAGCAAGAGAAAAAAATTGAGCTCTACAAGGACAGTTGAAAAGACACTATAACTCAAAAACCTGATTGACATTATGGACAGATAGTGTACATTTTGTGATCACATTGTCCGTTGGTTCTTGTATACAGTCTAAGGGAAGAAGAGAGAATCACACGGTATTTTGTTATTGACTGGATTGCCATTGTGTTTCTAGCTAGTTGTGTGCAGGTTCGAACTAAGAGAAGGCTCACTACTAGGAGAAGACAGAAATCCTTATATGGCACTGGACAGAGAGCTAGTTTCCTTTCTAAACACATCAAATAAGAAGCTTGAGAACAGAGCCCAAAGAAGACTTCCACAAGGACTTATGTTGGTGAAGCGAGTGGGCTATAACTCACTCATTTACAGATCACTGGTGGAACACAAAGCCACAATGGTGTCATAAAATCCGACTGCATTTTTGACTGCTCTGTTCTTGTATACAGTCTAAGGGAAGAAGAGAGAATCACACAGTATTTTGTTATTGACTAGATTGCCATTGTGTTTATAGCTAGTTGTGTGCAGGTTCGAACTAAGAGAAGGCTCACTACTAGGAAAAGAACAAGCTGTAACCTCCAAACCACACTGCCTTACCAGTTAACAACTTCTTTAATCCCTTTTCCCATTAGTAAATTCATAAATATCTGCCTTGGTAAAAGTAAACTGTAATGAACTACTACACATATTTTAGAACATTATAGCCTCCAGAAATAAGTATATAAAAGAATTCAGACTATAAAGCATAGTCTGCTGTTGGAGTAAAAACAAGGAGACAATCAGTGAAAATTATTGGCCACTCAAACAAAACCATCATATACACAAGTTAAATCTGAAGGAGTAAATAAAACTGACAGGAAGGGAGTATACCTCTGCTGTCTTTTCAGTCTCTTGAATAAGAGAAGTCCATGCATTAAAATCTGCTGAGTTTGCCCTTACTATGCTCCATAACCTTTCTTCTTTAGTAGAGATGGCTGCCAAAAGAAAGTAAAAATATATCAGCTATAATATATAGAGATTCAAGAACGTCACTTAATAAGAAAATTATGCATGCTCTTGTTCTATGTTTGAAGATAATATTACGCATATCCTTCCTATGTAAGCTAACATCAGCCTACCTAAAACTCTATGTCCTCTCTAATTTGACATCTATTATCTACAAGACAAAAGCAACATCATACAACAAGGCAAAATCCATCCCAAGGGGCGAGATAGCCTGTTAGGCCGAACGCCCAAGAGCAGAGATCCTAGTCTTCAGTGTTTAAGAGAGCTAAGTACAATTGGATAGTCACATGCAAAGGTGTTTCACCAGAAAAAACAGAGTGCTAATTGCCATATTGGACCGCAGGTTGCACAATGTATAGACCTTAGAGCCAAGAGAGAGATTAAAAAGAAAAAGAAAAAATGTTCTACAGGGGCAGATGTAGGGAAGCAAGAGAAAAAAATTGAGCTCTACAAGGACAGTTGAAGACAGGCCTTGGAGCAAACCGGTAGGCCTTGGAGCCCCCTATGGACACTTGCTTTAGTCTTAGCCTTCTTGGTCCAGCAGAGAAACTCACCTTAAGAGAGTCTCCATTGGAGGTTAGGAAAACAGAAGGTAAGGTATGGAAGGTAAAGAAGGGTTTGTTAACTACGGTACTCTCTGAGTTCGCCTAGCTGAATTAGCTATGGCATGCATTGCCCAAAAATAATGTGGTAATGGATTAAATAATAATAATCCATGAAACAAGATTTGGTTGTCATTTTGCCAAACAGTGAGGGGGCCTTTTACATCCTTCTTTGTGTTCTATCTTTGGCTCATGGATGCCTAGTGTTACAACTTGACACAATCAAATAAACAAATATTTATTTCTAAATGTACAATATATTTCAGTTTACTTACTGCATTTTGAGGTTGAACACTCTTGAAGATATGTAAATTTTTCACGATGAAAATTATAACATGTAATTTTTTTAATGGTTAATCAACAACAATTGAAAAACAAAGGCATGCAGTCAGTCCCTGGCAAGAAACAGAGCTTCAAAAGGAAAAAGTTGGATGTTACATGGCATATAATGCACTAAGGACAATAAGGGGGAAGAGTATCACAACTAAAATCCCAAACGATCTTGTAAATGTACATGTATTACTTAAGCTGATGAGCCAGTGCAAAATAAGCTGGTGAGCCAAGTTCCATTGAGGCCTGGGTGCCTATGTGTATAAAATGTGTTAGGCTAATGGGACAGAGTATTTATGAATTTTAAAGGCCAAAGTCCCTATGTTATCAAGCCAGAGACAGCGTGGTAAAACACCAGTGAGCCTAACAAACAATGTAAATGTACTAGAATTAACACAATAACACCATGGTGAGCCTAACAAACAATGTAAATGTACTGAGATTAACACCATGGCTGTAAAATGAGACAAAAAGAAGAGGGCTAAAAGTCCACAACTGGAAAAGCGTCTTGAAAAATTATAATATACCATGAAAAATATAAAGCAAAGTGTACCATGCCTATAAAAAGTGGTTCTCCCATTCAGAGAGACATACCATGAAAAATATAAAGCAAAGTGTACCATGATTATAGAAAGTGGTTCTTCCATTCAGAGAGATATGGATCGTTGCAACCAAGTGTCCTGTGAAGTCCTAAAAGGTATCTAAAAGCCCCTGAAGACAGTAGCCGAGTTAGTCACCCTAAAACTAGTGGCACAGCCTGAAGAACTACAAGTGCAAAAAAGAGGTAAACTATTAAGAAGAATGATTAAAAAATAATTACTATATTCCTTAACCAAGTGAAACGCCTGTAAATAAAGGCTAGCAAACCCTCTTCCTGCTTTATGTTCACCCCAGAATTGGAAAATAACAGATGTCTATACCCTAATACTGTTGAACTACACAGAGCAATCAGTTTCCTCACCATTCATCCTACCACTACCCCAACATAAATTTGACTTGGGGTTTCTTCCATGACCTCTATGTTAAGCTAACCTAATTTAACTTGCATCAACGTTCAGGAAGGTTATATTAATCAAAATTGTGGACATCATCTTAGTATTGAAGATAGTGGCAATTTTTAGAATTGTTAGCACCTTACGTCAATCAATCGCACAAAATGAATCTACCTTGGAATTACAGTGACAAAAATTCACCTCAAAATGATCAATGGTTACCATGCTACTTTCTGAAAATACAAGCAATGGGGGATAATGACACCGCAGAGCATATGCTAGACGTAGGCAAAGCCTTAATGACAAAACTATTTCACATAGCCGTTAACCCTCGTAAAGATAGGGGAGTTGCTGCTGCTCATGGAGAGCCACAGGCATTCAAGGATAAGTACAGATGGGCAAGTCTGTTCTTATCTAACTTATGAAGTTATTAAGACACGGACATTAACTTAAGCAAAATTCTAGACGGATGCAGAGATTAGGGATGTGAATCTACACTGTAGGCTGAGAGATACATGCTGTCTAATCAGCAAAGAAATCCAACAATTAAGAATCTACAAGCAGGCTAGACGGATGCAGAGATTAGGGATGTGAATCTACACTGTAGGCCGAGAGATACATGCTGTCTAATCAGCAAATAAATCCAACAATTAAGAACCAGAATCTACATTAAAAAAGAAACGCATGCAGTTACATAACCAGGAAGCTCAGGAATGAGAACATAAAGAGTACCTGAAATAAACCAGTGTAGTGGACCCGAAGCGAAATAACATACCATGAAAGAATAGTAGACTGCTCCGTACCCCCGACCCGCATAAATAAGTGTCTCCCCTACTAGCTCACTCGAGAAATCAGCCTACTATGTCGATTACGTTACACGTAGTGGGCGCTACATGCATAATGTCACCTGGAATGAAATGTGTACACAAGACAGGTACAAATGGCCTAAATTACCTTAACCCCCATCAAATCAGCCTAGCTGAGGGCGCAACAGATGTTGAGGATATCGCCTGAATCACCTTAACCCCCATCAAATCAGCCTAGGTGATGGCCCAACAGATGGTGAGGATATGGCCTGAATTACCTTAACCCCCGTCAAATCAGCTTAGCTGATGGCCCAATGAAAATACCTTCGGAATTTCTTATAATGCCAAGCTAGAGCTACTCCCACGTAAGACGAAGTTAAGCAGATCATCCTCCAGAGGAAAGGCCTTCTATCCGTCCCCTCTAAGTCTTCCTTCTCAACCCGGCCTCTAAGGATAAGCGAGGCTGCATGGGACATTACAAGCCCCTCTCTCTCTGAATGTCTCATCTTCCTCAAAAGCAGCAAGCAGCTCCACTAATCGGCTTTCATTTCACTTGTGTTCTTTCGGTTCGCTGTGCGCTGTAGGTGGCCCTATCTGTGTATGCGCTTCTTCCTTCAGAAAATAGGGTCCGACAGAGAAGCCATACCCCTGAGCAAACAAGCTCAAGAAGCCCGTCCGCACTGTATTCCCCTGAATAAGGGTTTGTAAAAGGATCCCCCCACCCTTCTTCAGAAAATAGCGCTCCTCGCCCCTCTTATGGTCCGTCGCTTACTTTCAGTTGCGCTCCGGCCCAACCCTATCCTCCCCTGGTTCGGGGCATCTCAATCTGGAACTATAGGATCTGAACCTGCTCCCTAGAATATTGTGATTATACCTGTATAGAGATTCGTTTCATTCTGTGCATGCTCCTACCTTTACCATTGCACCTGCCTCTGCTCCCATTGCCTCTGGTTCTATAAAAACAAGATCAACGCCCGGCTTGTGGTAATTTCCAATGTTTCCATCCGTTCGAGATGTAGTTGTAGTAGCCAGTTCCATTATAGCCCAAAAAGGAGCGGTGTTGAATATTACCCAACCAGTAGGGAAGCGGTAGGGTCAAACCCCATTAGCTAAAGCTCATAACAGCATCTCCTTCCCTTCCTTGGTTCGTCGCTTACTTTCAGTTGCGCTCCGGCCCGGCCCTATCCTCCCCTGGTTCGGGGCATCTCAATCTGGAACTATAGGATCTGAACCTGCTCCCTGGAATATTGTGATTATACCTGTATAGAGATTCGTTTCATTCTGTGCATGCTCCTACCTTTACCATTGCACCTGCCTCTGCTCCCATTGCCTCTGGTTCTATAAAAACAAGATCAACGCCCGGCTCGTGGTAATTTCCAATGTTTCCATCCGTTCGAGATGTAGTTGTAGTAGCCAGTTCCATTATAGCCCAAAAAACCAGTAGGGAAGCGGTAGGGTCAAACCCCATTAGCTAAAGCTCATAACAGCATCTCCTTCCCTTCCTTGGTTCATAGTCGCAGTTATTCAGCCTTTCATTTGGTCGAAGTTTCATTGGGAGCTAGTGAGACCTCATTGGGCTCTTCTTTGCTCTTTCTTTCACACTTCAGCACCATTAGCTTTCGCTCTTTCTTTCCACCACCATACCCGTTCCGATTAGGTGGAAGAGTAACCTTCCGTCCCGTTGAGTGTTCATTAGCAGCCATGAGCTCCAGCGATTAACAACATTTGAACCATTAGCTTTCGCTCATCCGCTTTTGGCTATTCCTAAATGGTCCTGTTTATCAGTAGCAGGACCGGGACGAGCAGAACCAGAAGTTGTTGCTGCATCAGAAGCCATACCCGCAAACAAGCTCAAGAAGCCCGTCCGCACTGTCGATCCAGCACCAAAAGCCCGAGGCGGCAAGAACATAGGCGGTAGGCGGTGGTTCATGACACCTCCCGCCATGCACGGACACCTGCACACCTGCAGCACCAACACCCGTTAACATCAAACCTTAGCATACCCTGCAAACAAAACAAAACACCCGTTAGCATACCCTGCAAACAAATTAATGTTAACATTAATATGAAACCGTGACGGTTAACGATAATGAACAGGTCGCAAAACGCAAATTAGGCTATGCTCCAGCCTCTTCCGCCTCGGGAAGAGGCCAAATAACATGGCAAAGCCTCAACCCGCAATAAACTTTGGTTATTTCTGCACATCCCCGCACAGCACCTTCCGAAACTTTATTATAAACGCCGAATAACACCGCAGGAAAACTGCAAACTAATGCTAACTCAAATCTGACTGATTACTATAGTCCCTGCCGGATGCCAGATGGCAGGGACTAATAAGACTATAATAAAAATAATTATCAAATGATGGTATATCAAAAACACAATCATTGTAGTTACTTGTTTGTTTGTTGTGTTTGTATAATGTTAAAATACATGTGGTACATTGGTTTCAATAATCATAAGCATTGACGTCATTAATCTCAAGTATGATGCAACATTGATATCCATTAAGACCAAATGCAAAGTGATCCAATTCATTGATATTAGTGATTTATCAATGGGATATACAATTTGGATGGGTTGGGTAGTTTATGAAGTATAGACTTTTGGGTTTTACAAACTCACTGGATGTCATAGTATGTACAGTGATATAATGAAAATTTTGGATCTTGGTTTGAAGACCTAGAGATTTTAACTATACAATGGGATGCGTTAAAAAGGATGTGGTAGGTTACTTCTTGGTTTACAAAGATTTCAGGTAAGTATTTTTTCCCTTTTCATTTGTGCTTTTTTGTTCTTTCAATGGTATAAACTCTTTCCCATCTCTTTTTATTATCTTTCATATTAAAAGAAAAAAGAATCCTCTTTGAAGGATTCGTTGGTCCCCTTTATTAGTGGGGTTGTTGGGACTAGTTTGAATTTTCTGGAAACATTATCTATACTTATTCCTTTCTCATCCAACTCCTCTATTTCTAGTGGAAGGGACTCGTATTTTCTTAGGCCTCGCACAAATCCTAAGATGTCGGGAGGGAGGTGTGTATGACTTTCCCTCATATATGGATCCTGTAAAGTTTGGATGCAAATATGTTATATGCTTAGCAAAATACATGGAATCGAGGGAAATAAATCAAGGTCGAAAAGGCATTTTATCAGGGGTTCTTAATGCTTGAAAATCCCCATCAAGTGTTTCTCCATGAAAATAATGTATATGAATGTTAAAGGGATAGGAGGGAGGCCCACAATCTTCAAGAAATTGATTCAGATGTTAGAGAATGATTGATTCAAATCTTATGGACATTGTTTTTCTCTAAGAAACCATGGAGTGTGTCAATTCTATTATTAGTGCATTATGTAAGAACTTCAAGGGCTTGCAATTTGTGGGCCTGGATTCATTTGGGTTTTCAGGGGGTTTAATTTTGGGATTTTGGGATATACTCACTATGTCTTACTCTTTTTCAGTTCCTTTAGCGATGGTACTTAGAGTTCATAGTCAAGAATTCGATATGGATTTCCATATCTTGAAATTATATTGGTCCTATGATGAAAAAGAAACCCTCCAGGATAGATTTTGTTCAATCAGAACCCTACAAATGTAGAATCTTATCATTGGGGGTGACCTTAACCACATGATTGGTCAATTGGAAAAATGAGGTTTTTGTGCCTGGGAGAACATATTAGCAATTTTTTTTATTGATCACTTCGAACGTGCTAGTTGGGTTAACTTGGAGCCTATTAAGGTTGTACCCACCTAGTCTAACAATAGAGTGGGGGATGTTGTAGTCTTGAAAATATTGGATTGGTTCATGGGTAACCAAGATTTACTTCCTCATATTGATCAATATAGAAAATGGACTAAGAAGGTTCACATTTCAAACCACTTCCCCCTTTATTTTAGAGTTTGGTAAGAGTGATTTGAAATCTGGCTTCCCTTTTAAATATAACAACCATTGGGGAGAGGAGGAGGAATTCCAAAACCTGGTATCGGAGACTTGTGAGCCTTTCAGTTCAGACCCTAACATCCCTGTGTGTACACAGTTTGCACATAATTTAAAGATCCTCAAGGGAAAGGTGGTAGCATGGACCAAAGATAAAAGAAAGAAGAGTTATCACCAAATCAGGGAAATTGGACCTAAGTTAGCATATTTTGATATTTGAGGTGAATTATCAAACATTTGAATAGATCATCTACGTCATTTAGAGAAGAAATGAGTAAAGCTCATATTGGATGAGAAAAAGGAGTGGAGGTTAAAGAGTTGAGCTCTGTGGTTGGAAGTATGGGACCAAAACACAACATTCTTTCAAAATTATGTTAATCAGAGGAAGAATTACATCACCATATGGAATTTGACCAATGAGGATGGGAACAAATTCAAGGGTTTAAAGGATATTTCAATGCTAGGGATCAATCATTTTAGGAAATTGTTTAGAGTTCCCCAACATGAAGACATTAGCTCTATGCGCAGGGTCCTGGAAAACATTTCTAAATTTGTGGAAGATAAAGAAAATGAGTACTTATATCAACTAGTGATGTTAGAATAACCACTAGGAATTATTAAATATTCTCAAAAAGATAGGAGTTTGGGGATAGATGAATGTACTAGGAAATTTTTTATTGATTTTTACAATACTCTAGGGAATGACCTACTCAAAGTAGTGAAGTGGGTTTGACAAAGGAGGATGGTGGGAAATTTTAACTCTACATTCGTATCTCTTGTTCCTAAAAGTGATTGTCCCAAATATTTAAATGAATTCCAACCTATCTCTTTGTGCAAATGTTTTCACAAAATTATGGCTAAAATTATTATAGTTAGAATGAAGCCTTTTCTCTCAAGGGTGATCTTGAATGAACAATTTGGTTTTCTTAGAGGTAGATTGATCCACAAACCTATCAGATCAACATAAGAAGGGGTTAATATGATAAAAACTATTGTTAAACCCATCGTTATTCTAAATATGGATCTTTAAAAATCTTATAACAGGGTTTCTTAGACATTTATGAAATTCCTTCTTATTCATGTTGGGTCTGATCTTCATTTTGTGAAGTAGATAATGGGATGTGTTATGTCTTCCTCTTTATCAATCTTAATTAATAGTGCAAGTTTAACTTTTTCTAATCCATCCAAAGGACTTCAACAAGGTTGGCCTCTCTCTCCTTGTTCCTTCTTATTACATGGGTTCTTAGCATATATGTTAAGTTATGGTATGTTCTATGCTTATAACAGTTTACTTCTTTTTCTTATTATATTCCACCGATTAGCAATCACATGTACATAAAGTAAAGTGCAGATAGAACATTAAACGATCGACAGAAAACAAGCCAAGACAAGAGACACAAGATGTGGCGGCTAGCCAGGGACAAACCCCACAATGTGTGGGGAAACCCTTTGATCAAATCTTCTTTTATCTTCAATAATTCAGCAGAGAGAAATAGTACAATAAATCTGATTCATATCAGCAGTAGCAAACCCTAGATCAGTAGCATCAACATTAGCAACTTCATTATCTAACTAGGGCAGACCATATCTCACAAACCGACAGTCGGATTGACTTCATTCCACCACCAAAAGTTTTGGCTTCCAGAGGAGGTTCAGATGAACCTACAGTGCAGTTTAGATGAGGAGATCTTCTAGGCCACGCAAGTCAATCTTTACTTCTGCAGTTGCAGCTTCAGTTTCAGCAGTTTCCAGCTTCAAACTAGGGCAGTCGATATCTTGCAAACCGTTCGTCGGATTGACTTCATTCCACCACCAAAAGTTTCGGCTTCCAGAGGAGGTTTATATGAACCTACAGCGCAGTTCAGATGAGGAGATATTCTAGGCCACGCAAGTCAATCTTTACTTCTGCAGTTGCAGCTTTAGTTTCAGCAGTTTCCGGCTTCAAACTAGGGCAGTCGATATCTTGCAAACCGTTCGTCGGATTGACTTCATTCCACCACCAAAAGTTGCGGCTTTCAAAGGAGGTTCAGATGAACCTACAGCGTAGTTCCAAAGAGGAGATATTCTAGGCCACGCAAGTCAATCTTTACTTCTGCAGTTGCAGCTTCAGTTTCAGCAGTTTCCGGCTTCAAACTAGGGCAGTCGATATCTTGCAAACCGTTCGTCGGATTGACTTCATTCCACCACCAAAAGTTGTGGCTTTCAAAGGAGGTTTAGATGAACCTATAGCGCAGTTCCAAAGAGGAGATCTTCTAGGCTACGCAAGTCAATCTTTACTTTTGTAGTTGCAGCTTCAAATTCAACAGCTTCTGGCTTCACATGTGTGAGAGAGAGAGACCCATTTCAGCGCAGTAGAGAAGAGACTCATATCTGCGCAGTAGAGAGAGAGAGATGTGATGAGATGAGTGAGTCCAAATGAGGAAAAGTCCTCTTATATTTATACACAACGTTGGTGGGTGAATAGATGCAACTGTTGGGCTTCTGAGCCTACATGAGTTGTGGGTCGGCTTGATAATAATTCCATAATCAAAATAAATTCATATCTCCATGAATACTTATCGGAATTGGATGATCTTTATATCAATCCTACACCTCTCGACGAGAGGAATATAATAAAAATATTACTAGCCATGAATAAGATGACCCACATGAAGTTTTGCCCTGGTTTCCAATTTTAACACTCCCTCTCAACCATGGAGAACTTCATCTGCAATCTGTCTATCGGTCGTTACTATTCATCCATCAAATGCACTGCCTTGTATAGCCTGACCCTTGCCCAGCTCTGCTCTATTTTGCCTATTCTTCTTTGTCTTGTTCTGCCCTGCACTGATCTGTACTTTTTTGTTTTGTTCTGCTCTGCTCTTGCATTGTTCTGTTCTACTCTGCTTTTGTCCGAATTATGAAGAAGAAGAAATGATCGAGGATGTATCATACTGACTCAAAGTCAGTCTCAGAGTATGTACCACTGGTCCCAGACCAGTCTCAACCAACCCAAAGTCAGCGTCATAGTGAGTACAACTCCAATGGTCCCAGACCAATATCATCCTCCACTGACTCAAAGTCAGTCTCAGAGTATGTACCACTGATCCCAGACCAGTCTCAACCAACCCGAAGTCAGCGTCATAGTATGGTACAACTCCTACCACTGGTCCCAGACCAGTATCATTGATCCCAGATCAATGGAGGTCATCCTAGCGTAGGGAGTACGGTAGTTACAACGATGCATCCATCGGTACTACTATGGTCCCTAACTTCGTTTCCCTGCTCATTGATCAGATGAGAGGTACTTCCCATGAGTCCCAGACTGCATGGGTAGGATGCCTCGACAGGAGAACTAATCAATCCTGTCCTCACAGGAGAACACATCAATCCTGCTACAATTGCCATGGAGAACACATCAATCCAGGCCTCACAGGAGAACACATCAATCCTGCTACAATCGCCATGGAGAACACATCAATCCAGGCTGCCATGGAGAACACATCAATCCAGGCCTCACAGGAGAACTAATCATCCTGCTACACAGGAGAGCGAATCATCATGTTCCACAAGAGAGCGAATCATCTTGTCCCACAAGAGAGCGAATCATCTTGTTCCAGTGTGCACCACCAGGGGAGGGTGAGTCACCCTGTGGTCCTATGTTGCTCCAGTAGGAACCGCAAGCCCTCAGAGCTACCAGAGCTCAATGTATGCAACATGCAGGACCCTTGTACAAAGGTTTCTTGCCGACTCCAAGTCGTTTGGGAAAATCACAGATTAGATATTTCCTCGAGGCTTTAACAAGGTGTATCAACCTGTACATCATCTTAATGTGATGGAGCTTCCTTGCTCATCAACTTACCATATCCCAGATGATGTCTATCTGCTGGAGCAATTGACAATACGGGATTCCTCAATAATCGAATCCCACCTCTGGTTGTTACAAAGAAAAATAGCTCACTTAAGAGCTTTCGCAACCAGAGTGCCTCACACGAGGTTATTCTAGCAACAATATATCCTGCTTCGGCGGTGCTCAAAGCCACCGACTTCTGCTTCCTGCTCATCTAGGATATCGAAGCAGATCCCAAGGTGAAACAGTACCCGGAAGTGCTCTTACGGTCCACCACACTGCCTGCCCAATCAACATCAGTATATCCAAGTAGTCTCACATCTCCGACAATGTATCTTAATCCATGAGAGATTGTGTCCTGAAGACATCTCAGAAGATTCCTGGCATCAATCCAGTGAGGCTCAAACAAATATGAGCTCACAATGCTAACTGCAAAACATATGTTCAGACGGAGTTTCACCAAGAACATCAATGCAAATGAGTTTTTGAAACTCAGAGGCATTTCCAAAGTCTGGTCCGACATCACGACCATATAACTTCAAAAAGTTAAGATCCTCGAGGTAGTCACAGGCTTGCAGTCCATCATACCGAATCTTTCCAATATATTTACCACATATTTTCCTTGAGATAGGAAAATTTCCCTTGGCTTCTACCACACTTCAAGTCCTTGGTCCTTCATTTCAAATTCAGAAGCCATCTCCCTCTTACATTTGTGAATGAGAGGGTCTGCACCTGTTAGAAAGAGGTCATCCACATACAATACCAGTATGAGAGGCTTGTCATCTTCAACCTTAAAGTAAAGGTTAGGATCGGCTTCACTCCTAGTGAATCCCAGCTTCATCAAGTAGCTATCGATCCTCTCATACCATGCTCGGGGTGCTTGCTTCAGCCCATAGAGAGCTTTCTTCAACCTGCATACATGAGATTTTCGATCATAAATCTCAAATCCTTCGGGTTGCTCCACGTAGACCTCTTCTTTGATCGAGCCATGCAAGAACGCAGTCTTGACATCCATCTGATGTAGGTTCCATCCTTGTGAAGCGGCAAGGGCTATGATCGAGCGGATGGTCGTATATCTGGCAACAGGTGCAAATATCTCATCATAGTCTATACCTTCCTTTTGGGAGAAACCTGGAGCAACAAAACGAGCCTTATACTTTTCCGTGCTTCCATCTGCTGCATGCTTTATCTTGTAAAGCCATTTTGAAGTAACAATTGTCTTGTCCAGGGTCTGGGAACTACTTCCCAGACATCATTCTCCATAATAGACTCATATTCTACGGTCATAGCATCCTTCCATACTTGATGCTTGACGGCATCTGAGAATGACGAAGGCTCATTTTGTATGATCGTGCTCATGATGGTCAGGTATCCTTGATACCTATTAAGTTTCTTACTTTGACGGAAGGTTCCTCAGGGTGCAGCATGTCCTTTAGCATCATCAAGTATCCCCCTAAGCCATGAAGGCCTCTTCCTAGAAGAGGAAGGCCCATGTGGATGAGGATCAATCGGATCCATGGGTTCTTCTACATCAGGCATTGATTCATCATCCTTTTCTTTCGGTTCCCTGGTGTCGGCTTCTTGAGAGCTACTCAAAGTCAGCAGATTGTCCACCTTGTTGAGAGCCATATCTTTGTCAAAGGTGACATCATGACTAATCACGACTTCCCTTTGACCGGTGGTGAACATTTCTTCAGGAGTTTAGGAACCCAATGCTTGATGAGGGCATCGATTTTGTACATATACGGCGGTGATTGTAGTTTCAGCCCATAGAAACTTCAGAAGTCTTTGATCATGTAGCATGGCCCAGACAACTTCCATCATCGTGCGGTTCTTCCTTCCCACCACACCATTCTGCTCAGGAGTATGTGGTGTAGTAGTCTCCCTCTTAATGCCAACCTCAGGTATGCCTGAGTGAACCAATTGTAATATATCAGAGGTCTTGCTTTGGCTTGAGGGGAATGGTCCCCTTTTGATCTTTCCTTCAGCACATCCTGGACATACACCTTCATTCTCTATTCAGAATTCGGGCATCCCTATCACCATTTGTCTTACACCGAGTATAGCTTTATAATGAAGGGGGAAAACCTCTAATGCCAAAGTTCGGACTGAAGAGATGTGTCATAAGACATGACACCTAGCAGACTTCCATCGACCTGATATAATGAATCAACACTAAACCCAAGAGTAAAGGCATCTTTAACATTATTTTTCCATATACATACCTTGCCATCGTTGAAGGTTACCTTGTAGCCTTTGTCTTCCGTTCCCGAGATGGACACTAGGTCCTTTTTGAGGTCAGGTGCATTTAATACATCCTAGAATTTCTGGCCTTCTTGAATGCTTGTCCTCTTCCTTGATTCCTAGCTCTCCTCTTACCTTTGCTGTTGAATTTGTCATTCCTTTGATTGCCATCAGAGGGATTTTTATCATCGTCCTAGAGTGAGTCCTTTCTATCAGGGCACTCCCTTGCATAGTGACTTGCTTTATCGCAAATGTAACATCGTCATTTTCTTCTAGCCTTAGGTCCAGCCTTTCCTTTTGATTTAGTCCCAGAATTATTTCTTTTCTTTGCATGAGAAGAAAAAATAGCAGGAGGACCTTTAGGCAAGGGCATTTCCTGCTCTTCTACCCTTGTTTGTTCTTGAATGCATCTAGCCATTAATTCCTCGAAACTAGGAATTACATTATTGTTCAAAAGAGTAGTCCTGAACACATACCATTCAGATGGTAATCCTCCGAGAGTTGTGAGTGCCATTCCTCTATCAGTAATGGTTTCCCCAATAGATAGGAGATCGTTCTTGATCTCGGTGATTCTTAAGAAGTATGCTTGCATACTTTCATCTTTACCCTTCTTGATTTCCCTCAACTTATTTCTAAGAAACAAAACTTGATTTGCATCATTAACTTTAAATAAACTCACCAGTCTGTCGTAGATTTCCTTGGAGGTGTCTAGATCAGAGATGTAGGCCACCAAGCGCTTGTCGATAGAGTCCCAGATGATCTTCTTTGTTTTGACTTCTCCATTTTTCCATTTGTTCCAAGCAGCAGCAGATGCATTTGATGAAGGCTCAACAATATTGCCTCTTACATGGTCCAGCACTCCTTGATATTCAAGGGTTAGATTGATAGACATCTTCCATCTGTGATAGTCAGCTTTCTCATGGAGCTTGTCTTCGGTAGGAAAGAGTGTTGAGGACCCCATAGTTCTTTTAGGATAGCCTTGCCAATCTTCTCTTCAATGATTGCTCTTGCTCTTGCTCAGGCTTTGTCTTCACCTCAGCTCCGATACCATGTTAAGTTATGGTATGTTCTATGCTTATAACAGTTTACTTCTTTTTCTTATTATATTCCACCGATTAGCAATCACATGTACATAAAGTAAAGTGCAGATAGAACATTAAACGATCGACATAAAACAAGCCAAGACAAGAGACATAAGATGTGGCGGCTAGCCAGGGACAAACCCCACAATGTGTGGGGAAACCCTTTGATCAAATCTTTTTTTATCTTCAATAATTTAGTAGAGAGAAATAGTACAATAAATCTGATTCATATCAGCAGTATCAAACCCTAGATCAGTAGCATCAGCATTAGCGGCTTCATTATCAAACTAGGACAGACCATATCTCACAAATCAACAGTCGGATTGACTTCATTCCACCACCAAAAGTTTCGGCTTCCAGAGGAGGTTTAGATGAACCTACAGCGCAGCTCAGATGAGGAGATCTTCTAGGCTGCGCAAGTCAATCTTTACTTCTGCAGTTGCAGCTTCAGTTTCAGCAATTTCCGGCTTCAAACTAGGGCAGTCGATATCTTGCAAACCGTTCGTCGGATTGACTTCATTCCACCACCAAAAGTTTCGGCTTCCAGAGGAGGTTTAGATGAACCTACAGCGCAGTTCAGATGAGGAGATCTTCTAGGCCACGCAAGTCAATCTTTACTTCTGCAGTTGCAACTTCAATTTCAGCAGTTTCCGGCTTCAAACTAAGGCAGTCGATATCTTGCAAACCGTTCGTCGGATTGACTTCATTACACCACCAAAAGTTGCGGCTTTCAAAGGAGGTTCAGATGAACCTATAGCACAGTTCCAAAGAGGAGATATTCTAGGCCACGCAAGTCAATATTTACTTCTTCAGTTGCAGCTTCAATTTCAGCAGTTTCCGGCTTCAAACTAGGGCAGTCGATATCTTGCAAACCGTTCGTCGGATTGACTTCATTCCACCACCAAAAGTTGCGGCTTTCAAAGGAGGTTCAGATGAACCTATAGCGCAATTCCAAAGAGGAGATCTTATAGGCCATGCAAGTCAATATTTACTTCTGCAGTTGCAGCTTCAAATTCAACAGCTTCCGGCTTCACATGTGTGAGAGAGAGAGACCCATTTCAGCGCAGTAGAGAAGAGACTCATATCTGCGCAGTAGAGAGAGAGAGAGATGTGATGAGATGAGTGAGTCCAAATGAGGAAAATTCCTCTTATATTTATACACAACGTTGGTGGGTGAATAGATGCGACTGTTGGGCTTCTGAGCCTACATGAGTTGTAGGTCGGCTTGATAATAATTCCATAATCAAAATAAATTCATATCTCCATGAATACTTATCGGAATTGGATGATCTTTATATCAATCCTACACCTCTCGACGAGAGGAATCTAATAAAAATATTATTAGCCATGAATAAGATGACCCACATGAAGTTTTGCCCTGGTTGCCAATTTTAACAATATAGCTCATAAAAGCCATTGAAACTCTCCAAATTCAAGGGATTTCAATGGGCTAGAGCATACATCTCACTTAGTTATTATTTCTAGATGGTGTTCTATAATTTTGTCATTGTAATGTGGCATAGGAGAGAATTATAAATTGATAATCAAAACCTTTTGTAGTGCTATGGGGATGATAGTTAATTTGGACAAATCTACTGTATATTTTCCAAACTATGTGGAAGGAAATAGGCAAAAGGTGATATAGCTATTTGGATATCTAGCTCGTACTCTAAATGACATATTCAAATATTTGGAGTTCAATGTCAAGCCAAACAACTACAACATTGTCGATTAGAAATGGTTATAGTTGAAGGTGGAGAGTCGAATCTAGTTCTAGTGCAATAAATGGCTCTCCCTTGAGGGGTGCCTTGTTCTCATCAATTTTTCCGGAGGTGATTCCAATAATGTTGGCATCTATTGTCACTTATCCCAAAAAGTATTTTGAATTGTATTGAAAGTATTGCCTTCAATTATTTGTGGAAAGGATCTACTAAATATTTGGGGTCACATCTTGTGTGTTTGCCATGAATTTACCTCCCCAAGGAACAAGCGGAGTGGGGACTTAAAAAAAAATGGATTTCGAGAAAGCCCTAGTTGGGAAAACTTTATGGGGTTTTCTCACTTGAGATAGCTTATGGAGAAAAAATCTCATTGCCAAATATCTTATGCACTAATTTATTTGGGATTGGATTTGTTCACGCCACAAGACGCCTCCAAATGCTTCTAATCATTGGAGAGCTATCTCTCAGACTTTTGAAGTGATTGGAAACCATCTTGCATGGTAGGTCAGACTTGGTACCATGGTGCGAATTATTAAGGATGCAATCAAGATATGTTTTTCCCCGATATAGAGAGGGGACTATGCACACTCAATAATATATTTCAATGTGATACTACCATGATCTAGCAACAATGGTGGTTATCGATGACAAATTCGAGTCTTGATAATACTTGGCATGGTTTTGGGAACTGGTTTATATCACAACTAAACTCTATGCATATAAAAGATTGGGGAAGGTGAGGATGAGATAGTGTGGGCATAGATCTCTATTGGGGTTCAATACATAACTAAATTGGGCTACTTTATTTATAGGAGATTAACTAGAATAGCAATGCATGGTGATATAAAAATATTTGGAAGTCCAAAGCCCCACTCAAAATTATATTATTATTTTGGTTGATTCTTAAAAATCATAATCTAACCTAGACTAGAATGCCAAAAAGGGATTTCTTGGGTCCATGCATTTGTGCCCTTTATCATGTTGTTGATGAAGATTGATGTTATCTATTTGTTCAATGCTCCTTCTCCAAACAGGTTTGGGAATAGGTGGATTCACAAGTATTCTTTGATATACTAGTTTTAAAGAAGTATCGGGCAAGTGGCTTAGGGTATTTGTGTGGCATGCAAAACAAAATTCTTTGAAGACAAGTACACCCCTCCATATTTGGTGGCTACTCGGTGTGTGTCATGTGTTTTTCCTCACATCAATTCATTTATCCCCTCTGCACCTTGCATTCTTTGTGCCCCTATCATCAATCAATTATGTCCACCGGGTTATGTTGATGAGGCCAACCATGAGGAGGGTCAGTGTTATGGCCTTGGATATTCTCTTTTACTCTCAAACAATCATTACTTTGTTGGTAGGGCTAGCATTTGGGCTACTAAAAACAACATGGGAGAGTTAAAATCTTTGTATGCACCTATAAAAACTATCGGTTCAAGGAGTGTTTGCTACCTTCAAGTATTTTGGGATTTTAAACTAGTCATACATTGGATGCAAAGTAAATTTTAGATCTAGAATTTAGGTCTTGTGCATGTAGCCTATGTAACAAATAATCAAGATTAGTCATTAATTAATCATACTAATGTATCTACGCGAGGTGTGGATATGTATAGTAGCATATGCATACCTCGTACATATACTAATAATACTTATAAGAGTAAGTCATAAAAGTAAATTATTTAATAGGTAGGTTAATAACTTAATATAAGGTAATAAGATCAAGACGCAAGCATTATAGCTGAGCTAATGAAGGAGGTTGCAGTCTTATTGTAGGACATTTATTTACTCCATTTTTATATAGAACATAATATTTTGGCATTCTCACTTTCAGAGGTATTTTTTCTTCCTCCTAATACTAACATTCTAGAAGAATTCACGGAAAACACTCTCTTATATCAACAAAGAATAATTTCCAGTTAGTATTTTTGGGGTATTTGGGTGGCATGCAATCAAACATCATTTGAAGACAAGTACGCCCCTTTGTATTTGATGGATATCTGATTTTTCATGTATTTTTCCTCATATCAATTCATCCATCCCTTTGGTATGTTGCATACCTAACGCCCCTGTCATCAACCGATTATGTCCATGGGGTTATTTTGACAAGGCCAACCAAGAGGAGGGTTTGTGTTGTGGCCTTGGATATTCTTTAATCCTGTCAAATAATCATTACTTTGTTGGTAAAGCCAATGTTGGATCGGGTACAAACAACATGAGAGAGCCAAAAACTTTTTATGCACTTTGAAAAATGGTCACTTCAAGGAATGTTTGATGCCTTCAAGTCTTTGGTGATTTTAAATTGGTCATACATTGGTTGCAAGGTAGATCTCGTATTTAGTATTTAGGCCTCATGCACCTAGCCTTGTTGTTGAAGGACATTGCAGGGTTATTTCAGGAAATTTCTTTCTTTCGTATTTATAGAGAACATAACATTTTGGTAGACTCACTTTCAAATGAGGGCACTTCTTCCTCCTAACACCGAGATTCTCAAAGAACTCATAAACAACACTCGTATATCTTAACAAAGTATAATTTTGAATTAGTGTTTTTGCAATACTTTGTTATGTCATAAGAACCTTTTGGATGATGATAAAAGATAGTATTTGGTTTGCAATACAATAGATATATGTATTTGATTTTTTTTGTCAAAAAAGTTGAGTTCTTTATAGCTTTATCATATGGATTAGTGCTTGGGAATACTAGTCTTTTGACTATGATGTGGTCAAGCCTCCTTTGGAATGTACTTTTAATTTTCTACAAAAATATAAAGTATTATTTTTAAGGGGGAAGCAAATCAATAATCTTATCATATTTTAATGATTTCAACCATTTTACTCCCTTCAAAATGAATAAAATTTGAATCATATGAAAGATTGAAAAAAGTTTAAACAAATATTTATAACATTGAAAAATAATTTATTAAGAAATAAGTCAAATTATATGTTGTTGGATATGATTTTATTTTTTATTATAATTATATCTTTAAAAAAAATGTATGAATACAATACAATGATTTCACTTAGAGGTGCTTTTGAACCTAATATCGAAGAGATGTTGTAAGTTTATGTTATGCAAACATTTTGAGTCAGCGAAATTACATAAAAATAAAAATGAAATTAAAATTAAAAAAAAAAATAGAAATAAAATAAAATAAACAATTATTAATTAAAACATTATGACTCGACAAATTACATAAAAATAAAAATAAAATTATTAATAATTAATAATTAAATAAACTCAGATCCATTTTAATCTCTCAAGATCCAAACTTCTTTTGGTTTGCACTTAGAGATATGTGATCCATGTGGGCTTTGGGAACTTGATAGATCCATAACTAACGATGATCTAAGCTAGTTTGCACATAATTATAATAAATATTGTAGTGTTTAATTTTAAAAAAGGAAGAGAAGGAAAAATCAACATCACAGATAAAAATGAATTATGTCTTGTATTTACAAATAAAATGATAAATAAAAAGTCTTCGGTGTGAAAAGTGAGAGATCCAAGGTTCAAATCCCCATGTTTGTGACGGATAGGAAGACAAGTAGTAAAATCCTAGATATTTACTAGTAATTATTGTGCCATAAATTTTAGGAAAAAAAAAATCATATTCTTTTTTATTTGATTTATTCATAACTAAAAAAATATAATAAAAAACAAATTCAATGGATTTGACCTCATGTACATTTGATAAATTCAACATTAACAAGTTGAGAAAACCTACTTTTCCAAAAAAATTCCAAGAATTGGTAACACTACATGACAAATGAGCCCACCATATATCATAAAAATAAAATTGTGAAGACCTTAAAATCTCAAAGCGTGAAAAGAAAGAAAGAAAGAAATGTTAACGTCTACGAGACTAGAAATAGTCTATGGGACCACTAGAGTTTTGCAATTCAATCATTTTATTACTGAAATTAATGATGCGCTGACACAACCTTCTAACAGTCCCCTCACTGAAAAGACAATGCCAAGGAACCGATGTTAATATATTGTTGTAATTGTCTTTGAAAGCATCACATTCCACAATGAAATGTTTTTCTGATTCCACTATCCCTGAAGTGAAAAAAGTACACACATTATTCCCAAGTTTCTTTAGGTATTTTCCACCGACCCATTGCGCGTTGAAGTTGATGTGAGTTCTTAATTGAGCAATAAGAATATTTGCTCTCCATGGAATGCTAGCTCCAATGTACTCTTTTTGTTGAAGATCACAAGTGGGGTTGAATTCCTAAACATTGTACTTTTTTCTACCCAACGCCTTCTCAATAACAAAAAAATTTAACTCCTTGTTATTTGTGGGGCATGCATTGAGGTAAATATTTCTTTTTTTGGGTCAAGGAAGAGTGGAGCCTTCTATTAACCACAAGAAATATTACATATATTACATATATTACATGTCTCTACAAGTGTAAAGACCAACAAGGGCTAACCCGATGAAGATTAACCCGAAACAAACCCGATACCTTATGCCTTAGTCTTACATCTAAACCTCTACCCATTATCCAATCTGATGGCCATTCGATAAGACCTCCTGTGATCCAACAGTCGTTAAAGAAATCGCTTCAGAGATATGCGCGACCTTTACCAGCTTTACGAAGCCGACAAGGTAAATAAACTGTCAACGTATAAAACTTTGGGTTCGTTCTTGGCCTTAACCTCCTCCCATGTTGAAACCCGATGTCCCTTCGATCTGGATCCCATAAGATCCGACGGTCACAAACACTATCACCTCGGCAACAAGAGCCCCTTTTACACGGTTCACGGACCCAATAAAGATTATGATCCATTGGTTTATAAATGTTTGGGTCCAGTCTGAGACTTAACCTTCGATTACTTTTAGAACCCGAAATCCATACGATTAGGTCCCCATTGATCTGATGGTCCTCCTCGATATCAGATCGGAAACTTGCATGGTCTTTACCCTCTTTTACGAACCCGATGAAAATTATAAACCGCTTATCTAAAATATTTGGGTCCACTTGATTAGTTAACCTTCGGTCACTTTCCCACCCGATATCCATACGATGGCAAAGGCTATCAAGATCTATGGTTGGCGACTTGCTAAGAAGCCTATTATTTACCAAGTGCCCCTTCCCTGTATAAAGCTCTATTTTACGCATTTTTGAGGGATCAACGGTTAAGAAAGACTTTCGCTTCCACTCACTTCTACTTCCACTGGTCTTCTTTCTTGTTCATTTTTTATAGTTTGGAAGTTTTCCATGTCTTTCGCTGCCTGTGTTTGACAATCCTCACGCAATTTTCCGGAGGGTGTCGAATCCCAAGCATACCTGTTGTAACTTTCTTTGCATAACACTCCTTCATTCACCAGACGATCAACTAGCATATTGGATTTCCTTTGCACGTGAACGAAGCTAACCATTCTCAGGGTTTGTAGGTGGGTATGAATGCGCTGAAAGACCTGCAAAAGCCGCCAATGTTTTGAAACTTTTCCCAGTGCTTTTCCATTACAAATCTTCTTGACCGCATTAATAATCAATTCAGAGTCTGCTTCAATGATGGCATTATGTAAATTTGACTCGATCAGTATTTCCAAGCATTGCTCTAAGGCCATGAGCTCTGCCATGTTATTAGTGGCAGTCCCCAAATGACTGTGAAAGATAACCTTAATGCACCCCTGCTCATCTCTGATGACCCCTCCAAAACCAGCCATCCCTGGGTTACCTTTAGAGGCTCCATCTATATTGAATTTCAAGAAACCATGAGGAGGAGGTTGCCAGATGTCTTTACTAGCATTTATCTGTCTCACACCCTTGTTTATGCTCTGGGGAACTAGCGAATTGAGACCCAACTGTAGTAGTATACGAGCGTCCTGGGGCAGAGTAGGGTCCTCAGGAGGTCTTCCTAAAAGGGCTCCAACAGTGTCTTTGAGCTGTCTTAATATTTGTGCAATAATGTTCTGGGTTGAGCCAGTTTTATTCTTGAAAATCCTGCCATTGCGTTCTTTCCAGACATCCCAGATTAAGAAGCCTGGAACCAAAGTCCAAGCTTTGTTGATGATTTCATTGCCTGAGAAGTCTTTTCTCCAATTCTTCAAGGTGTTGGTAATACTGAGTATGTCCCTGTTAGTCTGCCTGAAGATTGAGGCCACCCAATCGCACAAGGAAGAGGTAAAAGGGCAAAGATTGAGTAAGTGTTCCATCGTCTCCTCTTGTGAACCACATAGATGGAATTTGGATGGGCCAACAAAACCCCTTTTCAGAAGATTTTCCCAAGTTAGAATTTTCTTTTGTTGAACCAACCACATAAACAACTTTATTTTCATCCAATGTTGGTGCTGCCAAAGGTCCTTCCATACCTTATCAAGGTTTTGATAATCAAACCCTAGGGCTATTCGTTTAGCTTCTTTGAGGTTAAAGTTACCTTCTATGTTTCTTCCCCATCTCAGTTGGTCAGACGATGATGATACCAAAATCTTCCTCTGTTCCAAGTCCCGAGCAAGAGAGCCTGCCTGAGCTTTCAAAGGGCTCTCTTCACTGTAGCCCAAATCCTTCCATATTCTCCATTTACCATTGTTCCTTGCTTGATCCCAGAAGTCACTTACCATGCATAAGCCTTTGTTGTCAGTGTCATTCTTGAGAGCGGTTAGTTCTTCCCTAAACAAATTTGGTTCCTGCTGCCAGTTGTCCTCCCAGAATCTTGCCAGGTTCCCAGCTCGGATCTCCCAGAAGCTGTGTTGTTGGAAAATGGATCTGTTTTCCCAAGCCAGATTCCAAATGTGGGATCCCTTGATAAGCCCAGACATTCAAATATGATCCCTCTCCTTCCAATTATTTGTGTATTTCTGTTTCCAAAGCTTGGCCCAAGGGGTTGCCGATTCCTTAAGCCACCTCCACCAAAGTTTAGCACCCGAAACTCTGCTGAGGGTTTCCGGTTCATGAAGCCCCAAACCACCATGGGCCTTAGGTTTTTAGATCTTGTCCCAAGCTACCAAATTGCATTTCTTTTTCTATTCCCCTTTCCCAAAGAAAATTTCTTTGAATGTCCTTGATTTGTTGCATAACTCATTTAGAATCAGGAAGAGCTGACACCATAAAAATTGGTATGGCCTACACGACAGCGTTTGTAAGCACAAGGTGCCCTGCCAAATTCAAAGATCTGCATGTCCATTTCCTGATCCTATCTTGAAGTTTGTTAATTACCGGCTCCCACACTCCCCTACTTAGAGGTTTGTCCGTAAGAGGGATTCCAAGGTACTTAGAAGGTAACTGATCCCTTTGAAACCCTAGAATTCTGGTGAGGTTTCTCTGAATAGCAATGTCAGTGTTAAAAAAGAAAACTTTTGATTTTTCAAGGCTTACCTCTGTACCAGCGGCCATAGCAAAGTCGTTCAAGATTTGTTTAAAAGCTTTGGCTTCCTTGACCGTGGGAATGCCCTGCAGCATAGTGTCATCCACAAATTGTTGGTGAGTTGAAGCAGCTCCATCTATGGTCAGTTTCAGTCCCTGGATTCTTCCTTCAACACTTGCACTTTTTATCGCTCTGCCTAGTCCTTCCATCATGAGCACAAAGAGGAAGGGGGAAAGCAGATCTCCTTGTCTGAGACCCCTAGAAGGCAGAAAGGTTCTGGAGGGCGAGCCATTAAGCAGGATTGAAAAGCTAGCCATGGATACCAGGGCCATAACCCATCTAATCCAGTTGTGGTCAAAACCATAAGCTCTCAGCATTGCCCTGATGTAAGACCAGCTTAGCTTGTCATAAGCTTTCACTAGGTCAAGCTATATAATCATACCAGCTTGCTTATTACTTTTAAGAGAGTACCGTCTCATGAGCTTGTATGATGTTATTGAGAACCTGTCTTCCTTTCACATAACCAATTTGCTCCTCTGATACAAGCACTAGAAGAAGTGGCTTGAGTTTGTTAGTGATCACTTTGGAAATAATCTTGTACACCACATTACATAAAGTTATGGGTCTGAATTTGTCCAGTGTCATAGCTTTTTCCTGCTTTGGAATCAAAGCTATGAAAGAGGCATTGAGAGCCTTCAAAACCGTTTTGGATCTTCTGAGGTCTTCCACTACATTAAGGATACCTTGTTTGACTGTTTTCCAGCATGCCTTGAAGAATTCCACATTGAATCCATCCAAGCCAGGAGCTTTCCCATTTTTGCATCTCATTGATAACTTCACTAACCTCATCTTCAAACACTGGCCTGTTAAGATTGTGATTGTCTTCCCTTGTTACAATCGTGGGAATGTACTACATGAAATTGTTAATGAATCGTACCTGTCTAAGAGAGGCTCCATTGCAATGCTAAGGAAGTGTTGTACTAAGACATATTTCATTTCTTTGTGGGAGACAAGCTCTTTCCCTTGAAAATCTATGAGTTTTGAAATTCTGTTATTTGACCTGTGATCCAAAGTTTATTTATGAAAAAACTTTGTGTTTGTTTCCCCTTCTCTAATCCACTGCACTCTAGATCTCTGCCTCCAAAATATCCCCTGTTGGATGCACCTATCTTCCCATTCCTTCTTAAGAGAGTCAGTGTGAGTTTTCCTTTCCTCGATAAAACTATCTGTGATTATGATCTGATTAATCCCCTGGAGTTTCTGTTCAAATTCTCTTTTGGCTTTAAAAATGTTTCCAAATTCTTTTTTGTTCTAATCTTTAAGCCTGGATTTGATGTGTTTAAGTCTTTGTTGCAGCATAAACATTTTAGTGCCTTGAATGGGAAAATATTCCATCCACCATATGTCAATATTGCTGGTGAAGTCCGAGTGAGAGACCCAGACATTTTCAAACCTAAAAGGTATGTTCCTTGATGCACCTATAAATGTGGCTTCAAGTTGGACAGGCCAGTGGTCCGAGCCTCCAAAGGGCAGGATTAGAGCTGTCATGTCAAGGCCTGTGAAAAGGAGGTCCTCTGAGATTAAGAATCTATCTAGTTTAGAGGCAACTTGAGAAGCCCCTCCTTTCAACATCCACTAGACTCATTTTATTTATGAAGTTCAGGAAGGCAATGGAGTCTCTGCGTAGTGCTTTGGTGCCACCTTTCTTCTCTATAAGAGATTTGATCATGTTGAAATCCCTTCCCAGAATCCATGGCATATCAGGATATCTCTCTCTTAGCTCCTCAAGGGAGGTGAGAAGATTGAGTTTGTCTTCTAGTTTTTGAGGACCATAGACTTTTGTAATCGCGTAAGTCTCCCTATCACTCAAACGCTGAATCACCAGCGATAGATTGTTCCTGGACGCTTTCGCATCCAGGATTCCAAGTTTCTGGGGATCCCAAAGCGTAAGAATCCCTCCTGCCGAGTTATCTGCCTTAACCTCTAGATACTCATACTTGCTTAACCATTTACTTTGTATTTCTCTGATCTTGTCCATCGAACACTTAGTTTCCTGAATAAAAACCATATCTAGTTTTTCTTCTTTTATTCTACTGCTAAGATTTCTTTGTTTCCTTTTACTTCCTAGGCCCCTAATGTTCCAAGTTGTGAGCTTCATTAAGAAAGGTTTGTAAAGGAGTAGCTGGTGAGATCTCTCATCTTACCTGAGTTAATCATGAGTTTTCCACATTCGGTTAGCAGCTCATTCTGTCTTTTCCTTCCTCTTTTCCTACCCAGATTCTTGGAAGAGTGCCTCGGTGTTTCCTCCATTGTTTTCATCCCTCTATTCTCCTGGCTGTCATGGTTTCTCTTGACTCCAGAGCCCTTCGATTGGGATCTCTAGAGGAAGAGTTGTTGAACCCTGTCAAACTCCTCCTTTGGCAAGGAGTCAACCCCTTTGGCAATACCCTGCTCCAGAAACTTTTCTAGATCTAAGTTCTCCCTCTCAAGAATCTCCTGCAGTTCATGGTCCTCCGTTCCCGCCTCACTTGGGGTCATCTCATGGTCCCTATTGAGCTCCACAATGCTTGGTAGATCATCCTTTTGCTGGTTGTTCTCTGGTATATCCTCCATGCTAGCATCCCTATCCTTCTCATTGGTATTAGTCTCCGCTTCCTGGTTTGCCTCGTTGTTTCCATCTTCTTCTTCTAAGATTTTGAAACTGTTGTGGCTCGGTTGCCCATCCTCGTTGATTTTCTTTTGGTACCGTTTTCCTCCTTTCCCTTTGCCCCCCACCTTAGTGAAACCCTCGGGATCTTTGCTTGTGGTGGTTTTTGTGTTGCTCTCCAGTTTGTTTGATGGGCAGTCCCTGTATAGGTGCCCGTGTTCATGGCATTTATGGCATCTGAATGGGACATGTTCATAGTCCACCGCCTGCACCCATTCTTCATCATATACTTCTAAAATGATCTCGTCCGGAAGTGCCCCAGATAAGTCCATTTCCACACAGATCCGGGCGAAAGAGGTGTATTTACCTCTTAGAGTCGCATCCGATATTTTTATAAAATGCCCTAGTTTATTACTGATAGCCTTTAAAGACTCCGGCAACCAATAATCTAAAGGAAGGGAGTATAGTCTTATCCATACCGGTACTAAAGTGAATATTTCTCGTTCTGGGACAAAGTTCATCACCCATGGTCGCATGTAAAGCCCTGCAACAACGTAAAAATAGGGTCCTCCCTCGAACACTCTATCTTTATCTTCTAAGCTCGTGAACACCACCGTAAAGAAGCCCTTGGATCCAAGGTGAAGGTTTATTTCCCCCTTTGGTTTCCAGTGGTTCCTTATCCATACGTGTAAGGCCTTTTCCGTCGGCCAAATCCCCATAAATTTGCATATAACCGCGTGTTCTGCCATGTGTTCTTTGTGCCCCTGTAGCGTTGGGTCACTTAAAACGACCCGAGGAATAATGGTCGACTTGGGTTTACAAACCCTTGTCACACTCAGGTGCAGCTTTCTGACTGCTACCCTCTTTCCTTTTCTCCCTGCTATCTTCCTCATGATTTTCTTTCTGTCCATGAGGTTTGATATTTCCTGTGTTAGTATCCTTAGTTATCACCTCCGGTGGTTTCTTGAAGCGATGTAGACCAGTTCCCTTGCTTCTGTTCACGGCTATTTCACTGTAGGAGGGAGCAGAACTCCCTCCTCTATGACCCGCCATGGTTACCAACTGCCAAACCCTAACTCAAACCCTAGTTCAGATTGCAGATGCCTCTGTTGTCCGCTTCGTCGGAAAATAAATAAAAAATAAATAAATAAATAAAATATAAAAAATAAAAATATAAAAAATAAAAAATAAAAAATAAAAAATAAAAATAAAAATAAAAATAAATTAATTAATTAATTAATTAAATTAAATTAAATTAAATTAATAAATAAATCTAGAGGTAAATATTTCATTTTTGCATCTATTTGTTGTTTTGTCTCATCTTAGGATTTCACGCATTGCTTCAATGAAGATAACTTTAGGCTATCTACCTTCTCTCATTTTCTCAATTTTTTTCAAGTACCTTATGAGACGCAACATAACAATTGCTTTGATGGGAGTTGCCCCTGTTTCACTTAACATTGTTCATAAGGAACCGAACATTTTATTTTAAACTTGCTCATGATCAAGCATTTTTGGATTTTTTCAATTTGCTTCCATTTTGAGACAAGGATGTTGTTAGCCCATAGTTCACACCCATATAATATCATTCGACAAACTAGGAACCCAAAAAGCACTTTAATCGTTTTCCAATCCCATAACTCTGCCTCTCTATCTCTGTTTTGAATAGCATATAATGTTTTTCACCCTCCTTAAATTCTATTCTTTCTGCAATCCTCCCAATTAAGCTTCTTGTTGAAATCAATCTCGAGGTACTTGTATTCATTTACTTCTTCAAGGATGTTGCCTTCAAAGAAGAACATACACTGAGTGTGTTTCTTTTTATTTGAGAAAATCATTATTTTAGTCTTGTTGATATTGACTTGCATCCCCACTTCTTTACAAAAATGCTCAAAGGCATATAGGAGCATCTACAATCCTTAAGCCGATTTAGCAATCAATACAAAGTCATCATCATATAAAAGAAGCTTTATCACAAACTCCCCCAACCAAACACCATCCCCACCTTGCAAATTTAGCTACTCTTTCAATTTATCAATATATAAACCAAAAAAAGTAAGAGATAAAGGACAATCTTGCTTGAATCCAATGTCTTTCTGAATGACAAAACAGAACATTCATTTTTATATACCAAGCTTTCTTGGTTAGTAAGATAATTTAAACCTTTCCTTTCATATCCACTTTCTTAGTAGCCAGTACAAAAAAAGTTATATCAATAAAATGAAAAAGTTATATCAATGAAAAAAAATATCCATCCTTAAATCTCGTTAATAAAATTTAAAAAATAAATAAAATTAATTGTAATTAATTGTAAATAGAAGTTATCACATTAAATCTAAAAAATTAATTAAACATAACTTATACTTAAATATACATTATAATTATAATTGTTTGAAATTTAAGACAAACTCAACCTGGTTAATAAAAAATTATGAATATGGTATCAAACATCAACTAATATCTTAGAAGTAATAGTTTTTTATATTAATACTTAAATATACAATATAATTATAATTCTTGAAATTTAAGACAAACTCAATCTGGTTAATAAAAAATTATGAGTATAATATCAAACATCAACTAATATCTTAGAAGTAATTGTTTTTTATATTTCTATTTATTCAAACTGATTTAAGATTAGTGCAAAATCATCGACTAATATCTCAGAAACAATTGTTTTTTATATTTTCCATTTACCCAAATTAATTTAAGATTTGTGCAAGAACATCAACTAATATCTAAGTAGCAATTGATTTTTATATCTTCCATTTACCCAAATTGATTTAAGATTAGTGCGAGATCAGAGAATCCTGATTAACATGCTTTGTCTACCACAGTGAAGCTTCATTGGTTGTAAGGAATTCCTAGTTCAAAATAGCAGATTCATACCATCAACAATTTTTTATGACCTTAAAAAGTGTGAAAATATCGGATTGTTGAGCTAAGAGTGTAGAGTTTCACAGTCGGTAATTTGAAGATAACTTCAGTGTGTGGATTTTCATCGTTAATAATTTGTTAAGTGGATTTATACTATTAATAATTTTATAATTTGATTTGTGTGTGAAAATATGGGATTTTTTTGAGTTTTTGTGAGAAATTTGTAGATAATTTAAGTATATGGATTTTTATAGTAAATAATTTATAATAATATTGTTTTATTAGTATGTTTTTTATATTAATATATAAAATTATTAACAAAAATTCTAACACAACTATATAAGTTAAATAATTAATAAATATCAAAAATTCTATTAATACAACCATATAAATTAAAATTATTATTTTAAAATTATTGTTTATCACTAATAAACATCAAAATCCTTGTGAATTTGTAAGGTCAATATATAGAATAAAAAAAAAAAATATATATATATATATATATATATATATATAAAACCTTTAATTTTACTAAAAATATCTTAAAATTATTAAATCTAAACCATTCATAATTTTTTATATTTTAAATAAAAATTTCTGAAACCCTGTTTCAAAATAGATCACTCTGAATAAATATACCACTCCGGATAATGAGAATCTTAATCACTTCAGATACCCTGATAGGGTATAAAAATAGGAGATAAATCATATCCTCAAAAGACATAAAAATAGGAGATAATGCATGACCTCATAGACTTTCTTAGTAATGTTTAACAGCGCAATTATGACCTGATGAGTTAATATGCTGTGAAGGGAAAATTCCTTATGTAATGACACCATCCATACTCACAAACTCAGTTAAAATTCCGCATTCATTGTAAAAACATATAATATTCGTGTACAAGCATCCACAATTAACATATCGAAACTGTATATATTGCTGCCGTGCTATGACAGAAGGGGAGGACTTCAATCCAAACAACAGGCATTTCTATCTTGGGGTGTGGTGCAACAAAAGCTTCTCTCACTATCTGTCTTGCAGCAATTTAAAGTTTCACACCTTAACGCAGGCGTATCCGCGTTAAGTTAATGTTTGGGTACAATTTCAACTGCATGCCATATATGGGTTGTTTATTTGGCAATATAATCTTGTATTAACAAGTCCAGACTTTCGGCAGCTGACTTTGTTGAAAACCCAAAACTACAAAAGTTGAGTTTTTGATGAAATGACTGCACTGAAGGTAGAATTCAACAATACGGTACACTTTTGATCATGAGCTCAATCCAAGGGTTTCTGTCAAACAATGTTCTGTGAAATAACCTCACCAAATCTCACAAATAATTGCCCATCAGAAGTGCTGCTGCTCGTGCTGCTGCCTCTAACATCTCTATGATTTCCTTCAGTGTACTCATCCAAGTATCTCCTGTAGTTGGTACTGGCTGCTGGTTGGTTTACTCTGCTACTTGGAGCTTGTTTAGAAGCTGGCAATAATGACTGTAAAACCCTAGCAACATCATGCATGGTGGGACGGTCTGATGGCTGTCTCTTTGTGCAAAGCAGTGCAAGCTGGAAGATCTTTCTTACAGTCTCAAGATCTATGCAGGTTGCTACTACTTCCGGGTCAACAGTTTCCATGACCATGTTGTTGTCTGCTTTAGAGAGAATCTGCATTCAAACACCCATGTCAGAAAAACATATATTATTTCTTTATTTTCTTGGCACATGCTATATCTCTAGACAAACAAGTTTGCCAATTGACAAAAGAGGATACAACGCCAAGTGAACCAAATTCACAGAAAGCAATCTTAACATCTTACCAACTGATGTAAATTAGAATCATTATCCACAGGTTTCCTCCCAGTCAGTAGCTCCAAAAGAACAATGCCATAGCTGTACACATCGGATTTCTCGTTGAGCCTCAACGTCCTTGCATATTCAGGGTCAATGTAACCGATGGTGCCCATAACATAGGTAGAAGCATGGGTTTTTGCAGAAGGGATACACTTGGCAATACCAAAATCTGACAGATGCGCTTCAAAATTGTCATCTAAGAGAATATTGGAAGTCTTTACATCTCTGTGAATAATACGTGGATTACAGTCATGATGCAGATATGCTAAACCTTGTGCAGCCCCCAAAGCAATCCTTAGACGAGTGTTCCAGTCTAGCTTAATCTTCTTGGAAGATCCTACATAAAAGAAGTATTGCTTAGATTCCCCAATGAGGCCATTAGCAAACATTAACTATAGATGAAAAGCTGGTTGGAATCTCCTATGAGGCCTATATGCCACTCAAACATCTAAAGTCCTTGAAAGTTTTTACTGTCTATTTCACTCACCGTGTAAGATGTCCCACAAACTTCCATTTACCATGTAGTCATAGAACAGCAAGTTGCCATGTGGCGAAAGAGAGTACCCACGCAAACTGACAAGATTCCGATGTTTGATACTTCCAACAGTCTCTAACTCAGTTTCGAATTCCCGCAAGCTTTGTGGATAGTGTGTGTATAGTCTTTTAATAGCAACTGGCTTACAGTTCTTAAGATCACATCTGTAAACTGTGCTTGTAGCACCATTGCCAATTATAAATTTCTCATTCAAATTTTCGGTCATTCTCATTATATCATCATACATGTATAGGGCCATATCCATGTGCAATATTACAAGCCTTGGAGAACCTGGTCAGGACATGCAAGAATCTTTTAACAAGAGGCATAGATATTGATGGTAAGATGATAGCTTTACTCTGAGAAATAACAAATTTGAAATGAGGCATAATACCTTGACCCGTTTTGCTTGATGACCCTTTAGTGAATGGTTTATGTTGATTTGAAAGGTAGAGAGCGATGGTGATTACACACACTAATATCACTGAACCCAATGAGATGCAAACAATAGCTGTTGTTGACACAGAAGCTGTCCATTTACACAATCAATAGATAACACTATCAATATAATCTAAAGGATATTTAATACAAATCTATGGAATCTGATTTGTAATATCTAGTTCTGTTTTCACCTTTTGGTTGTCTGGCAGATATCCCACAAAGTGATCCAATCCAATAACCACAGAGACCTGGATTTCCAAAAAAACTGAGGCAAAAATCGTTCCCATCAGATAAAATGTACAGACTTGACAATATCAAGAAGAAAACTGAATTTGATCTAGAAATAAAATGTGTTCATTATATCTACACCTTTCTGGGGTAAACCTTGTAAAGTTCTGTGTGACAGGAATATTCCCAGACAAATTGTTGTAGGAGAGGTTTCTGTAAAACAAATTGATCGTTTCCAGTATGAATAACTACGAGTTGATATACGAGGATTATTTCCTCTGTAATTTCACGATGAAATGAACAAAAAATAGCACCAATTCAGGCAAATTCTTACAGAGTAGTAAGGCTAAAGCAGTTGGTCAACTGCCATGGCATCTCCCCTGATAAACTGTTGTTATTCAGTATCCTGTATATTATCCATTTACAGAGTTATTTTCAGAATAATTGTGAAGGTATTAATAAATTATAATTTAGGGATCACTCCAAGGAACTTACAGTGAGACCAAATTCTGTAGTTGTCCAAGTTCTGAAGGAATAGGACCCGATAATTGGTTGGCAGAAAGGTCCCTGCATTGAAAAAATACCGCACTATGTTACTGTTTTGATGAAGTGGCTAGGGCACACCAGAAAGAGATGTAGAAAGAACTAGAAAATAGAACTAGTTCACAAGCTACACAAATCAAATACTAAGGACTTACATATCCCCGATACTTCTCAAGTTTCCCAAGTCTGCAGGGAGAAACCCACTCAGTTTATTTCCACTCAAGTTCCTTGAATTCATAATCCAATAGAAATCATGGGATTAATATAACTCTCACCCATTAAGCTTTTCATAATCCAATGGGGTTAAAAATAAATATAACTTTCACACATAAAACTTGTAGCTTAATAATTCAAAAACTTTTCTACATACAAGACTTACAATTTTAATAGATGTTCCATGTTCCCAATAGATCTCGGGATAGGTCCAGATATATTATTGTTAGAAATGTCCCTAAAAATTCACATCACATCACAGGGCAATAAAAATGTAAGGACTACCCTTGCAGCTATTATGTTTTTAGATATAGTTCTAAAAGGGAACCTTAGAAGCCTTAACCAAGACACTAGAATAACTAAAACTCACAATCTGTCTAAATTTATAATATGCCCCAGCTCTACAGGAATTGTTCCCGTGATATTGTTGGAGGACAGATTTCTGTAAAAGCAACAACGTTATCCGTTAGTCACATTGAATATGCCGTTAGTCACATTGAATATGCTTAATGCAATTCAACAGCTCATTATGTCATAGGTCAATTTAGAATATGGCCCAGGACTACTTACAGATAAGTTAGCCTGTTCAGTTTTTGAAATTCCAAAGGAATAGTTCCATTCAAACGGTTGCCATGCACATTGCTACAGGACAAAGGACAATGAAGGCACAGCGTTAATATTGTTAGCCAGTGGGAAATTATGCTCCGCAAATTCATCACTTGGCTTGAAGATTATATCACTTACAAGAAAATAAGAGCAACACATGAACTAATATTCTCTGGGATCGAACCTTCAAGTTGATTTCTGGCAAGATTTCTGTCTCAAAAAAATACAACCTTGGAATGTTAAATACTTACAGCAAGAATCCAAAACATATCATAGATTAATGTTTAGTGTATGGGAGGTTTCAAGATATTTCTATCATTTTTCTCTCCACTTTCTAAAAAAAGGTTTGGACACAAACTTACAATTCGAACAGCTGTTCCAAATTCCCCAGCTCAGGTGGAATTTGCCCAGTCAGCTGATTGTCATTTAGCTGCCTGCATATGCATACAACCGTTGACTATCAAAGAGCTATTTCTTATCATGCACATCCAGTTTCCATTTCTTACATATCAATCATCACAAAATATGTGATTGGAATCTCTTACAGGTATCCCAGTTTTGTCATGTTCCCCAATTCTGGCGGAATAGATCCCGTGAGATTATTACTGTGTAAATATCTGAGTAGTGCAAAAGAAAGAACAAGAGAATCAGCTTCTTGAAAATTGAACATAAAGGAAATTTATAGTCAAAAAGTAATGGACTTTCACAAACCCAGATGGGAACAATTCGAGCATTAACTATGCAAGCAACTCACAGTTTATCAGTGTAAGTCAAGTTGCCTAGAATCGGAGGAATTGTTCCAGTAAGATGATTATCACTCAAATCCCTGTAATAAATATTAAATGTATCAGTACACTAAAGCTTACACCATAATTACATAATCAAGTTTTTGCCAAAGGTCACAAAACATTTATCAATGAATGAAGGAATATTGATTGATTCTGCATAAGAAATATATTGACAATATCCAAAATCATTATGGATTCTTATTGATCTAGGCTTCCATGCAATTAAATGTAAGAGATTATACTTTAATCCGATTACAGGAAAATTTTGGACAAGTTGAGATCCAGAAAACACTGTACTTACAGAACAGTAAGAGCCTGCATGAGACCAATTACTTCAGGTATCCTTCCGGTCAGCTTGTTTCCTTGTAACGACCTAGGATAACCACTTTAAAATTAGGGTAGGACAACTAAAGCAACCAAATTAATGATGTCGGTTGAATAGTGCATACCATGCAATGAATTGCATTACTTAGACAACCTGCATAATCTCATATCCCTGCCTATTCAACACAAAATTCCTGATACTAGAACACAGTTCAGTCCTGGAAATATCTCCACTTACAGAGTAGCCACTTGTAGAAACCCAATATTGAAGGGGATCTCTCCGGTAAGTTGATTGTATGATAAGTCCCTGATAAGAATACCAGCCCCAATTCAGCAAGTAATTGAGATCACGAGTCTTGCATCAAACCATACATTTACACCCGTTTGTTCATTTAAAATCCAGTTAGGAAAATCAGAAAACATACAAAACTGCATAGCTTGTACAGTTGCCAATATTCTCAGGAATGGTCCCTGACAAGTTGTTGCCTCGCACATCACTGCATAACAGAGATCAAAGTAGTTGATTAGAAACATTTAAGCTACCACGAAGAATCCTTTAGGTGAAATTCGTTAATGCATTGAAAACGATGCATCGAGATACATAAATTTAAAGATAAATGCTCTGTGACCGCCGAGTGCTGATAGGTTTCATATGCAGAATTAATTCGAAGAAAGAAAGCTTTAAAAATTCTGCATCTATTCCACAAGACAAAAGTATTGTGACTTACAAGAACCACAATCCTGTCAATTGACACATGTCAGGGGAAAGAGTCCCGACTAAGAAGTTGTTGCGCAGCCCCCTGAAAACGATAACAATATGCCCATTTCAAAAAGAATGGGCGCCAAATTTAGTTTGCAAACCTAAGAACACTGAACAGTACTATTAACACAAAAGCTTCTTCCAAACCTTAACAGGAAAATAATAACAAATTTTGCTTAGTGAGAGAACGATAAGCCTAGGAAAACTCATAAAGAACCCAGACTCTTACAAATATTGCAAAACTTCATTCCAATAGATAAGCCTGGGGATCTCCCCACTTAATTGATTGTCTGCAAAATCCCTAAAAAATGCAAAAGCATTGTTAAATGATACTCCTCCAGAATCCAGAGTTTACACATCCTATGCAGTTCTTTGACAAGTAAAGGGCAGCAAAGAGAGTAGAATCCAAAATAGTATTCCCAACCTACATTTTCTTCAAGTTTGGAATCTGAGACAACGTTGAAGGTATAGGCCCCATTAACTGGTTATTCTTCACAATGCTGTAAATTTTGGTCAATGTGTCAGAAGAAGCTTTCACTCCCTTCTAAGACAGGGCAAAATACAAAAACATCTACAAATTAAGCTAAATTCTTTACAATAGCGAGCAAGTGCAGAATGTTAGGATACTTACAGTTGTTCCAGTTGTTTCAACTTCGATATTGAAAAGGGAATGTCTCCATATAAATAATTTAAAGAGACATCTCTGCAGCAACATTGAAGATCAAATCAAGTCAGCGGTTTCTACGAAATATAAACCATGAGAATGATGACTTGTAGATTTGACTAGAGGGATGTTTAGACGCACACAGCAGCTTGGTTTGGCATCAGATATCTTCTCAAAAGACAGTTGTTTTCAGCATAATACTTAACAACTATCTATGGTAAAGTAATATATGCATCTTGAACCAGACTACGAGTGTTGCATATGGTGAGATCTGCTTTAACCAATTTGTAGTTGAACAGTCATTTTTGTTTGGACAGATAAACGTTTGAAAAGAGACTTTCCTAGATAGGTGGGTTGAACATTTCTTTAAAGGGATTTTCAAGGGTTTTTCATGAGCCATTCTGTATGGAGATAACCTGATTTAACCACTGTAGTCTTGCAAGATTAGAAAGAGTAACTCACAAGATTTTCAATGCAGAGCAATCTCCAATCTCGTCAGGAATTTGGCCCGAGAGAGCATTTCCTTTAAGGTCACTGCATGCAGAACACTGAATCAACTATGAACAGCATATATATTATAAAGAGCTGCTAAATATAGTCTGCATTAAGACTATCAGTTTAAATGCAATGAACCCAAAGTGCTTAAAAGTAATATATAGTGAACCTATACAGTGAACTTCTGAATTCACATACATTGACTCTAAGCTTTTTAGATTTCCAATCACTGGGGAAATTTCTCCTCCGAGGTTCAGATGAGAGAGATTCCTGCACAACACAAACCAGAACAAATACAAACATATGAGCTTAAAGTAAGCATATAATCAAAACTCAAATAACGACAGAATGCCCAGCAAACATTCTTAATGATTCCCAATATAACATATTCAGAGTATATGCTCTATTTTACATCAATTCCAGTGGAAAAGTGATATATAAACTTACAATGCAACCACAGCAAAGGTGACATTGTCACAGGTGACACCCCTCCAGGAGCAGTGATCACTGGAGGCAGAATCAATCCAGTTGTATAGAACGTTATCACTATCACGAAACGACTTCTTAATTGCCAAGAGAGTTGCTCCTGTAGAACCCAGAAAAGGTCTTGTAAGTAAAACTTGAACAATCTCAGCTTCTCAACAACATTACCCAATAAAAAATCAAGCTGAAATACACAAATGCATTACTTTCCAGGTAACAGAGCAGCAAGTAATGACATTTGCTTGATGGATTTATCTTGGTCTTTTCAGTATAAGCACCCAAACATTGATCAACAAGAGCAAGGGGTCACTAATGGGTTTACTCACCATCATCAGAAACAGCAGATAGAAGGCCGCAGGAGTGAAGAAATATGACTAAGGAAGAGAGACACACACTGAATTTTCTCCAGCGCCAAATGTCAGAGGCAAATGCCATGGCTGCAGATACACACAGTGGCAATGAGAAACAACAGAGTTCAGAGTATTCCGAGTATTCCGAGTATCAGCCAGCATTGCCTACTCTTCGATCAATTTCCCAACCACATTCAACGCCACACCAAGTCCTCCTCCCTCCATCGTCTGTCCAGTACTCTGTCACCGATTAAAGTGAATCAGATAGTTCCCGTTTCAAATAAATCATAGCCTGACAAGCCAGCCTTCTCTTCAATTTCCGCCAACTGATATACCACAGCAGTCATGCCGACGACGTGTCTGACGGAATGTCGAGATGAATATATAATCCGTTCCGACGGGAAAGGCCTCCAGTTTGCGGCATTTGACGGAAACAGTTCCATACAGCTCTGCCTTGAAGTACAGTTTGTCGACCTGATTTGAACGTGAGGGAAAAGCCGGCAGCGTCGACTGTCGGAGAAGTAGTATTTTGTCATTGCTCGCACTGCTGCGCTGCAAGAACCGGTACGGGAAATTAACACGTGGCAATATTCTAGTAGTGGTAGCACTGCCTAGTACGCCCGAGCCGCCAGATGGGGAACCGCGACGCCGAGTGGTCGCTTTCACCGTTCTTAGACGGTTAATATTATTTTATGATCGTTTCGAATCCGCCCTCGCCACCGGTATCGATTATTCTCGCATTGGTATGCGGGTTTGTTGTGTAGTTAATTAAATTAATATTGTCTTGGAATTGGAATCGGAACCTGGTCGTATTTTATTTATTAATATTAATAATAATAAAAATGAATTATTCAATTTTTTTACTACTACGTTTGTTTTAATACGAAGAATCAGTTTTGGGAAGGAAGCAGAGATTCAGTTTTATTTATTTATGGACGAGTAGGGATAAATTAATAATTTTATTATTATTATTATTATATATAAGGTTTTAGGGATAAAATATTAATTTTATTATTATTACAATTATATATATATTAAAGGTTTAATTTAATTGGTTGTTCTATCTATTCTTGTGCATATGGCTTTTTTTACTGGAGAATGCATTTGTTTAAATCTCACAGTAAAGTCGTAAAAAGGCCTTTTTAGGCTTTTTAGGTTTTAAGATTAGAATATTTTAAATAAAAGAAAATCAATAAATTAAAAAGAGATTATTAATTTAATTGAGTTTGTGATATAAAGAAAAGGCGTAGTTTAATTTATAAATGAAATAGTTGAATTTATCAAAATTCGGTAATATAATCATAAGATTTTTGTTACAGTTTTGAATGCATAAATGTATTTATTATTTTGAAAAAAAAAATTGGGCACTCGTGAAAAAAGTCATTTCGTTTCTAATATCATTAGAACGTTTTACGCAGAGTTTAAATATGTAAATTTGTACAGAAAACAATAGAAATTGTGGTAAGGTTTTGGAGTTTAAATATGTAAATTTGTATAGAAAACAATAGAAATTGTGGTAAGATTTTGGTAAAATTTGGCGAAAAAATTGGAAATCCCAGGTATTGTTTTCCAGCTTTAAGATTTTAGCTGCCCCTAAGATTTTTGAGAGTGTTGAATCTATTTCTACCATAAAAACAAGATTCAAACACTCTTACGATCAATTTTTTAACAAATAAAATAACTAAATTTTAACTCAACATAAATTTTACTTTCTAGATAATATAAACCTTTAATAATTAATAACATTTTTCCAACCTAAAATATCAAACATAAAAACTTCTTAACACTCAATAAATGTGATATGCAGCTCACTTATAATTTTTATTATTAAATTAATTATATATTTTATAAAAATTAAAATTATATTAATGTGAAATTATATATTTTAAAATTTTTAAAAATGATATTAAGCTGCATTAAAGTGAAATGGAAAGTATCAATGTTAACTTCTTCCAAAATCATAAATTAATATTACAAAATTTCATATGAATTTTGAATTACGGTCATGTTAAATGGTTATGTATTATGAAATTGGATTTAAATTTTATTGGATGAAATTTTAGTTACAGTAAGGTCAGTGGTTATCTATTTTGAATTAAATTATAAAAGGAAATAAAATGAGTTAAATTTATATATTTTATGGTATTTTTAGATTATTTATTATGATATTAATTATAAAATAATTTAAAATAAAACTTTACTTTGTAATTTATGATTTAATATTTTATATAAAATATATAAATATAATTATATTTAATATTAAATTTTCAAATATAAAATTTAAAATAATAATAATAATTAAAAATTTAATTTTATAAATTTATAGCAAAATTTAATTTATAATTTTTATATATGACATGTTCATCAACTTCGAAAGACGGTGATAATCCTTTTTATAGACTCGCGGCATGGAAGACTTGTGACTCTAAGTCAAACTCCTCCATTTAATTTGACTCGCAATTCGTGTTAATCCCCCATATATATATATATATATTTATTTATTTATTCATTTATATTTTAATTAAAAGTTATTAAATATGAAGCTAAAATATATAAGAAATTACTTAAATTATTTTTAAAGTTGTATTTTTTTAATATTAAAAATATTTTAAAATAAGTATTAAATGTGCGTGGAATCTAATTTATAAATGAATGTTTTTTAATATTTTTTTGGTTAATTTTAATTAAAATTTCAGGAGATTTTTAAAAACTTGAGTTTAAATTGTATAATTTTTAAGGGTGTTGAAACTATTTATACATTCAAATATGTATTTTAAATGAGTTTAAATATGTATTTATACATTGATTATGAAAGTGTCCTCTTCAGATGTCGATCGTGCTTTGAGACGGGGCATCTAGCCAAAAATTGCCCAAAAGCCTCTGAGAAAAATTTTGTTAGAAAAAACCACCACAGATCTACATGGTGGGAAGGAGCACAAAAAGAACACTACACTGTCATCAAAGAAGAATATTCTAAAGAAAACTCTGAGTCACAAGAAATCAAGGAAGAAGGAAACAACTCTGAAAGCAAGCAAGGAGAAAGCCCGCCCCAACAAATCAACATTTATGAGGATTTGAATACCGCAGAAAATAAATCTTCATTTAACAGCAAAGCAGATCTCCTAAACCAAACTTCTCCGACTATAGATCGGGAAGCTAAGACACCAATGTCCCAAGAACCAGAAGAGATGAAGGAGATGCAAGACAAAGGAAGTTGGAAGACCGTAGAGAAAAGAAAGAAAGCTACAACACCAATCTCGCCATGAAAGACGAGGAGCCAGACAAATAAAAATTAAGAAAATTGTAGGCCCGATAGACCAATTTGGTCTCAGTGGACGTTAACCATCATCATCATCATCATCATCATCACAATCTTACTTGAGATTCTATAATTATTACTTTTGAAAAAATCATTTCGTCTATAAATTAAACTACACATTAAATATAAATATATCTAAAATATTTTTTACCTAAAAATAAATAAAATAATTTCATCTAATAATATAATAAAATTATATTTTAATATATATGCTTACAAAATATATTTAACACAATATCACCACCATGTAATAACAAAAAATCACATATATATCAAAAGATCAAGAAAGTCATAAAAAAAAAACATCTCCTTAAGCAAAAGAAAGAGCTGGCAAAAAAAACTAGCATCAGCCAAAAAGGCTCATAATAGAAAATCGCAATTCATTATCGTCCAACTTTTAAAGGATAATTCCACTTTCGTGCAAAATCAAATGAAACAATAGGTAGATCAATATTGTAGTGAAAACTAAATAGAACAATTGTAGACATATTTGACATTTGCAAAATAAAGTGCTTTTTATTTTGAATTTTATTAATGTATTACAAAAGGACAGATTTTTAAAATCCATCAAATTTGATAAATAGTTTAATAAGAGAAATGTTTTTAAATTAAAGTTGATATTTTTGTTTGTTTGTTAGGTTATGTGAGTTTTAATATCACTGGCATGTGGCACCAATGTTTAAAATGGTTATATTTACACCAGGGAGTACCTTAATAGAACACCATGTTACATGGATTTAGACCTAGATCTTTACACTAGGGAGTGCTTCAATAAAATAATGTGTCACTTCTTACTTTACAGCGAGAGTAATTATAATAATGATAATTAAATTTTATAACTATTTTATAAATTAAAATAAATATATTTTTAAAAAGATTATTAAAATATTAATTTATTTTTTTAAGAATAACATAAAGTATTTTTTGAAAAGTAAGAAAATTGCTTAATTTCCTCCTATCCGGGTGACCCAGTGGCCTTAGGCACTCATCCCAAGGCTCACAAACAACAACCACCACATGGCTCACCTTCCACACCAAGTGGCGCTCCCAGCATGCACTCCCCCTCCTGTGCATTTGTTGCCATTGTACGAGACTCCTCTACTCCAGCACCCGAACATTAAATTTACCATCTCCATGTTTATTCCTTTCTCTAGGTTACACTCTCCTTCTGTCATTCTCCTCGACATTTTTCCTGGCTTTGTCTCTGTGATTCTACTCTACAACCTTCTAACCATGAATCATGACAGGGGGAGAGGTCGGCACCTCGACAAAGGAAGAGGTTGGGGATGCCACCCCACCACCTTCGAAGACGCCACCATCGTTGCAATGTTTGATAACAGAATTCTCAGCTTCATTCACTGGGAGGCATTGGCTATGGAGGAAGTTGAAATACATAGGGATCGTACAATGCTTTGAGCACTCAGGAACCTCCTCGCACGTCAATTGAAGGAGCATGCCCAAGAGAGAATGAGAGCAGATGGTTGGATTGCAGATCTCTCTGCTCACCAAAGTCACTATGTCTCCTCTCTCAGGCGACTTGCCAGAGACCTTCATGTGGAATTCTCGCCCATCATTCCCTCCTCCTCCTTAGCTCCTTCCCCCTCTCATTCTTCGTCGATTGGCTCCTCATCCCCACCCTTTCCTTGCGCCCCCATGGGCCATCCCCCTCCCTCCCAAGCTCTCGACCCCTCGGTGGTTGATATGCCCTCATCTCCTCCTCGCCCCAACCCTTATGATTACTATATTCTGGAGGAGTATCCAACAGACACTAGCGGCATGCAGGCTCATGGCACTACCCAGGTGTAATGTGGTTCCAACATAGCCACCACTATGTAGTTCCAATGCGGCAGAATTTAGCTCTTGATGTCATGGCAACTCTCAGGTTAGTTTTTTCACTACAATTTGGCCTCTTTGTAGGTCACTTCAGTTCTATCTTGTTTAAGGTGGACAACTCAGTGCCCCAAAGCTCTTTGGCTCGTTATGCATCATTTTTTCAATTTCATGCAACAATTATGTATTTTCTATTCTCATAAGCATGATTTTGGTCAACAGTGATCTTGTTATGCAAATTACAAATCTGCAAGGCTCTAGTTGTGTGTGTGTGTGTGTGTGTTCATGGGACATAGAATAGATGGTGATGGGGTGTATTGTTAAGGAGCTTTGTGATGTGAAGGTTAATGGTTCTAAAATTCAGTCATTTAAGAGTTGGTGTTACCTAGGTCGGGTGTCATCCCTGAGTAATTTTGACGGCTTAGATAACTCACGGTTTTTCAAGCCAAAAGTTAAGTGTTAAGTGTGCAGTGATCTGAGAACTCACACAACTTAACAAACAAATAAAAATATATTTATATGTATAATTTATAAATTAAAATATATATATATATATTATTACATTTATTTTAAACATAATGAATATTATTATTATATATATAGATAGATAGATAGATATATATAATTTTTATTATTATATTTATATTATATAAGTATTGCAATAGTGAATCCATTGTTATTGTGCAAAAAACTTTTATGTTGTCACTTAAAAGAATCTCAACTTATTATGAAACTGATAACCAAATGTAATGTAACCAACAGAGTATTAAAGAATTCTATTCTTAAAAAAAAAAGAATGTCAGGTTTTGAAAGGTAAGATAACCATAAGATGAATAAAAATCTTGAAAGGTGGGATAAGGCCATGGGGTATTCATTATGTTTAGTGTGTTTTTGGCATGTGATAGGTATTTATTTCTAACACCCATTATACACCTTCTACTTCAAAGGTTTTGAAAAGGTAAGATAACCATAAGATGAATGAAATCTTGAAAGGTGGGATAAGGCCATGGGGTATTCATTATGTTTAGTGTGTTTTTGGCTTGTGATAGGTATGTATTTCTAACACCCATTATACACCTTCCACTTCAAATGCTTTTTGTCTTTTGCTTTTTTGTGATCCTGAATCACTATATGTTCGATGCAGAGGCATTTATTGTAGCCTTAAATGTGATGGATTGATATTTCCAAAAATACACCTTAAGAGGCTACATAATGCAATCACAACATACTTTGTTAGGCAAGAATGGCATGGAGCATAATAATTGACCATCCCATCAAAAGTCCACACAGAAGCCTGCAAATAGTAACTTTATAGCTAATGGTTGATATTCAATGAGATTTCATTACAAGTTGAGAATTGTGTATCAAAAGTCTACATAAACATTGGATTGGTCAATATGCAAATTATAACTTCATATATAATTCTTGAACTTCAATGGGATTTCTTTATATGTTGTTCGGAATTGTGCATTGGAAACTTCGAAATAAACATTGTATTGGTCACTATGCAAATTATAATAGCTAATTTTTTATTTGAAAGTTTGACATAAACAATGTATTGGCCACCATCCAAATTATAACTTCATAGCTAATTCTTGATCTTATTCTTGATATTCAATGAATTTTGATTATATTTTGTTGAGAATTGTGAATGTGAAAATTGTTGTTGGCGATTTTATATATATATAAAAGAGTAAATTAAAACTAATAATAATTATTGATGTAATTATAAAATTTAAATTGATTTTGGGTTTTTTTGGTTTTATATTACAGTTGAGTTAGTTGTATTGTTATTTTTATGGTAATTATTTGAGTTTTTTTCTTTTATTATCATTTTTAGTTAGATTTATTATATTTCTCATTATACAAAGTCAATTTTAATTTAATTTATGGGTATATTGGATAATGTTATTTAATTTCTAAATCTATATTTCAAATATTTCAAATATTTTTTATTTCAAAGCTTTATTAACTTTATTTTTATTTTGTTATTGTGATTTAGTTGCATATGGTTGTTTTCACTCCCATCTTTTTCTATTTTGTGAAGTTGTATACGTAGTGTTGTTGTATTTTTCATTTTTCCTCATGTAGCATTCTCATCTATGACTTTTCAACATGTTTTTATATTAGGGATATCTTCTTCTTTTATATCTCATTTTCAAAAAAAAATCCTACATTATTTTTTCCATGTTTTCTTCCTCCTTTTTACTTTGTTCTATTTTATTTTAAGCAAAATATTATCATTGTCTATCATTATCATTTTCTATCTATGCAAGCTTGGTTTTTCCATAACATCTAATTCTATTGGTGATGTCTTTTACTTTTGACGAAATGTTTTTGTATTTGCATCATTTGGTTCTATATATCTTTTGTTTCCAAAGTAGGAAAAATCTTATAGAACCTAGGGCTACCAACCTAGCCTTTGTTGATACAATCTCAAGACCCCCAAATCAACAACATCATTGTGTGTAAATAAAACCTAGCCACATAAAAGAACTTGTTGGTGGTCCATAAGGGGAATACTTCCCCTCTTATCGAATGTTCTAGGTCTTGGGCCATCAACTTGTTTCCTTAAATTCGAGGAAGATGAGCTCTTAACTAATCGAAAGCAATTTTAGGTCATTTTAACCCATTATGCCTATTTAATCATTTTTTAGGCTACCAAAGGAAGACTTATGTGGCTTACACAACAACTAGTCTTTGTTGATGCAATCTCAAGACCCCAACAGCAACAACATCATATGTAAATAGAAACTAGCCACATAAAATAGCATGTTGGTGGTCCATAAGGGGAATACTTCCCCTCTTATCGAATGCCTCTAGTTTTGGACCATTAACTTGTTTTCTTACATTCAAGGAAGATGAGCACTTAATCAATCAAACACAAGTTTAGGTCATTTTAACCCAATATACCCATCTAATCATTGTTGAGACTACCAAAGGAAGACTCATGTGGTTTTCACAACACCTAGCCTTCAACCCTATACATAAAACCAAGGACACTGAAACAAAAACATACTTTTACCCATGCTCAAAACACTTTGTTTCATCTATTTTTTTCCCTTGAAAAAACCTATATTTTAATTCATAAGTTGATAAAAAATACATTCTTCATATGCACTTGTAGTGTATTCCGTGGGATTTATCGTTATCCCACATGAGGCTATAAAGTTAAATGCATAAAGCATAACAAAAAAAAAAGGCCAAAAGGCCCAAAAAAAGATATATATATATATATATATATATATATATATATATATACAAACAAACAAACAAAAAGTTAAAGTTCGTAGAAGCTTAAGAAACATCAATCTTCCCCTTTTTTCCTTTCTTTTTTTTGGACCTGTTGCCACACCTAGGTCGATACCAACTGGGACCAAAGCCAAAGAACATTCGGAAAACTCTAGAAGATGTTCTTTGTCCAAGTATGAGCTTTCAGATACATGGACCCGCTTTGTACCTCTCAAACCATCCTCTATGTGTCTCCTGAGTTTGTTGTTCCAAAACCATGTGAGTTTATGGTTTTGTCATTATCTCTTTAGGAAATACATCATCAAAAATCACCACACAACTTTGTTTCATCATTTTATAAATATACATTTCTATTATTTCAAAATAATTTATTTAAATATACTTTCAAAAATCATATTTATATTTATAAATATAAATTTCTATTATTTTAAAATAATTTATTTAAATATACTTTCAAAAATAATATACAAATGTAACAAAAAAAAATTAACATACAAATGTAACAAAAAAAAATTAAAATGTTACAGCGAAAGTTATAAATATAATTTAATTTTTTTTTTTTTTAACTTTCCTATAAAAATTTTGAGATACTTCATATAAAATATGAAAATGCACTTTGATTAAACTTGCACAAGTTGGAATTTAAAAAAAAAAAACAACCCATAGAATTTACCATGGTTAACTCATAGTTCTCCAGTCTTGATCTTTCTTGTATACTGCCAATGCATTCTTAAGTCTTGATTTTGGTGAAATTTTATGTTTTTTATTTTTATTTTTATTTTTCTAATAATCATTATAAAATCTAAAATCTTTATATTATTTAAATTACATTTTTAAATATATAAATTAATTTAATATAATCTAAAATCTTTATATTATTTAAATTACATTTTTAAATATATAAATTAATTTAATATTGTGAAAAATGTCTAGAAGACTTAAATTATACAAAGTCAACCATTAAACTTTGTAATATAACAATGTTTTAAAATTTTAACTAAAATTTAAATAAAATTTATAAAAATATATTTAAATCATTTAAAACATAGAATATTTAAATTACACACTTTTCAACATAATAAACATTTGAAAAAAAACAAATTAATAACTTCACATTCTTCGCATAATTACTTCGACCTCACAAGTCCCAATGCCAAAGCATCGAGATATATATAACACGCTTTCTACCTTCATGATTATTTTAAGAAATAAATGCACTCTCGACTATCATTAAATTATGGGTATCAATATAGTCAATATTCTTTCGAAGGCTCTGCGTTATGGCCCTGCGTTATAATACATGTAATGAGTGTGATGTTAGTACGATTTCAATGTATTCACGGACTAGAGAATGTATTTTGAAGTTATGGGGTTTTCCATTTATATGTTGTACGAAGTAATTCTTGAGGTATATGTCACCATCGATAATTGTAAGTTGAAATAGCATGGGCTGGATAAGTACTATTTAAAATATTTTATGTATTTGGGGTTAAATTTTGGTTTCAAATTGATTGACATAATATCCAAAAGGATAAATATTATTTTAAATTAGTTTTAAATGGATTGAGATTATATATTGAACTTTAAGTTAGGGTTAATTAGTCTATTAAATGGAAGAATGATCTACACATTGAACTTTATGTTGGAGTCAACTTGTCTATTAGATAGAAGAACGATCTACCAATTGAACTTTACGTCAGGCGAGCTCCTCTATTAGATGGAAGAACGGTCTACCAACTAGTGGGATGTTATCACCAGGATTGTGCGAAGCTCTATCAAGCTTGGATACCCCAATGGGACAGTTTAATTCCCCTATAAGTAGCTTCCATTCTCAACCCCTACTTGTGAAGTCTAAACCTAAGACCTGGTAGAGACTAAACCCCACTCAAACCAACTAATATACACTTAATGGGTTTTAACCAACTAGTATACACCTAATGGGTTTTTATAACAAGTGTTGCATGCACTGTAATCCATGTCTAATCAATTTGAATATAAATATATTAACTTTGATTAGGCTAATAATGAATATGTTATCAAAAATAAAAATAAAAAAGAAAAAGAAAAAAGAAAAAATATTATGAAAAGAAAATAGATATGAAATAGTTAAGTAAATATCCCCTTATAATCACTACAAAATTTAATGTGATTTGATTAAATAATAGTAGTGAGTTTGTATATATTAAATATTAACAAATAATAATATTAATTGACAACAAAATCATAATAATTATCATAATTAATAATATTTATTATTAATTAATAATAAAATATGCAGAAATCATGGTATAAATATTGAAATGGTATCCATAAATCACGACATAAATATTGAAATGGGAAAGTGGCAAGTATTATTCCATAACATGGCATTATATTTTGAGAAGATGGTAATAAAACTTTTAACTTATTAACTTTTAATTTATTATTCAATCAGATTTTGAATATATATATAAACATTAAACATTTTATAAGTCAAAGTTAAAGAACAAATTTGATTAATAATATTTTGAGTTTTAAAATTTTAATATAACAAGATTTTTCCTTACTTTTATGTTAATAATATTTATTTTATTTTATATATGTTAAATTGTTATTCGTTTTGTATTAATATTTCATTTCACTATTATATTTGTTGTAATATGTTATATATTATGTATAATTTCTTCGCGCTTGATAGATCTGAGGTTAAGATGGATCTAGGTTGGCCTATTTACTAACCACATTGCGTAACACACTCGTCCCACATTTACCGAAGCTAACCAATCCACTGGGGTAAACATCTGACGAGAGGCTACTATGATGTGATTCAACTCCCCATGTACAGTTAAGGAAGTGGAACCAACAAAACTAAACCACGTTGACATTCCACACATGCTACAAAACCTTAAGGAGCCAACCAACCCTTCCAAGTGACCAACCCCTGAGACAACTTGACATTTTACTAATCTAGACCCTCAACCGCTCCTATGATAAGCCATGCATGCAACTAAGGCCTTCCAATTGCTCCCACAGCAAGGCATGTCAGCAATTGGAGACTTTTTCAAGCAATTATGAGGCAATGACCCCGAATTTTGTGACACTTTTTCAGGGCTAGGTCTCAAGCCACTTCCTATAACTTCATGAAACCTTCAGAAATGATAAAGAACCATGGAACAACGCTTCTAATGCAATCACTGGTACAAGTACTTGATCTAACCCCCGCTAGCCTCGATAGGCATTTCGTCAAACATGTCATAAATATGTAATCTACAGGTCACAACAACATATCTGAGCATAGGGATCTTATACTTATCTGAAATTCGTAAAGAAGCATTGATGCATTATCATAATAGTTGGATTATCATCCATTAGGTCATATATTCATCGTACATTCATTTGCAAATTAAAACATTATGAGAGCCATAATCAAGAATGTCATAAAAAATATTCATAACCTACATATAGCCAACATAAATAACAAGGATATAACAACCATTAAAATCACATATGAACTAGTACATTTACACATGAAATGCTAAGGAGAAGGAGCTCTTATTAATGAATGCATAAGCCAACCAAGTTTGGGGCTTCCATGAACCACCCGACCATAGATTGGTTGAACCTAATCTTTCTTTTAGTAAAACACCAACATGCCATATTCCAAGCATGAATGTGGAACTCGCAACAAAATCAATCCAGGTTTCCTCAAGACTTACCGCAATCCCCACCAGATCACTAGACCCTAAACAAGCATGGATGCCTCTAAATCTCTCCACCTACACCGTGAGGAATTTGCATGTCTCCTGGTCTCTAGGATTTACCGTATATCTCGCCATTCAACGGTTGAAGATACCTAAGCCTAATCAAGACTCCACCCTCCAGGATTTATCGTATATCCCGCCATTCACCAATCAATAATTCCTAGTCCTAGTCGAGGGCACACACCTCTAGGCTTTACCATATGTCCTGTCATTCACTGGTTGAGGATTCCTAGGCCTACCGAGCTACACAAAATTCAGCTTTACCATAATCCCACCTTCTTCGGTCCAAGGATTCATAGGCCTTATGTTCTTTCTTTCAGAGACCACCTCACTCAGTTTCGAAATCATCCGACAGTCCAACTTAACCGAGTAAAAGAGAACCCATCACACCATGGCTATCCGGAAATGGCAAGGCAAGGTCGAAAACATTGTCACACCTGGAAAAGCCCATGCCAATGACAACAAGAGAACCAAGAACACACATGCATAACCATGCATGCCAAAAGTAGCAAGGAAATCACACATGCAAATCGATATCTGCAAGTAATCCCGATGTAGCTGCATGATCCTGCTCTTTATTGCTTGATCTTTGCTTCCCCTAGCCTTATTTGATTTCCTTGATCCAATGCTGAAGTGCTCCAAGAAAACTCTAAGTGTCCAAGAGTGTGAGAGAGAGGGAATAGAAAGAGAGCTCCCAAAATTGAACTGACAAAAGATTGTGAATTGAACCTCAGAAGCCTTTTTGTTAATGAGGCCTCTATTTTCTTCAATTTCCATTATGTTCTTTCATTTTCCTCCTCACACGCAATATGTGACCTTTCACCTTCCTTTTCTCCTAATTTCCATTATTTTCATAAAATTATTGTCAAAAATGTCATTTTTCCTTTCCAAAGCCTTTGTAATTTTGCCTTTGCCAATTTCCTTAGCCATAATAAACCAAATGAACACCCCCACCAGGATGTCTTGCCCAACGTTCAGCTTGGAATAAGTGTCCTGTGACCTTGGTTATTATTTTGCCTTTATTAACTTTATTTACATGGAATTTTGACCAGGGTTGTTACATAACCCTCCCCGTTGGGGAAACACTGTCCTTAGTGTTCAATGACACCTACAACCAATAAAACCCTAAAAGCAAAACATACTACCCATGGAGCTATATAACTTAGCTTGATGAAGTATTTATAATGATTAACCAGCTGAGAAGCAAACCAACATGACAAACATAACAACATGACAACCATAATGACATGAAACCCATACCGCTTATTGGAGCTCTATAACACAACTCATGGCAGTACTTACATCCATATACATATACCAAAACATATGCCAAAATATTCATTCAACCAATGAATAGAGAAAGATACATAGCCCGCATCTGATCCGCCATCTCCCATGTAGCTTTGCCGGGTCCAATGTGTTTCCACTGCACTTTAATTTGAGCATGAGCATATTTCTCTGCAAAATACACTAGGGTTTTGTCTGGAATTTTCCTTCTGGCTCCACCTGCAATTCGGACTAGCCAATCACATGATCAACATCTTTAACATACTTCTTAAGCAATGACACATGGAAAACATCATGGAATTTCATTGTCGAAGGAAATGCAAGTCGATAGGCTACTAGTCCAATCTTGGGCTTGATGCGCAAGTACACATGTTCCCCAACCTGGAACTCCTTAGACAACCTATTCCAATCTGCATAAATTTTATGCTTGTCCTATGTTTCCTTTAGATTCTTCTTGATTACCTACATTTCTTGTTCCATCTCTGCCAACATGTCTGGTCCTATCAACACCTTGTTCATTGGATCACTCCACCTAATGGGAATATTACAATTCTGCCCATACAAAGTCTCAAACAGACTCATCCTCAATGACTCCCAATACCCATTGTTGTAAGAAAACTTAACCAACTGAAGGTACTCCTCCCATATCCTATGTTGATGCATCACATACATCCTCAACATGTCCTCCAAAATTTTGTTGACCCTCTCTATCTACGGATGATAAGTTGTGATGAAGGCCAACTTTGTACCTAAACATGCAAACAACTCTTTCTAGAATCTAGAAGTGAACTTAGCATCCATGTCTGACACAATTTTCCATGGAACACCATGTAGCCTCACTACATCTTTGATGAAAACCTGTGCTACAACTTTAGCTAAATAAATAGACTTCACTAGAATGAAGTGTGCTACCTTTATTAACCTGTCTATCACAACCATGATGGAATCATGTTGTCTAGATGTCCTCGGCAAACTTGTGATGAAGTCCATGAAATGACCTCCCATTTCCATTCTGGAATCGGAATCAGTTGTAGTAGTCCACTTAGATGCTTACACTTTTCCTTTACCCACTGACATTCCAAGCACCTAGCCACAAATTCTACCACTTCTTTCTTCAAATTTGGAAAATAATAAAACTTCTTCACCACTATCAATGTTTTTTGATATCCTGGGTGACCTAAATATGGTTTAGCATGAAAATCCCTCAAGATAGTCTTCTTAAGCTGAATGTTGTCTGACACACATATCCTATCCCTAAATCTGATCAAACCATCTGTTGTAAGATGATAGTCCACACCCTAATCACATGTACCCTGTTGTAACCTGTGCTTAAGCTCCATGTACCTGTCATCCTATTGTCGTGCCTATAATATTTGATCATGTAAGTCTGTCCGATAGGAGCTCATAGTTGTTATATGATTCATCTGTACTCTCCTGCTAAGAGCATCTGCAACCTTATTCTCTTTACCTTTGATGTACTTAATGTCAAAGTTCAATTCATTGATCGTGGCCAACCATCTACCTTTCCTAGCATTCATGTTCGGTTGGTCAAATAAGTACCTCAATCCACTGTGATCGCTCATCAACACAAACCTCTTTCTAAGGAGATAGTGCCTCCACATCTTCAATGCATGAATGATCATTGCTAACTCAAGATCATGTGTCGAATAATTCTGCTCATGCTCATTCATATTTTGTGACTAATAGTACACCACTTGTCCTTCATGCATAAGGAACCCACCAAGTCCTCTCTTGCAATCATGTGTACACACCACAAACTCTTTTTCCAGATCTGCGATCTTTAAAACTGGAGCATTTGTCAACAACTGCTTCAACTTCTCAAAACTTGTTGCACATTCCTCTGTCCATTCATATTTCTTACTTTGCCTCTGTAGTGTCATAATAGCATATGCAATCTGAGACAAGTTTCGGGTGAACCTCCTATTATAACCTGTTAACCCCATAAGTGATCTCACCTCTTCCACATTTCTAGGAGTTTCCCACCCCATGATAGCTCTTATCTTCTCTAGATCCACTGCTATACCTTCCTTAGAGACCACATGCCCCAAGTAATGTACCTTTGTCTGAAGGAAATTGCATTTATTGATCTTAGCATACAATTGATGTTATCTCAACAATCTAAAAAATGTTGCTAAATGTTCGGCATGTTCATCCTCATTCTTAGAATATATCAATATATCATCAATGAACACTATAGGAATTTACAGGGTAACTTCCTCAGACAGAACACCAAAAGACACTGCTCACAAACAGATCACAAATCAATACACCAGTGTTCTTGACATGGTTAAAACCCTTAAAGAGGGAAATAGTCCACGACCTGAGCCAACACGGTCACTTCAGGCAATTTATTAATTAAAAATGAAAATTTACATAAGCTTCTCTCATGAACGGTTACCCTACAAATGACCCTTCATGCTCTTTAAATAGAGATCATGGACCAATTGGGTGCTAAGCCACGGATCAAGTGTCGGTAATACCGAGGAGAGAATGAACCATCGGATCACTACATATCGTGACCGTCGGATTGTAAGTTACAAAAGTACATAGTAAAGAAACACACTTTACCTAACTCTACGCTAGACCAAGTTATACTTAACTATTTCCTATGTGTCGGAATATCCTAACATCCCCCCTTAAGAACAACTTGGGATAGGATTGAAGGATGTACAAGTATGACATAATAGGAGAAGGAAGGAGGCATTAGAGCCTATCCCCCTTTAGTGACAATTTCCTGAACTCCAACCATAAATCGAAGTTTAGTAAACTTCACCTCTGTGAGAGCCTTTGTAAAGATGTCTGCAACTTGATCATCTATTGAACAATATTGCACTTCAAGAACATGGTCATGAATGAGCTTTCTGATGAAGTGCATGTGCAATTCAATGTGTTTGTTGCGCTAATGTTGGACTGGATCTTTGCATAGTTGAATGGCACTTTGATTATCACACCAAAGTGTAGTCAGATGTTGCTGCTGAAAGCCAAACTCTGATAGGATTTGACAAAGCCACAGGGCTTCCTTACTAGCTTCTACGGCACCACGATACTCTACTTATGCTGAAGAAAGAGAAATGACACATTGTTTCTTGCAAGCCCATGTAATAGGTCCTGAACCAAGAGTGAGCACATAACCTGCAGTAGACTTCCGATCATCAAGGTCACCAACCCAATCGGAATCAGTGAAACCAACCAATAGAGGAGATGCTTCCGCACTGTAATGGATCCCAAATTGAACTGTACCTCGAACATAACAAAGTATTCTTTTAGCTGCTTTCCAATGACTTTCATGTGGGTTTTGCATAAATCGAGCAATAAGACCAACAATAAAGAAGGTTATGACAAGTATGGGTCAGATATACAAGTTTTCCTACAAGTTGACGGTATAAGGTAGTGTTAGGGCCTAAATCTACCTCAGGCTGAGAAAGGTAGGATCTAGGGTAACATCAAACCACGCTTAACCTGGTAGCTAGCCCTACCAGGTCGGAAGAGGGCTCTCTCCTTGTCTATCTCGGGAAAATATGGCCAATAAAGCTTGAGATGATTGATGTTATGACTGATTTTAGGCTAGGTATGTGTATATAGGTGTTTGATTGAATTTAATGATGTTTTGTTGGCTCAAATGTGAAAGGCAGATTTGGGTCCAGGGAATGAGGCTCAATTTTGCAGAGATCTCTATGGGTCAAGGTAGGCAAGTGATTTGGTACTTGAAATTGAGTGAGATGGAGAGCTTTTAGACAGGTGAGGAGTTGAAAAGGGCATGAAAAACTCAGGGATCCTCTTCAAACAGTTGAAAACATAGATAACTAAACAAACCCTAGGTAGAGCGTTGCAATTTCAATGTATTCTACCTTGTATCCTTGTTTGATTTAGTTAAGATGAAGCAAAGAGATATGATGACATACATAAAACACATGTAGACTTACAATTACAGAAGAAAACACAATACCAAAGCAAGATGCCACATGAATCCCATAAAGTGCTGCAAACCACTGGTCTATTCCTTAGCCAAACTACTGAAATGAATATACAATAAGCTCCAAGCTTTCCTAAAAGTAAAACCTTATGCCAAATTCCAACCCCTACACTATGAAATTCATACAATATATACATTTTCTTATCCTTGTACTAAGGGAATTGAGCTCAACCATTTTCTTCAAAATAGAATCAGTTACATTAAACTTGGGCCGAATTTATGAAAATAGGTGTTGAAGATGACCTCGTATCTCCTAAACCATATCACCCGTTAAAAAACTGAAAGAGGTTTTTGTAGATAAGGTCATTTTGGAGAAAAACCTCTCTCAAATTTTGAAAATTAGTTTCCAGTTTCTTGCAATCTATTCCACAAAATCATCTCTAAAATAGAAAATCATTAAAAATTTAAATCTGTGAAAATGAGCTGTAAAAATCTAGTCACATATCCCAATTCGTGACACCTGTGAATAAACTGAAAGAGTTTTTTGTTATATGGCTCATGGTTAACAAAAAATTCCTTGGGTTTTGCAAAATTACTTTCCATCTGTTTTAAAATGGCCCCGCACTAAAATGACTAAAACAAAAAAAAATATGAAAAATTTGCTTTGTTTTAGTGTAGGCTCCAAATATCACTGTATATCTCCCACATAGTAGCACATGTGCATAAACTGAAGCAGGTTTTTGTTATTTGGTATATAATGAACAAAAACTTCTTTCACTTTTGAAATATTCCTTACCATTATTTCAGAAACTGATTTTGTACTAAACTTGTCATTGTGTGCAGCAACTAACCTCAAAACATGCATAACCAAGAATCACTCATCCATTTCGATCATATCTTCTAATTCGGGAGCCGGTTACAGGAGTGTGATATACCGTTGGAAATATTTTTCTGAGCTTCTTCTGATGGACACACTTGTGACATGTTTTGTGCTGAACATTATGTGCAAAACATCTAACAAAACCAGACATAGTAAGAGCTCATGTTGATCCCTGATGACAGGCTGCGAAGACTGGAACTAACATCGGTCCATTGGGGATGGTAGCTCCTTGGAGGTGTCAAGAACACCGTAGACCAAGTGCCTCATCCATTGGGAATGGATTCAAACAACTGCAAAACCAAAACAACTCATACCAATCCAAAAACATATGCATACTGCAACATGTACATAAACAAATACTGAAAACTGAAATGCTGCCTTGGGCAGCTTATTTATGTACAAATCTAACCCACTTTGCTGTAGAATTAATAGATCAAGTAATGTTGTAATGCCATATCAACCAATCAAGTAACTGTGACAAGGATGCTGCTTGAAAGTGCTTCAACCAGGACACAAATGTAAATGCTGACAACCATACATGCACATAACGAGTCTGGTTATGTAAAAGACAATTTGATCTATCATTGAAACTGAAAAAAATTCCATGTACGTTGCAATAGGATCGAAAAAACCAGACTCTATTTGCTGCCCCAACTCCTCAATACATGCTTCCAACTGTAAACTGTCAATGCAAACATCCACAGGCAGCTCTATTGTTTCTTGTTTTGAAGGAGGGAGAGTTTCCAAGGACTTTTTGGGATCTCAGAATTCATATGATTGGATCTGATCATTTAAATACTGAATCTCCTTCTCAAATTTTTCAACAACTAACTCAAAGAAACCAGTTTTAGCTTTAGGAGGAAACTTCAGAGATCTCAAAAATTGAAGCACGACAATGAAAAATACTTCATCAATTTCAATATCCACTAACTGATCTCTAACTTCTTTTAAAACTTCACAAAGCGCAGGGTTTGCCACATACCCTACCATTTTATTTTAGTGCATGAATGGATCAGTGAGCACTGGAATCTCTGGATTGAGTTGGAGTCGCTAGGTGAATGTTTCAACCTTCATATGTGTTTGACTGTTGTCCACCATCAACAATCAAATCTGCAACTTGAATGATCTTTCCCAGAGAAGATCTGTCACCTCTTCCCTAGTTTAATGTACTGGGGCAATTTGCAAGTCAGATGTTCAGTTCATAAACTAGACCAGAGATTGACTGAAGCAGCATTTATCTACTTATGCACTCGCAAAGCAATGTGCAGTTCGAAGGCTTCCGAGCATAACTTCAGGCTCCGTCTGTAGTTTATAAAACAAAGAACACTAACAAACAAATAAACGTTTCTTCCCCAGTATGGTCGCCACTATGTTCGGGCCTAAATCTACCTCAAGCTGAGAAAGGTAGGATCTAGGGTAACATCAAACCACGCTTAACCTGGTAGCTAGCCCTACCAGGTCAGGAGAGGGCTCTCTCCTTGTCAATCTCAGGAAAAGATGGAAAATAAAGCTTGAGGTGACTGATGTAATGATTGATTTTAGGCTAGGTATGTGTACAAAGGTGTTTGATTGAATTTAATGATGTTTTGTTGGCTCAAATGTGAAAGGCAGATTTGGGTCCGGGGAATGAGGCTCAGTTTTGCAGAGATCTGTATGGGGCAAGGTAGGCAAGTGATTTGGTACTTCACATTGAGTGAGATGGGGAGCTTTTAGACAGGTGAGGAGTTGAAAAGGGCATGAAAAACTCAAGGATCCTCTTCAAACAGTTGAAAACATAGATAACTAAACAAACCCTAGGTAGAGCACTGCAATTTCAATGTATTCTACCTTTTATCCTTGTTTGATTTAGTTAAGATGAAGCAAAGAGATACGATGACATACATAAAACACATGTATACTTACAATTACAGAAGAAAACACAATACCAAAGCAAGATGCCACATGAATCCCATAAAGTGCTGCAAACCACTGGTCTATTGCTTAGCTAAACTGCTGAAATGAATATATAATAAGCTCCAAGATTTCCCAAAAGTCCAACCTTCTGCCAAATTCCAACCCCTACACTATGAAATTCATACAATATATACATTTTCTCATCCTTGTACTAAGGGAATTGAGCTCAACCACTTTCTTCAAAATAGAATCAGTTACATTAAACTTGGACAGAATTTCTGAAAATAGGTGTTGAAGATGACCTCTTATCTCCTAAACCATAGCACCTATTACAAAACTGAAAGAGGTTTTTGTATAAAAGGTCATGTTGGAGAAAAACCTCTCTCAAATTTCGGAAATTTGTTTCTATTTGCTCGCAATCTGTTCCACAAAATCATCTCTAAAATAGAAAATCATTAAAAATTTAAATTTGTGAAAATGAGCTGTAAGGATCTAGTCACATATCCCAATTCGTGACACCTGTGAATAAACTGAAATACGTTTTTGTTATATGGCTCATGGTTAACAAAAACCTCCTCGTGGTTTGCAAAATTACTTTCCATCTATTGTAAAATGGCCCCGCACTCAAATGACTAAAATAGTAAAAAATATGAAAATTTGCTTTGTTTAAATGTAGGCTCCAAATATCACTATATATTTCCCACATAGTAGCACCTGTGCATAAACTGAAGGAGGTTTTTGTTATTTGGTATGTAATGAACAAAAACCTCTTTCACTTTTGAAAAATTCCTTACCATTATTCCAGAAACTGATTTTGTACTAAACTTGTCACTGTGTGGAGCAACTGACCTCAAAACATGCATAACCAAGAATCACTCATCCATTTCGATCATATCTTCTAATCCGGGAGCCGGTTACGGGAGTGTGATATACCGTTGGAAATATTTTTCTGAGCTTCTTCTGATGGACACACTTGTGACATGTTTTGTGTTGAACATCATGTGAAAAACATCTAACAAAACCAAACATAGTAAGAGCTCAGGTTGATCCTTGGTGACAGGCTGCAAAGACTGGAACTAACAGGTAGCATCAACTTTAGGGGAAGTACAAGTGACTGAAAGTTTTTCTCCAGACTAAAAGGGAGAAGGGGTTGGCTTATATTCTTCTATGTGAAAATGGCGTAGAATATCACAAGCATACTTGGACTGGGAAAGGGAAATACCTTCCTTGGATTGCAAGACTTGAAGACCAAGAAAATAATGCAAGTGCCCTAAGTCTGTCATTTCAAACTTCTTTTTAAGGTTCGACTTCACATGGTTTATAAGGTTGGGATCACTACTAGTAAGGATAAGATCATAAAAATAAAGAACAACAATGATAATAGACTTTCCCACTTTCTTGGTGTAGACAGTATTGTCAGAATGACACCTAGAAAAGCTAGTTTCTAAAAGAAAGCTATCCATTTTGGCATACCAAGCCCAAGGGGCTTGCTTGAGACCATAAAGGAATTTCTTAAGCCGACATACAAGACTAGAGTCTGTTTGTATAAAGCCAGTAGGTTGTTCCATATAGATTTCTTCATGCAAGTCCCCATGCAAGAAGGTAGATTTAACATCCATCTGATGGACTTCCCATTTGAAAGAGGTAGCAAGGGAAAGAACAAGGCAGATAGAGTTCATTTTGGCAACGGGGGAGAAGGTTTCAGTATATTCAATGCCTTCAACTTGTGAAAAACCCTTAGCAACAAGACGTGCCTTATGTTTATCAACTTTTCCATATGGTCCATACTTGGTTCTGTAAACCCATTTGCATCTAACAAGTTTTCGTCCCTTTGGAAGAGGAACAAGATCCCATGTAACATTTGCTAATAATGAACAATATTCTTCGCGTTCCAATTTGGATGGCCTGTAGCTTCTGCAAAGGTGTCAGGATCATAATTCATTGAAGCTTGAGCTAGTAAAGAAGAGGCTCTATCGAAATGAGAATGTATACGTCATTGATCTGTACGATCACCGACAAGAGCACCTGCTGCATCCCGAGTAGCACAGACCCATTTTGGAAGCTGAGGAGCTAAAGGAGGATCCTGAGAAGGTGGGGGAGGATTTTCATCCTCACTATCATCATATGAAGAAAAAATATTTTCAGAAGTAGAAGGGATAGAGAGAGGTGGCACATCCGCCGAACTAGGCTCGTAGGCCAATATATTTTCAGCAAACTTTACATCTCTTCTAATGATAACATTTTTGGACTTAAGTGGAATAAGTCTATATCCTTTGACATCTTCAAAATATCCAACAAAAATACATTTTTCACTCTTAGGTTCTAAAGCTTTATGTTTCTCATCTGGAATATGGGCCCATGCTTCACTTCCAAAAACAAAAAAGTGACTTACATCTGGTTTAATTAAGCTCCATGCTTCTTCTGGAGTGATATTCTTTAAAACCTTAGTAGGAGTGCGATTTACTATGTAATTTGCACATTTAATTGATTCTGCCCAAAAATTAAGACTAAGTCCTTTAGATTGAAGCATACAATTAGCCATTTCCTTTAAGGTGTGATTCTTCCTTTTAGCTACACCATTTTGTTGTGGAGTATATGGAACAATATGTTGCATTTGAATTCCATTCTCAGTGCGAAAGTTGATGAATTTGTTGTTAACATATTCTCCACTATTATCATATCTTAGCTTAAGAATTTGATGTCCAGATTGTTTTTCAACGAAGGCCTTAAAGGCCAAGAACATGTTAAATACTTCACTCTTGAGTTTTAAGAAGTATACCCAAGTGCGTCTAGAGAAATCATCAATGAAAGTTAAGAAATACTTGTAGCCAGATAATGAAACAACTAGAAGTGGACCACATAAATCACTATGCACAAGCTGTAAAGGGGCTGAGGCGTGCCAAGAGGCACGTTTTTCAAAACTATCTTGATGATGTTTTCCGAGTACACATCCAGAACAACTGCCATCTCTACAAGATACCATTGGAAGACCTGTCACCATATTTTATTTACATAGATTCTGAGGGGAGCGATAGTTTAAGTGACCAAATCGCTCATGCCAAAGTTTGCTCACTTCATCATTATGAGCAACAAATACCAAGGGAAGATTTTATGACCCAAAGTTGTTAAAATTATAGAACCTTGTAGAATCATCAACAATGCCAATAGCTAAAATCTATCTAGGATCTATTAGGTCCTTAATTACAACATTGTGAGGTGAAAATTCAATGATTTTACCTTCACCTGATTGAGTTATCTGATATACAGATAGAAGGTTGTAGGATAACATTGGAACACATAATACATCATTAAATTGACCATTGTCTAGATGAACAGTTTCAGTCCCTACAACACTAAGAGATTATCATCACCAACATATATATTTTTGGTGTTACAGTCATTTAAAGAAGAAAACATGGCTTCGTTTTTGGCCATGTGATAAGAAGCTCTAGAATCAATGAGCCACTCATGAGAATGAGAAGAAGAAGATACATTTAGTGCATAAACAAACCGAGATGCTTGACAACCACATGCAGAAAGTGTTATTCCTGAAGATGACGTTGAAGTTGAAGAGTGCTCCAAATGGATGTTATGCTTCTTCATTGCTGCTTCCAAGGCTTCCATCTTTTTAAAGCATTTAGATTCTAAGTGGCCATCTCGATTACAAAAGTGGCAATGTCTATCAGTCTTCTTCCCTTTGTTTTTTTTTGCCTTATCATTTTGTTGAAATGATTTTTCATTTTGAGGCTAAAATTGCTTAGGACCCTTGTTTGGTTTAGGACCATTCTTTTTAGGATACTGCTTCTTAGGATTTTTTGAATTTAGTTGCTGCTGGGCAGTTAAGGCTTTCTTAAAAGAGTTTCCAAGATTAAGAAGACCAATATATAAGAGTTTTTCTTGTTCTCTTATTAAAAAATCACAAAAGGCATCAAAAGATGGGGACTTGTAGTCTTGTCCTTGAGAAATAAAGGCTTCTCTAGTAGAATGGAAGATGGAAACAAACACCGAGTATATTGGTCCCAAATGAGTAAGAATGGAATAGATAAGGCTACCATCTTCTTTCTTGACCTTAACACCTTCCAAAAGAAGTCTAAGGATCTTGAACTTGGACAAAAAATCTTCAACGGAAGAAAAATTATTGGAGTCCAATGTAAGCAACTCATTTTCGAATTGATGGGCTCTAATTTCATTTTTAATTCCAAAAACTTTAGTGATCTGTTTCATTTCTTCATTAGGAGTATCAAGTTCTACGATATGGAATCTGAGGTTTGGAGAAATAGACATCCATATCAACCCACGTGCTTAATCTTGCCTATTTTCCTATTTGGCTGCCTTATCCTCTTCTTGAGGTTTGGTTTCTTGGCCTGAGGCTATTCTGTAAAGACCTTTACTTCTAAGTAAATCCACAATGTAGGACCACCATTGGAAGTAGTTGGTGTTGTTAAGAATAACTTGGCATAAACTTTCCATTTTAATAGAAACTGAAGCTGCAAATGATGAAACTAAGTGTTCCAATGGAAAGATCTCGAAAAATTAGGCTGATTAAAAAAAACGGCTCTGAAAACGGCTTTCGGATGAAGAAGTTATGGCTTTTTGAAGAAACATTGTTGAAGATGTCGACTAAATGCGTGAATGTGCGGAAATGAATGATAATGTTACATTTAAAAAAATCCACCAGCCTCCCCTCACCCCCCCTTCTTTCCAAACATAAATCTAATTAGCTCACTTTAAAAAAAAATCATGTGACTCACTTTTATAAATAAATGAAAGTCACTTTTACAACGTTACTTTATGAGCTACCCACTAAATTGTAACTTAAATAAAAGATAAAGAGACTTTAGAATTATAAGTGACTCACTTTTTATAATGGGTGAGAACACTTTTACATAAAGTAACTTTAAAACATAAACTACATGTGCTTTTTGAAAAAGTTACTCAACAAAAAGAAAAACTTGAACCCAAGACCTCTATTCTCATAAAGTAACTCTCGACCAAGTGAGCTAGTTTAAAAGGTTAGTAATTTTTGGGAAAGAGGAAGGGTTTTTTTCTTTTTTTCACTGAAGCTTTGGGGTGCATGCTTACTTGAGAAAGCTCTTTTTTGCCTACAAAACAAAACCACAAAACCCAACACGGACGTACAAAAAAAAAACAAACCTTATGGTTTCAAGTTAGCTTTACTACTCGGAAACTAAAAATTTCCCTCATTGTTTTTGATTTTCCGAGATCACACTAAGGCGCGGAAAAGAGCATACGCATAAGAAAAATCCTTCGTTTATGTTTCTGATTTGCCCAGATCGCACAGAGTTGCGGCGCAAAAAGCATACGCAGAAATGAAAGGTATAGATTCGGTAATAAAAACAAAGAGATAAATAAACCGAAATAAACAGAGAGAAAATAACTAAAAACTGCAAATAAACATTGTATACCTCCAGATCTTAAAAATGACGTAGCTAGGGCTACCAGAAAACTTTTCGCGTGAAACGAAAGGGGTTCCTCATTGGAACAAATGCTCCTAACACAATAGAGTAGTCCTCTCCGCTCGAAAGCAGTCAGAAACAGTAGATCTAGGAAATGACAGTCAGATGCAGTTCTACAGGCTTCAGATTTGGATCACCAATGAATGCGGCCCTCAAATAGCTCTGATACCATGTAGGAATTTATAGGGTAACTTCCTCAGACAGAACACCAAAGGGCACTGCTCACAAACAGATCACAGATCAATACACCAGTATTCTTGACGTGGTTAAAACCCTCAAAGAGGGAAACAGTCCACGCGCTGAGCCAACGCAGCCACTTCAGGCAATTTATTAATAAAAGAATGAAAATTTACATAAGCTTATCTCATGAACGGTTACCCTACAAATGACTCTCCATGCTCTTTAAATAGAGACCATGGACCAATCAGGTGTTAAGCGACGGATCAAGTGTCGGTAATATCGAGGAGAGAGTGAACCGTCAGATCACTACATATCGTGACTGTCAAATTGTAAGTTACAAAAGTACATAGTAAAGAAACACACTTTACCTAACTCTACACTAGACCAAGTTATACTTAACTATTTCCTATGTGTCGGAATATCCTAACGAACACAATGAAAAACTTGTCCAAATAAGGACGCAACACACTATTCATCAAGCACATAAAAGTAGTTGGAGCGTTAATCAAACCAAATGGAACTACAACAAACTCATAATGCCCATACCTGGTCCTAAAAACATTCTTGTAAATATCATCTTCTTTGATATGTACCTAATTGTTGTAGCGGCTACAACCACCCTCCAAAATTTTGCCTTAGCATGTTTTGGAGCCTTCTTACCAACCTTTCATAGCACTTTCTCTTACTTCGTCAAGTACTCAAGCTTCAATGTTTTCCTCGCATAAAGGCAGCCTATCGATCACAGTCGATCCATTCCCCTCACAAATTGTTCACCCAGACTTGGTCTAGCTGCAGGCTGAGAAAATTCCCCTTGAAAATTGTGCATTTCTGGAGGGAAGCCAACCTTCCCTCCAGAAATTGCGCAATCCTCTCTGGCAGCCTGCTGGGCTCCAGGATTGTGCAATCCTGCCAGCCAATACTCCCAGCAGAATTTGCGCAGATTTTCCCAGCAAGGCTGCTCAGCCTAGGATTTGCGCAAATCTGGGCAGCAGTCAATTGCTCTGCCAAGAAATTGCACAATCCTCCTAGGAATTCAGCCCAGCTCCCAGCCAGGAATGCGCATTTTTCCCAAGCAGTTGAGCAACTGCATGCATGAAAAATTTGGTTGACTAGTTCCACCTGGGACCTAGGGAACTTGACTTGCATGTATGCATGACTTACTCTTCCCAGAATAGCAAGAGACAACATGCAAAAGGCATCCTAAGATTCAAGGAGATATTTTTAGCAGCCGGGGGTTACATGCAAAGTTGTTTTAGAAGTTTCTCTCCAAGTGTCGCTTTTTCCTAGATTTGTGGCATACGCGGCATGAGACAAAACTTATTTATTCGATGCACCATAGCTCATTCATTCACATCGATCTTGGAGCTCTAACATCCCACAGCACATCCAGGACTCTTCGACACATTTGGCTCAACGATTCACTGGTAAGTGGCCTCAACTTATCTTTTTCAGCATTTCTGTCACTTTTTGTCTATTCACTTGTGTGAGTGTTGTTCGCTTGATTTATTTGAACGCTCGCTGTCGTTTACATGTATTCTAGATTGTCCTAGCTCTGTTTCAATTTTCATTGCTACTTCACTGTTGTCGCATGCATGAAACTGTTTTGCACAAATGTTTGCCCAACCGACGAACTACCTCACCCACATGCATGTTGATCTGTTTGTTGAATCTTTCATTCATGTTTTGCATGCACTGTCAATCACTTCTTCTATCACTTAGTGTTGCCATGAATTTACTATCTTATTTTCTTTTAGTTGCCCGCCAGCAAGTCGGGCCAACCTTGGCCTGGGCTCTCCCTTCACTAAGGCTGCATTGTGCAATCTGGGGAAGGGAGGCTCACCTTCCTTGCTAGATTTGCGCATTCCTACACAGCACTATTATCCAGGACTGTTTTGCGCATTTCTGGAGGATAGTGACTTCTTAGCCTAAGAAATTGCACAAATCTATCCTTGGGCTAGCAATCCTTCCCAGCTGGAATTGTGCATTTTTCAATCCCAGCAGCTGGCTACCTAACTAGATTATTCATTTCACAGATCCATCAGCCAGTCCTACCTCCCAGACAACCCAGACTACCTTTTGCGCAGTTCTGGTAGCCAGTCACCCAGCCTCCCAGTAAAATTTTCACAATCTTGCTCATCAGTTTCCCAGGTATGTGTTGTGTCCTTCCCCAGATTTGCTTTGTTTCCATTGACATATCTCTTGCCATGCATGCTACTTGTTTCCAGATCTTTCAGGTGTTCATCTGTCTCAATGGCTTCCAAGAGAACAGGATCACAGGACACTGATGGAGTTGCAGCTGGAGCAACAGTTGAGTAGGTGTCCTCTAGTCTGCTGATCTATGAAGATACGAAGTTGTATCTAGACAAGGACATCAAACTGAAGTGGCAAGAGGTTAATGAAGCATTCGTAGGCACTTTTGGGGAAGACCTCAAAGACCATTAGGTGTACGTAAACATTCACAAGTCTGGCTTGTACCGGATTGCATGCAGATACCTCGCATTCCCATGCGCGGACATGATTCACTAGAGCGCCTCTCACACTGACCCCGAGATGATGACCTTGAGCAGTTTCAGTGGGACGAAGCTTGCAACCTTCTAGGCATGAGATTATGATGAGATGTATTAGATGTCAAAGCCCGTGACTGTCATGAGTCCTCCATTCAGCTTACCCAACAGTAGAGGTAACTCCAAAGACATTTTGAAGGATTGGGTAAACGAGCCAGCTCGTTTCAGGGTGACACCCGACTAGATCTACAAGACAAAGATATTGAGGAAGGCGTACCAGTACTTGGTCATATTCGCATGTCGACTGAGTGGCCAAGCAAGTACTGAAACCTTTCCTCAGAGTTGGGTGATTGCATTGGATCAACTGGCTAGAGAAGGAAGACCATGCAATTGGTCCAACATACTGGCTCATCAGCTGAAGGAACAAGTCACGAAGGCTCGATAGTCACCTAAGGGTATGCATGCAGAGATTTACATGTCCGCCTACATCCTAGATGTAGTCTGTGCCCGACATGAGTTCTTGGGCTTGGAGTGGGCATGGTCACCGGCGGAGACTATTGTGAACACATATTTCAAGTTGTTGTCCGAATGCAGCTTCAAGGGAGTAATCATACGACTATCTGACCATTTTGTCACCCCAGTGTACAGGTTGATATTCGAACAGGATCCACCCTGCATGTCAAAGGAAGAAATGGAGGCATTGTTAGGCATTGTAGATTGGTATGCCTCACCATCCGACACTTTCATTCGAATGTTCAATGCGAAGAAGCCTCCACATGTTCTGCCAAAGTTTGCCTTGGACGTACTTTTCATGCAGGAAGTAGCGTATCACATCTCAGCAAGATTGACAACTAGACTGCAACGGAAGAAGAAGGCACCTTGGCCCACTCTTCCATTGCGGATTGGGTTATATGAGATCCAAAGTATCAAGCAAGCAGATGTCGAAGCAGAACAGATGAAGAAGTACCCGTTTGACCTTCGAAGCTTCAACTCGTATGACCCACATTGCATTGTGAAGGATCACTACATGAGAGTTCAGTTCAACTGGATCCATGGGGCATTTCATTGGGCTGAGGAAGACTCATGGAGGTATTGCTACAATTCTTCCAGACCCAATGAATAGGTTGGCTTCACCGTAGAGTGGTTAATAAAGCAACATGAAGTAGCATCACAGAGAGCACCAGCAGCAGCAGAGGCAGCAGAGCCAAGCATACCTGTGCGCGACAAAGGGAAGAGGAAGATTGTCAATCGCATGGAGGAGGAGCAAAGTTGCAAGTTTTGAGCAGATCCACTTGTAGAACAAGCAGTTATGGCTATTCAGGCAAAGAGGTAGCAACGCAACAAGTGAATTGCGCGAAGGCAAAGGGATAAGAAGAGAATGGAAGAAGCAGAGAAGGAGTTGCATGAGCTGAGGGAGAAACTCCAGAAAGAACAAGAGCTATGCCAACAGGAGAAGGAAGTGCAACAGCAACAAATACAACAGGAAATGCATCACATGCAGAAAGACGAAGCAGCGCTCGTACAAGTAGTTGATTCATCTGAATAGCTAGCATCAGGCAAACATGGTGAACCATCACTGGGGCAAGACTTTGCTCATGAGATAGAACAGGCGCTTGAACAGTTGGATGCAGACATGGAGCAACAGGAGTTGGAACAGGACACTGACCTCATACCTCACCACAAAGAGGTCGACTCACCCGCTTTGATGCATCTAGATGATGAGCAAGTCTCAAATGACCAAGGAGGCACTGGGATCCTTACTGGTTAGCTGGAAGCAGAGGTGCACAACATCTCCTTTGATGAATCTCATCACCGAGTTGTGCAGTCTCACAGAGTACCGACTCCGGAGGAACAAACATCCCATGCGCAAGTTGAAGAACAAGTGATCGTGACTAATGTGCACAAGCATCCAGTTGCTTTGGCCGATGCAACTAGAGTGTATACCAAAGCCACTAGCTCAAGTGTCCATTTTCTCATAGCTAAGAATGAGTGAATGGCGAAGGAAGTATAGGTGACCAAGCAAGGAGGAGACTTGATGACAATGTCCGCCCGAGCTGAACTGAAGAAGGAAATACTAGATGAAGTATTGTCCCTTGAGACAGTCATGCGAGCATTGTATTCCAAGTTTGGTAACGTGCACCAAGTAGTCGTCCATCTCCACGGACGACAGTAACGATGTGCGAGAAGAGCACACATCTTGAAGAACATACATGATGTCATTGATAACATGCAAGCATGGACGATGAAGTACAAGGGAGCCTCTCTTCACTTGCCAAAGATGATGAGGACCAATGCGGTTGAGTTGCAAGCACATATCTGGAGTCAGATCATGAACTATGAAGACCTACCACAACTCATCACTAGCATACATGCTTCCCATGCACAAGTATTTAAGAGCATGGATGTTATAGTGCACACTCATGAGATCCCATCACTTGGGACTCCCACCTAGATGAAGACGAAGAAGCAAGTCCGACAGGAACTTGACTCATACTTCGACAAGTTGATGCGCACGCCACTAACCTAGACTTGCCTATCAGTGCAGACATCATGCGCAAGTACGTTGCTGGTCTGGCCACATTGAAGACAATGATGCGCATGCTCTCAAACGAGTTGGACAGAGGGGCCCGAGCAGTGTACCCGGATGCTGTGGAGGCAAGGTTTAGGTTTCAGACAGATGTCATGGCAGAACACATGGACACTATCAAGGACTACCAATCTTGGCATCAATATGTTACTGTTGATCAACATGAGGATGTCGAGCAGTTGGACTTCTATAGTTGACTAAGTCATAATAATGTCTAGTTTGGCTTGTTCAAACCATTGTTCATATGGGTACATGTGCATTGTAATGTTGAGTCATGTCAAGTGTAAGTCAAGCCTCAATAGTGGATGTAATAGTCATAGAGTAGGTGAAGACTCATGAGGGTAGTTGAATGGTCACAAAGGGGAATGTCAAGAGTCACTCCACCCTTTGCTATAAATAGTCCTTCATAACTCATTGTAGGGGCTTTTGGTCAGCCAAGCTTCTATTAAGACTATCTTGAAGAAAGCTTGGACAGTATTGTAACGCGCCTTGGCTTCTCCACTGCACAGAGCTATTACATCTCTTTGGAGGAGCAGGCGGATGTGGCTAAAACGTTTCACTTATGGGGATAGCAGGTTTACTTGGATGTATTGTATGATTGGAACTTACACTTTTATATAATAAGAGCTAGCACATTTTCATGCATATGTTGTTATTGTAGTTGGACTGCTCTGGTTACCTTAATGATATATGTTGTTTAACTTACGTATTTGTGTATGAATTGATTCGTATGCAATTATATGAATCTTGTTGCAAATGTGTTGTATATGTTGTTAATGTTGTCTCGTCCGTGTCAACTGCTATACCAAACACTAGACAAACCTTTCACATGAACCTTCCCGTAACAACCGTTGCACTCGTTCGAACTGATCCATGAGTATTGTACGTGTTATCTTACCTTTTATGTTGTGACTATTGCATTCGAGTGGACTGCTCCGCCGGAAACTGTGTATGTCATTTTGTGTTGTGTGTTCCTAGTCGAGTTGGGACTGATCCCTTTCAACCTGGAACTCACCTTCACCCTTATCTCCCCCCTTATGTGTTAGAACCTCTCATACACCTTCTTTGACTCACTGCAGTAGTCACACCCTTGCTACTGACAGAGTTATCTTACTTGCCTCTGTGCGACATCACGGTCAAGGCATTACCTTACGACCCACTATTGGGACTCCTACACCAACAGTCTGAGGTTTAATTGGGACTTCTTACTGGGGAGATCCCCTTGACATGTTGACGGGTCCATCACCGTTAACACTAATGATATCTGGATCTCAGATAAATATTCAAGAACAATACTGCTCATTTCAATTTATCAAACAAGTCATCGATTTTCGGCAACAGATACCTATTCTTGATGGTTACCATGTTCAAATCCCTGTAATCAATGCATAACCTGAGTATACCATCCTTCTTCTTCACAAACAATATTGGTGCACCTCAAGGCGATACAATTGGCCTAATGTATCCCTTGTCAAGAATTTCCTTCAACTACAGCTTCAACTCTACTAACTCTGGAGTTCTCATCCTGTAAGGTTCCTTTGATGTTGTTGTTGCCCTTGTTACCAACTCAATGGAAAAGTACACTTCCTTGTGAGGCAACAACTATGAAATCTTTGTTGGAAACACATCATGAAACCACTGCAAGATTGGGTACTTGATCAATACCTCCACATCCTCATCCTCCTTACCTTTATCACTAGAAATATGCACTGCAAATAACACACATCATTTCTTGTGACTGCGCTTTGCCTGCATAGTTGTCACCATTCTAACTAATGTTTCCTTCTTCTTACCCTGTAGGATTCTTTGTTCTCCATTGTCATCCAAACACTCAATAGCTTTGTCATAACAATCCACCTTAATCCTATTTAGATACAGCCAGTCCATACCCAAAAGCATATTATATAATCCCAACGACGATACATTCAAATGTGTTTATGTAGGCATGTCATTCAACTCAAATGCATAAGCTCTTACCCAATGATGAACTCTTTTCTTTGTACCTGTAGCCAACTGAACTAACCAAGATTATGCATTCGCTTCTTTATTCAAACCACAGTTATCCACCAAGTAAGGGTTAACATAATTATAATTAGATCCAGGGTCAATCAAAATAGAAATAACTTGATCACAAAGCTTACCGTCCATCTCGATAATAGATGCATGGTGAATTGCCTGCCTGTTATCCAACACTGCATAGATATATGGAATGCTCAGCCCAACATCCCCAACTGTCTATTCTTCCTGTGCACTGTAAATCTGAGGCCTACCACCCTGATTCTATGGACAATCCCGCTTAAGATGCTCCCCACCACATGTCCAACACTGCAATTGTCATGTACCGTCACCTCTATCATGTTTCCCTCTAGGATGTGACCCATGTGCTTGTCTAACTACATTGAACTTCTTGTAAGGTGCAACATTCCATTCCTCACCTGCATCCTGAGGCCTTGTTCTTTTCGACTGCCAGTTACCTTTACATTTCTCTTTCCCTTTCCAACCTTGTTGTGATTTTGTCTTAAGCTTTGACTGCTCATAACAGTGCTTCAGTTCCCCAATAACTTCCTTAAGTGACCAAGGCTCATCATACTCAATCCGATCTCTAAATGTTATTGCAATCCACTAACAAATCTCTGAACTTGGCTTTTTCATCCTTAAGATATGGTACACACCTCAATAAATCCAAGAACTTGGTCATATACTCTTCATTTGTCATCAATACCATCTTTAGCTCATAGAATTCCTTGGCTTTGTTGTCGCAGTACCTTTCTGGCAAGTACTCCCTTAAAAGTCTCTTGAATTCATGCCAACTCAACTCTTATGTCCTGATGTCTCTGACCCGCTTCACATCTTCCCACAAAATGTCTGCTTTCCCCTTGAGACTGAAGATAGTTATTTTGACTTTCATATTCTCTGTGTACTCGTGCAACTCAAATAATGTTTTCATCCTCAGTAACCATGCCACTACATCCTCTAACTTCTTCAAATCTCTATCAAAAGTAGGCCGCTTTAGTTTCTTGAACTCATCTGACAAATATCCCCTATTACTCCTCTTGTAAGGATGATAATGATGACGATCATAGTGCATGTTAGAACCAGAACTATAATAGAACTTGTGTCCATCACCTCTCATATCCTTTGTATCCAAGAATTTGACATCTCTGACCATGTCATCCCTATCCAACCTGTGTCCACCATGAGATCTAGTTCCATATGCTCCATTAGTCCTATCCTCCTGCTCATGGCTAATCCGAAGTGGTCCTTATCTTTGCAATTCTGACAAAATTTGAAGGATTACTGCATTAACTTCTACTTGTTTCTCCTATGCCCAAATGTTTTTGTCATTATCTTCCTTGCAACTTCTTATTTCTTCCTTCAAACTTCTCAGTGTGTCTACTAAGTTAGAAGAGTGCCCATCACCATGTTTCTCATTTGATCCATAGGGAGAATCTCGTGAACTATAATAAACCATCTTGCTAGTCATCTTTGATCTTCTTCCTGCAAGTATATCATGTCAACTAAAACCAAAACATAACATAATCAACATACCTTAGTATAGTTCATGGAGGATATCACATCTTCAAGACCAACCAGATTAGCACAATACATGTATAATCATAATGATAGCAGTATATAAACATCATCTTAACCATTATCTAGTTATCAATGCATGACCATACCAACTAAATATCATGACCTCATGCACAACAACTATTGCCATGTCAATGTATGCATAACAACATATAAATGTTGACATGCACAACCAATGCATAACCAACATACACTCATGATGAATACATCCAACAACAACACCATCAACTTTCATGTGGTGATACAATTGCAACCATGACCAACACCATGCATACATAACAAGCATATAAACCACAAGCATAAGGAACACATATGCAATCGACATGTATGCATGATAAACACACATTGTGCATCTAGTCTAAGAGGTGAAGCATGCTCTGATACCAGTCTGTAACACCCTCCTCCCACATTTACCCAAGCTAACCAGTCCACCGGGGTAAACATGTGACAAGAGGCTACTATGATGTGATTCAACTCCCCATGTATAGTTAAGGAAGTGGAACCAATAAAACTAAACCAATATGACCTCACACAAATGCTACAGAACCTTCAAAAGCCAACCAACCCTTCGAGGTGACCAACCCCTAAGACAACTTGACATTTTACTAATCTAGACCTCAAACGCTCCCATGACAAGCCATGCATGTGACTAAGGCCTCCAACTGCTCCCACAACAAGGCAGGTCAGCGACTGGGGGCTTTTTTAGGTAGTTCTAACCCAACAACCCCAAATTTTTTGCCACTTTTTCAAGGCTAGGTCTCAGGACACTACCTAGAACTTCATGAAACCTTCAGAAATGATAAATAACAAAGGAACAAAGCCACTAATGCAACCACTGGTACAAGTACTTGATCTGACCCCTATTAGCCATGCTAGGCATTTCGTCAAACATGTCACAAATATGTAATCTATAGGTCATAACAACATATCTAAGCATAGGGGTCTCATACTTATTTGAGATTCGTAAGGAATAATTGATGTATTATCATAATAGATGCATTATCATCTATTAGGTCATATATTCATTGTACATTCATTTGCAAATCAAAACATGATGAGAGTCATACATCAAGACTATCATAAAACATACTCATAACCAATATATAGCCAATAGAAATAACAAGGATATAACAACCATAAAAATCACATGTGAACCAGTACATTTACACATGAAATGACAAGGAGAAGGAGCTCTTATTAATGAATGCATAAACCAACCAAGTTTGGGACTTCCACGAACCACCCGACCATAAATTGGATGAACCAAATATTTCTTTCAGCCAATCACCCCCATGCCATATTCCAAGCATGAATGTGGGACTCACAACAAAACCAATCCAGGTCTCCTCAGGATTTACCGCAATCCCCATCATATCACTAGGACCTAAACAAGCATGGATGCCTCTAGATCTTTCCACCTACACTGTGAGGAATTTTCCTATCTCCTAGTCTCTAGATTTTATCGTATATCCTTCCATTCAATGGTCGAGGATTCACATGCCTAGTCAAGACTCCACCCTCTAGGCTTTACCATATATCCCACCATTCATCGGTTGAGGATTCCTAGGTCTAATCGAGGGCACACCCCTCTAGGATTTATCGTATATCCCGCCATTCACCAATCAAGGATTCCTAGGCCTACCGAGGTACACAAAATCCATCTTTATCGCAATCCCACCTTCTCTGGTCCAAGGATTCCTAGGCCTTGTGTTATTTCTTTCAAAGACCACCTCACTTAGTTTCGAAATCATTCGACAATCTAACTTAACCAAGTAAAAAAGAACCCATCGCACCATGGCTATCCGAAAATGGTAAGGCAAGGTTGAAAACACTGTCACACCTAGCAAAACCCATGCCAATGACAACAAGAGAACCAATAACACACATTGATAACAACACATACCGAAACTAGCAAGGAATTCACACATGAAAATCAATACCAGCAAGTAATCTCATTATAGTTGCCTGATCTTGCTCTTCCTTGCTTGATCTTTGCTTTCGCTTGCCTTCTTTGCTTTCCTTGATCCAATGCTGAAGTGCTCCAAGAAAACTTTAAGTGTCCAAGAGTGAGAGAGAGAGAATAGAGCAAGAGCTCCCAAAACTAAACTAACAAATGTAACAACCTTGATTTTATATACACAAATAATTACATCAATTTATGTGATTATTAATCAACAAACAACTATTCAACTATTTAACATAGAATTTTTAAAACACGAGTGGAGACAATTTACTTGTACTGACGATATTCCTTACTTATGCCTTTAGAGTTGAATGCTTTTTGAATTTCGTTATCCGCAACAAATTTTTTGGGAACGACTCTCCACCCCATAGTAGGCTTAGTTGCACATAATCTTTCTACAACTGGCCACCCCCAAGCCCTCAATCAACATACTACTGCCAGGGAATCCTTTGCTTCACAACACTTTTCTCCCAAAATAATGGATGAAGGAATGGATGATCTCATCCTCCTCATCGTCTATTAAATAGACCAAAAAATGGAAAGGGGTCCACATGCACACATTTCATGTGTCAACATGCAACTTTTATTTCTTTATTTTAAGTTTTACTTAATTTAATATTTATCTTAATTTAACTCTTTTTTTTTATTCCTTTTTACTTTTGTTAACTTTACTTATTTAGAACTCAAGTTTATTATTTACTATTTTATTTATTTGTTATTATTATATTATATTCATTATTTATTATTATTATATTTATTATTTATTTATTTACTATTATTATAGTTTCTTTATTTATTTACTATTTATTTATCATTATTATCTTTTCTTATATATTATTTTTATTATTATTAGGGGACATTACTTCTTCACGCAGAATTGAAAGCACTCGTCACATCATCCAGCTAGAATAGGAGAGTTTGGGTCATCAAAAGTTGTTTACACATCATTTCACAATCATAAGTATTCTACAGTCAACGTAACAGTTAAAAATGTTAATTTCATCATGAAGATTTAGAAGCAGTCATTTAGCAAGCAAGGCCTACGAGATTTATAATAGAAGCGGAGAAATAGCAGAATCAAGGTCATTATGTAGCATTATATAAGTCTCTCCAACATGATATTTGTAGCATGATCCTAGCGATACTACCAAAGTTTAGCATTTGAACAGAAGAATCAAATGAACATAGTAGAAGTCTATTCTAAAAGAAAAATAGGAAGCTTATCATTGTGCATCATTGAACAATCTAGAAGTAGCATGGAAGCATAAATGAGGTTACTCTTATCATAAAGGAATCTCATCATCTTACATTTCATGGACATCACCTTCAAACAAATTTCAAGAAGTTTTGGTCAAATAAGTCAATTAATTGGTAGCTTGTAAGGAAGAAGTACACTTACCTTGAAGAAAATTTTATAAACATCTTTCAATCAGTTATCTTAAAAGAGGACTCATGTCTTCATAGGGAGTTGAAGAAAGAACATGATGCATTTAGATCAGAAATGTACTTGGGTAGAAAGTTAATTGCAAAATCATGATATGTTTTGGTCAAATGGCAGCGAAATAGATTATTGGCATAACTTATGTTGACACTCCTATTGGTTGTTACTCAATGTGAAGCTAAGTAATGTGAAGGAAGACCTCTGAGGGAAACATCATCAAGGGTTGGTTGAAATTTGGCATCTCAGAGAGAAAATACCTCCTTTAGGAAGCCCTCCTCATCCTAACGAGACCCTACTAGCCCTTGGAAGAACTTATTTTGCACAATGAAAATTATTATTTTTAATATGGAACCACAACTACACAAAAGGTTCAAGTTGGCCTAGGCAAGGAAATTCGACCTCATCAACGACATATAAATACACCTAAGGTCACATCACTTGGAGGCATCACACATCACATCATCTCTTCATTTGATTGGTTTGTACAAGTTTGAAATTATAGGGTCTGAGTTCACACGAGTGAAGGAGAGAGAGTGATTTTCGTTGACCATTATTGACTTCTGTTTTGGGATGGTTTGACTTGTGTTGGCCTTGGAGAATTTGACTTTGGTTGACTTGGATTTGGGATTTTTTTGGAGGGTCGAGTTGATTGGCACTTTAACCAATATTTTCTGTGAACTTTGACAAACGTTGACTGTAGTTTTTAGGCTAGGGTTTTCGCAAGTCAAACTTTGACTTTGACCAAATTTGTGGGAAAAATTTAAGGGTTATTTTGACCAAGTTTTACTAGGCAAGTAAGGATGCATTCTCTGATAGATTGACCAAACTTTTTGGAGAAATTTGACTGTTGACTATTGTTAACTTTGACTAGAAATTGTAGATTTGAAGTTTGACAACATTTGACTTTCTTGCTCATCTTTGATTGGATATTGGATGGTTGATTTGATTGGTCAAGGGTTTAACCTTTGAATTTTTTTTGATGTACTTGGACTATTTATCTCTTTACTGAACATTCGATGGCAATGTAATAAAAGAAGAATTTGGAAATGGTTTTCCCCCTTATGGGTTTTTTCCCTAGTCTTTGACCAAACTATAATGTCTCTATTGTTCTTGATTGTCTTCTATTGTGCATTTGGTTTATTGTTCTATGTACAATTTCTTATTGGTATTAGAAGGTTGGAAATATACTGGATAATTGATGGTTATTGGAAGAAGAATTGTTATAAGTGATTGTTACAACATAGAACAATGGAAAATTAACATGGTATCAGAGCTTAGGTGAAGACAAGCCCAAGGAAACAAGAGAAATCACCCCTTTGAAGGAATCTTATTTTGAAGAAGTTCAATTGATTTGATCAAGATGTCTACTTCATACTTCAATATTGAAGAGAAGTTGAATGACTCATCTAACTATGTTGTTTGGAGAACCAGGTTGGATGTGACTTTGGATGAGAATGATGTTTTGGAATATGTTGAAGGAAAGGTACTTGAGCCTTCGAAAAATGATTTTGTTGTTGTCAAGTCCAAGTATAAGAAAGGTGAAGTCAATGCTAAGAAAAGTCTTATTGATTTGTTGAGAGACCATTTGATTACTTATATTTCAAAGTTGAAGAAGTCCAAGGAAATGTATGATAAGTTGGTTGGGATGTATGAAGTCAACAACTTGAGCCATATTCTTTCTTTGAAGAATCAACTCAAGGACATTAAGATGAACAAGGGAGAAATTGTGCAGTCATACTTCATGAGGATATCCCAACTCAAGGATCAATTGTTGTCTATCGGAGAAGTTACATTTGATAGAGAACTGGTACTCATTGCACTTGGAGGACTTGCTTTGATTTGGGAGAAATTTATTACAACTATTAGAAACAATGACATGTTTCCTTCATTTGATGAGCTCATTGGCAAGTGCATTCAAGAAGAGACGGGGATGATTTCTAGAGGAAGGATTCAAAAACATGAAGAAGGAGAACCCTCTACATTTGTTGCTCAAGACAACAAGAAGAAAGGAAAAGGAGGACCATCAAAATCAAGAAAGAAAGGATTCAAAAACAAAAATCAAGAATTCAAGGACTCCAATAGAAGATTGAAAAGAGTTGAATGTTACAAATTCCACAAGCATGGTCACTATGCCTGAGACTATCCAGAAAAGAGAAGTGCTCCAAGGTCCAACTACAACAACAATCATGGATACAACAACAATAGGTTCAACGATAAAAGAAGAAGAGAAACTCATATTGATCGAGAAGAATGCCACCATCCTCAAAAGATATTAAGTAACTAAAGGTATGATAATAATGCAATTGCTACTCAATCTGGATACTTTCTTATTTCTTCTCTTTCTAGTTCCTCTCCTACAAATTTGTTTGATAGTTGGTTAGTGGATAGTGGGGCTTCTAGACACTTCAGTGGTTATCATGAAGTCTTCTCAAATCTAGTTGAGAGGAAGACAAATTTGAAGATCATTCTTGGGGACAATTCTACTTATCCTATAAAGGGGTCTAGTTCTGTTTCATTTCATTTATATTATGGTGAAACCATACATTGATAGGATATTTTGTATGTGTTGGGACTGAAAGGGAATATTTTGTCTATATATTCCTTGGAGGATAAAGGAATGAAGGTTTCTTTTATAAATGGAATGGTTCTTACTCGACCTTTGGAATATCTCTTGAGGGATGCCTTCACTTTGGGTCAAGAATTGAAGACCTTTACAAAGTTAATGGAAGATCGAATCTATGAGAATTGGTTCATGATAGTAATCATCAGTGTGATCTATGGCACCAAAGATTCACTCACCTTCATTATGATGCCTTGCCTAAGGTGAGGAAGATGGTCTTTGGTATGCCTGAAGTTCAAGCAACTCATGATGGAGTTTTTCCAGGATGAGAAAGTGGAAAGAAGATGAAGGGACCATTCGCTTCTAGCAGGAGTAGGACAAATGGAATACTTCAACTAATACATTATGATCTATGTGGAGCCATGCTAGTGACATCTCTTGGTGGCTACTTGTACTACATAGTCTTTGTGGATGGATTCTCTTGCAAGTCATGGATTTTCTTCTTATAGCATGAGGACCAAGCATTCAACATGTTTAAGGACTTCAAGGCACCAATAGAGAATCAAAGTCTTCAGGTCTGATAACGGAGGATAAGTCATTTCAAATGAGTTCATTGAATTTTTAAAGAAAGTCGGAATCAAGAAGGAGACGATTGTGCCTTACAACCCTTAACAAAATGGAGTAGCAGAAAGGAAGAATGGGACCATTATGGAAGTTGTCCAGGCCATGTTGCATGATCAAAAATTTCCAAAGTTTTTATGGGGAGAAGTTGCTAACATTGATGTCTATGTTCAAAACATGACTCCTCATCAAACCTTGGGTGACAGAACTCCCAAAGAAGTTTTCACACGTGTGATGCCCAATGTTGGACACTTGAGGATATTTGGTTTCCTCGTATACTTTCATGTGCCAAAGGACAAAAGGAATAAGTTGGAAGCTTCAAGGAAGAAAGGTACTCTTGTTGGATATTGTGAAACTTCTAAAGCTTATAGAATATATGTACCTAGTCAAAGGAATATAGATTTTAGCATGGATGTGGCATTTTATGGAGATGTTTCCCTTGGGAAAGCAACGTATACTCCTCCCCCTTCCAATGTTGAAAAGAAGGATGATGCCATGGATGTACAAGAGGAATCTCATGTGCCTGAACCTGATATTGTTGATGATCTTATGGAACCAATGGACCCCTTGGATCCCCCTCTGTATGATCCTCCTGCCAGGAAGATACCACTATGGCTTCGTGATACATTACAGGATGTTGAGAGACATTGTTGGGAATATTAATTGATCTAAAAGAACAACTAACCACCACACATTAAACTATCAACCTGAGGTATCGTCTTGTTATTTCAAGTTTTTCTGCAAAGTCTATGCAAGAGGAAGTGTTGCTAGCTAACTAAGCCAGTAACTAAAGGAATCAACTCTTAACTGAAAACACACATTCAAGGATTTAACTCGCAAGAAACTAGTATTTCCTAGAAATCATTTGCAAATATTAAATTCTAATTACTATTTAACAGGAAATAGCAAAGAAATCAATCTACTATGAAGCTTCTTCTTAAGGAACAACAATATCTAAATCGAAAAAACAACACCATGAAACTGTATTCTAAGTAATGAAAAGAAACAGGTCACACGAAGAGATGTTATATTATTGCAGGAATTTAGTAATGATATAGCAATAACCTGAAAGGAACAACAAGAAAGCAACAATGAATGCAACTAAATTATCGAACAACAGTCTCTATAAACCAATATCGCGATTATCAAGTAAACATTCAATTCAAAACTAATCTAACACGAAATAACTCTAATAGAAAAATGCAAGATTAATGTTACAGCTGAATACAAAGCCTCTTCCAGAAGCGAGCTCGAACCACTGGAATCAAATTGTCTAGAAAGAGAGATCAGAACAATAAGCTCACTTTTAATCATGGAAACTTGCATTCTATTCAAAAGAGGACGATTACAACAATGAATGAATTTTTCAACATATGTATCACAAAAATTACATTCACCAAGCTTATGTTCGAGACATAAGTCCTCATATTTATACTACAATTGTAAATGACAAAAACAACAATTCTTCTCAATAGAGAGAAATCCTGAGAATCTAAAGATTCTTAGGATGCTCTTTTCAATTACAAAAGGGCTTAATATAGTCTGGATGAATGAATCAAGGATCCTATCTCAAACGATCTCGTCTAGATAGAAATTGGCTCCATTGATGTTGCTAAGGTTAGCGGGGACAACATCGGTTGTCTGGTTCTACCGAGAGCGGGTCAAGAAACAACAACAAATTCCATCTATCACAGAGTCCTTGTTTTAAATGACAATCCATACATGAGAAAATAGGCGCTTTTGTAACTGAATCGATGTATCAACGAAACAAAATGATAGAAATGAATTAATTACTTCAAAAGACTATATTATGCAAATCGATATATAAAAACATAGGAAAAAGATAGAAAAAAAATATTGGAATTAAGAAATAGGACAAGGGAATTACAATATTTATGAGGCTCAACATCACCCCCCAACTCACATTTTTGCATGTCTTCATGCAAACAAATGATTAACATGCAAAGCGGTAAAGGAGTAAGCTTCACATGGCTCTTCTCCTCTGAGCCTAAATCCATTCCTTCTTTTCATTTCTTGGAAGGCCACATACTTGCTTCTAACAACTCATAATCATACTGGTAATAGGGTTGAGGGCACCAGATCATTAGACACATGTACCTGCATCCCATCCAATTCACCCCTACTTGCCTTATAATGTTGATATAATCTTACACTCTAGTCATAGCTTGTTGCAAGTTATATAAGCCAAAAGGCTCCCCATTCTTGATCTCCCTGGATGTCACTAGTCATCTCATCTTGGCTCCACTGATAGCCTCATCCCTTATATCCTCTAGTTGTTCCCATCCTGAGTGCAATACCTCATTGTGAATGTGACCAAGTGAAAAAGCAACATTGGGGTTTTCTACAAAAGCATTATGATGCAGAAGTGTGGTGAAGGGCCTTTTTTGCCCCTAACCCAAAGGTAGATATTATGTTCCATTCTATGAAAAGTATGATATTTTTATCCCATTTAATCTGATTTAATGAGAATGATACGAAGGCCTGAAACTGAACATCCCCAATAAATGGGACAACATTCTCATTCACTTGTTCTTCTAGGAAAAATGTATGCATATAAATCTCACACAGAAGGTATCTGGTGTGCTCATCTTGCCTATGGAAGCATTGATGAAATCTAAGATATTATTAAACTCATGTGGCTAACCATATTGCATGACCTTAGCTTTGAGCAACTGGTATTGTTCAAGTAAGAACAAGGCATAGTTTCTAGTTGGAGACCTACATGATAAGGCATCGTTGTAAATAGAACAAATTTTATCTTTTTGCTCTTTGATTTTATGAATGTGCTATTTTAAAGCCTGAATTTTCTTTTCAACCGCCCTTAACTTTGCATAGGTCACATCCTCTATTGTAGCTAATGCATAAAACCGTTGAAGTAGCTTCTAGTATTCTCCCTGGGGTACTACTTCCCTTCAGTATCTAGCTATGGTCTCCTTGTCTTTTGCCATAGTTTTGTTTAATACTCTAATTATAGCATCTGCGGTCAGTGGGGTATAAGGAGGTACAGGATACGTTTGGGTTCCTCTCTCAATAAGCATAGGAGAAGAGTCGATTTGAGTTTCAACCTTTGCGAAAGTAGGAGGAGGATCAATCTAGATTTCTTCTTCAATAAGAATTGGTACAAAATCATTCTGGGTCTCTGCCTCCACAGAAGTGAGAGAAAAATCAGTCTGGGCACCTACTTCTGTGAACAAATTTTCAAATTGGGTTTCAACATCCTGGACTTCTTCCTTCCTATCATCAATCCCTTGTTGTTCTATAGCTTCCTTTCCACGAGATTTAGGAATTTGTCTATTAATATGCAACCATATTCTCATCCTTTGCACTTTTATGTGTAGTCATTCATTTTCTCTCATTAGTACAAGGACTTAGTCAAGGAGTTTGCTTTTCACCTTACTTTTCATGTTTTTGACACCTCTGGTCTTTTCGGCAAGGTTTCTAACCATCACTGTTGAAGGAAGAAGGGAAGGAGCAGAAGTTGTCACTACTTCAGTAATAATCCCTGGGATAGAGCCACCTATCAAGGAATGAATAGGTGAATCATCAACTTCCATCAAAATTCCACCACCCACAGGTTCTGATGATTTTGTTAAAAGGAGGGTCAGTCTATAACCCTTATGAGGGAACAACATCAAACTCTCGATTCTTGTCAATTGGGTTTCCATAACAAGATCGTGGGACTATGTTTTCCAGGGAAGAAGGCTCCAATTCAATAGCGATAGAGTCCCCAAACTGTTCTTGAGTAAAATCATGTTCAGAGTCATCTGAAGATTCTAGGATAATAGTGGCCATGGATTCAACGGAAAGAGACACAATCGGAGAATTACGCAAGGTATTATGAGTGGAACTGGGAGGACTATCTAAATGAGTTGCATATTCTTCCATTATTGTTTCCACTAAATTGTCCAACCCTTCTAACACCTGAGCCGTTTCCATTCCCTGTTCCTCCGGGCATGCATCTATTTGCTCAGGAATTGATGAATTCTGAGTCGAATTCTCCTTGGGGGTTCTTTGTTGTGTTTCTTTTTCACCGATTAATTCTTGAGCTGAATTTTCAATTTTTGACTGCTCGAGGGGTTTCAAAGAGCTTTGTCCGTGTTGCATTTCAACCAATCTAGCTAACCTTCTCCTTCTCTTAGGCAAAGAGTCCAAGAAAGAAGCTACCCGCTTCTCTGATCGACTAAGTTTTTGAGGAGTTGTATTCTCGAGTTGCATGGGTCCCTGTAAAGTGTCTCCTATCGCTGGGGTTCCATCTTGATTAATCTCAGTGTTTCTTCCTTCATGTCCATCATCGGGTGAAGGATTTCCAGATGTTCCCGCAGTTGCTTCAGGATTTTCTTGTTCACCCCTAGGGTCTCCCAAGAATTCACTCAAATTCTGTTGAATTTGACTCAAACGCCTTGCTACTAACAATTTAATAAGCCCATGGTGACTAATGACTGAGGCTTGATCTTTAGAATTCCTGATCCTACCAACAGTTTCATGTAGTAGCGAATGCAAGAAATAGGGAAGGTTTAGAGCTACCTTTTGTCTTAGGGATGCCATTAGATTGAGATGACGACCTCGCACCCCATCGTACCTTCCATTGCAGGTGATATACCGTTGAATGATACCTACTAATTCTCTCCAGAGGTATGGAAGTGAACTAGGATTATAGCCTTTCCCTTTTTTGACCAATTATTCTCTAGTGTTTGCAAACTGAAGAGTTGTATTCTGAAGTGAAGTGTGCACTTCATACCATTTTTCACCTTCTGAATAAAGACCTGTTACTTCTGCTATTACTTCCTTGTTCAACTGGATTTGAACGTTCCTTATCGTTGCAACTCCTTCATTCAAACTCTACATAAATTTGAGTGCAATATCCTTATCAAATCCTTGCAGACACTTGAAGTATTCCAACCATCCTACCCGGTTCAAAATGTTGTGGGCCTCCTCTAAAGTCAACAATTGAGTTGGTTTTTGGTGCACTAAGTGGACTCCCATCTCGGTTGTTCAACAAGGAGCAATTCGTGACTAGACGCCGCATAGTTCAAAACAATAGTAATGTTGCGCAAGGTATGGAATTTCAATGAGCATGCAACGACATTTTCTCGAAAATTCAATAAACATACCATGCAACAACATTTTCTCCCCCCCCGCGCAATAATATTTGAGGGTCATCCATGACCATAAATCAAGTTAATGAGGTGACATAATTTTTCATAATTAATGGATAAGGTCATATTAATTAAGTACAAAAGGACATTAATAAAAAATAGCAATGGGAAATGAGAAACATTGGTAATGCACCAAGCAATGATTACAGTTGATGGTCAATCATTATTACATAATCATGGCAAAATCTCAGAACATTGATAGAAAGAAAAAAAAATGAAGCGTAAGGAAATTTAAATGGATGGTTGGAAACATGGGCGGATTAAAAGAAATATCACATGGAGAAAAAGAATATGAGTTATTAAAGAAAGATGATCAAAATTATCGGATTCAGAATACCTTACAGTTTTGGTCTTTGATTTTTGGAATTTAATTATTAATAAATTAGTGGTATCACATTATAGGGCTATTTTAATGATACTCCATGAAATATTCTAACAGTTCTAACAATTTTCCTTTGGTGATTATTGATAGTAGGGAAGCAAGCTAGTCGATTTGATTGTAGTTTCTAAATTGACTTTAATATCGTAGGTATATCCACTGCTACCAACAGGTGTCCATAGCCTCGACAAGGTTTCCTTTTAACCCTTTGAGATGGAAATGTCTCATCTATTAGGAATAAATTCATAGCTCATAAATTTATTTTAAGTTTATTAAGTGTCTACAGAAGGCCAATGTTTTGGTGTGGTGGCCAGTTAGTAACAATGCCATTCACAAGAGTTAATAAAGTGAACAAGTCGGCTTGTGATGAGACCTCTTGTCCTACGGCCTTAAGAATGAAGGTGATCACCCTAGCTTGGCAACTAGAAATGGTGATGTCACTTCGCTAGATCTTATGATCATGGTAGGTCATCTCGTGATGAGACCTCCTATCCCCTGTTGACTTTATACTTTCAATTTTGCTATGATTCTTGTTAGCCATAAGAGGTTACTTAATAGATGGGGTGGCATATTGACTCCTTCAGAGCTGGGGATGGCGTGAAAAGTTTTATAATAACTACCTTTTTGGTTAGCTAGTCTTGTCCCCAAAAATTAATTTCTTGAAAGGAATTAGAGTTTGTTTGAAAATTTGGAGTCATAAATGATTCCCTATGTAGTGATAGAAAAAATACGTATAATGAGGATTTTTATGTTTTTCTTACAAAATTAGGGAATTAAATATTTTAGGAAAGTTCATGAATCTATGAAACAAAATCATCTTTTTAGAAAAGATTCTCCTTTAGAAAGTAAATTCTCATGTGATAAGTATTAACCAACCTTGTGATCCAACCACCATATTAAAAAGGGCTCCGAATGTTCCTTGTCCGGAAGGAAACAAAAATATGAGCAAACAAATCACATTCAAGGAAACAATAATTGCTTCTAAAGAAATTGCAATTGTAGCCTAGGAAACAATAGTTGTGATAGCGATGTTGTGACTAAGGAAACAACAACTATGATAATAATATTGTGACTAAGGGAACAACGACTGCAATAACGATGTTGTGACTAAGGAAACAATAATTGTGATAACGATGTTGTGACTAAGGGAACAACAATTGTAATAACGATGTTGTGACTAAGTAAATAACAACTACGATAACGATGTTGTGACTAAGGAAACAACAACTATGATAACGATGTTGTGACTGAAGAAACAACATTAACAATGTTTTTATAAGAAGATATTTGTGATGTTTTCCTTAAATAAAGAAAATAAACACACCAAGAAAACTATTTACATTATGTACATGACAATAAGGAGTTTCCAAAAAAGGTTACCAGATTGTGGTCGTGGGGGTATTCCCCTATTCGGCTACAACTTGCAAATTGGCATTATTGTGAATTTCATGCAGAAAAGACTCTCGTGTAAATGGTTGGTGATACAGGGAAGTCAATGACCATTGGCAAGGAAAGAGATTCCATAATCGTTGATCATAGTGAGGCGTATTGTCCCATTATCCTAGACTTCGCTAAATTCATAAGGGTTGAACCATCTCGTTTGGAGCTTACCTAGAAAGTCTTGGAATCTAGAATCATATAACAACGTCCAGTGGCCCTTCCAAAAGGTATTCTTTTTAATCAAATGGTCATGCCACTTACCTCTTTGTTGTTGAATGATTTTTGTGTGTTGAAGATAAGCAAGCGCATTTCATCCATTTCATTGAGTTCCTAAAGGTGTTGCTTTTGTGCTTCTAAAAGGTCGAGACTAACTTCCTGAGCAATCCTGAGAGTCTTAACTTCAAATTCGATCAGAAAAATGGGATCCTTACCAAATACAAGTTGATAAGGTGAAAAACCATTAGTGTTGTGTCAAGTCGTCCTATAAGCCCACAAGGCTTCAAAGAGTTTGGAGGCCCAATCTCAGCAGTTTGTACATACTAGCTTGGTTAGGATCCCTTCAAATACTTTTCTTGTGCTTTCCACCTATCCATTTGCCTGCGAATGGTAAGGGGAGGTGATTCTATGCTCGATATGATATTTTTGCAAGGTGGTAGAGATTTTTGGGCAGTAAATTGTGATCCTCCATCAATTACAAGTTCTCGAGGCAATCCATATCGAACAAATAATTCGAACAGGAAGTTGATGACTACTTCCTCTATGGCCTTTGCAACTGCTACTATCTCCACCCATTTTGTTACATCGTCTGTGCAGACTAATATGTATGATTTTTGGTTTGAAGGAAGACTAATAGGACCTACAAAATCCATTTCTCATCTCTCAAATGGTTCCAGTACTAGTTTTGGCTGGAGAGGCATTTCATCGGCCTGAATGGGATGACCCATCCGTTGATAGTTTTCGCAACTTTGGTGTCTTCAAATATCATGGGCCAAAAATAGCCCATCTGTAATACCTTATGCCCAATTATGCGGTCGGTAAAATGTCCCCAATAGGGCTCATCGTGGTAGGCCTTGAGGATATCATAAATTTCATCCTCCCTGATGCATCTTCAGAGTTGGATATTTATTCCCGTATGGAATAGGTAGCCATCTATTCATGAGAATGGAGCACTACGCTGAATAATGTGCTTCTTTTCCCATAGTGAGAGATGTGATGGTAGTTTTCCAGCCACTAGATAATTTGCAACGTCAGCATACGACGATGTTTTAACAGTCACAACAAACAAGTGTTCATCTGGGAATCAGTCTTCCACTGGTGAAGAATCGGCTATAGGTGGAATTCTTAATAGGAAAGATGCAATGTAGTTCTCCTTCCCAAGTCGGTCCTTTATAGAAATATTAAATTCTTGTAACAACAGTAACCAACGAGTTACTTTGCCATTGGTAAAGTTTACTAGCTAAATATCAAATAACAGAATGATCAGTATATAGGAAAATTGGATAGCTTGTTATATAATGTCGAATTTTGTTTATAGCATAGACAACAAACAAAAATTCTTTCTCTATGCCAGTATAATTTAATTTTGCAGGTGTTAAACTCTTGCTAATATAATAAGTTGCATAGGGTTTCTTATCATCTTCATGTCCCAAAACCGTCCCTATCGTTGTGTCCAATGTGTTTGAGGATATGTGGAATGGCAAGTTCCAATCTGATCCCCTTAGTACAAGAGTTGTTGAAACCAATTTCTTCAATTCTACAAAAGAAATATCACACTTGTTAGTCCACTCAAATTCCACATTCCCAGTTAATGAATACAAAGGTGCTACAATCTTGGAGAAATGAGCTATAAAACGATGATAATACCCAACATAACCAAGGAAACTATGTACCTTTGTTGGTGTTCATGGAATAGGGAGTTTAAGAATTACCTCGATTTTAGCGAGGTCCACCTGAATACCTGCAACAGAAATGAAGTGTCTGAAGACTACACCTTATGTCATCAACATATGGTATTTCTCATTGTTGAGGCATAATCTAGTGCCTATACATTGTGCAAGAATCGTTTCTAGATTATCCAAAGCTTGATCAAATTCATTACAGTAAGGAATGAAATCATCCATGTAAAGTTCAAGTTAGTCATTGATTAGTTCAAAGAATATACTCAAAATTTCTCTCTGAAAAGTGGTTGGTGCATTGCATAGTCCAAATGGTAAGACTATATATGAAAATGTTCCCCAAAGGATAGGTGAACGTTGTCTTATCTTGATCTTCACGAGCAATCTGAATTTGACTGTATCCACTAAACCCATCCAAAAAGGAGAATTATTTCTTCCCAACGAGTGTATCAAGGACTTGGTCTATAAATGCAAGATGGAAATGATCTTTCTATGTGTCCTTGTTTAGTTCTCTGTAATCTACGCAAATCCTCCATTTCCCATTCCTTTTAGGGACTAACACCAATGGTGAAATCCACTGACTATCAGATATAGGGTATATAAAATTAACATCAAGTAATTTTTGTAGTTCTTGTTTCAATATGTCCCTAAGATGTGGATTCAGTCTCCTTTGCGGTTGACGAATTGCTCGGGAATCTTTTTCAATGTAAATGTGATGTGTACGCAATTGTGGATCAATTGCTTTCATGTCTTCATAATCCCAGGCAAAAGCTTATTTGTATTTCTGAAGGATTTGAATCAATTTTTTACACTAGATATCATTAAGGTTGGCATTAATGTTAAATGTTTTCCTTGGTTCAATCTCAAAAAGAATGTTGTTATGCCCTGTAGTTGTAGGTATATGATCATTATTTGACTCATCCAACGGATCGCCATAGGCTTCGTTGTCGAGTACTTCCTTTATCATCCGACATGTGGGATAAGCTACAATAGATGGTCGGCTAAAGAACCCATTGATTCTATCATCCTCATTCTGTCTCTTAAAGATAAGGGATTTTTCAATGGTAAGGGGAGATCATAGCCTACCTTCTTTGCATCAAGAGGAAGCCACTTAAGATTATCAGATAACATCCTGGGTTTAGAAAGCAGGTATAGAATGAGGTTCTTAATGGTAGTTCCTTTAGCAATAGCCATACTTTCAGTCTGACATCCAATATATGCATTTGTAGTGGCAAGCCATGGTTTGCCTAGTATAAGAGGGTGTCCTTCTTGTTTATTTCTGGGATTAAGAACCAAAAAATCTACTAGGCATTCCTAGGATTCCACAGAGACGATAATGTCATCAAGTGTTCCTTTTGGTTTGACCATTGATCTGTCGACTAGCTCCAACATGGTAGGAGTTGGATTTAACATGGTTATTCCAAGGAGGGCACAAGTGTCAAGTATTATGATATTTATAGCAGCTCCTAAGTCCACTAAGGTATTTGGAAAGCTAAGTCCCTGAATCTGAACAGTGACCACTAGATTTCCAGGATCATCGTATTTGATGGGTATCTACTTTCCTAAAATAAGATTAGAGAGTTTCCCAAGGACATTGACTGTAGGATAATCTTTTGGTTTCCTTTCGGGCTTCTTAACGCATATTTATTTGATGGTCTTAGCATAGATCAATATATCTTTGATATCTTGCAAAAGGGGAATTTTAATACACAAGTTCTGTAGTTCCCCTACAAGATTGAATTTAGGATATATGGGTGGCCTTAGTATGGCCAATCTTTCTGGAAACGGGGGAGAAACATCTGGAGTTTTTTGAGGCTCTTGGTTCTTAGTAGGTCCCCTAGGTGATTATGTCTCAGTTATAATTACAATATAGGAAGGTCTTTCCGATGGATGTTGCTACTGGTGGGGCGATAACAGTGGAGCATCTTTCCATATATTGTTCAAGGTCCTACCGAGGCCTGAGATTCCTCTTTTCAAATGATTTCATCTATGAAAGTCGCTCATCCAAGGCCAATGTGACCTTGGCTTTTAGTACTCTTTGTGGTGGGTTTTTGGTCTATTTCTACTTGATTCCTACCTTTGGTTTTTTTCCTAGTCATGTACATTACAAAAGCCTATGTCTATCGATCTAAGGGCATACACCACCACACGTCTATTTACCAGGGTGTGTGTGTAGATTCTTACCTTCCGTCTTCAATATCCAACTCTCAGAAAATCAAATATGAAACTAAATGCAATGGCACTCTCTTTGACAACCTCCTCGACAACGACGCCAAAATGTTGGGACAATTAATTGATCTAAAAGAACAACTAACTACCACACATTAAACTATCAACTCAAGGTTTTGTCTTTCTATTTCAAGTTTCTCTGTGAATTCTATGCAAGGGGAAGTGTTGCTAGCTAACTAAGGCAGTAACCAAAGGAAACAACATTAAAGAAATAAACTCTTAACTAAAAACACACATTCAAGGATTTAACTCACAAGCAACTAGTATTTCCTAGAAATCATTTGCAAACATTAAATTCTAATTACTATTTAACATGAAACAACAAAGAAATCAATCTACTATTAAGCTGCTACTTAAGGAACAACAATCTCTAAATTGAAGAAACAACACCATGAAACTATATTCTAAGTAATGAAAAGAAACAGATCACACAAAGAGATGTTATACTACTGCAAGAATAGTAATGATCTAGCAATAACTTGCAAGGAACAACAAGAAAGCAATAGTGAACGCAACTAAATTATTGAACAACAATCTCTATAAACTAATAATGTGATTATCAAGTAAACATTCAATTCAAAACCAATATAATAGGAAATAACGCTAATACCAAAACACGAGATTAATGTTACCGTGGAAGATGTAGCCTCCTCCAAAAGTGGGCCTGAACCACTAGAATTAGACTGTCTTGAAAGAGAGGTCAAAACAATAATTTTTTTTTTTTTTTTTTTTTTTTTTTTTTTATATATATATATATATTTTTAACACGGTCAAATACTTGTTATTTTATAAAAAGCCGCAGCAGAGGGACAAGTACCATTACAGATACTAGAGGAAGCAAAGTGGAATTGATCCAAAATGGGCGCGCAGTCCCTTGATCCAATTCACTAGGCTTGTTTTTTAAGACTTGGAAGGCAAACCGACTATATTGCCGTATGAACTGACCTAGGAACAAACAATATTTACAATGCATAAGACATTTTCACCAGAACTGGTTAACCGAATCGTTAGGCAGCTGCTCTTTTTTATCGTTGTTCTTTGTTGAGGCTCCCCTTGCATGCTTTGGTTCATAGATCTAATGTGGTTGATGGCTTCTTCCAAGTGGGTGCATTTCTCTTTGAGGCCTTCGATTTCCGCCTTCTGTTTTTTGAGCTTTTTCTTCTTTGATTTGTTCTCTGTCTGAACTTCTTCTTTGAGTTCGTTAAAATGCTTGATGAAGCGGGCAATCATGAAGCAGTGCACCTTGCAGAGGGTGCAACTGCTATTGGTGATGACACGGTCCAAAGGATCTTTTGACATTGTAGACAGGTCTTGAGTAATCTTGGATATCTTGAGACAGAGCTTGATTAGCTTGCTACAGAGAGGAGAGTGAAGGTTAACAGAGATTCTGGAGGAAGAAGACATGCAGATCAGGGAGTTGATGGAGGAGGGGCAGTTTAGAGGAGAGAGGATAATACGCAGAGCTCCAGAGATAAGAGGGGGTGGGAAGCAGAGGATCGAAAAGAGAGGGAGGAAGCAGCTTCTGCAGGGGGGAAATAGAACAGGGAAGAGAGCGAGGGGATGAAAATGGAGATGATGAGGGACAGAGGTCTGCGAAACAGAGGCCGGCGGAGTTGAGAGAGCGTGAGGATGGAAGTAGAGATAATGAGGAATAGAGATCAGCGGAATAGAGGTCAGCGAAGGTGGATGAGGCTGGATCACAAAAACAACACAGATGTTAGAGAAAAGAACGAAAATACAATCCCGACAGACGAAAATTATACCTCGCAGAGCTGACTTTGAGGAGCTTCTTCGACTGAATAGCACCAGGGGCGATCTGGAGGAGGAACGACGGGAGCATGAGCCTTTGCCGAGAGAGCAGAAACCAACTGCAACACTGGACTGTCTGAACCAATGCACCACGGGCTGTTTATAAGCCCACTCAAACATCAGAGCCTCTGAAAGTGGATCAGACTGCTCTGAGATGTTCCTATCCCGGGTGTCAATTCAAATATTTCTTGAGCAGCCTCTGAGGATTGCAAAATGACTGTTGCCTAACTTCTGAGTGATCTTTTCACAAGACTCTTCCCGTTCCATTGTCCGGTATAGATTTTCCATTAGCCTGAGGATTTCCTTGACAGTGCTTAGGATGTGGGAATGGATGTTGTCAGTGAAGAGGGAATCGGACGTCCAGTTGCATGGACTGAAGAGAGATGCAGACTTTTTGTTGAGATGACTATTGGAGCCTTGGATCACGAGCTCGTCTGTGGGGAGGGGCGTCTTATGGGATTGATTTATCATATGTGTTGTTGTTCTCACGAACCTGCCCTACGGGTCTGGTGACTGCACTGTTGGCTAAAGAATCTGCCTTGGTATTATGATTCCTCATGACATGTTTGAATTGAATGATCCCCATCTGTTTAGAGTTTACCACAATCCTGTGCTTGATTCTGTTGAGGGCCTGGTTTTTGAAGTCGCCCCTTGATTCCATAGCTGCTATCATAATTGCTGAGTCGCCAATTATGACTAGATTTTTGGCTTGAAGATTTTTCAGGATGTAGGTACCTAGAAAAAGGCTATAGGCCTCTGCCATGTTGTTTGTCATATTTCCCAATCCCCATTCGTAAGTGGTGATGACTTGTCCATTTTGATCTGTGATTATTCCCCCTGCTCCTGCTTGTCCGGGGTTGTTTTTGGAAGCGCCATCGAACTGAAGAGTGAAAGTCTTTTGTTCTTGAATCCACTGTTCTATTTCATTTTGAGTTCCCCTAAGTTTCCATTTTTTCTTCCCCTTACCTGACTTTGTTGGAGATTGTTTATTCTTTGAGTAGACCATCGAGAATTTATTATACCATTCTTCCTCTTCTTTCTGCCAGTTGGTGTGGTCGATTTTTGTTATAGTGTTGGCACTTATCATTTCTGCAACTAGGCCCAGAGTTTTGGCCAGAGTAAGAGCTGGATTTGGCTTTTGGTTTTTGAAGATGCAGTTGTTCCTGGAGAGCCAAATTTTCCAATAGAGAGCAGAAGGAATGCATCTCCAGATTCGAGTAATTATGGCTTTGCCTTTTCTTGCGTAGGGATAACCTTTTTCCCAATTTCTGTTAAGAGTTGTGAGCTGATCGAAGTTTTCTCTGGGGGACCTCAAAGGGCTGGTGATTTGGTGCCAGCAGTGTTGGGCAAAGGGGAAATCGAGGAATAAATGTTGACTGCTTTCCTCCTCCGAACAACAGAGGTAGCACATTGAAGGACCTTGAATCCCTTTTTTTTTAGGTTTTCAGCAGTGAGGATCTTCCCTTTCAGGAGGGTCCACACAATTTTTTTTTATCTTTGGGAGGCATTCATTCTTCCAAACTGCTAACCGAAGGTTCCAATTATCTAGATTGTGGCTAGATTGGAGGAGTTGATACCCATCTTTTACTGTGAACTTTCCTCCACTTGGGTCCCAGACAAAGCTGTCTTGAGCGGATTTATTTGTTGGGGCAGCTCCCATCAACGTTCTCTTCAAATCTGCCCACTGATTTTTGAGATGATTTGGCAGAGGAAGGTCCCTCCAAGCAGACCAATTATTGTGGTCCCAAACCGAGATGTCATATAGGGAATGAATGCTTTTAGCCTCCATCCATAATTTCAGGGGTCTGAACTGTTGGAGATGGTTTCTTGGCTCCGAACCCATTATTCTGTCTGACCAAAGATTTGTATCTTTTCCATTTCCAGGGGACTTTGAGATATGGTTTTTGATTTGGGGAATGAATTTTTTGATAAGTCTCCATGCAGGAGTGCATGGTCTTTCCACTATCAAATCAGAGAGTACCTTGGAGTGCTGCCCATTAAGGTATTTTTTTTTTAGAGCCTCAACCCACCAGCTGCCTTTTTCCATTAGCATTCTCCACACAAGTTTGAAGCCCATCGCTTTATTAGTTAGGCTTGGGATTTTGATGGATATGCCACCTTTTTCGAAGGGGAGGATCACCTATTCCCATCGGACCAAACTAAATTTTTTTGAATCTTGTTTCCCTCCCTGCCAGAGAAAACCTCTCATAATTAGCTCCAATTGTTTGTGGATGCTTGCTAGAGCCAAAGTAATAGCGTACTGATAAATAGGGAGGGCTGTGAGAAGAGCTTTAATGAGGATGGTCCTGCCCACTAGGTTAAGCCATGATAGCCCCCAGCTTTGGAGAAGCCCTCTCATTTTTTCAATCTGCTTGTTCCAAATCTCAGACTTGACAACTTCCTTTGCCAAAGGAAGGCCAAGGTAGGAAAAGTGGCTCCAGTTTCTTTGGACTGGGATGTCCATGATTAGAGAGATTCTTTGCATTACTTGAAGCGAGACATTCCAAGTGTATATCCTGCACTTTTTGTTGTTAAGCATTCCCCCTGAAACAGCCAGGAAGGTGTCCAGGATTCTCTTGAATCTCCTTGCAATTAAGCTTGAGGCTCCTCCTATTAAGAGAGTATCATCGGCGAAGAGCGAGTGATTTATTTCTTTTATTCCTCTCGCTATCCTTATGCCTGTTATCTCCTTTTGTTTCCTTAGATTTTCCAGATGTATGCTTAAGGTTTCCGCCATGATGATGAAAAGGAAGGGTGAGAGGGGGCAGCCTTGTCTCAGTCCTCTGGAACTTCAGAAGTAGCGACTAGGCCTTCCATTGATTAGGGGAGCTGTCCAGGGATTTGAAATGCATTCCATAGTAATGTTTATAAATTTGTTGGATATTCCAAACTTCCGGAGAACAACTGCTAAAAATTGGAGATTGACCCTATCAAAGGCGTTTGCCATGTCAAGTTTTATGATCATACCTCTTTCATTTCTATGCAAACTGTTGTGTATTGCTTCTTGGACCAGAATGACATTATCTGATATTTGTCTTTTAGGGACAAATCCTCCTTGGTTCTCTGAAATGAGAGTGGGAAAGAGCTTTTTCAGTCTATTAGCCAATATTTTGGTGATGATTTTGTAGGAGACATTGCAGAGGGAAATGGGTCTGAAGCGATCAAAGGAGAGGGGGTTTGGTTCCTTGGGGATAAGCGCCAAATGGGAAGTTTTTGTATTTTCTCCCATCTTGGTTTTTTTGAAAATATTTTTGACCATCCTGATGAAATCTTTCTTTATTATATCCCAATGAGTCCTGTAAAAAGCAATTGTGAAGCCATCAGGCCTGGGAGCCTTGTCCGACTGCATACTGCACACAACTTCTCTAATTTCTTCCTCTGAGACTTCTTATTCCAACTCACTGTTTTGCTTCTCATTGATTTTACTTTCTATTGGTAGGAGGAAGTCCACGTTGTCCAGAGGCTGATAGTAAGCATTTAAGAGAGATTTGAAGTAGTTGTGTGTTGCTTCTTTGATTTCCTCTTGCTCTCTTAATTCCTTACCCTCGGCAGTGATTTTGTCTATTTGATTTCCAGCTCTTCTGAGCTTGAGATTATTATGGAAGAAAGAAGTGTTTTTATCTCCTGCGCTGAGCCAGAGGCACCTTGATGTCTCAGCTCCTCTTCCTCTGCTGTATTCTGCCTATATAATTCCCTGAAGATTTCGTTTTCCTGAGTTTGCTCTTCCTTTGAAGTTTGTTGAGCCTCCTTTTCCTGATTCCATTTTTCCAATTTCCTGTGTAGCTCGATTTTCTTATTTTTCTCTATTGTTGCATTCTCTTTTGCCCACTTTTTGATTGCTGATCTTAGGAGTTTTAATTTGGATTCCCACACATAGTGGGGGGATCCAATGACTTCCATCTCCCAACTTTCTTTGATGATCTTGCGAAAATCCTCCTTACTGTCCCAAATTTTATTATATTTGAATGGGATTGGGCCGAGATTTCCTATTCTATCTAGGATCAAGACCACTGGCTTATGATCTGAAGCTGTGGCATGGACGATCTTGCTTTTTATTGAGGAGAATCCTGCTGCTATACTTTCATGGATTAAGATCCTGTCAAGTCTTTCTTTGATATTGTGTGTTCCTGCTCTCTTATTGCTCCATGTAAATTTTCCATTGCATGGTGGGATGTCGATGAGTTTATAGGATTCTATTATTTCTTCTAGAGCGTCTCTTGATGGATCAGCAAGATATTTTCCTCCTATTTTTTCTTCAATGTTTCTTATTAAGTTCAAATCACCACCTAGAATTGCCTTCCTATTTTGACATGCCTGCAACTCTGATTTGATAGAGTCCCAACAATATGCTTTGTCCCTGTAATTATTTGGAGTATAAATGTTGAGCACGGTAAATTATTCATTTGTGTTTTTATTTTTGAGGTCCGTTCTGACCCACCAGTAAGTTGATTTTTGACTGAGGAGGTCCCATTTTCTCTTGTTCCACAATGTGCCTATTCCTCGTGAAGCACCTAGTGAGTCTGTTACTATTCCTTCAAAGCTTTTGTGTCTTTTTATAAATTTTTGAAAGTCTTGGTTGGACATTTTGGTCTCTTGGATCAGAAAGAAATATGGCTGCTCTTGGTTGATAATATCCCGGGCTGCGTTGGATTTTAGGGAGGAGCCCAGGCCCCTGCAATTCCAAGAGACCAATATCATTACTTACTGGGTTTTTGGTGAGTCCCGCTCTTCTCCTTTATCTTTTCCCCGCTTCCTCTTTGCTTGGCCAAAAAAGAGTCCATCGGTTGCTGAGTGCCTGTGGCCATTTCTTTAGCTGTTGTTTCGTCTCTTATTTCTTTATTTGATTTCCTGCCTGCTTTTTTTGGTGGCTCTGAGATGTAGCTTGCTTCTTTGACTTTGTTTCTAGTTAGGATATGGTCTATGGTGGGAGGGGGTGAGGGGAGGATCTGGGAAGGGGAGTGGATGACTGCTAGAGCAGTGACTAGAGGTGGAGAAAGGGGGGAGGATGGATCTTCGTCCTCCAGGGATTCGAAGGGATTTGAAGTGGAGGGTAAAGGCTGAGTCGAAATGGGAGGAGGGGGGAGGGGAGCTGCATGGAAATCTGGGGGAGGCTTTGGTTTAGGGCCTGGCTGTTTGGGGTTTGATTTCTTTTTTTTTGACTTGTTCCCATGTGTCTTCACTAGCTTCAACATTTTCATTTGTTTCATTTTCCTTTAGTTTACTACACCTATTAGCAAAATGACCATATTCATGGCATACCTTGCATTTGAACGGGATTTGTTCGTAGTCCAGCTGCTGAATATGGGTCCATTGGTCCACTTTGATCTTGATTGCTTCCGGGAGGCCCTTTCCTAAGTCGACTTCAACACAGATCCTTGCACAGGCATGCATGTTATCCTTTGGTTCGCATCTGTCGATGTATTTTCCAACCGCGTTCCCAATGGCTTTAACTGATTCATCTCCCCAGCAATGTAGAGGGAGATGGGGCAAACGAACCCAAACTGGGACTGCATTAGGTATATCCATTTCAGGGTCGAAGTCAGGGGACCATCTGTTCAGGTAAAGACCTCTTGAATCCATGAAGTAGGGGCCATTTCTGAAGATGAGATTTCGGTCTTCTTTGGTTTCAAAGAGAAAAGTATAGTAACCCCTTCCACAGAATCTTATGGCGATTTTCCCTTGGATATTCGCATTCCAGTTGCGTTCCACCCATTTCTGAACAGCTCTGGGAGAGGGCCACAGGCTAGTAAATTGTCCAACCAGACCTCTCTCTGCTAGAGAGATCGCTGCCTTCCTTGGGAGACTAGGAGGAAGGGAGATTTCTGGGATGTCAGCCAGTTTCTTAACGAACTTTGAAGCTGTAGGTTTGTTTCTAGTGGTTGCATTTTCAGAAATGAGAGAGGCAAAAATCTCAGCCTGATCTTCATTGTCTTGCATCTGAGAGGGATCATTCCCAGCCATGAAAAGGTCAGGAGGAAGCCAGACGCAGCTCTGGCCGAAAGAAGGGGGCGGGGGCCGACTGCGGGGGAGTCGAGGAGGAATGCAGAAGGCCCAGTAGCAAGGGCTGCTAGGCGGGAGGCCTGCGGAAAGCTGCAGGGGGCAAAGTTGCAGAGGCGCGGGAGCTCCTATTCAAAAAACATGGATGAATATGTATCTTCAACAATGAGCTAACTTTTAATAATGGAAACTTGCATTATATTTAGAAGAGGGCGATTACAACATTGAATGAGTTTTTTAAAATATGTATCTCAAAAATTATATTCACCAAGCTTCTATTTGGGACATAAGTCCTCATATTTATACTACAATTGTAAATGAAAAAAACAGTAATTCTTCTCAACAGAGAGCAATCCTAAGAATCTAAAGATTTTCAGGATGCTCTTTTCAGTTACAAAAGGGCTTAATATCGCCCAGATGAAAGAATCAAGGATCCAGTCTCAAACGATCTTTTCCAGATAGAAATCGGCTCCACTGATGTTTCTAAAGTTAGCAGGGACAACATCGCGTTGTTTGATTTTGTCAGGAGCGGGTTAAGAAACAACAATGAATTCCAACTATCACAGAGTCCTTGTTTTCAATGACAATCCAGGCATGAGAAAATAGTCGCTTTTGTAACTGAATCGATGTATCAACGAAATGAAATGATAGAAATGAATTAATTACTTCAAAAGACTATATTATGCAAATCGATATATCAAAACATAGGAAAAAGATAGAAAAATAATATTAGAACTAATAAATAGGACAAGGGAATTATGGTATTTATGAGTCCCAAAAAACACATTGTTGTAAGAGGAACCTTCAACGAAAGTAAGAAGCCATGTTGAGACCAGGGATATGTTGTAGTTATGAGCAATATGATACAAGTTGAACCACACACTTTTGAAGAAGTGGTGAAAGAGCAAGTATGGAAGGATGTTATGGTAGAAGAATATGAATCCATCATGAAGAATGATGTGTGCGAAGTTGTTTTGAGACCCAAAGGAAAGTTTATTGTGACTTCAAAATGGTTGTACAAGATCAAGCATGGTGTGGATGGAAGTATCGAGAAATACAAGGCGATATTTGTGGCTACAGGTTTCTCCTAGAAAGAGGGAGAGGACTATGATGAGTCCTTTGAATTTGAGATGAAATATCTTGGTTTGATGCACTACTTCCTGGGCTTAGAGGTGTGGCGGAGGCCTGGTGAGAATTCCCTTTCTCAAGGGAAATATATTGTTAAGTTGTTGGAAAGATTTGGAATGGTGGAATGCAAGTCCATGGCCACATTGATGGAGATGAACTTCAAGAAGTTATGTGGTGAAGTTATGGGACCCGATTTGGAAAATCCCTAAGTACCGACAGTTGATTGGGAAACTGATGTTTTTGGTGAACACTCAACTAGACATATATTTTGTTGTCAACACCCTGAGTCAATTTATGACTGAGCCTCTACACACTAGGTTGTTGCCAAGCATGTCTTGAGATACTTACATGGGACTATTAATCTTGGATTAAGATATATTGTTAGAGATGTGAGATTATATGGATTGAGCCAGAAATGTCATTGATAGGAAAAGCACATCAGGGTGTTGTTTTAGCCTGGGGTCTGCCATGATATCTTGCATGAAAAAGAAGCATAAGTATGTTGCTCTAAGAATGATTGAGGTTGAATACATTGTTGCTAGCATGGCTAGTTTTGAGGCAGTATGGTTGAGGAAGCTCATTGGAGAGTTGTTTGAGTGGGTATTGGATACGACAGTGATATATTGCAACACAAGAGTGGGATCCAACTGGCAGAGAATATCGTGTTTCACGACATGTCCAAGCACATCAAGATTAGAGATCACTATATCTGGGATATGGTGTAGAGAGGAGACATAAGACTCCATCACATTTCAACATGTGAGTAGATAGTTGACATACTTACCAAGCCTTTGTCAAAAGGGAAGTTCTTGGTCTTCAAAGAGCATCTTGGACTGATGGATGTGACCCACCAGGGAAAGGGTCATGACTGATTGAGAACAATGAGTTATGCTCTTCCCCCTATCTGATCTCCCAGGGAGAGGAATTGAGTCGAAAAGCTCTTGGGTTTGAGGGAATTTTGGATAATAGGATAGTGTGTGATCCTTACCCCTTAGGGTAAGTATGTACCTCACATATTGTCACTATAGGGTGTGTGTGATCCTTGCCACTTGTGGTAAGTGTGAGTCTCCCCTTACTGTTTAGTTTGGGACTTGACATAGTATACCCCAGTATGCATCTTACCCACAAGATGGGCTTGTTGGGATTTCCACCCATCTGGCCAATGGGTGAGGATACTTGAGAGTGTGTGTGTGATCCTTACCATTTATGGTAAGTGGTATCTCACTCAAGTGATGGGATGCAAGTGTTCTACCACTTGATTCTTGAGGTTCAAGGTGGAAATATTAGCAAACAATAGGATAGTGTGTGATCCTTACCTCTCATGGTAAGTGGTATCTCTCATATTGTCATTGAATATAGGGTGGTAGATTTATCTTCCCTATGATGATTCTTCTTCTTTAGATCGAGAATGTTCAACAGATGAACATAGATGAGTAAAGACGAGATATAAAATGATACATTGATGATGATGACAAGTCATTCGAGATGACTCTTATGATGTAGTAAAAAATTCCTCCCTAGCTAAGAGGGAGTGTTGAAATTTGGCAACTCAAGGAGAAATTCCCTCCTTTGGGAAACCCTCCTCATCCTAAGGAGACCCTACTAGCCCTTAGAAGAATTTAATTTGCACAAGGAAAAATATTATTTTTAATATGGAACCACAACTACACAAAAAGTTCAAGTCGGCCTGGGCAAGGAAATTTGACCTCATCAACCACATATAAATATACCTAAGGTCACATCACTTAGAGTGATCACACATCACATCATCTCTTCATTTGATTGGTTGATACAAGTTTGAAATTGTAGGGTCCGAGTTCACACGCGCGAAGGAGAGAGAGTGCTTTATGTTGACCAAGGTTGACTTCTATTATGGGATGGTTTGACATGCGTTGACCTTGGATAATTTGACTTCGGTTGACTTGGATTTGGATATGCTTTGGAGGGCCGAGTTGACTAGCACTTTGATTGAGATTTTATGTGCACTTTGACCAGTATTGACTGTAGTTTATGAGATAGGGTTTATACAAGTCAAATGTTGACTTTGACCAGATTTGTGGGCCGGATTTAAGGGTTTGTTTTGACCAGGTTTTACTAAGCAAGGAAGTTGTATTCTCTAACAGATTGATCAAAATTTTTCCAGCACTTTGACCTTTGGTTTTTGATTGGTTAGGGTTTCGTTGACTATTTTTGACTTTGACTAGAACTTGTTGATTTGAAATTTGACCATATTTGTATTTTTACTCATATTTGATTGGATATTGGAAGGTTGATTTGATTGGTCAAGGGTTTGACCTTTGACTCATTGTTGATGTACTTGAACTTTGTATCTCTCTGTTGAACATTTGATAACAATCTAATAGAAGAAGAATTTAAAAAGGGTTTTCCCCTTTCTGGGGTTTTTCCTTGGTCTTTGACCAAACTACTGTGTCTCTATTGTTCTTGGTTGTCTTCTATTGTGCATTTGATTTACTATTCTATCTACAATTGCTCACTGATATTGGAAGATTGAAAATATGCTAGATAATTGATTACTATTGGAAGAGGAATTGTTATAAGTGATTGTTATAACATAGAACATTGGAAAATTAACAAGATTGTCATAAATAATTCCGCAACTTGACTCAAAGATATATATATATATATATATATCGATTACTTTTGGCAACTTTGATAATGAAGAATGACATCAATAATGTTTGGATATAGTATGGCTTTCGGGAACAATATATAGCAGAAGTGTGTATGCTATAGAGGCAAAAAAGGAAACGAATTGATATAAGAAGTCATGAGACAATTTTTTGATCACTTGATGATGTGTTGGATTCGTTATTGATCAAAAGGAAGTTAACCCACCTTAGCCGGAAAGAGGGAGCTATAATTATTGGTTTTACAAGTATTGTTGTTGAGAGAGATATTATTGTTGATATTTGGTAGCTGATATGATTTCTTGGAAGAATATGAAGTTGAACTCTATTGCAATTTTGAAGGAAGAAGATATGAAGGCTTGTGCAAACAGCTATGAAGAAGTTTGGCCCCATAAGGTGTTTGATGAACTACTTGATGACATGTTGAATTCAAAGTTTTTAGAGAACCAGGAAGATCAAAGCTCGTTATGATGTGATGTAGATAAGAGCCAAGAAGCTACAAATAAGATCTCCATAGAAGAATGGGTAGTTGATGCATTGATGAATATTTTTGAGACAAGCTTAGGATTGTGGTTATTCCTCGTTTGAGAGGGATGTTGAAGAATGTAACTAGCTTCGGTCTTCATAATTGTACTTGTCAGAAGGAAAATGACTTATTAAAGAAAAATGACTTATTAAAGCATGGGTTTCACGCTTGGGTCAATGTTTTCTAGGTCAAAGCATCCATTGAAGGCTTCTAGGTTTTATCTTGAGTCATTAAAGTCATTATCATTTTTACAAGACCCTTCTTGGGCTTTTGTATCATGTAATCATTAGATTGAATCTACCCTCATCATATTTTGATCATTATTGTGGAACCCAAACTCTTAGGGTTCACTATAAAACCCTAACCTAAGGGTATATCGACGCTAATATTGAAACCCTTGTCTACTTAAGGGTTGTTGATAAATCTAGAACATACAACGAAATCCTATTCTTTTAAAAAGTTTAGGGTTTTGATAATGTCTTGGTAAAAACCCTAGTCCTTTAGGGTTTGGTGATTTAGGGTTTGTGATCAAAACCTTTATAGTAAGATCCTAGGAATGAAACCCTAGGTGTATATTCGTCCATATGATTGAAACCCTAGTTTGAATAAAAATTGTTGTACATATAACTTTGATGTATTAATGTTTGTGTCTTAGTTTTACCTAGGAGATATTGTTGTGAAATGCATCCTAGATATGTATATGAAAGTATGCTAACTTAATTGTTGATACTCATGTTTTAGTTTGTGAAATATAGGGTTTATAACAGAACCCTCATAGAGATTGATATTCTAGGACATGATAATGATTTTTATTATTAATATGATTTAGCTTAATGATAAAATCTAGGGTTTGCAACAAAACCTAGTAGAGTCTATCATAAAGTATATTGTTAAACCTTAGATGTATAGTAATATGATTGGATTGTTGTTTGATTGAATCTAAGGCCTTGTGTCTCGAAATTGTAATCTAAGGTTTATGACAAAACCTTAGCAAGAAGTTAAAGTCTATAATATAAAAGATATGACCCTTGTTGACTATAAACCTATCTAGGGTTAGTTATTTGATGTCTAAAGCATGAATTATTTGATGCTTCCTTTATATTGGCATGATTTTTAATATAGTTGACTTCATGCTTTGATTTGTATTTGGTTGTACTTGCTATTAAATTTTTGCAGGTACATAATCTTTAAGATGTTGAAGATGTTCATAATTGAAGATGATAATAATAATGAACATGAAGAAGAAAGCTATAAGAATGATGATGATCAAATATGACCTTGATGCCATAAGGAGTGAAGCTATGAAAGGTTCTTCGATGTTATAGAAGAAGGAAGTAGTTGATCTCCCTAAGTTAAGAGGGAGCCTAGATGAAGAAAGGTATATCTCCCTAGTTGAGAGGGAGGGCATATTATGACAATGAGTATCTTGAAGTAAGCAAAAGCACTACAAAATGAATGTTCATACAAAATACTTAAGAAGATTTGAGGATGTATTTGGTGCTGCTGAAGAAATGAAAGAAGAAGAAAGCTTCCAACAAATTGCATATGGATAACTTGATGAAAGTAGCATCAGAATAATTGAGGACCCTGAAGGTTTGTGTTTTCTTGTATATATATATATATATATATATATATATATATATTTGAAAGTTTATTACTGATTGGGGTTATGTTTGTATAGGTAAATCTCTCCATAAGAAGGCTGAAACACTTTGGAAGCATGCTTAGACAAATGGATATATATGGCTTAGTTTATAGGAGAGATGAAGCATCTAATGGTGGATGCTTGGGAGGACATTGGTTCAGCCTATGTGTTGATGCCTAGATCCCGAAGAGGGAGGGTGGCATTGGTCATGGAGCTCCAAACTTAGATACACACCTAGATCCCTGGGTTGATTGTTAGCAAGTAAGCTTGATGGTACCTAGAGTGGCTGAAAGCTTGAATCCATCTTAGTCCTACCCTGATAGATTACCCTGGTCAAGTTTCTAGTCTGCAATAATGAGTGTGCTATAACTCTTCATAGTTAATTTCATTTTGAAATATATATATACCTCCCTAGTTAAGAGGCAGTGTTGAAGAATGTAACTAGCTTCGATCTTCATAATTGTACTTGTCAAAAGGAAAATGACTTATTAAAGCATGGGTTTCATACTTGGGTCAATGTTTTCTAGGTCAAAGCCTCCATTGAAGGCTTCTAGGTTTTGTCTTAAGTCATTAAAGTCATTATCATTTTTATTAGACCCTTCTTGGGCTTTTGTATCATGTAAAAATAATTGTTTTTGAGTTAAAAAACTAATCTGTTGCCTCCACACCAAGTCGGCCCTCTCCCCAACAAGTCGGCCTCAAAGAAGGATAAGTCAACCTAACTAAGGGGTAGAAACACCTATATAAAGGCAAGTCGAAATTTTAGAAGTATAAGAAAAATTGAATTTTAGAAGTAGTGCAGGTAGGCCAAGAAGTGCAAGCAAACTAAGAAGTACAAGTAGGCTTAGAAGTGTGGGCAGACAGAGAAGTGCAGGTAGACTGAAAAGTACAGTCAGGTCAAGAAGTGCAGGCAAGCTGAAAATTTCAGAAGTGCAGGTAGGTCTGAAATTCTGAACTTGGGGTCGAAGTTCTGCTGCTGGGGGGTCAAAATTTTGGACTGAAGTTGGTGCTGGGAAGCTATCACACAGAGTATTTTGTTAAGATCATCTATTGCAAGGAAGGGTTGTCTTGGTGGTTGGAGGAGGTCTTTGTCTAGGTCTAAGAAGACTGGATGTGTCTCATCTTGATTTGAAACAACTGAAGGAAGAATTATTGACTGGGTTTTCCCCCTTATAAGGGTTTTCCTTGGTTGTGTGCCTACATCTTGTGTCTCTTGTTCTTGTGATCTTCATATACATATAATTTGGTAATTGATTGATTAAAGATAAGATAATTAACTAGTAAGAGAAACCAACATAATTCACAAGTAATTATCAAGAAAAGGGAATCAAACCCTAATCCACATATGTATTGATTTCTCAACAAGGGAGTGGGGATCTCCTCCCTAGTTGAGAGGGAGTGAGGGTGGACACCGTATTCCCCATGTGTCATGCACTATGGCTAGGAATAACAGTTGTAAGCCTAGTGAAGGCGTTGGTAGCAAGAATGGTGGATTGGATAAGCATCTGAGATCGATATTCTTTAAGGATCTGTATCCAAGATAAGAACAGTCCCGACGACAGATATTCTTTGAGGATACAGTATCCAAGATAAGAATAATCTTATGAGGAAATACCAGGTGAACATTCAGATGGGGTATGTGCCTAGAGAGGCAGTGGTGTCAAAATTAATGCCTCCCAGCATTGTGCTCTGATCTAGTGGAGAGATAGAGCTTGTTAGTCAAGTAGTTGTTATTTTTGACAATGTTGGTTATGATGATACTTATCAATCAGTATCCCTTCTTATCATAATATTTCAACTTGAGAGTAACCTATTATGTCATTATGAATACCTCCCTAGTTAAGCAGGGGGGCGTTGGAAATGTAATTTGTGTTGGTCTTCGTAATGTAATTCAAATGTACTATTGATGTATTTATTATATTCATTATTATTATTTTATTTTTAATCAAAGCACGTTCTTCATGCTTATAGAGACAATTGATTAAAAAAAGAAAACTTATTATGAGTCAAAGAAATGTAATTGAGTCAAATTCCCAGTTGGACTTCTTGTAAGAAAAAACAAATTATTTTATCTTGAGTCAAAAGAGTCAAAATGTCATCCAAAAACCAAATCGGGCCTCCCTACACAAGTCAGCCTAAAAAGGCAGTTATTCGACCTCCTAGACATGTATAAATACAAGGTAGTTCAACCTCATTCGCTCATCCATCCATCACATCGATTTTTGTGCACGAAGAAGAAAATTAGCGAAAGTTAAAGAAGAGAGAAAATCAAGCTTTTTGCCTTAATCTATCCACACATGCGAGTTTTTATGCGAGTTTTACAGAGCTGTTATATGGACAAAATTCGCCTTCATTGCAAGACTAAAATTTTCTATAGTTTGACCAGAACTTCATAAGTTTGACTAGTGTTGACTTTGACCTTTGGGAAGAAGACTTGAAGGAGGGTTGACTTGGGGTCTTTGTGGCAGTCTTGGTCTTGGTTTTTGGGTCTTGGATATCTCATTTTGATTTGATTCTATAAGAAGAGGATTTCTAGGGTTTTCCCCCTTGTGGGGTTTTGCCCTGGCTTGGAGCCTAATTCTTGTGTTCTTTGTCTTTTTGTGATCTTCATGTTTTAGTAATTGTTCGATGAAAAAAATATAAATTTAATAAGAAGCCAACAAACATTCACAAGTAATTATCAAGTAAGAGAAATCAACCCTAATCTACAAGCATCTTGATTTCTCAACAGTGCCCTCTCTCCCTATCATAGCACGAGTGGACGTATTTGCATGTGAGATAGGATAGCTTCCAATTACAACTTGGAATTTAGTGATAGAAAAGGGGAGAGTAAACATATTTTCTTCACATACAAAATTTTTTCTAAGTATATTCAATCATAGATTGTACATATAAAAATACAAGAAGCTTTGTCCAAAAATTGACAGCCTATCTTAACCACGTCAATAACATCTTGAGAGAATACCTCACTCATGTTGAAAAGTGTAACTAGGTTCGGTCTTCATAATGACATGTAATTGTGATTTTTGTAAATGATGAAAAGAAGAATATAAAATTATTTTTGTGATGCTTGTTTCATGAGAAAGAGACTTTGTTTAGATGGCTCCCATTGAGAGCCTTATGATTTGTCATTTAAGTCAAAAGAATTAGTGACATGTATGAAGAGCTCTTCTTGAGCATGTGTCAAATTTATATGATTCAATAAATTTGTCTAGAAGCCTTGCAATTACAAGCACTAGTTCTACTCTTCATGTCGGCCTTAAGATGCATAAGAAACTCATGTCAACTCATATTAAAAGGAGACAGATATATTTGAAATGACAGGTCAGCTTATATTGATGGGAAAACAATGATATATAGGGGTGTAGACACTTCGCATTACACAGTCATAATTTCACATATCTCTATGTGGTTTCAGATAGCAGCAGAATGAATTTGGTTATCTATCTCTGAGTTTTCGGATGGCAGTAATAGAAGACAAGCTCGGATTTTAGTGGCCTAATAAAGGGACAAGTTCAGAGTACGTTCTGAGATTCATATGAAATTTTAGTGCCACAGTTCAGTGTAGAAGGTACAATTCGGATGGAATTCGAATAGAGAATGGAGAGACAACAAGGATATCTTTTGGGCTAATCATAGTAAGGAAGTTCGGAAATCACTCCAGAATTTCGAATGAATAGTGCAAAGATTGTTTTTGTGCAGAAAATTTGTCTAAGATACAAGATGGCAGAGACAAATTCAAGGGTCTCCCTGTCTTGGATCAGAGGTACAATCTTGAGGAGATAACAATTTATTACAACCACAGTTCGTTGATGATGACAATAAGAAGGTCTCATAAGAATAGATCTAGATGAGATCCCAGTGGTGTCAATGTCTCAATGCTCAGAAGATAAAAGATGAAGAGGAAGAGAAGACAGTTAAGAGAACTAGTGTCTTGGTCTTAGAGTGACTAATAGGTCAAGGGTCTTGGCCTTGGTGTTCATCAATTGGAATCTCTATAAGAAGAATTTTTGTGGTTTTCCTCTCAAAAAGTGAGAGGTTTTGGCCCTGGCTGATAGCCTACAGTATGTGTCTCTTGTCTATTTATGTTTATGCATTGGTAGTTGTTTCATGAAGAAGAACACTAATAACTTAAGCAAAGAGAAGATCCTAATCAAATGAAGTAAAAATACTCACAAGCAATTACTAATGAAGAGAAATCACCTAATTCATGACGCCCTAGATTTCTCAACATGGTATGAGAGCTAAGGTGTCAAAGTCAAGGAATGGTATCTTACCAAGGGACACTCAAGGATTGAATCTTGAGAAAGGAATCAAAGCAAGTTGAAGGATATCAAAACGAAAGTTAAAAGATCCACATTGAGGAAGCAAACCCTAGATCAAAGAAGAAAGTCTACTTTAGAAGGAGTCTCAGGATCATCAAATCAGGGCAACTAAAAGTCTACACCAACGAGAGTGTTGGATCCCGAGTCCTTAGAAAAATAGCACAAAGATCCTCATCAAGATGAAGAGATATTCAAAGTAAGGAAGCCCAAGGTATAGACATCCAAGAGAAGCATTTCTAGGACTAAAGATCACATCATCTTGGAGACCCTAGAAGCATTTCTAATCTGCACTCATTCACCACCGAGAAGTCGAACAATCTTGAACACAAGAAGGCATTGTCATCATCTTCAAAAGCTATAAGGAAATTTCCCTCTCATTGAAGTAAGGATCCCCTCCTTATCCTTGAAGAAGATCATCCAAGGAAGCAACAAAACATCCTCATCAATCACAATCAATGAATAGAGCTAGATCTAAAGGTGTTGTAATCATAAAAGAAGCAATCTCTTTTCATTGAAGAAATGATTTTCATTTGGAAGAAGATCATCCACAAGGGGTACTAATACATCTTCATTAACCACCATCAAAGGGATCAAGTTGAAGATTTCATCTTCATTTGTCAAGTAAGTATCTTTTATTCTATAATCTAATCTAGTAAAATGATGTCGTTTTGCAAGGAGATCTGTAAGTTGGTTGGGTCATCGAACTTCCTTGCATGGAAAAGAAGGATAGAGATAATCTTCGAAGAAAATGAAGTCATTTCAATGGAAAAGTCTCCACACCATTCAAAGGACAAGCATCATTTGAATACATGGATAACAATCAAAGGGCGCATGGGATTCTTATGAAATTAGTCAAAGATCCATCATCCCTATATAGCAGGATTGGGGACATCAAAGAGATATTTGATAAACTGGTAGAAATATTCTCTGAAGATGCGATAAACAAAGGTCATATCACTTAGATCTGATCTACACAAAATTGAAGCTATCAAAGGATGAATGGGATATCTTCATAAGATCTGAACTGTAAGATCTGGTAGAGATGATAAGGAGATAATCATCATTGTTCTAAATGCACTAACTAATGAACGAGGTAACAAATGTCTATAAGGACAAGAAGGCTATCCCATTTAAAAACTTGTGGTTTATATGCAAGATAAAGGAAGATTGTCCTAAGCTCAAGTAGGGCAATAACAAGGGAGATATAGAAGAAGTCCATTTCACTGTAGAAGAGGAGGAAGTTGAAAGAGGAAAACTATTAGAAGCAAGAGCTCATAGGGAAACATGAAGGACAGTCGAAACAAAATCCATGGCAGTCAAAATAAAGGATATAGCTCTTGGGAACCTCATTGGAAACTTAAGGAAATGAAGAAGTCATCCAGGACAAGGCTCATCATACATCAAAAGGTAACATTTGTTGGATAGGGATATGAAAGATCCTCAATATTCTTTGATGGAATCTTCATCATGAAGGTTCATCGATCTAGAAAGGAAGCAAGTGTTTCATTAGGAACTCCAATTTGTGGAATTCATGAATGATGGTATGATGATATAAGAGATGAAGCAAATCAAGGGATTGAAGCTCTTTTCAATCAAGGAAGTTGGTGAAAGAATCCTAGATGACCTAATGGTAAATGAGGTATGTATGCTTGTATTCAATACTATAATGTCATGTCACATGGTTGCAGGCAATATGGATCATTGTTATATATTAAGAAGCATGATCAAAGGAAAAAGACCTCCTCCTCTGAAAGGATGTAGGAAGGCATAGGCCACACTAGATGAAATCAACATAATATGTCCTCATATGAAAATGAGGTGGTTGACAGCAACTAGAGGAACTCTAACTGGAATTTCTTGGGAATATCATGTGTGAAGAAAGGAAGGAAGAGATCGTGGACTACAAAACCATGGAAAATGCAATCAACATCCGAGGACTAGAATATTTGACTACGAAATCTCCTAGAAATATATGAAGACTTTGATGGAAATCGGAAAAAGATGGAGACCCTTGACATTGGGTATTCTTGGGAGATATGTCAACATGTATGTAGGATACTGATGCAAACTGGAAGATGTCATGATGAAAGACCATCACAAAGGTAATTTTGATTTAAGTGTTCATTTCTTATTTTTGAACAAATATCTGGACGGGCTTATGCACCACTGCCAAGGGAAGAACTGTGAATATCTTCCAAGAGGACCATATAGAAGGATGTAAGATATTTCTGGAAAATATGGCATGAAGAAGGCAACATGACATGAAGCAAGACCAGATGTAGATTGATGGATCACTTTCGAATGAAAGGAACGATGACATGACTAACTCATGAATGAAAGTGATGGATGATTTGTGCCCTATGAAGAAGCCCCAAAAGATGAAGACTCCTTGACAAAGAAATTCATGACATCTAAGCAAGGAGTTCTTCAAGCAACTGGTTGAGGAGTTGTTGTATGTCCCTAATTAAGAGGGAGCCTAAAAAAAAGTTTCTTACTTGGAAGAAACTTCAAAATTCCTGAGCCAAGAGGGAGCTTAGTCACCTTCCTTCTGTACAATTGAGTACGTCCCTTTATTGGAATTGATTTTTCCTCCATAACTAAGAGGGAGAGATAGACACATCATTATGGTTTTCACGTGGGAAGACATAATGGAGGATTTGGTAATAATCTGACATCCAATACTCTTTGAGGATGAGATAGGGCATCCAAGGTAAGAGTAGTCATGGACCGATATTCTTGACTAGCTATCCAAGATAAAAATAGTCCAAAGAAGGTCATACTCGGTGAAAACCCGGGTGGAGTATGTAACTAGAGAAACTATGATTATGGTGTCTAGGAATCATTGATCTCGCCAACATTGTGCTCTAATCATGTGGATAGAGTTGTTATTCAAGGCCTTGCTATGTGACAATGCTGGTTGATATGATGCTATATAGATGAGTTACCAATCTAATTCTTCCTATGAGAAATTCTTCAGATTGAGAATGACCAAGTACCATTATGAATACCTCCCTAGTTAAGAGGGAGTATTGAAAAGTGTAACTAGGTTCGGTCTTCATAATGACATGTAATTGTGATTTTTGTAAATGATGAAAAGAAGAAAATAAAATTATTTTTGTAATGCTTGCTTCATGGGTTTTGTTGTCCCTTAAGAAACCAATTTCCTAGCCATGTAGAAATTGTGCTTAAGACATTAATGTTTATAATTATTGTCACTTGTTTGTCACTTAATTGTATGTTGTATTCTCAAATGAAGGACTTGAAAGACTTGGTTTTAAACCCTCAATACTTAGGTGACATGGAAATCTCAAAATTCCATTTGATTGCTGAATATAAATGATGAATGAAGAAAGCTTGAAGAAGTCATAGACAATACGTTGTTTTACACATAATCTACTATCTGTGACACTTGGAGAAGTTAAAGATAATATCTTGTCTTACACAGAAACTACTATCTGTAACTTAGAAGAATTGTAGAGGTGGGAACTTCAAGTATAAGAGTGCTCTTTTAAGGGATTTTAACTTCATTTACATAAGAAAATAAAGATCCGCAACTTCATTACCATACTTAAAGGAAGAAAACATTTAATGACACATAATAGAGAAGTCACAAAATCATACCCAACAATGTGTGGAAAACTTTTGATTCTTTCATTAATCAACAGTTTTATTAAGAATACAGTGGCCTAGTCTTCAGGTTCTCCAAAGTTCGAACCTATTCTCTATAAATTTTCTTCTTTTTATACATTACGACACAGTTGGTAATCACCAAAACTATCAAACTACTTAACTATTCTCCTAACTGTCTAAAGTGAAACTTATTACAAAATATTACATTTGAGGGTAAAAACACCTCATTCATTTCAAGAAAACAAGATAATAAGAAGTAATAGAAATCATAGAATGATGGGAGATTGTTGCTTGTTGTTAGAATCTATAGCTTGAGCCTTAATGGAGTAGCGGATGAAGTGGTGGGGTATGGTGAGTGACATGGGCAATTAACAGATGAAAGCGGTGGAATATGTGGAATGAGCAACGTGAGGTGGAAAGCTTTGGGAGCTCACTATGGGGGTAAAGAATGTACAAGAGCTTCAACGAGGTTGAACCCTCGTAGTAATTTCAGGCCACACATTGCAGTCAACCATGCTAACGTCACAGTCAATTGCGAGGGTTAAACTTTAATTAATCTGCGTGCTCAATGCTTCCATGCAGCACACCTCAACGTACTTATCAAGCTATCGCTTGATCGCACCTCTTGAACTTGCATGACCTTTAGACAATGGGTCGGGCCCATTGTATTTTGATTTTTTTTTAAATAATTACATACATAATATTTGATTTTGTGTTTTTATTTATTTTTATTTTTCTCTTTAAATATTATCAAGTAACCTCAAATGACAATGAATGCTACAACATCTGGCTCCACCTAGGGATGGTGCTTCTGCCCCATGAGCACTAAAAACCGCAGATTAGTGCCTTCTCCTCGGGCATGGAGTCATATATTGCTTTTCCAAACTTAACTGTGTGGAAATTTGTACAGTGAATTCAGTCCAGTAGCTATAGTGACAGGACACTTATGCTTCAGAACTGGAAGTAATGCTTGAGGTATTGCCAATTGACAGGTAGCTGTAGGGTTTCACCATCAAGATTCTTTGGCCTAAACACTTGAGCATTGTTTATTATGACTTTGATAGGGCATCCAAGTCTGCTAAACATGCTTTCCTCATATGTCTTGAGATCCTCATCAAGCCAAAACATCAGTGTATTGCTTGAAAAGCTTAATATATCTCTCCTTATAATTAAGTGAAACTTCCTTGAATAATTTGACCAGCTTGGGTTCCTTCTGGGTTTCAATATTGTGATCTTGAATCTGTTCATCCTGTGAAAGGAAACCATCACCCGTTCCTTCTTTAGAATAGGTTCCATCAAAGAAGCACTCCCACACCCCTTCTGTTTGTAGCTCTATATTTACACAGGCTGGAGTAAGCTGCCTCTGGTTATCTTCAACAAATTCTGCACTGTCATTCAGCATGAAGCAAGAAAAGTCATCTTCTTCCTGGTTATATACAGGTGAATTACTTGCTTCGTTATTTGTGATTTTTCTAATAAATCTTGTTTCTCTGTACAACCTCCTTTCTTCCCCACCAAAAATTGGTATGACAACATAAGAAAAATCTAGTTTCAAAACACCACCCAATTTAGCCCCCCATGACCTAGATAGTAACATTCCAAACCTAGCAGGAATATCTGCTACCACTACATCCATTACCAAACTTTTGGCTGGAATTTGCGCTAGTGACACCACCATATCTTTAATTCCCCCCAGACACTTGACTTTATGTGAATCAAAAGAATACAAGTCTCTGTAAGGTTTAGTAACTTGTAGGTTTAGTTGTTTCATCACTGATAATGGCATAAGGTTATGTGAGGCTCCTGAATCAAACATACAATTGTGCAAGAGTAAATCATGAACCAATAAAGAAATGTAGAAAGGAGGTGTTGAAGAATCTACCTCCTCCACATGTGAACCAAAAACCACTACTGGTTTATCTTCTTGCAAATTCACAATGTCATTTATATTCACATTCTGAGATAGATTGATAAACTCTGTAATTTCTCTTTGATAAGCTAGTGTTTTAACCAACTCTGTGAGGGGTACTTGAATTCTAGTCTTTTCTAACTCTTTGGTGAAACTAAACACATGGCTCTGTTTAGTATTCCTTTCATTCTCATCTTCACTTTTCTTCATGATTGAAATCTCTTGTGGAATGGAAACAAATTTCTCTAAAGGAATTTTTTCACTTTTGTCTTGAGAGGACTCACCTTGAAGCATGTGAGTCTTGCTACTTCTATTCTGTTGCTGCTTTCCTTTATTCAATTGTTTTGCAGGCTGTGGTTCTTATTCTTGTGGAGTCACCTTTTCACCTTCATCTTCTTGACTTCTAGATCTTTTTCTTGATCTCAAGTCATATTTCTTATGTAGTTATGCCTGCATAAAATCAGAAAACAACTTCCAACATTCATCAATTTCATTATCATCATAGATGACATCTATTTCGCTATATTCTCCTCTCTCAACACCTATTTCATCTTCATCTACTGCATACAATGTGAAAATATGGTCATCATGATCCTTGGAATGCTCTGGTACTCCATCAGGATCTGCCTCTATAAACAGTGGTGCTTGAATCTGATCTTGATCTTTTCTCTCCCTCTGTAAAATTTGCAGAGGTTGTCTTCTATATTGAGGATTAAAATTTCTATTTTGTTGTACTTTTCTCTGAGAATTCATACTCTCTAATTCCAATTTAATCAATTTATTAGACAAATTTATAATTACATTATTCATATCCTCTAATGTTTGAGCTTGAGAGGATTCTACTTTAGCCTTTCCCTTATCTTGGATAGGTTATGCATCTAGTGTTTTACCTGCAGCCACCGGATTTGCTTCTATCTCTAATGCATCTGTTTGGATCTGACCAAGGGTTGGGGATCTCCTCTCCCTTAATGTGAATCCAAAATTTGACTCAAAAGCTCCTGCAAAAGTTATTTTTGCACCAGCAAGAGGGGGCTTAATCTCCACTGGAAGACTATTATAAAATTTATTGAACCTTCTGATGAATTCAACAACACCTTCATTAGATTTCTTCTTGATAGCATTAAACTATGTGAGTGAATACCCATGGTCTCTTTTTTCTCCCCATCTCTGGGTGAACAGACACTCCATCTCTTCCCATGTTGTAATAGAGTTATTAGGGAGCCCTTTAAACCATTTTCTTGCTTCTCCATATAAGGATTGGACAAAAAGTCTTAGAACAACATCCAGGTGTTCAACATTTAGGTTTTCTATGAAATTACATAACACTGATATATGATTCTCTGTTGTTTGTTCATCCTCCCTTGTGAAACGAAGAAGAATCTTCAAGTATTCTTGTGGCACTTGATTCAACTGTTGTGGCAATTGAATAGGTGCATACCTATTCATAAAACATGCAGGTTATGCCATATTTGCTCCTGAATTTACTGAATCTTGATTACCAACAAATGTGGAACCTGACTAAGGAGTAAATGGAGTGTGCAAAGGCGGTAATGTAGTTATAGGTTTAGGCTGAATAACTATAGCAGATACTGAAAAAGAAACAAACTCTAAAGACTGTTCCTGACAGTTGGGTTCTTGGAATGAATTGGATGTAGAAGGTGACTCTTGGTCAATAAAATATGAATGTGAAAGATGTGATGAACTACTCCTTGGTGCAGACAGTGTAGGACTTGGTGTAAGTGGATTTTTAGGCCTTCCAACCCTCTTGGAAACTATCCTCTCAGGATTTGAAAGGGCTTGAACTTTCTGCTGTGAGGTATATGACCTTGTATGGGGTCTCTTTGGAGCCAGAGTTATTGCTTTTTTTTCAAAACAACCAAATATTTCCTCCTCACTGAACAAGCAGAGGAAACTATTGAAAACCCAAGGAAAAGTGTTCTTGTCTTCTCTCCCCGGAAACGACGCCAATTAATGTTGTCCCTTAAGAAACCAATTTCCTAGCTGTGTAGAAATTGTGCTTAAGACATTAATGTTTATACTTATTGTCACTTGTTTGTCACTTAATTGTATGTTGTATTCTCAAATGAAGAACCTGAAAGACTTGGTTTTAAACCCTCAATACTTAGGTGACATGGAAATCTCAGAATGCCATTTGATTGCTGAATATAAATGATGAATGAAGAAAGCTTGAAGAAGTCATAGACAATATGCTTTTTTACACAGAATCTACTATCCGTGACACTTGGAGAAGTTAAAGATAATATGATGTCTTACACAAAAACTACTATATGTAACTTAGAAGAATTGCAGAGGTGGGAACTTCAAGTATAGGAGCGCTCTTTTAAGGGATTTTAACTTCATTTACATAAGAAAATAAAGGCCTTCAGCTTCATTACCATACTTAAAGGAAGAAAACATTTAATGACACATAACAAAGAAGTCACAAAATCATACCCAACAATGTGTGGAAAACTTTTGATTATTTCATTAATCAACAGTTTTATCAAGAATACACTGGCCTAGTCTCCAGGTTCTCCAAAGTTCGAACCTCTTCTATGTAAATTTTCCTCTTTTTATACATTATGAGACAGTTGGTAATCACCAAGATTGTCAAACTACTTAACTATTCTCCTAATTGTCTAAAGTGAAAGTTATTACAAAATATTACATTTGAGGGTAAAAACACCTCATTCATTTCAAGAAAACAAGATAATAAGAAGTAATAGAAATCAGAGAATGATGGGAGATTGCTTCTCGTTGTTAGAATCTATAGCTTGAGCTTTAATGGAGTAGTGGATGAAGTGGCGGGGTATGGTGAGTGACGTGGGCAATTAACAGATGAAAGTGGTGAAGATGCGGAATGAGCAACGTGAGGCGGAAAGCTTTGGGAGCTCACTGCAGGGGTAAAGAATGTACGAGAGCTTCAACGAGGTTGAACCCCCGCAATAGTTTCAGGCCACACATTGCGGCCAACCATGCTAACATCACGGTCAACTGTGGGGGTTGAACTTTAATTAATCTTCGTGCTCATTGCTTCCCCATAGCACACCTCAACGTACTTATCAAGCTATCGCTTGATCGCGCCTCTTGAACCTGCGTGACCTTTAGACAATTACATACATAATATTTGATTTTGTGTTTTTATTTATTTTTATTTTTATTTTTAAATATTATCAAGTAACCTCAAATGACAATGAATGCTACAACAGGTTTCATGAGCAAGAGATTTTGTTTAGATGGCTCCCATTGAGAGCCTTCGGATTTTTCATTTAAGTCAAAAGAATTAATGTCATGTATGAAGAGCTCTTCGTGAGCATGTGTCAAATGTATATGAATGAATAAAGTTGTCTAGAAGCCCTCCAATGACAAGCACTAGTTCTACTCTTCATGTCGGCCTTAAGATGCATAAGAAACTCATGTCGGCTCATATTATAAGGAGACACATCTATTCTAAATGACATGACGACTTATATTGATGGGCAAACAATTATATATAGGAGTGTAGACACTTCACATTACGCAATCATAATTTTGCATATCTCTTTGTGGTTTCGGATAGCAGAAAAATGAAGTTCGGTTATCTATCTCTGAGTTTTCGAATGGCAATAATAGAAGACAAACTCAAATTTTAGTGGCCTAATAAAGGGACAAGTTCAGATTACCCTCTGAGATTTGTATGAACTTCTAGTGCCACAATTAAGTGTACATTTCGGATGGAATTTAGATAGAGAAGGGAGAGACAACAAGGATATTTTCTTGGCTAATAAAAATAAGGAAGTTTAAAAATCAATCTGGAATTTCGAATGAATAGTGCAGAGATTGTTTCCGTGCAGAAACTTGTTCTAAGATACAATATGGCAGATACGAATTCAAGGGTCTCTCTGTCTTGGATCAGAGATACAGTCTTAAGGACACAACAGTTTGATACAGCCACAGTTCGTTGATGATGACAGTAAGAAGGTCTCACAAGAAGAGATCTAGATGAGATACCAGTGGTGTCAATGGCTCAATGCTCAGAAGATCAAAGAGGAAGAGGAAGAGAAGTCAGTCAAGAGAAATAGTGTCTTGGCCTTGGAGTGGTTAATAAGTCAAGGGTCTTGGTCTTGGTATTGGTCAATTGGAATCTCTATAAGAAGAATTCGTGTGGTTTTTCCTCTCAAAGAGTGAGAGATTTTGGCCTTGGTTGATAGCCTACATTCTGTGTCTCTTGTATATTTATGTTTACGCATTTGTAGCTATTTGATGAAGAAGAACACTAATAACTTAAGCAAAGGGAAGATCCTAATCTAATGAATTAAAAATACTCACAAGAAGTTACTAATGAAGAGAAATCACCTAATTAATGATGCCCTAGATTTCTCAACATGGTATCAAAGCTAAGGTGTCAAAGTCAAGGAAGGGCATCTTACCAAGGGACACTCAAGGATTGACTCTCAAGAAATGCATCAAAGCAAGTTGAAGGAAATCAAAGCGAAAGTTCAAATATCTACATTGAAGAATCAAACCCTAGACTAAAGAAAAAAGTCTACTTCAGAAGGAGTCTTGGGATCATCAAATCAAGGCAACTAAAAGTCTACACCAGCAAGAGTGTTGGATCCTGAGGCCTTAGCAAAAGACCAAAAAGACCCTCATCCAGATGAAGAGATCCACAAATCAAGGCAGCCCAAAGTATAGACATCCAAGAGAAGCATTTCTAGGACTAAAGATCACATCATCTTGGAGACCCTAGAAGCATTTCTAATCTACACTTATTCACCACTGAGAAGCCAAAGTATCTTGAAGGTGAGAAGACATTGTCATCATCTTCAAAAGCTATAAGGCAATTTACCTCTCATTGAAGCAAGGATCCCCTCCTTATCCTTAAAGAAGATCATCCGAGGAAGCAGCAAAACATCATCGTCAATCACCATCAATGAAGAGAGCTAGATCTAAAGGCGTTGTAATCATAAAAGAAGCAATCTCCTTTCATTGAAGAAGGGATTTTAATTTGGAATAAGATCATCCAAAAGGGGCACTAATACATCTTAATCAACCACCATCAAAGGGATCAAATTGAAGATTTCATCCTCACTTGTCAACTAAGTATCTTTATTCTATAATTTAATCTAGTAAAAATACTTCATTTGGCAAGGAGATCCGTAAGTTGGTTTGGTCATCGAACTTCCTAGCATGGAAAAGGAGGATAAACATAGGCTTCGAAGAAAGTGAAGTCATTTCAATGGAAAAGTCTCCACACCATTCGAAGGACAAGCATCATCTGAATACATGGAAAGGGATCAAATGGCTCAAGGGATTCTTATGAAATTAGTCAAAGATCCCTCATCCCTATATAGCAGGATTGGAGACATCAAAGAGATATATGATAAACTGGTAGAACTATTCTCTGAAGATGTGATAAAGAAAGGTCATATCACTTAGATCTAATCTACAAAAAATTGAAGCTATCAAAGGATGAAGGGATATCTTCATAATATCTCAACTGCAAGATCTGGGAGAGATGATAAGGAGATGATCATCATTGTCCTAATGCACTAACTAATGAACAAGGTAACAAATGTCTATGAGGATAAGAAGGTTATCCCATTTAACAACTTGTGGTTTCTATGCAAGATAGAGGAAGACAGGTTGTGGGAAAAAAATATTCAAACATTTGTCCAAAGGAGTGAAGAACATAGCTAAGACTCGATGCTATGATAATTACAGGAAAGATTGTCCTAAGATCAAGTAGGGAAATAACAAGGAAGATAGAGAAGAAGTCCATTTCACCGAAAGTGGAGGAATTTGAAAGAGGAAAAGCATTAGAAGCAAGATCTCGTAGGGAAACATGAAGGACAACAAGAACAAAATCTATGGCAGTGAAAATGAAGGATATAGCTCTTGGGAACCTCATTGGAAACTTAAGGAAAGGAAGAATTCATCCAGGACAAGGCTCATCATACATCAAAAGGTAACATTTGTTCAATAGGGATATGGAAGATTGTTAAAATTGGCAACCAGGGCAAAACTTCATGTGGGTCATCTTATTCATGGCTAATAATATTTTTATTAGATTCCTCTCGTCGAGAGGTGTAGGATTGATATAAAGATCATCCAATTCCGATAAGTATTCATGGAGATATGAATTTATTTTGATTATGGAATTATTATCAAGCCGACCTACAACTCATGTAGGCTCAGAAGCCCAACAATTGCATCTATTCACCCACCAACGTTGTGTATAAATATAAGAGGACTTTTCCTCATTTGGACTCACTCATCTCATCACATCTCTCTCTCTCTACTGCACAGATATGAGTCTCTTCTCTACTGCGCTGAAATGGGTCTCTCTCTCTCACACATGTGAAGCCGGAAGCTGTTGAATTTGAAGCTGCAACTGCAGAAGTAAAGATTGACTTGCGTGGCCTAGAAAATCTCCTCTTTGGAACTGCGCTATAGGTTCATCTGAACCTCCTTTGAAAGCCGCAACTTTTGGTGGTGGAATGAAGTCAATCCGACGAACGGTTTGCAAGATATCGACAGCCCTAGTTTGAAGCCGGAAACTGCTGAAACTGAAGCTGCAACTGCAGAAGTAAAGATTGACTTGCGTGGCCTAGAAGATCTCCTCATCTGAACTGCGTTGTAGGTTCATCTGAACCTCCTCTGGAAGCCGAAACTTTTGGTGGTGGAATGAAGTCAATCCGACTGTCGGTTTGTGAGATATGGTCTGCCCTAGTTTGATAATGAAGCCGCTAATGCCGATGCTACTGATCTAGGGTTTGCTACTGCTGATATGAATAAGATTTATTGTACTATTGAAGATAAAAGAAGATTTGATCAAAGGGTTTCCCCACACATTGTGGGGTTTGTCGCTGGCTAGCCGCCACATCTTGTGTCTCTTGTCTTGGCTTGTTTTCTGTCGATCGTTTAATGTTCTATCTGCACTTTACTTTATGTACATGTGATTGCTAATCGGTGGAATATAATAAGAAAAAGAAGTAAACTGTTATAAGAATAGAACATACCATAACTTAACAAAGATCCTCAGGTTTCTCTGATGGAATCTTCATCAAGAAGGTTCATTGATCTAGAAAGGAAGCAAGTATTTCATCAAGAACTCCAACTTGTGGAATTCATGGAATGATGGTACGATGATATAAGAGATGAATCAAATCAAGGGATTGATGCTATTTTCAATCAAGGAAGTTGTTGAAAGAAGCCTAGATGACCTAATGATAAATGAGGTATGTATGCTTGTATTCAATACTATAATGTCATGTCATATGGTTGCAGGTAATATGGATCACTGTTATATCTTGAGAAGCATGATCAAAGGAAAATGATCTCCTTCTCTGAAAGGATGCAGGAAGGCATAGGTCACACTAGATGAAATCAACATAATATGTCCTCATATGAAAATGAGGTGGTTAACAACAACTAGAGGAACTCTAATTGGAATTTCTTGGGGATATCATGTGTGAAGAAAGGAAGGAAGAGATCGTCAACTAAGCAACCATGGAAAAGGCAATCAACATCCGAGGACTAGAATATTTGACTAGGAAATCTCCCAGAAAGATATGAAGACTCTGATCGAAATCAGAAAAAGATGGAGAACCTTGACATTGGATATCTTTGGAAGATATGTCAGCATGTATGCAGGATGCTGATGCAAACTGGAAGATGCCATGATGAAAGACCATCACAAAGTTAATTTTGATTTAAGTGTTCATTTATTATTTTTGAACAAATATCTGGATGGGCTTATGCAGGACTGCCAAGGGAAGAACTATGAATGTCTTCCAAGAGGACCATATAGAAGGATGTAAGATCCTTTCGAAAAATATGGGATGAAGAAGGCAGCACAACATAAAGCAAGACCATATGTAGACTGATGGATCAATTTCGAATGAAAGGAATGATGACATGACTAACTCATGGATGAAAGTGATGGATGATCTGTGCCCTATGAAGAAGCCCCAAAAGATGAAGATTCCTAGACAAATAAATTCATAACATCTAAGGAAGGAGCTCTTCAAGCAGCTGGTTGAGAAGTTGTTGTAGGTCCCTAATTAAGAGGGATCCTGAAAACAAGTTTCTTACTTGGAAGAAACTTGGAAATTTCTAAGCCAAGAGGGAGCTTAGGTACATTCGTTCCGTAGGAATGAGTACATTCCTTTATTGGAATTGATTTTTCCTCCCTAATTAAGAGGGAGAGATAGACACATCATTATGGTCTTCACCTGGGAAGACGAAATGGTGGATTAGGTAATCATCTAGCATCTGATACTCTTTGAGGATGATAGGGCATCCAAGATAAGAGTAGTCGTGGACCGATATTATTTGAGGACTAGCTATCCAAGATAATAATAGTCCAAAGAAGGTCATACTCGGTGAAAACCCGAGTGGAGTATGTACCTTGAGAGACAATGATTATGGTGTCTATGAATCATTGGTCTCACCAGCATTGTGCTCTGATCATGTGGATAGAGTTGTTAGTCAAGGCCTCGCTATGTGACAATGTTGGTTGATATGATGCTATACAGATGGGTTACCAATCCAATTCTTCATATGAGAAATCCTTCAAATTGAGAATGAAGAAGTACCATTATGAATACCTCTCTAGTTAAGAGGGAGTGTTGAAAAGTGTAACTAGGTTCAGTGTTCATAATGACATGTAATTGTGATTTTTGTAAATGATGAAAATAAAATTATTATTGGCTTGCTTCATGGGTTTCATGAGCAAGAGATTTTGTTTAGATGGTTCCTATTAAGAGCCTTAGGATTTTTCATTTAAGTCAAAATAAGTAATGTCATGTATGAAGAGCTCTTCTTGAGCATGTGTTAAATGTATATAAGTCAATAAAGGTGTCTAGAAGCCCTCAAATGACAAGAACTAGTTCTACTCTTCATGTCGGCCTTAAGATGCATAAGAAACTCATGTCGGCTCATATTATAAGGAGACACATCTATTCGAAATGATAGGTCAGTTTATATTGATGGGCAAACAACTATATATAGGGGTGTAGACACTTCACATTACACACAGTCATAATTTCGCATATCTCTCTGTGGTTTCAGATAGCAGTAGAATGAAGTTTGGTTATCTATCTCTGAGTTTTTGGATGGCAGTAATATAAGACAAGCTCGGATTTAAGTTGCATAATAAAGGGACAAGTTTAGATTACCTTCTAAGATTCCTATGAAGTTTTAGTGCCACAGTTCAGTGTAGAAGGTGCAATTCAAATGGAATTCAGATAGAGAAGGGAGGGACAACGAGGATATCTTCTAGGCTAATCAATGTAAGGAAGTTCGGAAATCACTCTGGAATTTCAGATGAATAGTGAAGAGATTGTTTCCGTGCAGAAACTCGGTCTAAGATTCAATATGGCAGAGACAAGTTCAAGGGTCTCTCTGTCTTGGATCAAAGTTACGATCTTGAGGACATAACAGTTTGGTACAACCACAATTTGTTAATGATGACAGTAAGAAGGTCTCATGAGAAGAGATCTAGATGAGATCCTAGTGGTGTCAATGAATCAATGCTCAGAAGATCAAAGAGGAAGAGGAAGAGGAAGAGAAGACAGTCAAGAGAACTAGTGTCTTGGTCTTGGAGTGGCTAATAGGTCAGGGGTCTTGGTCTTGGTCTTGGTATTTGTCAATTGGAATCTCTATCAGAAGAATTTATGTGGGTTTTCCTCTCAAAGAGTGAGAAGTTTTGGCCCTGGCTGACAACCTACATTTTGTGTCTCTTGTCTATTTATGTTTATGCATGGGTAGTTGCTTGATGAAGAAGAACACTAATAACTTAAGCAAAGAGAATATCCTAATCTAATGAAGTATAAATACTCACAAGAAGTTACTAATGAATAGAAATCACCTAATTCATGATGCCATAGATTTCTCAACAACTCACACACCAAAGTAGGAGTTAACTAGTTGGACAAGATATCTCATGATCCAACTAGATATAACAACCTAGAAGAAAAAAAACTCATGTAGATATAAACTCTACATTACAATAACCAATACATTTGACAATCACAACCTTATGGTATGATGAAGAATCACACATTAGTTAATAAGGCAAGTAGGAATTAATAACTGCGATTCCCTCCTTTAATGAGTACTTGTCTTGATATCTGATGGTAAGGTCTTCGTCAACATCTCTGACCATTATGAAATCTTGCAAGCTACGAACTCCATCAGGTTGTCACTTATTACTTTGAAATTTATAACCTCCTTGTCGTAGTTTCCCAACATCAATGGACACCAATAGAATTTGAAATGTCTCATAACCCTCATAAAGGTAATGATATCAAACTTTTAGAATGCAAATCTCCCCTGAACTATTGGACATCAATCCCCACATGCATGTTTCATAACCCCAATGAGGTATAGTTTCTCTGCTTCTTCAACATTTCAAACTATCTAAACAACCATCCATCTTGAGTGGAGCCTGCACTCGATCCATTCTAACTTTGGAGATACAAATTATTTAGACCAACAAAATCAATTCACTAGATCCATGCACATATAGAATGTCTTCATTTATTCATAAAGAAAAGATAATAGTAATCCATTTGCAATAATTAACAAAATCACTTAAAAACCGCATTATTGAAGTTAATACAATTACCCCCTCTTCTTCTTAAATTTTTTAAAACATACCAAGGGTGCAACAAACATGTCATACAAAATAATATGCTTTGGAAATAGACAACAAATGCTTGCATCCTCAATAAACATTTTGCACCAGCAAGCCCAAATTTAGTGGATTCATGTACCACAGATCGATTTCTCCTTACTCATAGATTCTCTTGCCATGGAATGTTGTGGTTATCCCCTATGATTTGCATTTACAATGATTTTCTCCCTTGATTATAGTCTGCAACCAATGATTACTCGAGGAATGTCATCTAACCAATGCCTCGATTATGCTCCTCTCCATAGGTACAAGTATAATCTATGACTTGATAAGATGTGTGGCACTCTAATGACTATATCCAATGTAGATTCTTCTCAACAAGGTGCTTCACTTCTCCACTTAGATTTGGTTACACACTTATTCACGTTATTAGCTACAACAACTAGGCAACAACTTCTACAAGTTTGTGGTAGCTTTAACATGCAAGAAAAACCATAGGCATAGGCTCCCTTGACTTGCGGGGTTGCTTAAATGTTCAATGAAAGGTGATTGTTCTTTCCAACTCACTACATAATTTATGGGTAGCAAATTTATTACACAACACTAGCAAACTCTACAATGCTCTATATACATGGAAAGTAACTCAAAATTTGAAATGCAAAAAACAATGTAGTAATCACTCCAATCTCCTTTGTTAATCCTATATATGTACAAAGGATAAGCTCTCAATGCTCTCCAATGTTCTTGGGTCCTCTCATAAGGGAGTTGAGCCCAAACCAACTTACCATGAAAGAAAATGGGAGAGTGGAAATATTGTATTCACACAAAACTATTATGAATATATCCAATCATACATTGTTTATGTATAAATACATTAAATTTTTCCTAAAATCAACACTATCTTAATCAACTACCTACTGAGAGAATATCTCGATCACACCAAACTAGAAGCTAACTAGTTGGAGAAGATATATCATGTCCCAACTAGAACTAACCACCTAGAAGCAAACAACTCACATATAGATAAACTTTAAATTACAGTAACCAATACATTTGATAATCACAACCTTAATAGTATGATGAGGAAACACACATTAATTAATAATACATTTAGGAGTTAAACGCTCCAAAATTGAGGACTATTAAAATCTTTATAATCTTGGTAATTAAACAAGGGGTAAAGAAGCTACAATATTTCATGATTCCAGTTAACATTCAAAGGATGAAAGGGGAAGTATCAAGTAGAAATTTGGATCTAAGCAATTTTCTTATAAAGGTTTTAGGTTTGTGGAACCATTTCAATGAAGTCCCTTTTAGTGATATATACAAGGAGAATAACCAACTGGTAGACACCCCACTCAAAAGAAGTTGTAGAACTTGAATTTTGGGAGTTGAAGGTAGTGGTCCAGAAAGAGGGAGAAGTGAGTCCAATTTTGGTAAGGATCTTCCAATGATCAACTCGGTGTTGAAAAATATTGTAGCTTTTATTAACTTTTTTGGATGATGTTTTTGTGTCTTTCCAGATTTTGGTCTTGTAGCCTCATTATTACAAATAAGCAAACAACATGATTCATTTCTCTATTTTTTTAATAACTTTTTCATATGTAAGCTCAATATGATTCCTATGGAAATTTTTTGGGGCTTTCAGATAGTAATGTTTAGGGTTTACATTTAAGATAAGGATAGGGAATCAAGGAAAAAAGTGAATTCTCCAATATTCAACAATATGCAATGCGAGATTTATTCTTTAGATGAAACAGAAGGAGTAAGAGGAGAAAATAAATAAAGACAACAAATAAACAAATGAATTTAGGAGTTTGCATGTTCAAAGAAATTGGTGAAAAGGGGAAGCAAGGTTAAAATCCACTTCATCATTCAACAATACTAAATGTAACATTTATTTTCTAGAAAAAATAAAAAGAACACAACATTTCTCATATTACAAAGAAAAAAGGTTGACACAACAAAAATACAAGTGAATTTAGGGGTTTATTTGTTCATAACAATTTTGGTAAAAAAGATGATGTAAGTTAAAGGAAAGTGGTATTTGAGAAAATTATATAGAGAAAAGAAATTTTAAAAATCATTTATTGGATGCTCGAGTACAAGTATAGTAAATTTTATTTTTATCAATTGGGCAAATGAAAGGATTACACCAATATAAGAAATATGTGTTGAGAAAACTAGGGGCAGCTAGATTAGGTGATTTCTCTTACTTTGATAAATGTTTGTGATGTTCTTTTACCTAACTTGATTAACTTCTTTTACTTTATTATCATTATGTTATTATCATCAAACAACCACCAAACTATGATGATCAAAGAGACAAGAGGACACAAAATGTAAGTTGCAAGAAAGGGCCAAAACCTCTCCTCTTGAGAGGAAAACCCACAAGAATGCTTCTCTTCTTATAGAATGTTCTTATGACGAGTTCCAAGACCTAAGACCCAAAAACCCAAGCCCCTCCAAGACCAAGTCAAGCCTCCTTCTAATGAGTTTTTTCTTCACAAAATCAACACTAGTCAAACTTGCTTCCCAACTTCAGTTTTCAGCGCTTACTTTAGATTTCAATCACTCCTTTAGTCCTGCACTTTTCGGCTTGCCTGTACCTCCTGCAACTTCGCACGTGTGGAAGTTTAGGGCAAAATTATAAGTATTTTCTCCTTCGCATAAGGTGATTCTTCTTCCTTGTTAATTTAACTTCCTTCCTTGATCTTTCTTGCTCCTAAACTCGGCTCCTTGGTGTGACTGCAATTTTGTCTTGCTACAACTTAATGATTCCCTAATCCTTCTTCGCACGTGTGGGAGAATCTGCCCTAAAACAACCCTTTAGACTTCGATTTTTCTTCCTTCTTTTCTCTCCTCTTCTTTGCCAGTTTATGTCTCCTTTTATTGTCCTTGATCAAACTTCTATCTTGCTTGAATGTGTCCTCATTTTCTTTTTCTTGATCGAACTTCTATTTTGCTTGAATGTGTCCCTCTTCAAATGAGGTTGAACACCTTATATATAGGCTTCTTGCCACTACTTGTAGGCCGACTTATCACTTCTTGTAGGTCAACTTGTCTTGGAGGGTGTCTTTGACATATTTTGACTTACAATACTTATTTTGACATGATACAATATGCCCAGTGGGATCTTTTAGATGTGACAATGACTTAATTGACTTCTAGACTCAATGACAAAAACCTAGAAGCACTCAATGGGTGCTTGACCTACAAATAAACTAACCTTGAGCATGTAACCCATGCTTCAAAATAATAATAATAATTTTTATTTTTATCTTAATATCAAATAAAATTGTCAGGCCGGGGAGTAACTCCACAAAATAAAATTCATATTATTCCTTTAGGTTGGTCTTTATTATATACACGAGGGAGACTGTTCACTTCATCTCTTGATGACTGTTCATATTACTTATTTATTTATTTACATTATATTCACCCAGTCATGATGATTAGGTGTCAACATTCCCCCCCTTAATCTGAAGGGATGTTGGTGAGTCCAAGCATCATTCTGAATCGTTCAATCTTTTCTCTTCCAAGTGCTTTGGTGAAGATGTCGACAATTTGTTCATTAGTGGAACAATGATGGAGATGGATTGTTTTGGCCTCAACATGATGTCGAATCAGATGATATTCAGTATTGATGTGCTTTGTTCAATCATGGAACTTTTGGTTCTTGGCCAACTTTATTGCAGAGGTATTGTCAATCATGAGTGGAGTTGATTGTACTTGTTTTACCTGCAAATCTTCAAGAATTTTCCTGAGCCACACAATTTCTTTTGTTGCTTCAGCTGCTGTCACGTATTCTGCTTCTGTTGTGGAATCTGTTGGAACTGATTGTTTGCGTGATCTCCAGGAGACAGCTCTTGATCCAAGACTCATAACATATCCTGAAGTAGATACCCCAGTTTCTTTGTCTCCATTGAAGTCTGAATCAGAGTATCCAATCAAACTGAAGTCATCCACCTGTGTATACTTGATTCCAAAGTCTCGAGTTCCCTTCAAGTACCTTAGAACTCTTTTTGCAGTAGACCAGTGTCCCTCACAAGGCTTTTGCATAAACCTGGAGAGGATTCCAACAACAAACGAAATGGCTGGTCTGGTAGTAGTTAGGTAGTTGAGACTTCCTACAAGCTGTCTATATTTTGTTTCATCCTCAAATTCTTTTCCTTCAATAGATGTAAGCTTTAAGTTTTGTTCCATTGGAGTAGTAAGAGGATTGCATTCTGTCATGCCAAACCTATTCAATAGATCTCCAATGTATTTCTTTTGAGAAATAAATATGGACTTCAGATGTTGGGTTACTTCAATACCAAGATAGTAATGAACATAGCCCAAATCAATCATCTCAAAACTTTTCCCCAATTCCTTCTTTATGGATGTAATGTAGCTTTCATTGTTCCCTGTCATCAAAAGATCAACTACATATACTACAAGATATACAACTGTTTTGCCAACTTTCTTGACAAATAAAGTTGCATCATCAAAATCATAATGTTTGAAAGTGAGTTTCACAAGATTCTTAGTTAGTTTTTCATACCAGGCTCGCGATGCTTGTTTGAGGCCATACAAGGACTTCACAAGTTTGCATACCTTATGTTCATGTCCTTTCACAAAAAATCCTTCAGGCCGGGACATAAAAACATTCTCTTTTACATCTCCATTCAAGAAAGCAGTTTTTACATCCTGATGGACTTTCCAACCGTTCTGAGCTGCTGGGGAAAAGAGTGTCTAGATGGTAGCCCATTTTGATGTGGGAGAAAAATTCTCCTCATAATCGACCCCTTCCTTCTGTGCAAAACCTTTTGCCACAAGCCTAGATTTGTGCTTGTCAAGTGAGCCATCAACTTTATATTTGTTCTTGTAGACCCACTTGCAGCCAATTGGTTTGGTTCCTAATGGAGGATCAACTAGCTTCCAAGTGTCGTTCTTTATGAGGGCATCATACTCCTTTTGCATTGCTTCTTTCCATTCATCATAAGAAGCAGCTTCTTTGAAGGAAGTTGGTTCAAAATCTGTAGACAAGTTAAATTCACAATCATAAGAAACATCCATATCAACAGGTGAATTAGAGTCATCTACATCACCTCCATTTTGCCGGTTTAATTTCTAGTTCTTGTCTTTCCAACCTCATCAGGATGAAAACTTTCAAGTGTCTTTGTCAACCACTTTGGGCGACTTTTCTCAGATGGTCCAGGCTGCTCCATTGATTGAGTTGGGACTGAATCAAGATTGAGTCTCCCAATTCTATCAATCACATCACTTAAAGCATCATCTGTTGTTGGAGTTTCATGCGGGGGAGAGTGTTCCTCAGAAGAAGATTCCACATGTTGATCTAGTATAGGAATCCCCCCTTCAAGATGTGGAATCTGATTATCAAATTCTTGAAATGATTTTGCTTTTGTGAATCTATCCAAGTGATCAAGTTGTCGCTCAACAACATTGTTAGTTTTGGATGATTCAAGAAAAATCACATCTCTAGATATAACAAACCTTTTATTTACTTCATCATAGAGACAATATGCTTTGGTGGTGTTTGAATACCCCAGGAAGATACACTTATGACTTCTTGCACCAAGTTTGTTTCTATGTACCTTTGGTATCAAGGCATAACAGGTGGAACCAAAGACCTTGAGATGCTTTACCGAAGGAACATGCCCATACCACATTTCATACGGAGTCTTGTTTCTAATAGCATTAGATGGACATCTATTCTTTATATATGCAACACATAGAACAGCATCAACCCAAAACATTATCTTTACATTTTTGAAGAAGAGCATGGATCGTACCATATTTAAGATTGTCCCATTCATTCTTTCAGCGACAACATTCTGTTGGGGATTATAAGATACAGTTGTTTGATGTTTGATCCCATGTTGGCGAAGATAGTTTTCAAATTCATTTGATGTGTATTCTTTTCCATTATTAGTGCGAATAGACCCAATATGAGATTGTGCATCATTTTCAATCCATTTATGAAAGTTCTTGAATGTTTGAAAATCATCAGATTTGTTCTTCAATAAATAAACCCAACACATTCTGGTGTAGTCATCAATAAATGTCATCATATATTTATTTCCATTTGCAGAAGGAATAGGCATTGGACCACATAAATCTGAATGAATGAGTTCAAGTTTTCTATGTGCTCTTGAATGTGAATCATGAAAAGACTGTTTTCTATGCTTTCCTAGAATACAAGCATCACATTGCTTAAATTTCCTAGGAATTGTAGGCAAACCAGCAACACCATTTTTCTTTAACAAGTGGAGGCTGTCATAGTTCAAATGTCCAAATCTAGCATGCCATAATAAACTTGATGGAAGTGTACCTTCTTCATAATGAGAATTGTATGAGAAATGCTGTGTACGAGCAGAGGTACCTTGCAGCTTGATAAGCCTTTCTTCTTCTATTCCCCTCATGACAAGTGAGTGGTCAGATGCTTTTCTCACCTCAAGCTTGCCATCAAACATATGAATGGAGTGACCTTGCTGGCGGATGTGAACCAATGACAACAAGTTTCTCTTCAGCTGTGGGAGATATAGAACATGGTGCAGAAGAAAGTGTGGAAGACTAGGCAATTTAAGCCTGATTGTTCCAAGCTCTGATGGCTTGATTTTTGATTGGTCTGCAAAGTATACTGCTCCATCAACATTGTCAGTAAATTCTTCAAAAAAATCTTTTCTACGAGTCATGTGGTAAGTTGCTCCTGAGTCAAGCAACCAATCATTTTTCCAAGAAGCAAGTGAAGCATTAAATAAATCTTCATTTACTCTAATATTACATTGTGCCACAACATAATGAGCGGATTCAGGTGCTTTACCTTTGTCTGTATCATCAGTTTTACGTTTCTGTTGGTTTCTTTGTTGCTCAATTTTGTCCCATGGTAGATTGCATGTAGAGGCATCATGTGATCCATTTCTTTTGCAGCATATGCCATGTAAATCTGCCTTTTCTCCTTGAGAGTGTCTGCCCCCCCACCTCTGAAATATCTTCCTCTTCCTCTTCGACCACCTCTTCCTCTGGAACAATCTTTAGCGGGATTCTTTTCTTATGAGCAAGGCACACAGCCTCTTTAGAAGATTCAAGGGATGTCTTCTTTCCAAAAGCTTTCTCTCTTTCAGCAAACTTTTTCACAAGAGAGTCAAAGGTGATATCTTTGAGATTTCCTTTTGCTTGCAATGACTCAAGATAATTGGAGTAAGTAGGATAAAGTGCCTTGAGAAAAGCGATAAGAGGAATATTGAATTCAACCTTAGTGGATTTGATATCATGCATTATAGACTTTACTTCATATGCAAGAGCAAGAGGATCATTATTTTGCAGTTCAAGAGTGAAGAGTTTAATCATGAGTTGAACAACTTCAAGTGCAGAATGTGAGTCATAGAGTTCTTTCAACTTTTGTAAGGCTTCAAAAGCAGTTGAAAATGGTGAAATATGGCGACTCACCTCTTCATTTACAGATGTTGCGATTAATGCATAAGCTTTGATGTTCTTGTTTTCCCAAATGACGAGCTCTTTGTCTGATGTAGGTTGTTCTGGCTCTTTGTCTCTATCTCCAACACACACTCTTTTCCACAACTCATTGAAAATGAGCGTGTGTTAAAATGAGCGTGTGTTTTATCATCCGGGACAACTCAGGATAATTCTCTTTGCCAGTGAGAACTATTCCCACAATGGATATGATTGAATGCATACTGTAACAAAAACTTCGGCTGCAATTTTTTTTACTCCTAATGGGAAAAAATATATTTTTGATATGACTAGACAGAAAATTCAAATATCAATACGTAAGACTGTAAATACACAAAACTATATAGCGCATTCAACTGGACAGCGCTCTAAATTGGACATCGTAAATACACAAAACTTTATAGCGCATTCAATAGAGGTATATACAACACTCCAACAGAGGTACGTTTTTTTTTGTCACTAAACGCAATATGATTAAGGCCAATGTTTTCAGTGAAAGTGAGACCATCATTGGGAGCACAAAAGAAAAGGTCAGGGTCAAAAATCTCTTACAATTGCAAACCCAAAAATCCCTTGCAATGTGCCTCAGTGCTAAAACTTACATAACTTGATGCAAATTATAGTTTTGTATCTCTTCTTCTTGCTACTGGTGTGACCTCTTTTACCTGATTGGTTAGCTCTCGAAGTGTAGCATCAGGGCAACACTTTACCAATACACCATCGTGGGAAGACTCGTATCCCAACAGCCACACCATTAACCACTTTACATCAAAGGTTCATTCGATGGAGGAAATATGGAAGACATAATTCATGTGACGAAGATAACGTTAACTTCTAGGTCAACTAACAAAGAGCATCATCGTCATTCTCATGTGGGCGTACACCATATGCAACAAGTATGAAAAGCATGACACTGAAAAACAGAAGGAGAAGCAGATCTCCAGAAACAATGCCTTCGTCAGGGATTATACCAAGGCCGAGTCTGACATTGAGGGCACAAAGCAAAAGTCGACGATGTCGTGAACTGAAAGAATAGGGAGGGGTCACGACCATGAATGCTGAAATTCAACACACCAAGGCCAGATTGCATGAAGAGATTCCCAAGTCACAGAAATTGGCTCAAAAAAAGGGAAACCTGCAACAACCCACCTAATTTCACCTACTAGCTACCAATTTCCATTGTTGAAGCAAGAAATTTGACTCTCATGCTATTCCAGTTTCAAGAAGTGGAGGTCGGAGTGGACCGAGCAACAAAGAGACACTCAGATATCAAGATAGTAAAAAATACCACTAAATTTCCAGCAATTCTAGTTAGACCACCGAAAAGAATCGTTAGAGGGCGGACTGGTCTATGCGCAGAAGATGGTAGAAGATGATTATGGCAGAAGCCATGCTGATAATGTAGCGTTTATACAGTGGCAGTGACTGTGGAGGGGATAGAGAGCGCAATAGTGGACAAACTACAAGAAACTAGCAGAAGGGAGTTACAAGACCATGCCAAAAATGGAGCTGGCTCTGATACCATGTCAAGGCAGGTAGTAACTCCACAAAATTCAATTCATATTATTCCTTTAGGTTGGTATTTATTATATACATGAGGGAGACTGTTCATTTCATCTCCCGATGACTATTCATATTACTTATTTATTTATTTACATTATATTCACCCAATCCTAATGATTAGGTGTCAACAAAAATCATGATTACATTAGACATTATGAAGATCAAACCTAGTTACACATTTCAACAATATGAAAAGCAGAAGCACTAACTCGACATGAAACAAATAATGTTTTCAAAGAAATCCAAAAGCTCATTGATAAAGCCACTTTCTAATTTGACCATTAAAATATAAAAATTGTAGATAATTTTGCATATACAAAAAAACTAGATTAGTCTAGTTAGATCAACCACCAAGCCTATAAGACTTGGATTTAGCACCAGATGCATGGGGAGTGGCAACAATGTAACCGTCGATTTTAAGGTTGTTGGATTCAATAGTGATAATATCAACACTTACAATAGTTATGCATTAACACAAATTGGCTAAAGACTACTTTTGAGCGAATTTAATATTCTATTATAAAACTTGTTTATATCCATTCCATATAAGTACAATAAATATGAATATGTATTTTATAAGTTTTTAGTTCAAGAATGCAAATCCAAAATGTATGTAGAGCAATACATGATATCTTTACCTTTTGTAAAGAATTTGTCCACAAATGCACAAATGCAAATTGCTTTATACCAAGTTTAATTATTCTTGATGTCATTTTTGTATTTTAATTAATTTTGGTACCATATTTTTATATAAAATATGCTTGGACGCATAAGTAAATATTTTGTCCAAGATTAATGATGTATAATAGACAAGATGCACATTGTGTTTAATACCAATGATGTAATCTTGCATAATCTCTTATATTCTAATTATTAATCATAATTTTCCTATTGAATTCATTTTTTGTATTATATGATTGACTTTCATATTTACCATTGACATTTGTTGCATCATTCACCTTTGAGTAGATTTTTTTTAATTCCATCCATTCAAACCAACCAGTTATATCATGTTTCTAAAACAATTTGTAAATTAAATGTCATTTAGGATGAATAAAAAAGGATAAAAGAGAACATCATGCAAATAAAAAAATTGAAGACAACGATAAGAACATCTTGTATTATTTAGACATAACTACATGTGTTTATTATCTTGTATTATTTAGACATAGCTACATGTGTTCAAGCCATAATATTTAATGTATGGCTATATGAATTTAGTGTAAAAATTGTAACTTTAACCATTGAAATTCCAATTATGAAACACAAGTGATGAAAAGCACTGAAACTAATAGACATAAAAAACTAGTACAATCTAGTTCATAATTGCAGTCGATTCCATGGGAGATAAAACGAAAGTAAGGAAAACATAAAATCTTAGATACAGGTAATGTCCAAAATCTAGAAAATGTATTGAATGGATCTAAGACAAAGTGTCAGGGCTATAAACATGTTATGCAAATGAAATAAATATAAAAAATAAACTCTACCCACTCCCATGCACCCAATATGTTTATTTACAATGCCTTGGGCAAGTTTTTTCCATGGGAGATATAATGAAACTAAGCAAAGCATAAAAACCTTGATTCACCTCCTCTAAACCCTAGAAATTTTATTGAATTTATTTAAGATAAAGTGTCAATTCTAGAAAGATGTGATGCAGATGAAAAGAATATGAAAATCAAACTCTACCCGCTCCCATGTACCCACAATTTTTATTTACAATGCCTTGGGCGAGTATTTGAAATTTGAAAAGACCTAACTTAAGCTCTGAACCCATGACCTTTGATTCTATGGAAACTTTACCAATTCTCCACTAAACAATACATGGTATATAAAGGAGCAATAATAGACTTGAACTTTTTTCATGGTTCCTCACCTCATTAATTAGTCCATAAACATGACAACAAAATCACTAATAATTTTCTTCTTTTCAATGGTCATTAAACCTTAGTCTATTCAAGGTTTTAATGATCTCTTATTTTCATGCACCCAATGTTGAAGAAGGCATCAGAACTCCAACTCTATAACTCGTCACCATGGTTGATGCCAAAAGAGAGGTGCATTGACAAGTGATATCATAGTGGATTTCTTGATGCCAAAATATAGGTACATTTACAAGTGCTAACATAATGGATTTTGGAATGTTGAAAGCTTAAACCTATTCTCTTACCTTCAAGAATAGACTCTTCCTTTCTTTATTGTTTTATCAATTACTATCTTCATACTCATTAAATTTGTTCTAGCCAATTTACCCCCACAGGCACTCCCTCTATTGTCTTTGGTGAGGCTTCTTATGTCGAATTGTTGCATGCCCCATTTGTAAAGGTTGAGGGAAAAATTCAATTCTTATAATCCAAATTTTAGATGATATTGCCTTTATTTTTTGTCCAACACCATGATTTTGGTATCTTGCTCCAACATCTTTTCTTTCATTGTCATCTTGACAAACACAAGTTGAAGTTTGTAAAGCCAATGGCTTCCACCATAGAGACATCAATATGTTGGGCAATGTCATTAGTCCCTTGTACTTTCACCTTTCCCTTTCTTTGTTTGATCTTTATAGATCAAATAGTGATGGCCTTCCTAGTGTTGTCATATTTTAATGCATGAATTCTCATGTTGTCAAAACCTTGAGATCAAGCAACAATGACCATTGAACAACTTCCCTGATTTTTTCAACAACCCAATCTAAGGCCCCTTGAGCCTACTTTGCAATGTGAATGTCTTCTTCTGCGAGAATGATTAACTCAAAGGCAAACGTTAAGCTCTTGGAAGTGTTAGATTGTTTCCTCTAATTCCCATTATGCCAATGATGCTCTTCACTAGATTCCTTCCCAACCTCCAATATGGTCTTGTTGAAGCTTTCTCTATGAAATTCACCATCAATTGTCCTTCAACCCTAAGAGACTAGACATTTGGCCCATTGTGTCACTTGATTTCTTGTGTTGATGAGGTATAAAGACAAACATGAGTTAGGTTTCATCTTGAAGTGAAACAATGACAATGAAACTTTGAGGATGAATACAAGGGTGGAAATTGTTAGTAGGTCTAGCAAAATGTATAGGTAACATGGGATATCCATAGAACCAAAAAGATAGTTAAGTAGAAAGAACTTTGCCTCAATTATAAGAAGATTTCTTATTGTGTTTGCCTCTCTAATATTTCAAGGATCAACTTATTTATTGCAATTAGTGCGCATGATCAAGCTATCATCTTTATGAATCCTCGGGTTTTGGGGTTTTGGTAATTTTAAAGTATTTGTTATATAGACTCGAGTCATAGACTCTCTTAGATATCATTTGAGAATTGTGGCTAACAGGTATCTTCCAAGCAGGGTATGAAGATTGGCCTCTAGGCAAGCCATCTAGTTGTGTGTGGTCCAATCCCTACCCTGTGAACATATCCATATTCCTATCTTTGCCAAGAGCATCATGCAATATCCAAATGAACCTGAAAATATCATTCACTTCAATTTTAGTCAGGTGTTATGTGTCTGGAGAGTTTGCAACATGTAAATCACTCTATTCTTTGATGCCCTAAGGTCCCAAAATCCTTATGGAATGTAGTTTTCATTAAGCAATAGGTATCCAAATGGAGATATTACAATTCACTCAGATATTTTTAATTCAACCCAATCTTGAAGAAATTGAAAACTATATCAACTAGAATTGGCGGGGCTAGTTAGAATCTGGAATATTGGTAAAAAAACAATAACCCCCTTTTAAAAGGAATGTCGTGCATATTGACTCCATTCGTCTACATGTGTTCTCTCATAGCACCATATGGAAAATATGAACTACATGGAATTTGTGAATGGTGTTATGTGGCATGCCCATGGTGGCACTTGCTCCTTCTTACTTTGGCTAATGTGAACCTTTTGTCTGTGATTTCTCATTGGTCCACCTATCAACTCATCCTTCATGCAAGCATTAATGAGAATGACATGACCTTCTATTTCACTGCCATCTCAACTTCTATGATATCAGTGTGCATCATAGGGAGCATGACATATCCACCCTGCAAGTCATGTCACTGAATTATTGGATGAGCACCATGTGTCAAATTCTTGATTTTTTTGGGGAAAAGGAGTTACCCTTGTTAAGAAACATGGGTTCAAAATCTACTTGCAAGCTAAAAGCACCATGGAATACAATATTAGAAAAAAAATATTCCAAACCATTGTAGTGTCCTATTTTTCTTTCCTAGTATAGTTTTGTCACTCCTATCAAGGGTGATTTTTGATGAGTTATAAATATAGCAGATTAATCACTTGATTGAGGAATAATGTTTTATATGCATAGTTATATTTCCTTTTATGTTTATGTATGGTATATCGATCACTTGATTGGGGAACAATGTTTTATATTGTTATATTTCCTCCTATGTGTGGTATCTTTGGTTATGTGTATTAGATGGTTTTGGTTAAGTAAATGTTATACATATGTTTTTCCTTTTGCGTTTGATTTATGAAACAGATGTATGACATGGATGGTGATCCATGATTGAGACACATAGACTGATAGATGCTCATGGTTGTGTGGAATAGATGGTTAATTATGATTTATGGATAATACATGATTTGTGTGATTATATATGTCTAATATTGTACTAAGTAGGATGTGGTAGGGGACCTGGTAATTTTCCAACAAGGATGTTCAAGTACGAATGACTGTGGAAGTCATTTCTTCAAAACCAAAATGATTGTGGAAGTCATGCATCATTCCTGGTAAAATGTGATTAAATTAATTTCATTATGAAATTAATTTGATTCCTTTGATCTATGATATTGTAATGTGTGCAGGTCTTTGAACAAGGCCTTACCAGCGAACCATTAGATGGGCAAAAGCTCACAATCAGTACCATAAGGAGAAACATGGAGTTTCAAAGTACAGTAGATGAAAAGGCATGGAAATTAGGGCATGGAGTCCTGAATATTTAAAAAAATCAAGTTGTGGAATGTTGGATCTTTGGAGTAGATAAGGGCGTAGAGGCTTCAATCTACTAAGGCATGAAGATGCATGAAAAATGAGTGTGGAATCCCTATTCTCTGGAAGAAAAATACCACTCATGGATGTTGAAAATCGGCATCTCATTGATAAATTTCCTTAAATAAAATTTCATTCTCACAATTCTAGAATGAATTTCTAAAAATAGAAAGTCATGTCTAACATCTCAAGCACGAATTTCCAAAAATAGTAAATCGTCTTGCATAAATTGGTAATCAAGTGTAGTTGAAAGAAAACCACTTATCATTAATCAATCCTAATAGTTCAACATTGACTGAATCCTCAATATTATTAATATTATTATTATCTGTTATGAGACTATGATATTATTATTTAAAAAATGAATCAAAAGTCAACTTCATCTCCTCAATCGCTTTACACCTCTTTCCTTCATGACTCGCATGGCTCTACGTAACTGTCTCTCTCTTTTAAATAATACATTACACTATTTTATGCACTCATCAAAGAATGGAATATTCCTCTTCACTCATTAAAGATATGTCATAAAATATTCCTCTTACGCTCTCTTTAATGCATATGTTACACTCTCCTTAACTAAGGCATGCATACCTCTCCTTAATGGCATAATTTACACACTTCTAAATGGAATACAAGGCATACACATTACTACTCTTTTATGACAAGAATTGGTTGCCCCTCTTATATATGAGTCTCATGTATTCTCACTTTGGTGTGGATTATGATGCCAAGAGTGGAAGAGAATTGAGGAAGATGATGGGAGGGAGAGATATGGAGAGTAGCCAATTGCTTCCAAAATAAATATGAAATTCTTACTAAAATCCTAAGAGCTCTAGCTATTGAGGTTGAACATGAGTGGTATTGAGAGGAAGTGAAAATGTTCTTCCTTAGTTTTCCTTGCAAATCTCTTTACTGTTGTCTTTTGGTACTACTTGTGAGCTTTTGTAGCTTGGGGGTTCTAGGGGGAGAAGTTATTTCTGGATATGGTTGGGAGGAAAACCAAGTGGTTCATAATGATTTAGGAGGATATTGGCGCTGAAGCATACTCCAATTTTTTTGGAGTTGCATAAATTCACTTCTAGGTATGTTAACAACATTATATTGTGTTTTTTTTGTAGTTCATTACATGGTTTTTTCTTATTTGGTTGTTCGCTGAAACTTAGATGTATATCAAATGTTGTACGCTAAATGTTAAAGAAATTTTGCAATAACTGTAGTTCGTTTTATGTAAGTTTTTTTGTACAGTGTCGTCGCAAGTTGATTGACAACATGTCTTGATGGCTGAAGCATTCATGCTGCCATGAGTTTTATGAAAACATATTAATAGCATAAATTTGGTTTTTCCTTCCCCTTTTACAACTGTAGACAACTTTGTGCATTATATGTTTGACACGTGATAAATGAGAGTAGGAATTCTTTTTGGTTGTGGTTTTAAAGAATCACGTTTCTAGGAATTTCAGTTTCGATTCATCTTAACTTCAGGGGGTATTTGTACCTTATGGCCATGTCACCCCAACTTTGATTTCCAAAAACAGAATTTGAGAATCGGGTTCTTTAATCTAGTCTATTTTGCATATTTGTTGTTGGTGCCTACTGGTTTGTTTTTTTTTTTTAGTTGTGATTTACCTAGTAATCTCTATTTATGAAACTATCATATTCTTGGAATTCTTGTTTTAAAGTCTCAATGGTTAATACATTGATAGTTTAAATAACTTGTGACTACTTATTTGATAGTTTAATAGTTAGCAGCTTGTTTGTGACTACTAATTGTTGTTCAAAATTCTCCAATGGCATCGCTGCGAGTTATCTGTAAAATTTCCTAAATGTGTTATAGTAATTTATGTGCCTAAAGTGTTGTATATGCATCAATGAATATGGATGATAGTTATATATTAGGTTCAATTATTGGCATGACTGAAAATTTAAAAAAGAAAAGAAAAAGAAGCTATATAATCATAGATTCATGTTAGCTAATTGTTGTGAATTTGCCTTAAGGGTTATGGTTGTAAGTGTTTGACAAAAGGCCTCAATGGTTGTACATTTCATAATTGCAAATTGTTTGTCATAATGCTTCAATGGTTAATTACATCTATGAATTGTCTGTAAATATGACTAAGTGAATTTAGGATTTGCAACCAAGGTGTTTTTGGAAATATCTCAATGAATAAGCATAATGATTCCATTGAATTAAAAATTCATGCCGACAAAGTCAAATTTGGGTAAGTGAATTGTTGTATTGTTAGCTCACATATGAATTCATAATCATTGGATAACACTCATTTAGAAGTTGAATTATCTTGTTTTTCTTTCTTTTTTTTACCAAAGAATTCATAGGCATGTTATTTAGAACAAAATAAAATTAGTCACCCTTAAACACATCTAATTGCAATATAATAAACAATTAGCTTATTGGAAATTGTGGTTTGTAAAGATTGATATTATATATCCCACTAAAGACTCTATCATTTAAATGTAATTTTAATCTTGAGAAGCAAGTATTATGGTTGTAAGTTTTGGATCTTGACGAACCATGACCGCTATAGCTTTGATGAGAATATTAAAATTATCATGGGTTAGTTAGTTAGTAGAAAGTAGTGTGTAGTGTAAAGGATACCAATAAAATATATATATATATATATATATATGAATGACCTTGCATTAACTTTTATGTCTTAAAAACTTAAAATAAAATAATATCGCATTTTGAGTCAACCTTAGTATAACACTGATGGTTGGTAAGTGGGACCTTACATATGGTATCAGATCCAAGTTAACACTCTAGGACCTAGGGTTTGCCTGCTAATAATAAAAGCCAATTACTTTTAGTTACTTACTTACCTGAATTTTCCTTGTCCAGGTTAAGTAATCATGGAGAGAACATCAAGGAGGAGGAAGGAAGTCTCATCTCCACCTCCCCAAGCTAAAGAATCTGAGCAAATATCCATCCAGGAAGAAGGGATATGATGTGATCTTTCCAAAAGATCACTGAAGCCTTGATTAGTAGGGTTGGGGGAAATCCTTCAGTCCTTGGTTCTTCATCTCAAGCAGAGAGGCAAGAAATACCATCTGATGGAGATGTACATAGAGAGTTGTAAAAAGTTAAGCTTCCTATCTTTAAGGGTACCACAAAAGGGGAGGTAGTAGAAGCTTGGTTGGAAAACATGTGCCTATGTTTTGAGTTGTGAAACTATTGTAGCAACCAAAAGGCAAAGTTGGCTATATACCAACTTAAGGAGAGTGCACTATTATGGTGGAGGAACTTGGAATCCCAATTGGGATACTCCATGTCTACCTTGACATGCGAACGATTTGAAGAGGAATTTCGAGCAAAGTACCTTTATGTTGAATACTTGGAGAGGAAGTTGAATGAGTTCCATGATCTTAAGCAAGGAACTAAGGCAATCCTTGAATATGAAGCCCTTGTTGGGTTGTGTTATATTCTTTCCACGATTAGCCACCCCTATACATTGCACTAGGCGCAGTGGGGGGGTCCCAGGGGGGGTGGCTACCCCCCTTGTCGAGAGGCATGTAGGGGGGCGGTAGCCCCCTTGCATAAGGTTCAGGGTAGCGCCCTGAGAAATTTTTTTTTGACCCTATATTAGGTGGGCGGACCTACCTATGGTTTTGTGCATGGATTTCGCACATGGTTTTGGGCACGATGGTTTTCGGTCTATGGTATTTTGTAGATCCGGTCAAGGGAACTACTTATGTTCTAATCCAGGGTTTATGGATTGGAGTTTACAGATGCTTCAACATGTATATATATGTATTGTAACATTGAAAGGAATATAATGAAAAATCAATCTAGTAGTCTCGGTTTTGGGATCCAGGGGAAAATCTCTGTGTATATTTGTTTTATGTGTTATACTCTCGCCATTGTTTATTTTCTATTTTTAGAATTCGTATTTAGGTAATTTTTGTATGGTGTTACAACCTACATTTGGTATCAAAGTTGATTTGGCTTCAAGGGGCGCCTTTGCTACTGAGGGGTTTTGCTCGAGCCTATGGTAGACCCTGTTCAATGGTATATCTGCGAGATCGATTCTTGTGGTGAAAGAATATGGCGAGCAGTACCTTTTTTGTTGAATACTTGGAGAGGAAGTTGAATGAGTTCCATGATCTTAAGCAAGGAACTAAGGTAATCCTTGAATATGAAGCGCCAATCATGGAGTTGACATGGGAATGATTTGAAGAGGAATTTCGAGCAAAGTACCTTTCTGATGAATACTTGGAGAGGAAGTTGAATGGGTTCCATGATCTTAAGCAAGGAACTAAGGCAATCCTTGAATATGAAGTGTCAATCATGGAGTTGCTTAGATATGATACCCATCTAAACACTGAAGCCCTCAAGATAAACAAGTTTTTGTATGGGTTGAATCATATTATAAAGGAAAAGGTTCGCATTTTGAGGCCTACTATGCCGCATGAGGCAATTCAACAAGAAATTATATGCAAGGAAGAATTGTTGGGGAACAAAGGTGGGGATAAAACCCCAAATCTATCATTCCATGGGAAACCTCCTCTAAGGGGAGGCCAAGATGTAAGACATAAGTCAGGTGGTTCACATCATCAGGGATTTCAAAAGAATCATACTTCTAAGAACCAAATAAATAACCCAAGGCAACATCTTCAGCAAAGTAATGCTTGCACTCAAGAATCACCTAATAAAAGGGTTGAATTTATGAAAACTACTCCCACTAATGGATGTTGGACTTGTGGAGGACCTCATTATGAGCGAGGTTGCCCTGAAAAGAAGATTGAAGCACAATCAGAGCAGGAACAAGCCACTGTTAGAGATATGGGCAAAGCCCATAGGATTCATGCAGTTGTGAAAAATCGTGAGGTCGAGAATCAATTTACAGTGCTTGAATCATCTGGTAGGCTAAATGGTATGGTTGTTACTATTTTGATTGATCCTGGTGCAACTGAAAATTTTTATTTTTCCTAATGCTTTATTGATATGTAAATTGGTGGCAAAAAAGCAAAATGATTTTGATAAGGTTGAGATGGCCTTAGGGCGATATCAAAAGGTTGAATGCTTAGTGCAAGAGTGCCCATTAGACTTGGGAGTGTGTGTCACAAATGTGAATCTTTATGTGATGCCACTTGGTCACTATGATGTTATAACTGGGATGGATTGGCTCGAAGCCCGCTAGGTTGTGCTTATTTGTCGAAGCAAAACCCTTCATTTTTTGAGTGATGAGGGCCAATCTATGGTTCTCCATGGGGAAAGGAGACCTGTTTCTTTAAGACTTATCTCATTCTTATAAATGAAGAGAAGTCTTAGGAAAATATGTCAAATGTATGTTGTAATGAATTTAAATGAGGGAGAGCTTTCATCCTTTGAACAATATCCTTTCCTTTTAGAATTCTCTTATGTCTTTCCAGAGGAGTTTCCTGGTTTACCCCCAAAGCGAGAGATTGACTTCTCCATAGAGCTAAAGCTTGGTATCGAACCTATATCTAAAGCTCCCTACCAAATGTCTATTGTTGAATTTCGTGAGTTGCAAGTGCAACTTCAAGATTTATTGGACAAGGGTATGATTAGACCTAATGTTTCACCTTGGGGAGCTCCTGTGATATTTGTAAAGAAGAGAGACGAATATCTTCAACTCTGTGTTGACGACAGGCAATTGAATCGAGTAACCATTCGAAATTAATATCCTTTGCCTCACATTGATGATCTATTTGATCAAATAAAGGGAGCTATCGTATTCTCCAAGATCGATCTTCGATTTGGATATCATCAACTCAAAGTTAAAGAAGAGGATATTTCCAAAACTATTTTTCGAACTCGTTTTGGTCATTATGGGTTTGTGGTTGATCCTTTTGGGTTATCTAATGCCCCATGAGTGTTTATGAGTATGATGAATGGAGTATTTCATAATTACTTGGACAAATTTGTACAAGAGTTCCTTGATGACATCCTAATCTATTCAAAGTCCCCATAAGAGCATGAGAAACACCTGAGATTGGTGTTGCAATGCTTAAGAGAAAATAAACTTTACGCCAAATTGTCGAAATGTTCTTTTTTCCAATCAAAATCCATTATCTTGGACACATTATCTCTAGTGAAGGCATTATTGTTGACCTACTAAAGATTGATGCAATTTCAGAATGAACAACACCCTCTAATGTGCATGAAGTGCGTAGCTTCATGGGTATGGTAGGATACTATCGGAGATTTGTGCAAGGGTTTTCAAAAATAGCCAGCCCAATCACTTCATTGCTTAGGAAGGGAGTATGATTTAATTGGACAAATGAGTGTGAACAAGCAATGTTTGACTATAGCTACGATACTGAAGGTTCCAGATATGGATAGACCATTTATAGTATGTACCGATGCGTCAAAAGATGGATTGGGTGCAGTATTATTACAAGATGGTAGGGTGATTGCATATGCCTCTAGGAAGTTAAGGCCGCATGAGGAAAACTATGCAACCCATGATCTGGAACTAGCAACTATAGTTCATGCCTTGCGACTTTGGCGGCATTATCTGGTGGGCAATAAATTTGAATTGAAAACAAATCACAAAGGTTTGCAACACATATTTACTCAAAGTGATCTGAATGCTAGGCAAAGAAGGTGGTCAGAACTCCTATGTGAATATGATTTTGACTTAACTTACATTAAGGGTACATTGAACAAAGTCTTTGATGCACTCAGTCGAAGACCATGCATCTTTTTAGTAATTCCATTGAAGATTGATTTACGGGAGCACATCTTGAAGGCACAAGATGTAGATGAATGGTGCGAGGAAGTTAAAGTTTCTCTTTGTGGGGAGGAGGCTAAGAAAATCAAGGTAGAAGGGTATTCTTGTGATGACAACAGTATGGTGAGATTTATGCAAAAGATTGTAGTTCCAGATCAAGATGGGCTTCGTGAGTTCATTTAGAAAGAAGCTCGCCATGCAACATATATGGCTCACCCGGGAGTCTAGAAGATGTATGCTGATTTAAAGCACAAATTCTTTTGGGTAGGCATGAAGAAGGATGTAGCAAATTTTGTGGCAAACTGTTTGGAATGTCAGCTAGTTAAAGAAGAACATGGTCATCCAGTTAGAGATACTTACTAAGAGTGCCCATTTTTACCTGTTAGAGATACAAAGCATATGAAATAGCACAAGTATTTATCAAGGAGATCGTTAGAATTCATGGTTTTCCTAAGAAAATCATATCAGATAGGGCCTCTATTTTCACAGGAAGATTTTGGACTAGTTCCAGGGAGCCCTTCAGACAATTAAATTTCAGTACAGCGTATCATCCAGAAACTGATGATCAAACTGAAAGAATAAATCAAGTGTTATAGGACATGCTTAGAATGTATGTAATGGATCAACAATCTAAGTGGGAAGATTATTTTCCTCTAGTGGAGTTTGCTTACAATAACAATTATCACCGCTCCCTTGGTGTGGCACCTTATGAGTCATTGTATGGAAGACCATGCAGAACACCTTTAAGTTGGGATAGATTAGAGGACAGAATCTCGATAGGTCCTGAAATGCTTCAAGAAATGGAAGAACAAGTGTGTCGTACAATACTAAGATTAAGAAGGCACATGATAGATAGAAGAGCTACGCTGATATGCATAAAGTGGATCGTAGTTTTAAAGGGGAATTTTTTTTCTTGTTGTAAAATCTCAAAAAAACTCTATTAGGTTTGGGAAAGGATCTAAGCTCTCTCCCCGATTTGTTGGGCCTTTTGAGATCATCGAAAAGATTGGACCTATGGCATATCGTCTTGCTTTACCACCAATTCTTCATCGTATGCATGATGTATTTCATATTTCAGTACTATGTAAGTATGTTCATGATCCTTCTCACATTTTAGATTGGCATCAATTATAGGTAACATATGAAGGGACTCTGAAAGCAGAGCCAATTTGCATTTCAGACCATCGCACTCAACAGCTCAGAGGTCGCATGGTGAACCAAGTAAAGGTCCAATGGGACCCGTACAGTCCTAGTTCTGCCACTTGAGAAGATGCATCTTATATGCGTCTTGAGTTTCCTTTTTTGTTTAGTCAAACTTCGAGCCAAGTTTACTCCAAGAGGGGGAGTATGTAGTGTCCTATTTCTTTTTCCTAGTATAGTTTTGTCACTCCTATCAAGGGTGATTTTTTACGAGTTATATATATGGAAAATTGATCACCTGATTGAGGAATAATGTTTTATATGCATAGTTATATTTCCTTTTATGTTCATGTATGGCATATTGATCACTGGATTGGGGAACAATGTTTTATATAGTTATATTTCCTCTTATGTGTGGTATCTTTGATTATGTGTATTAGATGGTTTTGGTTAAGTAAATGTTATACATATGTTTCTCTTTTTGCATTTGATTTATGAAGCAGGTGTATGACATGGATGGTGATCTAGGATTGAGACACATAGACCCATGGATGCTCATGGTTATGTGGAATAGATGGTTAATTATTATTTATGGATGATACATGATTTGTGTGATTATATATCTCTGATATTGTACTAAGCAAGATGTGGTAGGGGACCTGGTCATTTCCCAACAAGGATGTTCAATTATAAATAACTGTGGAAGTCATTTCTTCAAAACCAAAATGACTGTAAAAGTCATGCACCATCCTTGGTAAAATGTGATTAAGTTAATTTCATTATGAAATTCATTTGATTCCTTTGATCTATGATATTGTAATGTGTGCAGGTCTTTGAACAAGGCTTTACCAGCGAACCATCAAATGGGCAAAAGCTCACAATCAGTACCATAAGGAGAAACGCAAAGTTTCAAAGCACAATAGATGAGAAGGCATGGAAATTAGGGCGTGGAGTCCTAAATCCAAGAAAGATAAAGACATGGAGTATTGTACATTTAGGGCGCGAAGTCCTCAATATTTAAAAGATCAAGTTGTGGAATAATAGATCTTTGGTGTAGATAAGGGCGCAGAGTCCTCAATCTACTAAGGCACAAAGATGCATGAAAAATGGGTGCAGAATCCCTATTCTATGAAAGAAAAATACCACTCATGGATGTTGAAAACCGGCAGCTCATGAATGAATTTCCTTAAATAAAATTTCATTCTCACAATTCTGGAATGAATTTCTAAAAATAGAAAGTCATGTCTAGCATCTCAAGCACGACTTTCCAAAAATAGTAAATCGCCTTGCATAAATTGGTAATCAAGCGTAGTTGAAGGAAAGCCACTTAACTTATTATTACTCAATCATAATAGTTCAACCTTGACTTAATCCTCAATATTATTAATATTATTATTATCTTTTATAAGACTATTATATTATTATTAAAAAGGAATTACAAGTCAAATTCATCTCCTCAATCACTTCACACCTCTCTCCTTCACGACTCTCATGGCTCTATGTAACTCTCTCTCTCTCTCTCTCTCTCTCTCTATTTTAAATAATACATTACACCCTATTTTATGCACTCATCAAAGAATGACATATTTCTCTTCACTCATTAAAGATATGTCATAAAATATTCCTCTTACGCTCTTTTTAATGCATATGTTACACTCTCCTTAACTAAGGCATGCATACCTCTCCTTAATGGCATAAGTTACACTCCTCTAAATGGAATACAAGGCATACACATTACTCCTCTTTTATGAAAAGAATTGGTTGCTCCTCTTATATATGAGTCTCATGTATTCTCACTTTGGTGTGGATTATGATGCCAAGAGTGGAAGAGACTTGAGGAAGATGGTGGTAGGGAGAGATATGGAGAGTAGCCAATTGCTTCCAAAATAAATATGAAATTCTTACTAAAATCCTAAGAGCTCTAGCTATTGATGTTAAACATGAGTGGTATTGAGAGGAAGTGAAATGTTCTTCCTTAGTTTTCCTTGAAAATCTCTTTACCGTTGTTTTTTGGTATTGCTTGTGAGCTTTTGCAGCTCCGGGGTTCCAGGGGGAGAAGTTATTCCTGGATATGATTGGGAGGAAAATCAGGTGGTTCACAATGATTTGGTCAGGATATCAAAGCTTATTTACAAAGCCAAAATGATAGTTTATCTTCACATGCCACTCACACATGGAGCTAACCGTGGATTTATATTTGGACCAAGGTCGTTTTCACATGCATTTTGGATGCACTCTGTCTAATATGTGCAACCAAAATACTATTATTTTAATATGGATTTTTAATTTGATGGAGTCGTCCAACATCAAGCCACTTACACGCAATTTTCCAGACAAGGTTAAAATATGAATTATGGCATAAATTGAAAGGCCATTTCCACATTACACTGACAAGTCAACAAAATTGGTGGACCAGTTGCTCTCTTGACTACCTGGAAACTGTTGTTGAACCGCCATTTGCTCTCTAAAGTCGAGTTGTACGTCGTATTGCACAGGATGGTTCCACCCCTATGTATGACAAATTATGTCATGGGTTCTCATGTTCCGTGACCATGAAACGTTGGGAACCCGTACAATGGCCTCACATTGAATGCATATTCATAACAAGTTTCATTACAATGTAGACCACCTCTTAACCAAATAGTGGAGGTCTGTTGTCCATTTATATCATGGATTAATGTTCTTCCATATGGAAACTTGTGCACTTTGGACAATTTCTATATTTTAGGAGATATTATTCTTTTATGGTAGGAGGTTCTGCTAGACACTCATCTAAAGAACAACTCTTCATTTTTAGGGGATGGTTGGATTGTTGATTTTGGGTAGCATCGGATGTGCTCTAGCCATTAAATTTGGTGGAGAGGCTAAGGCACATGAGATCTCCAAGAAACAGAAAGGAGATATTCCACCCAGATGAAGAGATATTAAAATAATTAATATTTTTAATAGGTCCCTAAGTCTAAACTTAGGAAAATAAAAAGATTAATCTGTATTAATATAAAATGGGTGAGAAGGTAAGTTCTAAGTGACAAGGATCAAGCTCGTTCTAATCTTAGCCGTTGATTAGGGACTTAATCTTGGCCGTTGAATCGTCAACAAGAAAAGTATAAGAGGAGGCTTGAGGGTCAGTTGGAGACACACCAAGAGAGATCGAAAATTTGATTTTCTAGGGCGAGGTTTGCTGAGGAAATCAAGTTGGTGATCAGTTGCAACGAGGGGCATTTCAGCAAGGGATTTTCATCTGAGGTTGAAGAATACATAGCATAGAGGCAGCACAATACAAAAGAGACAGCGCAGGCCCTAGAAGCGCTGACGCAGAGGTAGCAAGAGCTAACACAGAGGACGCAGGAGGCCGTAGAGGCTGACGTAAGCAGTGCAGAGGGTCGTCGAGGCTGACGCTAAGCTTCAGAGGCAGCGCTGGGGAGATTCTGTGGCGCAGACTGAGAATAGATCAGCCGGGAGAGGGTGACGCAGTTCCTGAAGAGTGCCGCAATTCCAAAGCAGTGCTTGGAGTAGCTTTCGCTATCCGGCACAAGGAGCAATTAGAGTCACTGTGGGGTTGATCATCCGGTTGTTGATTTGCCGAAATATAGGTCTCTAGATAGAGGCACTACTGTCGAGGAAATTCTCTGGTGGGTGAGCCATTTCTGGCACCCTAGTTGTATTCACAAAATCTACTTAATAATAAAACCCTCATATCTATTGCACAAGTTTCCCGTGTTGGGTTTTTCCGGGGACGATTGTCCAAAAATAACGGTGCCCCTTGTGTTATTGTTTATGTTTACTTCAGTGCATGATCTGTATATCTGTGAAGGTTGCATTTGCGTTTACTTCGATGTTTATGCAATTGAATAGCTTGTTAATGTAAAGAACAAGTAGGAGATAGTAAACCAAAAATTGCAGTAGGGGTTTCTGATGTGTTAGATTTAGGAATTTTCACATGGTATCAGAGGGATTGCAAATCGGAGGCCACTGAAGACACCAGCCGAGAAAATCTAAGTATTTTCAGCAGAGAAGCAGTGGTTCCGAGAGACAACATTGTTCCAGAGCTGAAGAGGCAAGAGGAGTGACACAGTGCAGAGAGTGTGACGCAGAGGCTCACACAGTGTCTGTGTCAGCATTCTGAGCTGAGAGAGGAAGACGCAATAGCTGGGAGGAGCCCACGCAGTAGCTACGTCAACTGTCCAGGCCGATGTAGAGGAAGAGGGGAGCAGATTAGGCTTACACAGTGCCAAGTCATATTTCTGAGCCAGGAAGGATTGACGCAGTGCCCAAGAAGAGTTGATCCAACTCTCACTGTGATTGCGCAGAGCCAAAAGGGCTCAGATTCTTTAGTTGTCGGGGCTAAGGGGGCTGAGCAGATTTCGATTTGAGGAGTTGGTGGGACGTTGTTTTTGTAAGTGCAAAATAGTGTCTAAGGAGACTGAACCAAGGTAGAGGGAAGCACTACCTCGACAAATTTCTAGCCAAGAAATCTAGATCTGGGTTGCAATGGCAAAGGAGGATTGGAGAGGAGTGATTCGACAGTTGGCCGGAGGATTTCCGAGAGGGAAATCGGGTCTCAAAGGGAGTCCAGAGAAGAGGAGCAGAGATGGTAGTGAACGGATTAAGGGATCAGGACAGATAGATTGGACGAGGCTTCCAATTTTGTCATCTGGAAGGCCACGATCCTGGCAATTCTGGATAAACATCGCATCAAGGATTATGCCTTGAAAACTCTAGTTGTCCCAGTTGACTCTAATGCAAATGAGAAGTATGAGGAGGTTGAGGCGAAGGCGAAATGCATGATCCTAGACGGGGTCAAGGATCATGACATACCACATATCACTGAGAAGAACACATCAAGGGAGATGTGGTAGACGCTGACCACCTTATACCAGGGCTCTTCCGTGCAACGGGAGATGTTATTAGAAAATCAGTGGAGGTCATATCAGATGCAGAAAGGAGAGGAGATAGATTCGCTCCTTCTTAGGTTGTAAGGAATTCGTGACCAGCTTACTTCCATGGGGTCTACACCAGATCCAAAGTTCATGGTCAATACTGCTTTGAATGTAGTCTCTGAGGATTGGGAGACGTTTGTCCAAAGCATTTTGGGCAGAGCGACTCTCCCCAGTTGGGAGGAGATGTGGGAAGCTCTTCAATAGCAAGAGCTCAGGAGATTGACCAAGGCAGGGAGTAGTGGTAAGGGAGTTTGAATCAAGAAAGAAAAGGAGAAGGATGCAACTCTAGCATCTGTGGGACATCAAGGGATTCAAAAGAGGAAGAAGAAAGATATCTCCAAGGTCAAGTGCTTCAACTGTGGGGAGATGGGACATTATGCCTCTTAGTGCCCCAGGAAGAAAGGAAAGGGAGAAGCTTTTGACTCAAAGGCTGCTCCAGCAAAGGCAGAGAAGGATGTCGACATTGATGACGATTGTGCCATGAGTGCTCATGCACCTCTAGAGAAGAGGTGGGGAGGCATTGAGCTGTAGTCGAGAGGACTACAGAGAAAGGGGCAGGATCCTTGAGGTGCCCAAACTCTTGGATCACATCCAGCTACGGGAGCCCTTAACGATAGTAGCATGATGACAGGTGTCAGGGGGATCAAGGGATGATGGAGCGACAAAGTAGTGCTAGAGTGTTGAACTCTGTAGTAGCATAGTGGAGGTTGCAGCAGTGTGAGAGGCACAGAGGTCTTTGCAGTAGTGCAGTGGCAGCAGAAAGAGCACAGGATAGCAACTGAGGTAGCTTCAACATCACGAGGCTTCCAGACTGACCGGGATGTCAGTGTTTTGGAGAAGTCAATTACTTACTTCTCGGTAACTGAGTTGCAGTGCAGCGGTTAGCAGTGGCAATGCTATGGGCAGCATGTTGAGAGGGAGCTGCAGTACAGATGTAGCAGTGGCAGTGGCAGTGTCATGGGCAACAGTACAAGAAGCAGGAGTGCAGTGGATGTAGGGCAGCAGGCCAAGCATTAGTAGAGAGGACCGATGTGAAGGATCAGTGTGATGTTTCTGTGATGAGGCATTACTAGAGCACATTCCTCGCTAAGAGGGAGTGTTGATTTTGGGTAGCATCGAATGTGATCTAGCCATGAAATTTTGTGGAGAAGCTAAGGCACATGAGGTATCCAAGACCCAGAAATCGTTTGAAGAAATTCCACCCAAATGAAGAGATATTAAAATAATTAATATTTTGAATGGGTCCCTAAGTCTAAACTTAGGAAAATAAAAATATTAATGTGTATTAATATAAAATGGGTGAGAAAGTTCTAAGTGACGAGGATCAAGCCAATTCTAATCTTAGTCATTGATTAGGGACTTAATCTCAGCCTTTGAATCGTCAACATGAAAAGTACAAGAGGAGGCTTGAGGGTCAGTTGGAGACACACTTAGATCAAGAATTCGATTTTTTGGGGCGAGGTTTGCTGAGGAAATTGAGTTAATGATTAGTTGCAGTGAGGGGCAGTTCAACAAGGGATTTTCGTCCGACGCTGAAGAATACATAGCAGAGAGGCAGTGCAGTACAGAAGAGACAACGCGGGCCCTAGAAGGGTTAATGCAGAGGCAGCAGGAGCTGACGCAGAGGACGCTGGAGGTCGTAGACGCTGACACAAAGGACATAGAGGCTGACGCAGGCAATGTAGAGGCTAACACTAGGCTTCAGAGGCAGCGTTGGGGAGATTCTGTGGGGTAGACTAAGAGAAGATCAGTCAGGAGAGAGTGACGCAGTTCCTAAAGAGTGACGCAGTTCCACAGCAGTGCTTGGAGCAGCTTTCGTTGTCCAGCACAAGGAACAATCAGAATCACTATGGGGTTGATCATTCGATTGTTGATTTACCAGAATATCTGTCTCCAAATATAGGTACTACTGCCGAGGACATTCTCTGTTGGGTGAGCCATTTCTAGCACCCTAGTTGTATTCACGAAATCTGCTTAATAATAAAACCCGCATATCTGCTGCATCGATTTTCCTGCATTGCATTTTTCTGGGGATGATTGTCCAAAAATAACGGTGTCCTTTGTGCTATTGTTTCTGTTTACTTTAGTGCATGATCTGTATATCTGTGACGGTTGCATTTGTGTTTACTTTGATGTTTATGCAATTAAATAACTTGTTAATGTAAAGAGCAAGTAGGAGATAGTAAACCAAAAATTGCAGTAGGGGTTTCTGAAGTGTTAAATTCAGGAATTTTCACATGGATATGGGAAACTTCTTTCCCTTGGGGTTTAATGAAAATATGTTGTTGAGTTTGACAACACTGCAATCCTCTTGTAAATGAGGTTGTATCTCAAATCTTAAATGTTATTTTTGATTTGTTGAAAGTAATCAAGACATGTTCTTTCCATAGCAGGAATTTAATATACCTTTCTCATTTTTCTGTTGGACTTGTTACCGCTCAAACTAGCAGGGGACCTAAAGGTAAAATGTTAGACCAAGGGCAACAAATGAAGACTTAGCCCACTGTCACCTCAGCTAAGGCTCCCTTCTTTACGTACTTTCACCGATGGGAGGATAGTCGGTATATTGTGGAGTCACAAATGAAGGATAAGTTAATGAAATGATGGGGAGTGACCCTAATAATCCATTTCCTGGAAGAGTTAGAAAGATAAGGTTTGTTAGCTTTCTAAGCAAGCTACAATGTCTTCTAGGGAAAGGAAGGGAGGATTCAAGGGTTAGGTTTGTTGAAGAATCTAGGAAAAATTAAGTTAATGAGATTCTTCTTGTCATGATAACCATTTGTGAGGTATTTTCAACTTTTCTTATTACCACAATCTTCGCTGCTTATTATTAAAGTGTGTCATCAATTCATCAAATAATTACCAAAACAAAAGAGACAAGAACACAAGATGTTGGCTTTCTACTAGGGCCAAAACCTCTCACTCTTTGAGAGGAAAACCCGCACGAAATTCTTCTTATAGAGATTCCAATTGACGAATACCAAGACCATGACCCTTGATCTATTAAGCCCCTCTAAGACCAAGACACCAATCCTCTTCTTTGTCACTGCTAAGATCATCATCATTGCCACTGAAGTCATCACTGCTGCAACACCAAGATCATCACCACTACACCACTGAGATAATTACAGCTGCACCACCGAGATCGTTATTGTTGCACTCTCACCGAGATCTTCACCATAACCACGAGATCTGAGATATATATATATATATATATATATATATATATATATATGAGAGTTGCACTTAGATTCACCGAGATAATGATCTTCTCCAACAAGGTCATGACTATATCTATACTAAGATAATAATTACATCTATGCCGAGATTATGACTGCTTATGGACTATACACTGAGACAGAGTGTGTCTTTATGAGATCACTGAGATACTCCTTATCACAAGTATGTTGAGATTGTAAGGAAACAGGTTCGAGCCTCACTGTGAGAATACCGAGATCATTTTCATCATAGATATGCCGAGACTGCTAGGAGACAGGTCCGAGCTCTTTTTTGTGATATCCACTGAGACTATGACAGTGTTCTTCCCTGCACTAAGACTGTAATTACTCACTGCAATCACCCACGAAGTTGTAGAGGTACACGAGATTTTGTACTCTTATAATGCGGATTTCAGACCTCTATACCCATCCGAAAAATTCTGAGAATCTGAGTTCTTGTCCTATACTTTTGCGCAGACCCTCGCTGGGTATTTATAGTGGTTTGACCCACATATTAAGCCGACATGACAGTGAAATGTTGTGTCTCCTTATATGAGCCGACATGACTATGTTTTAATTTGATTTTGCAAGCTGAGATGACGAAGAGGATTGTGCTTGTCATTTGGAGGGCTTCTTGACATTGTTTATGACTCAAATACATGTGATACATGCCCAAGAAGGGTTCTTCATCTCTTTGACCTTTAAAGATAAATCCTAAGGCTCTCAATGGGAGCCATCTATACATAAAAATTATTGCTCATGAAACCCATGAAGCAAGCAAAATAATAAATTCATTTTCTTGTTTACAAAAATCATAATTATAATGTCTTTATGGAGACTGAACCTAGTTACTCTTTCTTCAACAAGGTTTATGGGATATGACTTATGAAGAAACTTTCCAGTCCCTAAAATCCTTATTGTAATTGGTATACCAAGTGGTTCTTGAAGAATTTCCTTTTCAAAGGAACGAGACCACACGGGACCAAGTGAACCCGATGTTGAAAAAGTGTAACTAGGTTCGGTCTTCATAATGACATGTAATTGTGACTTTTGTAAATGATGTAATGAAGAAAATAAAATTATGTTTGTAAGCCTTGCTTCATGGGTTTCATGAGCAAGTGATTTTATTTTAGATGGCTCCCATTGAGAGCCTTAGGATTGGTCATTAAAAGTCAAAGAGTCTATGTCATGTATGAAGAACCCTTCTTGGGGATATAAAAATGTATATGAGTCAACTAAGTGTCTAGAAAGCCCTCCAATAACAAGCACAATCCTCTTCTCTTGATGTCAGCTTCTATATCGGTGACAAACTCATGTCGGCTCACATTAAGGAGACCCACCCATTCAAATGCTCATGTTGGCTTGAGTATATGGACGAATCACTACATATAAGAAGTTAGGCTCTTCGCATAAAGACAGTCAAGATCTTCGCATATCTCTGAATTTTCAGGAGCAGGGAAAGAGACTCGGGTTACCTCTGTTTCAGCGAAGGCTACAAGGTTACACGCTACAGTTATGTAAGGGAATTCAAATCCCTCTTATCTAGAGATCACAATAACAATGAAAAAGAAGTTTTGGTCTTTCTAACTACAGTCAGAAATTCGGTGGTCTCTCACAGTAATTTCGGAGAACAAAGGCAGTGAATAATTTGGATACCTCTATTCGGGTGGCCTAATGCAGAAGACCAGTTCATATAGAAGAATGCAGTGACATTGTTTCGGTGTTGAGGAGAGTCCACTCTTCGATAAGATAAGAAGACTATATTTTGGTTCAATTTCTGTTTAGATAAAGAAGTCTCGATGCTGCCACAGGGAGAAGGATCCAATGCTAACCTCGCTCAAGTCACAGTCTCAATGATGCTACAGTTTGGACATGATTACCATTCATGAAGTCTCGGTGCTCCTACAAAGTAACAAGATCTCAGTAATGAAGATCTCAATACAGTGATGAAGTCATTAATGATATTATAGTGATGGATTTCGAAGCTCTCTCATTGCTATCACAATGAAGGTCTCAAGTGATGTAGTCTCAACAATGGAAGAGGAATCTAGAAGAAAGAAGCAGAAGAGTACTTGTGTCTTGATCGTGGAGTGGCTAATAGATCAAGGGTCTTGGTCTTGGTATTCGTCAATTGGAATCTCTATAAATAATTTGTGTGGGTTTTCCTCTCAAAGAGTGAGAGGTTTTGGCACTGGATCATAGCCTACATGATGTGTCTCTTGTCTATTTATGTTCATGCATTGGTTACTATTTGATGAAGAAGATCACTAATAATCTAACATGAAGAAGATCCTAATCTAAAGAAGTAAAATGCATTCACAAATAGTTACTAATCAAAGAGAAATCACCTAATGCTAATGCCCTAGATTTCTCAACATGGTATCGGAGCTAAGGTGTTGAAGTCAAAGGAAGGGCATCTAATCAAAGAGACACTCAAGAATTGAGTTTCAAGAAAGGTTATCAAAGCAAAAGATCAAGATCTACATTAAAGAATAAAACCCTAGATCGAAGAAGCAGTGTACAACAACAAAAGTTTTGGATCCTCTAATCATCATCAAAATAAGATCATCCAAAGGCAAGGTAGCTCAAAGGACTTTAAAGACGAAGATCACATCATCCTGGAGAAAGTCGAAACCCTAGAAGCAATTATGATTTGCACTCATTCACTACCAAAGTAGTTGAAGTATCTTAAAAGAAAGAAGGAATTATCATCATCTTCAAAGCTATGAGGCAAGTTCCCTCTCACTGAAGCAAGGATCCTCTCCTTGCCCTTGAAGAAGATCATCCAAAGAAGTAGCAAATACATCTTCTTCAACCATCATCAAAGAGATCAGAATATTTCATCTTCACTTGTCAAGTAAGTACCTTTCATTCTTTAAATAAAATTGGTAAAATGACATCGTATTTGCAAGGAAATCTATAAGTTGGTTGGGTCATCGAAATTCTTTGCATGAAAAAGGAGGATAGACATAGTCCTCAAAGAAAGTGAAGTCATTCAACACATCAAAAGGTCTCCTTTGAATTCATGGAAAGGGATTCTTATGAAAGGTCCCCTCATATAGCAATATTGGAGACATCAAAGAGATATATATGATAAGCTCATAAGAATATTCTCTGAAGATGCGATAAAAAAGGTCACATGACTTAGATCTGATCTACATAAAATTGGAGGTATCAAAGAATGAATGATATCTTCATAAGGTCTCAACTGCGAGATTTGGGAGAGATGATAAGAAGATAATCATCATTATTCTAAATGCACTAACTGATGAACAAGGTAACACATATCCATGAGGGTAAGAAAGTTACCTCATTCGACAACTTGTGGTTTCTATGCAAGATAAAAGAAGACAAGTTGAGGGCAAAAGTGTTGAAGGTTAAATGACTCAAACATTTGCAGGAAGGAAAGGGAAGTTTGAACAATTTTGTTCCTCGAAAAAAGAAAGAAGAGCATAGCTGAGATTCAATGCTATAGATGTAAAATTATGGACATTACAGAAAAGTTTGTCTTAAAGGGACAATATCAAAAGAAGAGAAGAAGCCCATATCACCGAAGAAGAGGAGGAAGCTGAAAAGAAGAAGAAGTAAGAGATCTATACTATGTATGAGATAGTCTCCCTCACAAAGGGTCTTGACATAGCTTCTAAATCTTATGTTATAGGGTATGGCTATAATAAATAATAAGATGCATTGTGGCATCATGGAAGCATTAGAAACAAGAGCTTGTGACATCACCATATGAAACATGAAGGATGTCTGGTCGTCAACTTTGAAGGATATAGCTCTTGGTGACCTCATTGAAAGATCAAAGGAAGAAGTCATCTAGGACAAGTCTCATCATACATCAATTAAAAGGGGAAACATCTATTGAATAAGGATATGAGGGATGGAATCCTCATTGGAGGATTCACCGATCTAGAGAGGAAGCACGTGTTTCATCAAGAACTCCAACTTGTGGAATTATGGGATGATGGTATGATGACCTGAGAGATGAAGTAGATCAAGGGATTGAAGATATTTTCAATCAAGGAAGTTGCTGAAAGAAGCCTAGATGACCTAAATAGGTATGTATGCTTGTATTTAATATTATAGTGTCATGTTGTATGGTTGCAAGTAACATGGATCACTACTTCTATCTTGAGATGCATGATCAAGAAAAAAAGGATCTCCTCCTATGAAAGGATGCAGGAAGGCATAAGCCACACTAAATCAAATCAACATAATATGTCCTCATATGAAGTATGAGGTGGTTGACTATAATTAAGGAACTCTGATTGGAAGCTCCTGGGAATGAAGTGGGAAAAGAAAGGAAGAGATCGTGAAAGTATGCAACAAAGGTAAAAGGCATTCAACATCTGAATCCAAGAAGAGTTGACTAGAATATCTCCCAGAAAGATATGAAGACTCTGATAGGAGTCGGAAAAAGATGGAGACCCTTGACAATAGATATCTTTGGCAAATGTGTTAATCTGCATGCAGGATGTTGATACCTACCGAAAGATGTCATGATGAAAGACCATCACCAAGGTAATTTTGATTCAAGTGCTCATCTCTTATTTTTGAACTAATATCTGGATGGGCTTATGTAGGACTACCAAAGGAAGATCTATGGATGAATTCCAAGAGGACCATATTAAGGGATGTAAGATCCTTCCCAAAAATATGGCATGAAAGTAGAATGACGTAAAGAAAACCTAGACGGAAAAGTGATGCATCACTTTCTGATGAAATGAGGACATGACTAACTCATGGATGAAAGTAACAGATGGTCTGTGGCCTATGAAGAAGTTCTTAAAAGATGAAGTCTCCATGACAAAATAAGTTGATGACATCGAAGAAGATAGGAGTTCTTCAAGGAGCTTGTTGTTCCACATGAGGAGTTGTAAAGAAGTTTCTTAACTGGAAGAAACTTGGAAATTCCTAAGCCAAGAGGGAGCTTAGGTACATTCATTTTCGATAGGAATGAGCACATTCCTTTATTGGAATATGTCCTCCCTATTTGAGAGGGAGAGATAGACATGCCATTCTGGTCTTCCCCTGGGAAGACAGAATGTAGGATTAGGTAATCATTTGGCATCTGATACTCTTTGGGGATGAGATAGGGCATCCAATGGAAGAGTAGTCGTGGAGGACCGATATTCTTTGAGGACTGGGGAGTCCAAGATAAGAATAGTCCTCATGGAACACACCCTAAGTACCCGGGCAAGGATGTTCCGAGAGAGACAATGATGAGGGTGTCTATAAATCGTTGGTCTCGTCAACATTGAACTCAGATCTTGTCGAGATAAGGAGTTGTTAATCAAGGCCTTGCTATGTAACAATGTTGGTTGATATGATGCTATACAAATGAGTTACCAATCTGATTCTTCTTATGAGAAATTCTTCAAATTGAGAATGACCAAGTACCATTATGAATACCTCCCTAGTCAAGAGGGAGTGTTGAAAATGTGTAACTAGGTTCGATCTTCATAATGACATGTAATTGTGACTTTTGTAAATGATGTAATGAAGAAAATAAAATTATGTTTTCAAGCCTTGCTTCATGGGTTTCATGAAAAAGTGATTTTATTTTAGATGGCTCCCATTGAGAGCCTTAGGTGTGAAACTTCCTACACTCAAGGAACCCCTACTGCAACAAAAATTGAATTTACTTCTCCTACTTGATTTTAATATACATTATCAAGTTATTTTCTAAAAAATACTGAAGTAAATTACTTCTGCAACCTACACCAATTTAATTTGATTACATGAAACAAGAACTTGACCAAAGAACAAAATACATAGTACATAGTTATTTTTGGACAAAATAGTCCCCGGAAAAACCCAATGCAAGAAAACCGGTGCATCAGCTCTGAGGGTTTTTTTATTATTAAGCAGTAGTTCTAAATATAATGTTGGATGCCCTCCAACAATCCAGTGATAGAGAAAAAATATAATGGTGGAACACTGAGTGAGATTACCTCACTTCACCCGGCAGTTTCCGGCTAATCCAACAACAGAACTGGCTAACCCCGGCTATCTCTACGCTAGCCCTGTGTAGGCCCTACGTCAGCCTTCCAGACTCTGCATCAGCGCTGCGTTGTCTCTTCTGCGTCTCAGAGCTTCTGCGTCAACCTCTCCCGACTGTTCCGATAACTCCCAGGCAGTTTCCGGCTTTCTGCGTGAGGGCAGCTTCTGCTCTGCATTGGCCCTTCTGGCTCTGCGTCAAGCCTGCGTGGGCCCAGACTGGCCCAGCGTCAGTCCCTCTAAATGTTACGCTGCCTCCACTAGTGGCTCTCCACCTCTCTGCCCACTATTCCCGAACTATCCTTGCCCCTCCACTACAGAATGATCACTCAGTTCAAATTTCTCAGCTTCCTAGCCCCAGAAATCGAACTCCAGATCAATTCATTCTCTTCATGTGTGTTTCTAAATGAACCCCAAGCCTCCTTATACTTCTCTCATTGAGACTTTAACGGCCGAGATTAAGTCTCCAATCAACGACTAAGATTAAAACTTGACTTGATCTGCTTTCTAGAACATTCTCACCCATATTTTGATTAATACCCATTAATACTTTAATTTTCCTAAGTTTAGACTTAGGAACCCCATTAAAAATACTAATTATTTTAATAAAATACAATCCGGGTGGAATTTCACCAAACAGTTTCTGAGTTCTTTAGAACTCATGTGCCTTAGTCTCTCCACCAATTTTCATGGCTAGATCACATCCGATGCTACCAAAAACTACCACTCCCTCTTAGCGAGGAATGTGCTCTAGCAACAATGTCCAACTGCATGTTGCTCTGTCTCTGAAGCATCTCCTTTCCGCATTGTTGCTGCTGCTACTATACTGTTGCCCATGACACTGCCACTGCCATTGTTGCATCTGTACTACAGCTTCTTCGACATCTGCCTCTAACACTGCCACTGCTAGCTCTGCACTGCGTCATTTTCCAATTATTGTTGCTTAGCAACGAAAAAGCATCCAAAATTTCTAAACTAACTATGTTGAGCATAATACCATGTGAATGTTGGAATCTGACTGCTACTAGTCTCTGACCCTCTGAATCTTCTGTTAAAGAAAGTGTAACTAGGTTCGGTCTTCCTAATGACATGATCTTTGCAAATGATATAATAAAGAAAATAAATTACTTTTGTATATCTTGGTACATGGGTTTCATAAGCAAGAAGTGTCATTAGGTCAAAGACTTCTTCTTGATGTCTTTAGGATTTTATGATTATGTCAAAGAAGTCATTTCATGTATAAAGAAGCTCTTCCTGAGCCCATGTAAATGTATACAAGTCCACAACAATGTGTAATAGCCCTCCAAGACCAAGAACAATCCTCCGAAAGCAAGCATAAGAAGTATGCAAGTAAAACAATAAGGAGATCTTCATGTTGTCTCCAAAATGAATTAAAATACATAATTAAAAGTCATGTCGGCTTGGATAAAAGACATGATGGTTCATGAATTCTAGTCGGCTCAAATATGTGGCACAAACCACTATAAATACCCGTCTAGGGTCAGCGCAAAACGGACAAGAAAGAATTCGCATTTCTCCTCTGAAATTTCAGATGCCTAAGGAACAAAAAGGACAGATCTCACATTTCTATCTAAGATCTCGTATGTATAGGAGCAGATCTGCATTGCACTAGGGCAAGTGTTCAAGGTTCTATCTGCACCTCGGATGCGTATAAGGGCAAACAGACTAGGCCTCGGATGGCTAGAAGGAGCAGGAAGGAGACCATGCATCTCATGAAGCAGGCAGACTAGGACTTTAGATGGAGAGGCATGAAACTGTAAGACTGTCTCGGCATAAAGATGATCTCAATGTCTTCGCTAATCCTTGAGATCTTTGCCCTCGATGACAAGTAAAGTCCAGGTATCATAGTGAAGAATATTCAGACCTGTCACCTAATAGTCTCGACATATGTATAAGTGTTTCAGTACTCATACTGCAGTATATTATCTCGCATACTCACAACAAGACCTCAGTGCAAGATAAACTTGGTTACAGTCTCGGTGAAGGTGAAGACATTGCCCTAGTCTCATATTAAGATAATGTCAGTGTGAGAAGAAGCAGTATCATGACCTGTGCATGATGAGAAGGAACAATACCACAACCTTGGCATAATGAAAAGGAACATTGACAAGGATCATTTGTCTCAACATCATGATCATGAAAGGATCTTATTGTAGTACACGTTATCTTAATCTATGTTAATGTGCAACCATAATCCTATCTTAGATCATGATCTAGATGAAGGTGCAGAGATTATCTCGTAATAATCTCAAGGAGCAAACATGGTGTAGCAGTGGTATTCTCAACAATGACAGCAATGAAGATCTTTGTGATACAGTGGTGCAACAAAGATGATGATCTCAGTAGTGGCAGAGTAAGGAATTGATGACTTGGTCTTGGAGAGGCAAAATGTGTCAAGGGTCATGGTCTTGGTATTCGTCAATTGGAATCTCTATGAGAAGAATTTTGTGCAGGTTTTCCTCTCCAAGAGGGAGAGATTTGGGCCCTAGCAGAAAGCCAAATATTTTGTCTTCTTGTGTCTTTTGTTTTGATAGCAGTTTGATGAAGCAAACACACTCTAATAATAATATGAAGATCAAGCTAAGATAAAAATTGTAAAATAACTTCACAAATTGTTATCAAGCAAAGAAGAATCACACTAATAATGACATGCCCTAGATTCTTCAACATCTTCTGCACTACTGCTGACTTTTGCACTGCTACCAACCTTGCTTTACGATGATCAGTCTCTAGTCTCAGGCTACTGCATCTGTCTCTCCAAACAATCCACTGCATCATCTAACACTAAGTCCATCTTGCTACTGTTGAATCTCGAGCTCCCGTAGCAAGGATCTTGCCCACATGTAGTCCTCCCGACTATAGCACAATATCGCCCCATTTCCCTCCTGGAAATGCGTGGGCACTCCCACTACTGGAGCAGCCTTAGGATCATGTTTCTCATCCTTATCCTTTTGCTTCAAAGGACGTTGGGATGCAAGGTGGCCCATCTCACCACATTTGAAACATTTCACCTTCGAAATGTCCTTCCGCTTCTGCTTCTGCTGCCCCTTTGATGCTAGAACTGCGTTCTCCTCCTCCTCTTTGGTCTTCGTGCCTCTCCCAGTACTGCCATTGAGGTTGACCTTAACTGGATCCCTCCTAAATTCTCCCTGTTGAAGGGTTGCCCACATCTCCTCCCATGAAGGTAGTCTTTCCTTGCCTAATATACTTTGGACGAAGAATTGTCATTCATCTGAGACTCCATTCAGGTTCTTCCTTACCATCGTGGTAGACTAAGGAGTAGACCCCACTGTAACAAGCTGGTCTCTGGTGTCCTGAAGACGTTGAAGATAGGAGTTAACCCCTTCTCCCTTCTGCATCAATGTTCGCTGCAACTTTTGTTCTAAGTACATCTTTCGTTGTTCGGAAGAACCTTCCTACAGTGAAGACAAAGCTTCCCACATTTCTCGGGATGTATCTTTGCCCTGCAAGTGTGAGACCACATGATCTCAAACTCCATTGAGTATGAACATCTTTGCCTTTCCCTACTCGGCCTTGTACTTCTTCTTTTGATCATTGTCCGCGGGATCAACCACAACACTCTTGACGTAAGCTTCGAGATCGTATTCCTCCATAACAACTAAGATTCTGGTCTTCCATATGACATAGTTAGAAGCACCTTCCAACCTGTCCTGATCTATGATCCCATGTGATTCCATTACATAAAAAATCGAATTGACTCCTCTAGTCACTGTTCAACACTGATCTGTTGTCCAACAAGTGAAGAAATCAAACTTTTTGGCGAAAAAAGTCCTCTGAGGAGAAAATTTCCCTTCTATGTGTCTTTGCTCTTTTCCGACGGATTTCTGCCCCGACAGAAACTGCGTCCTTCAAGCACTGCATTGAGGCTCTGCGTCACTCCTTCTGCCTCTGCAAGCTCACGGACCGAAAATCGTACCTCCCTATCAACTCTCTCATAGAGAGATTTCCTCGAAATATCTGCTTTCCTGACAAGCACTCTACAATCCCTTCAAGGGGATTCGAATTGTTGCCAAATGCAGCTACTGGCCTCTCCGCTTATCGTTGGATCTACTCTTCCTGTTTCAAAATCAATGCTCTATACCTGTGAAAGTTCCTACACTCAAGGTACCCTTACTACAACAAAAACTGAATTTACTTCTCCCATTTGATTTTAATATACATTATCAAGTTATTTTCTTAATAATATTGAAGTAAATTACTTCTGCAGCCTACATCAATTTAATTTGATTACATGAAACAAGAAACTGAGCAAGGAACAAGATACAGAAGACACAATTACTTTTGGACAAAATAGTCCCCCGAAAAAAACCCAATGCGGGAAAACCGGTGCAACAACTCTGAGGGTTTTCTATTATTAAGCAATGGTTCTAAATACAATGTTGGATGTTGGAATTTCTAAGTCTAACTGTTAGAAATGCTTCATGTACTTTCTGATTTATTTCTTCCTACTTGTTCTGTTAATTAACAAGTTATTTACCATGTAAATACTGAAAATAAATACAAGTACATGCTCAACACATACAGATCATCAACTGAAGGAAAAACAAGAACACAAGTGACATCATTATTTTTGGACTAATGTCCCCGGAAAAACCCAATGGGGGATAACCAATGCAACTATCTAAGGGTTTTATTATTAAGCAGTTTCAGAATACAATCTGGGTGCCAGAAATGGCTCACCCAACAGAGAATGCTCTCGGCAGTAGTACCTCTCAGTCAGAGACAGATATTCTAGCTAAAAACCCTGGATGAACAATCCCACATCTCTCAACTCCAATCTGCCCCACGAAATCTCCCAACGTCTGCCTCTAGGGACCGCATCAGCCTCTTTGGCCCAGCGTCAGCCCAACTAGCCCTACGTTAGCCTTTGGAGGCTTTGCGTCATCCTTTGGCTGCCTCTGCGTCACCCACGATGGCTATCTATAGTACTGCGCAGCTCCTGGCTACCTCTATGTGGCATCTAGTTGCTTCTGCATGGCCTCTCGTTGGCTCTGCGTCAACCCTCTCCCGGCTTCTGTGTTGATGCTCCTCGTAACCTATTTGCCTCTTTGCTTCTGTATTCACTACCCCTCCACTGCAAATTTGATCACTCCTTCGATTTCCTCAGCAAGCCCTACCCCAGAAAATCGAATTCTTGATCAACTCGGTGTGTTCTCCAAGTGACCCTCAAGCCTCCTCTTATACTTTTCTCGTTGACAATTCAACGGCTGAGATTAAGTCCCTAATCAACGGCTAAGATTAGATCTGGCTTGATCCATGACTTTTGGACCATTCTAACTCAGTTTTATATTAATTCACATTAATATTTTATTTTCCCTAAGTTTAGACTTAGTGACTCCATTAAAAATATTAATTATTTTAATATCTCCCAAACTAGTTAGATTTTGCCCAAACCATTTCTGGGTATTGAAAATTTCATGTGCTTTAGCCTCTCCACCAATTTTCGTGGCTAGAGCACATTTGATGCTACCCCAAATCAACACTCCCTCTTAGCGAAGATTGTGCTCTAGTGATACTCCTCACTGAGCAGCACCCTGATAAGTGGACGAGGAGCAACAGTCGGCTTCTGCGTTGATGCTCCTCAAATCAACACTCCCTCTTAGCGAAGATTGTGCTCTAGTGATACTCCTCACTGAGCAGCACCCTGATAAGTGGACGAGGAGCAAAGTCCAGTCTATTACCCTGAGCAGCAGTCGGCTTCTGCGTTGATGCTCCAGGTACCCTCTTTGCCTCTCTGCTTCTGTATTCATTGCCCCTCAGCTCCAACTCTGATCACTCTTTCAATTTCCTCAGCAAGCGCTTCCCTAGAAAATCGAATTATTGATCAACTCAGTGTGTTCTCCAAGTGACCCTCAAGCCTCCTCTTATACTTTTCTCGTTGACAATTCAACGGCCGAGAATAAGTCCCTAATCAACGGCTAAGATTAGGTCTGGCTTGATCCATGACTTTTGGACCATTCTAACTCAGTTTTATATTAATTCACTTTAATATTTTATTTTCCCTAAGTTTAGACTTGGGGACTCCATTAAAAATATTAATTATTTTAATATCTCCCAAACTGGTTAGATTCTGCCCAAACCATTTCTGGGTATTGAAGATCTCATGTGCTTTAACCTATCCACCGATTTTCGTGGCTAGAGCACATCCGATGCTACCCCAAATCAACATTGGATGCCCTCTTGGCAATCCAGTCACAAAGAAAAAATATAATGGCAGAAAACTGAGTGATTTCCTCACTTCATCCGGCAGTTTCTGATTGATTCGGCAGCAGAACTAGCTAACCCCGATTATCTCTGCCTTGGCCCTGCGTAGGCCCTGCGTCAGCTCTGCATTGTCTCTTTTGCCTCTTGGAGCTTCTGTGTCAACCTCTCCCAGCTGCTCTGGCAGCTCTCTCGCAATTTCCGGCTTTCTACATCAGGGCAACTTCTGCTCTGCACTTGCCCTTCTGGCTCTGCATGGGCCCAGTCTGGCCTAGCGTCAGTCCCTCTAGATGTTGCGCTTCCTCCACTAGTGGTTGTCCGGCTCTCTGCCCAGTATTCCCGAACTATCCCTACCCCTCTACGGCAGAATGATCACTCAGTTCGAATTTCTAGCGTCCTAGCCCCATAAATCAAACTCCAGATCAATTTGTTCTCTCCGTGTGTGTTTCTAAATGAACCCAAAGACTCATTCTTATACTTTTCTGGTTGAGACTTCAATGCCCAAGATTAAGTCTCTAATCAACGACTAAAATTAAAACTTGACTTGATCTGCTTTCTAGAACATTCTCACCCATATTTTGATTAATACCCATTAATACTTTAATTTTCCTAAATTTAGACCTAGGAACCCCATTAAAAATATTAATTATTTTAATAAAATACAATCCGAGTGGAATTTCACCAAACAGTTTCTCGGTTCTTTAGAACTCATGTGCCTTAGCCTCTCCACCAATTTTCATGGCTAGAGCACATCTGATGCTACCAGAAACTAACATTAGGATTGGTCATTAAAAGTCAAAGAGTCTATGTCATATATGAAGAACCCTTCTTGGGGATATAAAAATGTATATGAGTCAACTAAGTGTCTAGAAAGCCCTCCAATAACAAGCACAATCCTCTTCTCTTAATGTCGATTTCTATATCGGTGACAAACTCATGTAAGCTCACATTAAGGAGACCCACCAATTCGAATGCTCATGTCGGCTTGAGTATATGGGTGAACCACTATATATAAGAAGCTAGGCTCTTCGCATAAAGACAGTCAAGATCTTCGCATATCTCTGAATTTTCAGGAGCAGGAAAAGAGACTCGGGTTACCTCTGTTTCGGTGAAGGCTACAAGGCTACATGCTATAGTTCTGTAAGGGAATTCAAATCCCTCTTATCTAGAGATCATAGTAACAACGAAGAAGAAGTTTTGGTCTTTCTAACTACAGTCAGAAATTCGGTAGCCTCTCACTGTGATTTCGAAGCACAAAGACTGTGAATAATTCAGATTCCTCTATTCGGGTGGCCTAATGCAGAAGACAAGTTCATATAGAAGAATGCAGTGACATTGTTTTGGTGTTAAGGAGACTCCATTGTTCGGTAAGACAAGAAGAATATGTTTCGGTTCGATTTTTGTTTAGATAAAGAAGTCTCGGTGCTGCCACAGGGAGAAGGATCCAGTGCCAACCTTGTTGAAGTCACAGTCTCAATGATGCTACAGTTTGAACATGATTACCATTCATGAAGTCTCGATGCTCCTACAAAGTAACAAGATCTCGGTGATAAAGATCTCAGTACATTGATGAAGTCTTTAATGGTATTACAGTGATGGATTTCGGAGCTCTCTCATTGCTATCACAGTGAAGGTCCCAAGTGATGTAGTCTAAGCAATGGAAGAGGAATCTAGAAGATAGAAGCAGAAGAGGACTTGTGTCTTGATCGTGGAGTGGCTAATAGGTCAAGGGTCTTAGTCTTGGTATTCATCAATTGGAATCTCTATAAACAGAATTTGTGCAGGTTTCCCTCTCAAATAGTGAGAGGTTTTGGCCCTGGCTCATAGCCTACGTTATGTGTCTCTTGTGTATTTATATGCATGCATTGGTTACTATTTGATGAAGAATATCACTAAAATCTAACATGAAGAAGATCCTAATCTAAAGAAGTAAAATGCATTCACAAACAATTACTAATCGAAGAGAAATCACCTAATGTTAATGCCTTAGATTTCTAAACACCCGGTCTAGGATAGGAGGAATGAGTATAGCAACCAATGATGTAGATGGAATGATCGTGGCAATCAATGATGTTCTTACCCTAAACAAGGTGGGGAAGGATCAAAGAAAGAATTTTCACTTTACGGTGTTGATTTGATCTTATGAGGCACTAGCGTTGGGGATGCTAAGGCAAAGTTTGATCCTGGAGCTAGGGCTTGGATTTTCTCCCAAATCCACTATCAGAATGGCTTCAAAATTGGAGGAGACCTTGAGGAAACACCAGCACAAGAGACCCTAAGTGATCGAACTTTTTGGATGGGTAGTTTATCAGGAAAACAATGCCCTTGGTGACCCAACTTGGCTAGACCTGGGAAAGGTGAAAAAGATGTGATATTAGGTGAGCACCTCTTTGTAGATCAGTGCCTTAGTCCTAGGAGAATGGAGTCTATGATAAACATGAGTGAGGACCTTTGGTTCTTGGTCAAGTAGGCCTCAAGACTACTTCGCTAGCCTTCCAGGTCAAGGAGAAGCCATCTTGCATCTTTTACACTTTGATGCACAAAGGAGATGGATTATCAAGGCCAAATTCTTTGATAGAATTATCCCTAGGAAATTTTGTTCCATCTTGCAGTGTTTATATTTTGATGCACAAAGGAAATGGATTATCAAGGTCAAATTCTTTGATAGAATTACCCCTAGGAAATTTCGTTCGCATTACATGGCCCATACATTGAGAGATGATATAATAGAGAAAAAATTCCACAATTTTAAGCAGTACATGCATGCGTCAATTAGCCCTAAAAATAACGCAAATCCAAGTTCAATATATATGACAAAGTAAAACAACAATAACATTAAAAGCATGTACTTACATGTAACGGAGTATATCCAACCATCCACAATTGACAAAAGAGAAGCTCTAAGATAAGATAGACCAATATCCACATCAAAATTCATCCATAAAGCTCCAATTCATTCTCTAGAAAAAGTGAGAAATTCTCAAGAGATAAAAGAGATCCAATCCAAATTGATGATGAGAAAACGAACTCATCTCACTTGTATTTATACACAAATTAGGAATTCGTATTAGCCTCCTTGGCCTACATAAGCCCCAAAAATAAAATAATGTTCTAAGAATTCAACTTTTGGTAACAAGCACACCAAACTAGCTCATAAATGAAAGAGTAAGCTTCTCAAGATGTCAAATAATAATCTATGCATGTCGTAGGGCCCTTTAAGAGGCCTAATGAGGTCCATGGGTGCCACAATGAAGAATAGGACCCTCAAAAGCAGTGGACAAGGGGTTGGCCCCTTGTAATAACCTATGGTGCTCCAAATGATATGTGGGGGCACACAAGTGTCCTCATGGGTCTCCAAACAAATCGAAGATGTTTGTAGATTGCCAACAAGGGCTAGGATGATGGTGTAGGTGATGCCACATAATCGTGCAAGTCCTGGATCATTTACCAAGTGTATGGTGCAAATATGGGGCCAGCTGGGCATGATGGATCATGTGCATCTTCCTTGTCCAATAAATGAACCATGAGTAATCTATGAATGGCTATGGGGATCCATGGAGTGTCATCTGTTGTTGTGGAGGTCCATGGCTCTCAACGCACACCCTACATGTGCCAATGTAGCCCTTTAGAGGATTAGGACCCCGTATAGGGAGACCAAACCCAAAATAGAGACCATCTGCAATCCTGCATAAGATCCAATGTGTCCCCTAGCCTTCCATACAACAAGTCATTAGAGAAATTGAGTAAATGAGCTTGTCAATCATGGACCTTGGGTGGGGACTTCATAATGACGTGCCCTTCCATAATGGGCTTCGGGATAATATAATCAAGGTACATCTTTCAAAAGGTGGTGGTATGTAACAGATAGGTGAATGAAGTGGGGAATGAGAAGGGGTGTCCTTAGGTCACATGCTGGGGTACAAGGGTAGCTAACAAGAGGGAAGTCCACACTTGGATTTATAATGTATAGGAGGGAGCAATCGTGGTACATGAGGTGCCACAACCTTAATTTTTCCACCCTTCTTTATATGTGTTTTGTCTTTTTATGATTTTATTTGATTAACTGGTCGGGGCTCAAGAGGTAAGAGCATGGTGTATAAGATATAGCAGTGAATACCCCCTTTAAAGGTACGGAGGTTGATTGCCCACCAGGGTTGGGACAATCATGGGTTCCTATATGATGAAGGAGGTTCATAGAACCTGTAGGAACTAGGGTGATGGTTATGATGATGAGGTAGAGCTCATGTATTGGCTTTTGCCCACATGCTAAATGTGTTTGTCCTGGCCATCTTTCGCATTTTGTGGTACATTTTCTTGTTGAATGTCGCAAATATGCTTTTATCTTTATTTTTAGCTGCATCAACATTCGAGCTTCATTGCAAGCCATGACCCAAGGTGTGGGCAAGGCAAAGGGGTAAGCTAGCCCTATGTGGACCTAGCGGAGGAATGAGAACCCAGGTGGGAGAAATGATGAATGGGGTAATAATGAGTGGAAAGAGGATAATATAAGTGGATAAGGGAGTGAGACCACACAACGAAAATTGGGGTTTCCCATGAAATACCATCCCTAGAGCCAAATGGTCAGTAAAAGAGATTCGACGGGACTAGAATTCAAGGTTAATACCCAAAAAGGGTCTAAGGGACAAGAGCACAAACTTAGCCCATTCTTTCAGCAGAATCCCCCCGCTAATCCATGCCCAGAAGTTTCCATGATAGGCAAACTATAATACTCAATTTCCAAATGACAAGGCATACCTTTAGGTTCCGGAGACCCACCTTCAAACACATGATCATGGCAAATGGGCAAGGGACCACATAGCTGGCTCGGGTGGTGGAGAAATGGCACAATAAGCTAGTTGGTGACTACAAGGGGTTGTTGGTTGCCAGCTGAGGACCATCTTGGAGAGAAAAAAAGAATCTCCTAGCGATATCACCACAAAATAGTGGGTAACATCTAGCTCCAACTGGGACATGATCTCTCGAAGAAGTGGGTGAAGCTACTTGATGAGAGGTCACGAGAACTCCAACAATCTATTAGTTAACGTAGACATGTCACCTGCACATAAAATAGATGGAAAAACACGGGGCGGCATGCTTTCGCAGTGCCTTATGATCGCACATGCTATATGTTCGGCAATAAAACCAATAGAAAATAAAATATGCAAATATGCATCTATCTACCATGACAAATATCATATGACATTAGTTCTAGTGCGAAAATGAGCATGCAATGCATCCTACCCTAACATGCATTTGACGAACATATTATTAAGTGTAATCATAAAGCCAGTGCAACCAACATATCATCAAGTCAATATAAACATGCCTACCTATATGATTACTCATGCAACAAATCCCAAAGCGAATGAGAACCCAAACACATGGAGGATGTTGTGGGCGAGAGGTGGGAAAATATGATGCCCACACATTGATGGTTATCTGAGAAGTGGTAAGAGAAGGACGTAATCTAGGCCATCAGATCTTTTCCTGCAACCAAAATATTGAGATATCAACAACCAAGCTCATAGACTATTGATGGATGGCAACCTCTGGCATATCACTTCCACCATTGTTCTTATTATTTACGTCATGGCTTATGGCCTTCATTGGGTTATGATTAGTAGGAGAGGAGGCTGACGAGATGGTGAAACACAAGTAGGTTGCACATGATGATTACACTGGAGAGGAGAGACTATGGAGTGATCATAACCCTGACGGTGCGTCTAAGGAGGAAAAGTATAACCAATGAAGGGCTTCTCCCTGACACTATACTTGGGAGGGGGGAAGCGCTCACAGTTACTTGAGATCACATTACCAGGGGTGAGGGAATCACCTGATGAAGACTCAAGAGGATGACCAATAGGAAAAAGGGGGAAATAAATATTATATTCAACAGATTGCGCTTTCCCAAAATCATAATCTAAAGGCTCCAAGGATTTGAACATAGAATCATACTTAGGAGAAGTGGGAGCCTTATAAATTTCGTTAGTATCAAATATTGGGTCTCTCCTAAAAGGAAAATTGATCACCTCCAACTGCCCCTCTTATGCAAAGGAAAATGAAGATTCTCCTTCCCAAGGGTATCAATGGGTATGTCATCATAAATAGTGCTTGAGAGGAAGGGAAGACCAATCTCATCCTCATCCTCCTTGTCAGTGTCGTAAATGGGAGCACAATCAAATTGAGGACCATCAATTTCCCATTTCTCCTTTTCAATGAGGAAATAATCTTCAATGTCATCTTTCAATGGGCGAATGGGATCATCTCTCTTAAGGTTTTCAAAAGAGTATTCATAGCGAGTAACATCCTTGAGAAGGGTAGGGTTGGTCTCAATTTCACTTTCCATAAATTCATCCTTCCTAGCACATGTGTCCTTAAAATCATCATTTTCATCATGTGGACCCAAGGAGGACTCATCTTCTTGCTCATTACCTAGATTCTTAATGTCTTGATGATGCTCGATGAGGGCTTCCTCTTAGATGCTTAATGCAAGGTGTACTTGAAAATTTCTAAGAAAGCCATCAACGAACTCTTCACCGATGGGAGGATACCCGGTATATTGTGGAGTCACTGATGAAGGATAAGTTAATGAAATGATGGGAGATGACCCTAATAATCTCTTTCCTGGAAGAGTTAGAAAGATAAGGCTTGCTTGCTTTCTAAGCAAAGTACAATGTCTGCTAAGAAAAAGAAGGGAGGATTTAAGGGTGAGGTTTATGGGATATGACTTATGAAGGAACTTCCCTATCCCTAAAATGCTTATTGTAATTGGTATCACGGATGGTTCTTGAAGAATTGTCTTTTCAAAGAAACAAGACCATACGGGACCAAGAAGACCCAGTCTAGGATAGGAGGAATGAGTATGGTAACCAATGATGTTCTTACCCTAGACAAGGTGGGGAAAGGATCAAAGAAAGAATTTTCACTTGAAGGTGTTGATTTGATCCTATGAGGCACTAACCTTGGGGATGCTAAGGCAAAGTTTGATCCCGGAGCTAGGGCTTGGCTTTCCTCCCAACTCCATCGTCGGAATGGCTTCAAAATTGGAGGAGACCTTGAGGAAACATCAGCGCAGGAGACCCTAAGAGATCGAACTTTTTGGATGGGTAGTTTGTAGGAAAAACGATGCCCTAGGTGGCCCAACTTGGCTAGACTTGGGGAAATGTGAATAAGATGTGATTTTAGGGTAGCACCTCTTTGTAGATCAGTGCCTTAGTCTTGAAAGAATGGAGTCTATGATGAATATGAGTGAGGGCCTTTGGTTCTTGGTCAAGGAGGCCTCAAGACTACATCGCTAGCCTTCTAGGTCAAGGAGAAGCAATCTTACAGCTTTTATACTTCGATGCACAAAGGAGATGGTTTTATCAAGGTCAAATTCTTTGATAGAATTACCCCTAGGAAATTCCATTCACATTACATGGCCCATACATTAAGAGATGCTATAATAGAGACAAAATTCCACAATTTTAAGCAATGAATGCATGTAGCAATTAGCCCCAGAAATAGTGAAAATCTCAGTCCAATGTATATGACAAAGCAAAACAAGAATAACATTAAAATCGTGTACTTACATGTAACAGAGTATATCCAACCATCCACAAATGACAAAAAGAGAAGCTCCAAGAAAACATAGACCAATATCTACACATCATAATTCATTCATAAAGCTCCAATTCATCCTCTAGAAAAAGTTCAAAATTCTCAAGAGAGAAGAAATCCAATCCAAAGTGATGATGAGAAAATGAACTCATCTTACTTGTATCTATACACAAATTAGGAGTTCGAATTAGCCTCCTTAACCTACATAAGCCCTAAAAACAAAATAATGTTCTAATAATTCAACTTTAGGTGAGAATCCCACCAAACTAACTCATAAATGAAAGAGTAAGCTTCTCAAGAGATCAAATAATAATCTATGCATGTCGTAGGGCCCTCTAAGAGGCCTAATGAGGTCCATGGGTGCCACAATGAAGAATAGGACCCTCAAAAGCAGTGGACAAGGGATTGGGCCCTTGTAATAACTTGTGGTAATCCAAATGACATGTGGGGCACACAAGTTTCCTCACGGGTCTCCAAACAAATCGAAAATGTTTGTAGATCGCCGACAAGGGCTAGGATGATGGTGTAGGTGATGCCACATCAATGTGCAAGTCCTAGATCATCTACCAAGTGTATGGTGCAAATCTAGGGCCAACTAGGCATGATGGATCAAGTGCATCTTCCTCGTTCAATAAGTGAACCACGAGCAATCTCTGAATGGCTATGGGGATCCATGGAGTGTCATTTGCTACTGTGGAAGCCCATGGATCTCAATGCACACCCTACATGTGCCAACGTAACCCTCTGGACGATTAGGACCCCATATAGGGAGACCAAACCCAAAATGGAGACCATCTGCAATCTTGCATAAGATCCAATGCGTCCCCTGGCCTTCCAGTTCAACAAGTCATTAGAGAAATCGAGTAAATGAGCATACCAATCATGCACCACAAGTGGGGACTTCATAATGGCCTGCCCTTCCATAATGGGCTTCGGGATGTGCCAGTGTCTCCTAAACTCCAAATGGGGTTAACCAATGATCTTAGTAGGTGGTTTCTACTTCTAAAGGGGATAATATAGTCAAGGTACATCCTTCAAAAGATGGTGGCATGTGACAGATAGGTGAATGAGAAGGGGTATCCCTGGGTCACATGTTGGGGTACAAGGGTAGTTATAATATGGAAGCCCATACTTGGGTTTATAATGTATAGAAGGGAGCAATCGTGGTACATGAGGTGCCCTAGCCTTGATTTTTCCACCCTTCTTTATATGCCTTTTGCCTTTTTATGATTTTATTTTATTAATTGCTCAAGGCTCAAGGGGTAAGAGCATGATGTATAAGATATAGCAGTGAATACCCCCTTTAAAGGTAGGGCAGTTCATTGCCCACTAGGGGTTGGGACAATCATGGGTTCCTATATGATGAAGGAGGTTCATAGAACCTGTAGGAACCAGGGTGATGGCCATGATGATGGAGTAGAGCTCATGTATTGGCTTTTTCCCATGTGCTAAATGTGTTTGTCCCGACCATCTTTTGCATTTTGTGGTACATTTTCCTGTTGAATGTGACCAAATATGCTTTTATCTTTCTTTTTAGCTACATCAACCTTTGGGCTTCATTCCAAGCCATGACCCAAGGTTTGGGCAAGGGGATGAAGCAAGCTAGCCCTATGTGAAACCTAATGGAAGAATGTGGACCTAGGTGGGAGAAATGATGAATGGAGTAATAATGAGTGGAAAGAAGGAAATATAAGCAAATAAAGGAGCAGGAATACACAACCAAAATCGGGGTTTCCCATGAAATACCATCCCTGGAGCCAAATGGTCAGTAAAAGAGATCCCATGAGACTAGAATCCAAGGTTAATACCCAAAAAGGGTCTAGGGGACAAGAGCACAGACCTAGCCCATTTTTTCCGTCGAATTGTTGGAATTTTTAAGTTTAACCCGTTAAAAATTCTTCCTGTGCTATCTGATTTATTTCTTCCTACTTGTTCAATTACTTAACAAGTTATTTACCATGTAAACACTGAAAATAAATACAAGCACAGTATCAACACATACAAATCAACAACTGAGAGTAAAAAAGCACACAAGTGACACCATTGTTTTTGGACTAATGTCCCCAGAAAAGCCCAATGCGGGAAAATCGGTGCAACTATTCAGAGGGTTTTATTATTATGTAGTTTTAGAATACAACCTGCGTGCCAGAAATGGCTCACCCAACAAAGAATGCCCTCGACAGTAGTACCTCTCAATCGGAGATAGGTATTCTGGCTAAATCACTGGATGAACGATCCCACAACAACAATGCAACTTCTACTTCTCTACATCACTCTGATAGGGATTGTGTCACCCTATCTGACTCTTCAACTCACAGTCTGTCCCACTAAAAATCTCCCAGCTCTGCGTCAGCCTCTCTGGCCCAACGTCAACCTCTCTGGGCTTTGCGTCAACCTCTGGAGCCTATGAGTCTCACATATTAGCCCTCTCTAGCTCTGCGGAATCCTGGCTGCCTTGCGTGGCCTCTAGCTGGCTCTGCATCAACCTCTCTCGGCTTCTGTGCTGATCCTCTGGGTACTAACTCTGCCTCTTTGCTACGTATTCACTGCCCCTCAGCTGCAACTTTGATCACTCACTCAATTTCCTCAGCAAACCCTGCCCCAGAAAATTGAGTTCTTGATCTCTCTTGGTGTGTTCTCCAACTGACCCTCAAGCCTCCTCTTATACTTTTCTCGTTGATGGATCAACAGCCGAGATTAAATCTCTAATCAACAGCTAAGATTAGATTTGGCTCGATCCATGACTTTTGGACCATTCTAACCCAGTTTTATATTAATACCGATTAATATTTTATTTTTCCTAAGTTTAGACTTAGGAACTCCATTAAAAATATTAATTATTTTAATATCTCCCAAACCATTTAGAATCTGCCTAAACCATTTCTAGGTCTTGGAGATCTCATGTGCTTTATCCTCTCCACCAATTTTCATGGCTAGAGCACATCCGATGCTACTCCAAATCAACACAAATCCCCCCACTAATCCATGCCCAGAAATGTCAATGATAGGCAAACTACAATACTCAATTTCCAAATGATAAGGCATACCTTTATGTTCGGGAGGCCCATCTTCAAACATACGATCATTGTAGATGGGCGAGGGACCACATGGTTGGCTCAGGGGGCAAAGAAATGGCACAATGAGCTCGTTGGTGACTGCAAGGGGTTTTTGGCTACCGACTGAGGACCATCTTGGAGAAAAAAATCTCCTAGGGATATCACCCACAAAATGGTGGGTAACGAGGCCATCATTGGAGTTTGTAATGATTATGTTGGTGTTTCTGTTTGTAGACTGAATGTACATTAACACCACTCCCAACACCTTTGAGCATGGGATATGTTGTTTACATATGTTGCTTAGAGGGTTTATTTCTGCGATATAGGGAAGCTAACAAAAAGTAACATAGGCTTGTTGCATTAAGAGATGCTTTACAGTCCATTATAAGGGAGATGTTGTAATGGTGTGTTAGCATTAAATAAAAATAATAATTATGCCGATAGGGATACCTATTTTGGAATAGAACTTCCAAAATTTTAATTTAATTACCAATAATTATTTAGTGGATGGTAGGGAATTAACTTCCATGGAATATATTAAAATATTCTTAGTAGTATATACAAATCAAAGCCTGAGATTTATTACCGAAGCAGTTATACATTGTTTCCCTTATAATTAAATTCATTAATTAAGAAAGACATCATATGAACAAATGTCATATGAAATGAGTTATGGATTTTTGAGCATGTGGTACTGATAAGCCATGGTATTGTAACAAAGCCTATTTACAAATTAAGAATCTCCATGATAAAGTGGGGGTGAATATCCATAGTCAAGAATCTTGTTACATATTTTCTAAAATGTATATATGTTTAATTTAATATTAATTGATGTGAACTGGTGGACTCTTGGAGAGATGGCAAGGGTTTGTGAATGCAGAGAGGCTTTGGTTGATGCCACTGTAGTCTCCGACGAACATGGCAATTCTGGTTGCGAACAGATCTATAGAACTCGAGGAGCGGCCCAAACAAACCCCACTCATTAAGTTCCACGATCTAATCTTGTATGGCATTAAAACTTAGGATCCAGATGTCGACGATTACTATGACTCCCAGCTCAAGGTTCATAGAGAGCTCCATGAATGGCTGGTTAAGATTTCCATTCCAGTGGAAGAAACATCGTTGGGCAGTTTTTAAGAGTTTGTTCATGAATGGGTTTCCCACAAGAGGAGGATCAGTTTTGATGAATGGGCAAAGGCTATTTCCTCTGGGCTCGTTGATGTATATCAAATTCAAAAGGCATTGGTACATCTAAACTCTTCTTTGCCGAATTCATGTGGAGCCAATTTTGCAACATTAGATCTACACCCTCCCATCCTAGATCTGCTTGCAGAGGAGGAGATGATTGTACAGGAGAAAAAATTTCAAGTCCCTTGTCCTCAGATCTCCTACATTGCACCAGATCTGGCGGCAAACCACTTAGAAAGTGTTGAAGAAAAAGGGTTACTAGGTTAAGTATTTGTCAATGTAATTTTGATCTTTGTACTTGTCAAGAAAAAGAATTATTATTTTTTATAATTAATATGAATGAGTTTCTTGCTCATTCCATAGGTCTACGAAAGTCAAAGAGTCAATATTATATTGAAAAGCTCTTCTTGAGCATTTATGTAATGTACATGGGTCAACCTAGTGTTAATCAGCCCTCCAAGACAAGCTCCATCTTCCAAAGAAGAAGTATGCTTGCAAAAATGATGCGAAAGTCAGCCTATAGATGACAAGTCGGCTCATAGAATAAGTCACAACGATTCCCCATGACATGTCGGCTTAAATAGGTGGGTCAAACCACTATAAATTGGCGTGTGAACTCATAGAGTCAAAGCAAGAAGAATTCAGATACAATTCTGAAGCTTCGATGGCACATTAGATAAATAAATCTCGCATGAAGACAAGGTTACAATGCTTCGATAGAGGAAGGATTCTACGATCTTCGATGGGTATAACAGTATCACGCAAACATGATCTCGACACTCTGTATCAGTGAAGGAGGAGCACACTCTGTCTCAGCAAATTTATCTCCACGCAAACATTGTCTCGGCATCCCTACCTCAATGCTCTCTCTCGGTAGACGCTCTGTCTCCTCCACGGTGATAATAATCTCAGGATCGAAGTCTTTGCACACCTGTGATAAAGGATCACGTGACATCTCAATCATCGTCTCTTGATAGTTGTGAAACAAACACATGCAAATTCGGAACGCAGTCACAATTGAACGCAATCTCTGCGTCAGTACACAGTCACGACATAATAATGATGGTCTCGAAGATGGATAGACACAACATAATTATAAAGACTAAGATCTCAGTCATATGTTCACAATCTCGACATATTAAATGAAGTCATGATCTCGGTGCAAACATACTCTGTCTCGCCATATGGAACTAAGTCATGATATTGGTGCAAGCATACTCTGTCTCGACATATTGAAGATGAAGTAAACGAAGTCATAATCTTGGTGCAAGTATTGATCACGAAAGGATCTCGATATAGTTGTCATAGATATATTTATATATATTTCAATATCGAGATTTCTTAGTATTAATGATGATTTCAAAACAAGAAAAGATCTCAGTAAAAATGTGAACAAAAGAATAGCAATAATGACTGCGTTATGAATATCTCAGTAAAGGTGCAGCAATGTGTTGTAGCAGTAACAAAGATCTCAATGGTGCAATGAAAATGAAGATCTTAGCAGCAGCTAAGAATAAGATGGATGTCTTGGTCTTGGAGAGGCTCAATTAGGTCTAGGGTCATGGTTATGTTCATCAATTGGAATCTCTATAAGAAGAATAATGTGTGGGTTTTCCTCTCCAAGAGGGAGAGGTTTTGGCCCTGGCAAAATGCCAACCTCTTGTGTCCTTGTCTTTTTGTTTTGGTAACTATTTGATGAAATAAGAAACACACTCTAATAACGTCAAAGAGAAGATTGTGCTTATAAGAAAATTAAAAATGCCCCACAAATAGTTATCAAGTCATAGAAGAATCTCATTAACTACATGTGCCCTAGATTCTTCAACAAAAAGTAGTCCTCAAAACCCAGATCCGCCCAAAAAGTCCCTGGATCTGGCAGAGATTTAGGGTTGAGACAACAAAGGAAGGTAAATTTTCAAATTTTTACTAGAAACTATATGGAAAGTCTGTTGTTATTTGGATTCGGGAAGGGGGTCTTGTGGAAAATCTTAAGTATGTTATCCAGTCCCATATGGGTATTCCAATAGCCTTTCATGTACTCGAATATAAGGACAAGGTGCTTCAAGATCAGTCAACATTGGAGGATTATGGAGTGGGAAAGGACTTCACTATTTCTTTGAGGTTGAGGATGAGGGGAGGGTCAGCCAATCTAAACTCCAAGAAATTTGTGGATCCACATCTTTCAAAGAAGCACTTAAAGGGAAGACTGGAGCTCCAATTAAACCATATCAAAATCTCAATATTCCTTGCCCCTACATTGTGGAATAGCTAATCAGATCCCAGAAATGGCGGTAGATCTATCAGAGGTAAATGTTATTAGTGGAAATTTCCAATCTCGAACACTAATTTGCAAATTTAATGGCTTTTGGCCAAAACCAATGGATTTTTTTCAGTGGGTTTTTCATACTTGGACGGTAAATTGTGATATTAATCTATGTTCTAGGTGTTTTTCATTGTTAAATTTGAAACAAAGAAGGACAAAGATTTTTCTTTGAAAGAGAGGCCATGGTTCTGGGGATCTGCAGGTATCTTTATATTCCCATGGTTCCTGTATTTTGATGCAAATACAATGGTGGTATCCAAATGCCAGTGTGATTTAGATTGCATAATCTTCCTCTTCATATTTTGCATCAAAAAGTTCTAGAAGGAATTGGAAACAAGCTGAGAAAGTATATAAAGGCAAATACACAGAGAACTAAAGAAGCAATCTTCACTTCCACCAGAAATCTGTGTGGAGGTAGACCTTAGTAAAGGTCTACCTGATCGCATTCATCTATTACATTACAAAAAAAGTTGGATCCATTTTTTAGATTTTGAAAATGCGGCATTTAGATGTTGAATATGTCTACAAACAGGTCATCTTCAAATTCATGTCCCGAAGCAAAGAAAGATTCAAGAAGGAAAATGAAACAAGCAAAAAAGCCCAAGGGTTGGCAATTTCCAGAGCAGGATCTCTCAAAAGAAGAGGATGAAGGAGAAGTGGGTAATCCCATTCCTAAGGTCAATCAGAATTCATAAGAAATAATACCAGATGAAGGAGGCAAACAAGAAGGATGAATGGTCACAAGCTCGACAAGTCTGGAAGCAGCAAGATTTACAATCCCAATTATGCAGAAGGAGATGGGAGAGTACAAACAAACTCATGTATTTGAGAGCTCGAACTCAGATAAGAAAAATCCAATGATAGTAGAAGAAAATCAACAAGCAATTGTAAATGCCAGTCCTAATCTAGGAGGTTCATGGAAAGTGGAAAAGAAGAAAGGCCAGAAGGGGTAACTAAGTATTTTTACATAGTCCCAATGGTGTTTTTACTGTTCTATGACATTGCTTTATGTCATTGTATTTTCTGGTGCCCCAACTTTGACTGGTATGATTGAATGCACTTGAGCATATACAACATGTAATTTTATTTTTTAATAAAATTACGATTTTTCCTTTGGGAAAAAAATTAATTCTTTTTATCATTAATAATAATAATAATAATATTAATATTAATATTATTATTATTATTATTAAATAAAGTTATAATTTAGTTAATTCTTATGGTTTTTTTAATTTTAGCAACTTGAGATGTATGATGAAGTAAGTATTTTGATGCTTAATTTCTTTTGATAAGCAAGCAGAGTATTTTATATTAGCAAACATAGTTTACATTTGTTACAGGCATGAGATCACTAGTAGACCTACGGCCATAATAATGTTGGGAGTAGTAGATTTGGGACCATCTATCACCAAGGGGAAACCAGATGATCCCTTAATGAAAGCATATGTATGATAGTCCATACAAAGTGCTGGGGAAGATTGCAAAAAAAATCTATTAACAAAGTTACAAAAATGCCTTTGATTGTTGTGCATAGAAATGTAAAGAGATGGAGCAAGAAAAACACTAATTGTCTAGACAAACCACGTACTTGCCTTTGGAGCTTGAGGAGAACTCTTGTGCGTTGTAGACGGTTGTCTAAGCAGCGGCATCTTTCGGCTTCTCCTCCATAATGAGGCAACCATACGAGCTTGATTCCTGCTGAGCCAATTCCTTCTTTGTGCTCTAACCCACTTGACTTTGGAAATGCATATCATCAACCATGAGAGAAGGGAAGTGAGATGGAGGAGAGAAGGAATGGATGTCAGAGCCATCCTACGAGCCGGAGGAAGAAGGTGAAAGAGGCACAGGTGGAAAGGAAATGCCAAAGCATCCGGATATATGGCGCAAAGATTGACGAATGCTATTAACTTGAGCATTGACTTCCACCATCTTTTGGGTCGCCCCTTCTCTGGCTTGCTCCTATTTCCACAGATGTCAAACCAACAAATTTCTGATGGCCCAATGTCCATTGCCTATGCGTCTTCCCCCCTCGCTTCCAGCGAAGCCATTGTGCGATGGATGTGAGCCAAAATCTCTAGGTCGAAGAGTTATGCATTCTTGTAAATCCATGGATTTCGAGGGGGACCCTCGACCACGACCACCGCCACCACTACATGCTCTTCCAAGCTCTTGGATCATCACTGCATGCTGAGGGATGCAGAGAGAGAAGCCAAGGTGAATGAGACCATTGTCGAGAGGGACGAAAGAATGACAAAACCAAACAGGGAAGTGAAGGTCATGGAATGAGACAAGGGAGGGTCATTTAACCAAGGAATTCGCCAAAGTCGAGGGGGAGGCAAGCGAAATGAATGGTGCATGAGAGCAAGGTACGGAGAAATCACAAGGTGGATGCAGAGTGATGGATCCAGACGGTTCGGGAGTGTTGTCTTAGTTGTTGAGCTGAGGGCATTGAAGACGCATGGACGCCACTTGTTGTTTTCCTTCATGACTGCAATTAATGCTGCTCCTAATAAGACGTCGTTGTCGGTGTGTAACCTAGATCTCGTAGAGTATTTTGATGCTTATCGGCATTTATTAGCCATTTAATTTATATCGCTCCACTAGTATAACATAATGTTAGCTAAATTAAAAAAAAAAGTAATAAAAATAATAAATCGATTCAATTCTAGAAATGTGAAATATATACAAAATGTAAATAAAAGCTATAAATTAAGATTGATTTTACCATATAAATTAAAATAATTATTCATATTCATTACCATTATATTTCAAAACTCCATATTTAAAAATTAATTAATAAATATATAATAACTTAATACTTATATCTATATATCTATATATATATATATATATATATATATATATATAATCAATCCTATCCATCACATTAAAAACTAAATTATAAAAATTATAAAACATGTCAGAAAAATATGAAGCATGTATATATGTAATTATATGTTTCACAAAGTATTAATAAAAATAAAAATGAAAATAAGAAGCCCACAAGGCATAGAATAGACGGTGATGGGGTATATTGTTAAAGTCACTCTGTGGTGTGAAGGTCATCGGTTCGAAACTCGGTGGGCAAAAATCCATTCATGTTAAGGGTTGGTGTGGCCTAGGGTGGGTGTGATTCCTGGGTGATTTTAACAGCTTAGATGCCCTTGGGTCGCAATGTCTCAAGCCAAAGGTTAAGCCTGTAGTCATTTCTGGAGTACATAGACAATTTGACAAACAAACAAAAAATTTAAAAATAGGAATATTTCAATATATAAAGATGTGAAATTTATCTAAATGTAAATAATATTATTAAGAATCAGCATAGATCCATCTTAACTCCGGATCTACCAAGCATTAGGAGGAATCAAATCTCTTGAGGTGCAAACATTTCCTCCAATTTTGCTCTAAAAAGAGGTTTGCATCTTGAGAGATTTGATCATTCTCAATGCTTGTAGAATTGGAATTAAGATGGATCTATGCCGGTACTTCTTAGCCATATTAACTCTTTTTAATCTTTAGAACAGCCTCTCATTTGTTCCTTTGTTATGGCTCAATTCACCCAATAGACAAGGCACTAATCTCTAGCCCACCATCCTTTCATTTTCCTTTCAACTTTCAAACTTACTTTTCTGGAAATTACCCTTAACATTACCTTGCACTTCGAAGCTTTAATTTCCAGCAACCCTCATTAGAGAAGCCTCCCTTGAGCCAGCTTGAAGAGCAGAGGAGGGTTGGCTAGGTGACAATGGCCAACCTCCTAGTTGCCAAATCTATCATCCTAGTGCACAGTGCTTTTACACACTCGAGATGACAAGGGCTTTTCCACATTCGAGATGACAGATTGAATGGTAACAATACCAAAAACTAGTCCAATTGCCATTTTCCTCTATACTATGCATATGGTTTTGCAAGTTAAAATCAGCAACTAGACTTTTCAAATCTATGTTGCCTGTTGACAGTGGGATGGGTCAATTTTTCACGAGCTCAAGGAATTCATCATTTATGAAGACCTGTTACTATGTGCAAATATCTGCATAGAGAAATTGCCTGCATAAGCAAATAAACGTGTAGAAAGTGAAACATGCAGCGATGCTTCCAAATACACTCAGCAGAACTAAATATGCTAAATAATCAATTTGTTTCCGGATACCAAAAATTCCAGTACTTACAACAAGAAGCATCTTCCTTGAGAAACATCTTCCTTGTCATAGTAAAATGGTTGCTTGACCTTTTGGCAGTGATTCCAACTAGATATATTTGCTTCAAGTAACAAACATCAAGATATTTACTACAACTTCAATGGAAAAAGTCAGCCCTTATGCTAAGGATCACAATGCAGCATCCACTGGTTGCTTGACCTTTCGGCAGTGATTCCAACTAGATATATTTGCTTCATTTAACAAACATTAAGATATTTACTACAACTTCAATGGAAAAAGTCAGCTCTTATGCTAAGGATCACAATGCAGCATCCACTCTCTTGTGGAAGATGCCATTAAATCCATGTCTTTTTTCACTTATTAGAGTAGGTAAATGATCCAATTCGTATCTTTATACACATATATCATAGCACATAATAGGGACAGTTCTTCAAGTGGCAGTTCACATATAATGATTCATTGAACTAGTCACTTGAATCAAAGATCAAGAAGATAAAAGGTTTAGTGTCACACCATCGTAATCTCCGTTGCAAGTAATTGAAAAGAGAGAGAAGCTATCTTTCATCCTGCACTTCACCTAGCCATAAATTTGATCACCCTTTAGCCTAACCAAAAAGTTTTAAACTTTACCTTTGATCAGAAAAAATAACAAGGGCAACTCAGTTCTCGAAAGTCAAGTCGCATGAGTTATAATTGCTTCCACTCTATCAAATGAAGCATACAAACGTCCCAGATTCATTCCAATAATTGGCTTACCCGTGCCCATACCCCTGAAAAATACAGACACTCCAACCATTTAGTTATAGTTTGCAAGCTGTATGCCATATCCCATTATACGCTCAAGCAACAGAAGTTAATATGTACTTCATTTTCTAGCCATGTAGCAACTTACCCATGTATTTCTGGAAGAACATATTCTGCATTCCAACCAATACGAACATCAAAACCAGGCAAAATTGGCAGTAATGTTTTCTTTCGAATCTGTGAAATCCCATCTCCACCCAATGATGTTGTGAGTTTCCAATTCCAACCTGTGGTGTGATCATGAAAACAGTGACCTATGCCAACCTGTCACATAGTGGCGATTAAATATGATTAGTGGTTGAAGACAGATACTTAATTCTATGAACTTGATCACCTGTCAAACAGAACAACTAGAGGCAGGTTGCAACACCTCTATATACCTATATCATAGTCTAATCTGTTCAGATGTAATATTTACTCATCAATTATTATTTCAGCCAATTTCCATATTATATCCACAACCCAAGCTTAACCAACTTATCTCCATCATCTCCACCCCCATAAGATTAACTTGTGACACAAATAAGCAAAATTGACATAAATAATATTTACAAAAGTAAATATTATATCTAGACATCGCTCCTCAATAGACACTTGGGATAGATGCATTGAAAGAAATGGCCTTAAAAAGTTCCTCTGCATGGCTAAAGTCTCCATTAAAACTACATGTTGGACTCTCCTGTGATATTTAGATGGTCAAGTGTTGTTAATGCCACCTTTGCCTACATATCTCCCCAAGACAATCAAGGGGGGATGTGAGAGAAATGTAGGCTAACCTTGATGTGTGGTGCTAATGGCCCCTAAATGTCACATACTACAGAGTGTGGACCCTTTCTGGTCAGCCGTGGACCACATCGTTGTTAATGGGCACCCCCTAAGGGTACCACAGCTTGGGTTAGGGACCACGTAATAGGTGACATTAACTCATTTGTATGTGTTTCACTTGAGCAAAGATATCATTTATAATATCAATTGGTACTTATTGTTCCCAGACAATTCATGTATTGGGTTATCTTTCTTGAGCATATGACAATTTTTGTTACTTGGGTTATCCGGTCTTATTATGTAGGAAAGGGTAGCATTGTACATGAAAATATATGAAGATCTAGGATTTCATTGATGACCGATGAACTAGGATGCTCCATCATCCCATTCATGCAGCAGCACTTGCCCTCACTCTTGCCCTCGCTTGCTGATGTAATTTGATTTTGATGGCAATGTTATGGAAGGGTTCCTTGTATGTCTCATAGGATGGCACCTAATTAAGAAGCTCACAAAACCATTAATCACGAGATAGATATGTATAGGGATGCCAGTGGACTATTAGGCTTTATCAATGCTGTGTAAGAAAGGAGTATTTTGATGCCACGTAAGCCATTAGAGTTTAGAAATTTAATTGTGTTTTTACTGAAAAGTTGAATTATGTTTTCTTTAGTTGCTACTTCCACTGTCATGAAATGTAATTTAAGTCTTCTTTTCTTATTTATTATAGATGTTCTGTGCCTAAATTATGGTGCAACAGAATTTCATCATCTAGGTGGTAAGCCAACCTTGTAGCGCCTTAGGTTGAAAGCACAATTGGAGTGTATTTGAAAAAATCACTCAAAAGAGTACAAACAGATTAGAACTTCAACTACGCAATTACAATTACTATAATTTATGACCCTCTAACATATTTATGACCCTCGAGACTCATAAAATTTGTTATGGCGCTCTTAGAAGTTGGATATTCAACCCCTTAATAATATGGTTTATGTTCAATACAACCCCCAATTGTGTGTGAGGCAACTTAAGAAAACCTATAATGTGAATGTCATTTTCTTGGCCAATATTAACATATTGTCTCAGTGGAGGGTGGAGTACAAAATGCCTATTATGGACAAGGCACTTGACTAGTTAGCCAAACAATAGCAACAGCAAGTGCAGGGGAAAAGAGAGGAGCAGAGAGCAAGGGGAGCAGAGGACCACTTTCACAACATGGAGGGGCATGTGGCATCCTTAGCACCAATTTCCACATAGAATGATATAGCTACACCCACCAGTCGCAATTAGACAGATGATGCAGGACCTTCTAGTGGCAAAAGAGCCATGACCTTTTATTGTAACAAGGGAAGGGGGAATCAATAGCTAGCTGGATTGGTCATTGTGGATGACTCATGATGATGGGATACAATTATATATATATTTCGTGTCATTTTTTATTGGTTGTCCACTTTTGTGTCCTTGATTGGATAGTTATCAGGGATCAGGTTTTTCATTTGGCATCCACTACATCATATATATATATTGGATAGCTATCGGGGCTCAGGTTTTTGATTTGGCATCCACTACATCATATATATATATATATATATATATATATATATATAGGTTTTTTCTCCATATTTATGTGCCAATGTGTTTATTTGATGTTGTCAGTTTATATGTTCAAAAATAGAAGCAAAAAAAAGAATTGTTTTGTAATTTTTAGTGTTTCCCGTGGTTTGCCGATGTTGTCTATTAGTTATATTCTAGAATCTAGACCCTTGGAAACCTTTTGCCAATGTCAAAGTTCGAAACAATTGTATAGAGTCCACATTAAAGACAATAAGAAAGCACAAAACATAATAATTTCTATAATTAAGAGACTGCAAAAAAGTCATCACGAAGTCCTTAATGAGATCAGCATTGCTCCCTTGTTTTCTTAGAGCTAGAATTCAGTCTATATTCTAAATTTTCAGATATCAGGTCAGGCAGACAAACTAATATTTCCCACCTTAACAAGTTTCTCAATCATATCGATAACATACTGTAGTTGTAGAAACTATTAGTAAAGAGACATTATCCAATATTTACATCAGCAATATATAAATCTTGATTGCAAGACAGCAAAAACTCATATTGATACCACCAAAATAAGGGGAGCATGCATGAGAAACAAGGAACCAAACCTGAAAATTCAAATATCGACCAACTGGAATTTTTTTGGTGAGCAAACGTAAGTCCCCTCGGTTAGGCTCACAAATGAGCTTCCACTTCCTATCTAGTTCTGGAGGCTTGAAGACCAGTTTTGTGTTGTATGCATTGACCTGTAGCTCATTGAACTGAGAGACCCTTAATTAGAAAATAGTAGTAAATTTTAAAGACTCCATCAACTCAACTAATAATTTAAATACATAAGAGCTTCAGCATAGTTTGACATTCCCTACAAATAGGCAGACAAAAAGTACTGAAGTCCACCCAAAATTACATGCCAATACTGAAGCCCAACTGCACAGGTTAGAACACATGACCTTCAAAGCTAGTATTCTATTATAAATAGCGGCCAAGTCAAACTCATTATAAAAAAACTAATAGTCGTTAGGCCAAGCAATTTGTCTAACTCCGTTTATAAACATTAGAGTTTGATAATTTAACTTATTGCCATTATTTCATTGCTTTTAGTCCTTAGAACCACATTCTAATGGATATAGTTTTTAAAAAATTCAAACTACCTTGGATTTGAATGCTCATTGATGAGGCCCAATTACCTACATAAATATGCTTGACCACTTAAAAGGGAGAATCTTTGACTAAAATCAAGATCCAAAATATGGTCAAATACTAGGCTTCCCCACTCATAAATTATTGCTTTTCAAAAAAAAGTTACATTCAAAGGGTCCTTGGTAACATTATACGAAACTGGCCAGTTCGGTACTTTTCCAGTCCGTGACACCAGTTCGGACAGGTTTTCCCTCGAAAATGGTCAGACCGACCAGTTCAGTGTGGTTTGGATAACACTGCTTTAAACATTAAATGAAAGCAGTTGAATACAAAAAGGGTTAATGTACCTTATAATAGATAACCCACCTTCACATATGAGCAGGCTAGATGAAATAAAGCACTCAGTTGTTTCTCAGGTTTGCACTAAGCATATGAGTGGTAACAGTGAAACTATGGGAAGAGTATTATACCATTTCCTTGGCATCTTGACATGGTCAACTCACTTGCTTTGAGGAGGAAGTTGGAGATTTGGAACATCTCTTGCTATTTTTGGAACATCTCTTGTTCTCATGCTTGGAGATTTGTACATGTGGCATAGCCACACCTATTTTATTAGTTGTTCTACCTGTCCTCTCAAGTTAGTTGATGAATAATGTTATTTTATATTTCTGTAGAATAAATCTAGGGTTTTGCTAGATATAGTATTATTTTATTTTATTATTTTATTAGGGATTTGAGGGCTTGGCTTAGGGAAGGTGACTTAAAAAGGAGCTTCCTAAACCCTAAAATCCTTGTGGAACTTGGTTTCCCAAGCGATTTTTGAATAGTTGGCTTTGATAAGATATGGGACCACACAGGACCAAGTGGACCTAGGTTAGGTCAAGAGGATAGGATTTAGCAACCAATGATATGTTTGACCTAATTAGGGAGGGGAAAGGGACCAAGGAATGAACTTTAAATGGAAGGCAATGCAAGGATCCCAGTGAGGTTTCTAGACTAATGGAAACCAAGGGCAAGAATTGGTCTTCGAGCTAGGGCTTGTGATATCTCAAGATCCCACCGTCAAAATCTCATGAAATTTGGAGGGCTTCTTCAGGACACACCAACGCAGTTGTGGACCAAAAATCGAAGTATTTGGATGGTTAGATAGTAAGATAATTGATGCCCTAGGTGACTAAGAGGACTAGACCTAGAGAAGAGGAAAGGGGAGAAGGAAAATAGGTTTAAGGTGATCACCTTTGGGTGGACCAATGCCTAATCCTTTGGGGAGATTGGAGTCAGGTAGAACTATGACTATGAACCTTTGAATTTTCTCAGTCAAGGAGGCCTCAAAGACAACTTTGCTTGGCACTAGGGCAGCAGCAAAAGCAGCTCCAAAAACTTTATACTTCATTTTGCAGGATAAATGGCTTTTCAAGATGAATTTCACTAATGAGACATCCCTAGAAACATTCACTCATTATACATGGCCCATACATGAAGCATTCACTATCCAGAAACAAAATCTCCACAACTTTGCATAAGAGATGTAGCAAATAAGCCCTGGTATAGCAAAATTCCAACAACAATGTACGTGACAAAATTAGAAAGAAAGAATAGCATTAAAATGTACTTACATGTATAAGAATATATCCAACCATCCAAAAACTTGCTATCAAGAAGCTCCAAGACATATGAAAATTATCCAAACATCAAAATTCATTCCATGCTCCAAAAATTCGTCCTCCGAGAAGGATAGCGAAAATCTCTAAAGAGATACTAATTCCAAATCCAAGTGATGATGCTAAAATGAATTCACATCACTTGTATTTATACACTTCTAATGAGTTTGATCTAGCTAATTAGGCCTACATCAGCCCCTACAATAAAATAATGTACAAAAATAACTAACTTTTGGTGACAAGCCCACCAAACTAGCTCATAAACAAAAAAATAAGCCTCTCATGAGGTCGAATAATGAATAGTGCATGTCGTTGGGCCTTGGAGGAGGCCTAATGGAGTCCATATGTGCCACAATGTGTGGTTGAACTCCCAAAAGCAGTGGACAAGGGGTTGACCCCTTGTAATACCCTATGGTGATCCAAATGACATGTGGAGGCACACAAGTGTCCTCATGGGTCTCCAAACAAATCGAAGATCCATGTAGATCACCTGCAAGGGCTAGGATGATGGCGTAGGCGATGCCACATCATCGTGCAAGCCCTGGATCATCTCTGAAGTATATGGTGCAACTTTAGGGCCAACCAGGCATAATGGATCAGGTGCATCTTCCTTGTCCAATAAGTGAACCACGAGCAATCTCTGAATGGCTATGGGGATCCATGGAGTGTTATCTGTTGTTGTGGAGGCCCATGGCTCTCTACACCATAGTTTTAAAAACCGGCGGAAAAAACCGGTAACTGGCCTAACCGGCCGGTCCGAACCGGCCCTTCTAACCCGGTTTCCTCCCTCACTCGCCCAAAATACAGCCCTAACCGGTAAAAACCGGCCGGTTTAGGGCGGAACCGGCCGGTTTATAGCTAACCGGCCGGTTCCGTCCTAAACCGGCCGGTTTATGGACAGGCCGCCGGTAAAAGGAAAAAGCGCTGCGGTTTTGGCTGTTAGTGGTGGTTTAGGGGTTTTGGGGGGCAGGGAAAGGTGTTTTCCCTCCAAAAACACCCTCACACTTGCTATAAGACACCCCTCTCACTCTCATTTGTCTCACACAACTGATTTGGAGTGTTTGTGAGTGTTTGTGAGTTTGTTTGTGAGCTTGGAGAGTGTGGAGTTTTTGCTGAAGTAGTCATCTTGGAGTTGGAGTTGGAGCTATTTTGGAGATAGTGTGTAGCTGTCAGTGGAGTTGCCATCTTCAAGAGGAGGCTAAGGGAGCTAGTTTGCATTTCCAGGTAAGGATTTGCACTTGATAATTCCTCATTTGAGTCTGCTGTCCATGAATTTTTTTTTGTGTTATAAACTTCTCACTTCTATGATCTACCATCCAGGGAGTCATCATGCCTCCAAAAGCCGAAGATACTGCATGGGCTCATTGTGATATGATTGATGGCAAAATGATCTGCAAATATTGCCAAAAATCCATTCAAGGAGGGGGTATTAACAGGTTCAAGCAACACTTGGCTGGGATAGGAGGCCATGTAAAGCCATGTGGAGCACCAAATGAAATAATAGGGCATATTAGGGCAGAATACCTTCAGAAGTTTGAGACTCAAGTCACTGAACCAATAGAGAAGTTTGTGGCTACACAGTTTGGGAGTCGAGACTCAACCAACTGAGTTTGATCATGATGACTGAGACTCATGAGAAGTTTCAACTTCAAGTGATAATGTTGATCACTATTATAGTATTACTATTATCATATATGTAGAGTCTAGACTGAAGTCTTGTAGTAGGCCACTGGCCCCATAGTTTGTAGGCTTTATTTTTGCACTCTAGTGGCCATTTAGAGCCTCATTGCTTATGTATTTTGTCGATGATATGTATTGCACTCGGTGCCATTTTGATATATTCACCTTTAAGGCTTTACATGGTATATCAATGAGCAATCTTTCCATATTTTGTCTCTATTGGCTTGGAATCATGGTTTTAAATCTTAAAAATAGTTTTTTTCATTAAAAAATAATTATTTAATGTATTTTTCTAAAACCGGTTCGTTTAGACCAAACCAGTCCCGGTTAGACCGGTTCCGGTCGGTAAACCGGTTCATTAGGTGGACCGGTCCGGTCACCGGTTCCGGTTTTAAAAACACTGCTCTACACACACCCTACATGTTCCAATGTAGCCCTCTGGGTTCAGGACCCTGTATAGGGAGACCAAACCCAAATGGAAACCACCTGCAATCCTGCATAAGATCCAATGCGTCCCCGTGCCTTCCAGCACACCAAGTCATTAAAGAAATCAAGTAGAAGAGTTTATAAACCATGGATAACAAGTGAGCACTTCATAATGGCATGTCCTTCCATAGTGGGCTTTGGCATGTGCTAATGTCTCCCAGCTCCAAATAGGGTTAACCAGGCATCCTATTAGGTGGTTTCTACCTCTAAAGGGGGTGGTATGTCCATGGTACATCCTTCAAATGGTGGTGGCATGTGGCATAATGATGGAATGGAGTAGGGAATGAAAGGGGACAACTTAGATCACATGCCACAGTACAAGGGTAGCTAATAAAAGGGAAGCCCACACTTGGGTAAATAATGTGTAGGAGGGAGCAATCATGGTGCATGAGTTACCCCGGCCTTGATTTTTCCACCCTTCTTCATATGCCTTTTGCCTTTTTATGATTTTCTTTGGTTAATTGCTCGGGGCTCTAGGTAATGAGAGCATGATGCGTAAAGTATAGCAATGGATGCCTCCTTATAATGTGGGGTAGTTCATCACCCACCGAGGGTTGGGACAATCATGGGTTCCGGAATGATAAAGGAGGTTCATCGAGGGCCATGTAAGAACCAAGGTGATTGCTATGGAATGGGGTAGAGCTCATGTGATGGCTTTTGCCCAAATGCTAAATGCTTTTGTCCCAACAATCTTTTGCATTTTGTGGTACAATTTCCTGTTGAATGTGGCTAATTATGCTTTTTCTTTTTCTTTTAGCTGCATCAACCTCTGGGCATCATTCCAGGCCCGACCCAAGATGTGGGGCAAGGGTAGGGGGTAGCTGACCTTATGTGGACCAAATGGAGGAATGTGGACCCAGGTGGGAGGAGAGATGATTGGGGGTGTAATGAGCAGAAGGGGAGTAATATATGCAAATCGGGTAGTGGGACCACGCAACCAAAATTAGGATTTCCCATGTAGCACCATCCCTAAAACCAATAGGTCAGTAAAAGAGATCCCACAGGACTAGGGTGCAAAGTTAACATCTCAAAAGAGACCTAGGGGACAAGAGCACAGACCTCGACCACTCTTTCCGTCGAATCCCCCCATTAATCCATGCCCAAAGTTTCCATGATAAATAAACTAGAATACTCAATTACCAAATAGTAAGGCATATCTTTAGGTTTGGGAGGTCCACCTTCAAACATACGATCATGACAGATAGGTGAGGGACCACATGGCTAGTTGAGGTGGCGGAGAAATGGCACATCGAGCTAGTGGGTGGCTACGAAGGGTTGTTGCCTGTCAGCTGGGGACCATCATGGAGAAAAAATTTCTCCTAAAGATATCACCCACAAAATGGTGGGTAACAAGACTCGTTGAAGAAATTCATCCAACATGAAGACTATATATAGGCCAGAACTTCGGCCTATTGGTGAATCAATCATATATTCAATCTGCAACTTTAAGATAGACAAGGAGAGCAAAAAGATAAAGACAGAAGGTCTCTTGATTGAAGGAAGGTCTATGCAAAGAAGAAGGAAGATCGAAATTCACTTTTGTAGCAGTCCACATGTGTGAAGTTCCTGAAATATGTTAAATTTAGGTTAACATGTTCTTGCTTAAGATAGTTACTTCAAATTCCATATAAAGTGTACACCTAAGGCGCAATGCTCAGAGTAGGGGTTATCATCTTGATCCCTATTCACTTCGTTCTAGCTATCTCCTAGACAAGCTAAGGGGGGTAGTCCCTAAAGATAGATGAAAGGGGGGAAACTTGTTGAAGCAACAAGTCCTAGGAGATCAAAGGGTGAGATCACTACCTCTATAGACAATTTGAATTATAATGAATTAGCAAGTGTTAAATGAAGCAATTAAGAACAATGAGGCAACAACGAGATCAACAAATATAGACCAGTTCCTAATGAACAATGTTGGGTTGTGTTATATTCTTTCCACGTAATTAATAGGGGGTTTGAAGGGCACCCGTAACCCCACTTTATGGGGTCCGGGGCAGCGCCCCAGAAAATTTTGGTTTTGGACCATATGTTAGGTTGGGCGGACCCACCTATGGTTTTGTGCATGATTTTCGCACATGTTTTTTGGACGCGATGTTTTTCGGTCCATGGTATTGGACGCGATGGATTTCGGTCCATGGTATTGGATGCTTCGGCATGTATAAATATGTATTGTAACATTGAAAGGAACATAATGAAAAATCAAGCTGGTAATCCCGGTTTTGGGATCCAGGGAAAAATCTCTGTGCATATGTGTTTTATGGGTTATGCTCTCGCATTGTTTATTTTCTTTGTTTAAGAATTCGTATGCAGGTAATTTCTGTACAGGGTTAAAACCTACATTTGGTATCAAAGTTGTTTAGGCTTCAAGGGGACGCCTTTGTTGCTGAGGGGTTTCGCTAGGGCCTGTGGTAGACCCTGTTCAGTGGGAGATCTGCGAGATCGATTCTGGTGGTGAAAGAAGATGGCGAGCAGTGGAAAGATAGAGATTGAGAAGTTCAATGGTCAAAGTTTTGAGTTGTGGAAACTCAAGATGGAGGATCTGTTGGTGGATAAAGATCAGTGGATCGCGGTAGATTCAGGTACTAAACCATCGGGAGTGACCGATGAAGAATGGAAGAAGTTGGATCGGAAGGCAAAGAGCACAATACAATTGTGTGTCTCAGATTCAGTATTGCTGAATGTATCAGGGGAAGCTACGGCGAAGGCTTTGTGGACCAAGTTAGGGACTTTGTACCAATCTAAGTCTCTGGTGAATAAACTATTCCTGCGGAAAAAGCTATATAACCTAAGGATGAAAGATGGAGACTCGGTGACAGAGCATCTGAATGCGTTTAATACTGTGGTAAGTCAGTTATTATCTGTTGATACTAAAATCTCAGATGAAGATAAGTGCATCAGTCTGTTGTGTTCTCTACCAGATTCGTGGAATAGTCTGGTTATTGCAATAGGTAGCAATGCAACTGCTTTGCAGTTTGATGAAATAGTCTCAGCCTTGCTGACGGAGGAGATGAGACGGAAAAATATGGACAACCAGAATGGTGATGCCTTGTCTGTACGAGGACGGTCCCAGAACAGAAACAAAAATAAGTCATCGAGTGGGAGATCTAAATCTAGAGGGAGATCTAAATCTCCAGGAAAACCTACAAAGGTGGTGTGTTGGAAATGCGGAAAGGAAGGGCACTTCAGAAGGGATTGTAAATCTAAAGCTCTTGATAAAGGAAAGGGATCTGATGATGCTCCTTCTGCAGAGGCGAAAACCACCTCAGATGAAGGTGGGGATGTGTACTTGGCTTCTTCAAGTACACATGTAGATCATGAGGCATGGTTGATTGACTCAGGTGCATCCTTTCACTTCACTCCCCATAGAGAGTGGTTCTGTGAGTATGAGAAATACGATGGTGGTGATGTCTTCTTAGGAGATGATAGGAAGGCTAGAATCATTGGTAGGGGAAAAGTAAAGTTGAAGTTGCAAGGTGGAAGGGTTAGAACACTCCCGAGTGTTCTGCATATTCCTGCATTGGCCAGAAATCTGATTTTTGTAAGCAAGTTGGATGATGCAGGTGTAAAGACAGTGTTCGAGAAAGATACATGCAAGATGGTTCAAAGAGCACTGATATTGATGCGGGGAGTTCGGATTGGAACTCTATACAAGCTGCAAGGTAGCACTATTGTTGATGGGTGCAATAGTTCTATGGTTCCTGAAAATGGAGTAGAGAATCTAGTGGTCTCTGGAGAGAAGACCATGTTGTGGCATCAAAGGCTTGGACATATTGGAGAGAAGGGCCTTCGAATACTTCATGGTAAAGGTATGGTAGAAGGTATGAATAATAGCTCTTTGGATTTTGATTTCTGTGAAAATTGTGTGTATGGGAAGCAGAATTGGGTGAGTTTCCCCTCTAGTGGTAAGAGGACGAAACAGATATTAGAGCTTGTGCACAGTGATGTGTTTGGACCTGTGAAGGTTCCATCACTGGGTAAGTCTATGTACTATGTATCATTCATAGATGACTTCTCAAGGAATACATGGATATATTTCCTTAAGAAGAAATCTGAAGTCTTTGACAGGTTTAAAGAATTTAAGGCTCTGGTGGAAAATTAGACAGAGAAGAAGATAAAGGTGCTGAGGACAGATAATGGTGGAGAATTTTGCAGCAAGGAATTTGAAGAATTTTGTAAGAAGTGTGGTATAGCACGGCAGAAGACTACTCCATATACACCTCAGCAAAATGGAGTCGCAGAAAGAATGAACAAGACGTTGATGGAAAGGGCAAGAAGCATGCTCAGTGGTGCCGGGTTAGGACAGGAATTCTGGGCAGAGGCGGTGGATACTGCATGTTACCTGATCAACAGATCACCTTCATCAGCGTTGGAGGATAAGACTCCACAAGAAGTATGGACTAGTAAGAAACCCTCTCTTTCACATCTAAGGGTATTTGGATGTGATGCATATGTACATGTTCCAAAGGAGAAACGAACCAAGTTGGATAGTAAATCTGAAAAGTGCATCTTTATTGGGTATAAGGATGGTTTAAAGGGTTATAAGCTTTGGAACCCAGTCACACAGAAGGTTGTGTACAGCCGAGATGTGGTGTTTAGAGAGGTAAAAGATGTTATTCAACATGAAGTCCAACCAAAGGAACCTGAGAAGATAGAGTTTGAGCCAAAGGAGGAAGAATCAGACTCTACAGCAGAGGAGGAATTAGAAGATGAAGAGCCACAAACTCCGACTGTGAGAAGATCAGTTCGAGAAAGAAGGCAGCCAGAAAGGTATAGTCCATCTGCTTTCAGTTCAAATTTTGCTTTGTCTGTTACTGATAATGATCCCAGAACTGTGAAGGAAGCAGTGGATTCAAAGGATGGAAAACTCTGGAAAGAGGCCATGGTCGATGAAATGGCATCTTTGCGCAAAAATGAGGCTTGGGATCTGGTGGAGTTGCCAGCTGGAAGGAAACCCATTGGCAGCAAATGGGTGTTCAAGAAGAAGACAAATGCAGAAGAAAGGTGGAGAAATACAAAGCTCGGTTGGTAGCAAAAGGTTATTCCCAGGTGCCGGGAATTGATTTTGGTGATATTTTTTCTCCTGTTGCCAAGGTAACTTCTATTAGATTACTTTTATCTGTTGCTGCTGCTTTTGATTTTGAGGTAGAACAGATGGATGTGAAGACAGCATTTCTTCACGGGGATTTGGAAGAGGAAATCTACATGAAGCAACCTGAAGGCTTTGCGGTGAAGGGTAAGAAAGAACTGGTATGCAAGTTAAAGAAGTCTCTGTATGGGTTAAAACAGTCACCAAGGATGTGGTATCAGAAATTTGATACATTTATACGGGGACTTGGCTTCACCAGAAGCAAAGCAGATCATTGTGTGTATTTTAAATTAATTGGTGACCGTATTATTTATTTGGTCTTGTATGTGGATGATATGTTGCTGGTTGGAAATGACAAAGAAATTATCCAGGATTTGAAGACCCAATTGTCCTCCAAATTCGACATGAAAGATCTTGGTGCTGCAAACTATATTTTGGGCATGGAAATTAAAAGAGATCGGTCAAAGAGGAAGCTCTGGTTAAACCAGAGGAAGTATGTCGAGACAATACTCCAGAGGTTTAATATGCAGGATAGTAAACCGGTGAAGGTTCCTATTCCTGTAGGTGTGAAGTTATCTGCTGAACAGTGTCCCATGACACAAGAAGAGGAAGAGGACATGTCCCGTGTTCCATATGCAAGTGCAGTGGGTAGCCTAATGTATGCAATGGTCTGTACTAGACCAGACATTGCACATGTAGTGGGAGTATTGAGCAGGTTTATGTCAAAACCTGGGAAGGAGCACTGGACAGCAGTGAAGCGGGTTTTCAGGTATTTGCGTGGCACTAGTGATTATGGTTTGTGCTACCAAGGAAGACCAGGATTGGACAGAGTGTTGGATATTCATGGCTTTGTTGATGCATACTGGGCTGGAGATCTGGATCAGAGAAGATCTACAAGTGGGTATGTGTTTAACCTATTTGGAGGTGCAGTCAGTTGGATGAGTAAGAAACAATCTGTAGTGGCACTATCAACTGCAGAGGCAGAATACATGGCAGCCACTCATGCAAGCAAGGAAGCAGTTTGGTTGCAGAGATTGTGTTCAAGTATGGGGTTAGTACATGGAGCTATAAGAATAGACTGTGACAGCCAAAGTGCAATTTTCTTGGCAAAGAACCTTGCTTATCATTCAAAGACAAAGCACATTGATGTTCAATATCACTTTGTGAGGGATATGATAGAAGACAGAAAGGTGTTGCTGGTAAAGGTGGACACTTTGAAGAATACTGCAGATGCATTGACAAAATCTGTGAGCTCTGAGAAGTTCTCTTGGTGTAGAGAAGCAATGGGAATCTCAGGGCTGAAAAAAAATGACTAAGCTCTCCTGTGGCCCCTTGTGGAAAGAAAACAACAAGTGGGAGATTGTTGGGTTGTGTTATATTCTTTCCACGTAATTAATAGGGGGTTTGAAGGGCACCCGTAACCCCACTTTATGGGGTCCGGAGCAGCGCCCCGGAAAATTTTGGTTTTGGACCATATGTTAGGTTGGGCGGACCCACCTATGGTTTTGTGCATGATTTTCGCACATGTTTTTTGGACGCGATGTTTTTCGGTCCATGGTATTGGACGCGATGGATTTCGGTCCATGGTATTGGATACTTCGGCATGTATAAATATGTATTGTAACATTGAAAGGAACATAATGAAAAATCAAGCTGGTAGTCCCGGTTTTGGGATCCAGGGAAAAATCTCTCTGCATATGTGTTTTATGGGTTATGCTCTCGCATTGTTTATTTTCTTTGTTTAAGAATTCGTATGCAGGTAATTTCTGTACAGGGTTAAAACCTACTTTTGTAGCAGTCTACATGTGTGAAGTTCCTGAAATATGTTAAATTTAGGTTAACATGTTCTTGCTTAAGATAGTTACTTCAAATTCCATATAAAGTGTACACCTAAGGCGCAATGCTCAGAGTAGGGGTTATCATCTTGATCCCTATTCACTTCGTTCTAGCTATCTCCTAGACAAGCTAAGGGGGGTAGTCCCTAAAGATAGATGAAAGGGGGGAAACTTGTTGAAGCAACAAGTCCTAGGAGATCAAAGGGCGAGACCACTACCTCTATAGACAATTTGAATTATAATGAATTAGCAAGTGTTAAATGAAGCAATTAAGAACAATGAGGCAACAACGAGATCAACAAATATAGACCAGTGCCTAATGAACAATGCTCAAGGTAGATTATATCACTTGCACAATATGAAAAGCTTCAAGTTACTAGATAAGCATTGCTGCAAGAAGAATGTTAGTACATCAGATCAAGATAATCATAAATATGAGCAATAGACAAATTTGAGAGCGATAGGAAGGGAAAATTTATGTTTCCAAATAATTATGACACTCAAAGTACAATAAGCTTGCAATCATAAAGTAAGCCCAAAGTTCTAATAATAATGATCAAATGCAAGATGAAAATGCAATGCTTCAATGATATCAATATTACTTCAAAGAAAGTAAATCACCAATATGCTTATAAGATAAGATGAATGCTTTGAGCACTAGCTTATGGCAATGATTAGTGAAGGGAGAAAAATTACTCAATGAAGCAAGAACAACAAGATAATTAGGTGAATGAGACAGTTAGATCAACTCAAATGCTTCTTGTTAGGTGCTTAAAAGATATGTTTCTTCACTTATATATGTTACAACTTTAGATCAAGTGAGAAATGCAATGACAAAAATACTATCAAGCAATGGCAGATGAGATTGATAAGCAAGGAATTGAATTACTCTAAAATGTACTTTAATGATAAGATCTAAAATGATGAAAGCAAGATATAAGAAGAGATATAAACCATAATTGATCTTTGCACATGCAACTCCTAAGATATCCTACAGTCAATAAAATCAGCCCAGGTGCCAATGTTTTGGACCCAAATGGCAATATGGCCCTTCCAAACAGCAATAATTGCCCTGACAACAATTATGAGATTGTTGTAGCTAACACTGAGGTATATCAGTCCACTTTTATGATGAGATTGATCCACCAAATTACTATCAAACAGAAGGAGCAATAACCAATATGCAATTTGATGCTAAACTCATTTAAATAATGCCACTGTAAGATGAAAACAGACCTTGGGAATCACTGAAAAGAATATCACATCTCTGCAACTTTCATATCAGATTTATGATAAAATTTATTAAGTAAATGCTTAAATATGTTTGAGTGACCTTTCAGGTTTACTGTGGGCTATTTGTGTGAATTATTTATCACTGTAACGAAATATTTACCTTGTTGTGGATAATCAGTGAGTAAATAAAGAGTTTAAGAGACAAAACCTTGAGACCCAAGGCTCAGGATGACCTCAGAATTTTTCCTAGAAATCCTCCAATGTCTCAGATACATATCACCAAAATAATTATCCAAAGCTCATTGAAACAATAACCCAGAAACAATATTTTTGCTAAATGACCCAAATGAGGTGAAGATGAGGGCTTAGAGAGGCTTGTTGGTTTAACAATTGAGTCGAAAAATATATCACAGCAGGGAGAAAGAAAGGCCTTAGGGTCACGCTGAAGGAAGTTGGAGTTAAGGGCTGAGTGGAGCAACTGAAAGGCAGCATTAAGGAAAAGAGTTACAAATGGAGGAAAGGAGGCAGCAGAAGAGGATTTAGGGCCTGTCGAGGAGGAGGAGAGGTTGTGGCAGCAAGGGAGGAAGGAGAACGATGCAGTGGAGGAGAAAGGCAGGGGTGCCGAGAGGGAGATGAGTAAGGAAAAGGGAGCAGGGAAAAGGAGAGGCAGCGGCAAGGAAGGCGGAGGAGGAATAAGGCTGTCGTGAGGGCTTTCAGGCTGCCACAGGCAAGAAATGAGGCAACGTGAGGGTTTGATGGGTGGATGGAAGGCCACGGCAGGCAGATGGAGGGTTGCCGCAAGGTTTAGAAGGGTTTGCGACAAGCAGATCTAAGAGATAGGAGGGTCGCTGAGGGTTGCGGAGTTGGACAAGTGTACCGAGGAGGCTTTGAGGGTTACTTCTGGCCCTAAAAATAAATTTTTATCTCAGAAACCTCTGCCCAACAGTTAAATCTTTACTCCAGACTGATATATTTTTTTCTTCAATCGATCTCAGAAATTTATGAAACCCCAGATCTGAATTTTCACTAAATGATCTCGAATTATTTGGCCCTGAAAACAAAGATTTGAGACTAGATTTTGCCCTCCAGGGCCTACATCTGTCTCAAATTCCAAAACTCTCCTTGAATAATCTCAAATCTACACCTACACAAAACAAAATAAAACCCCAGATCCTGAATAGGTACAAAAAATAAAACTAAAACCCATAACTCAAATGTTAGAAATTCAAAATTATTTTACAAACCAAAAAAAAAAAAAACTTCAAATCTATACAAATAAAATACAAATCTACTAGATCTAAAGAGCATGAGTCTGACTTCACTCCCAAATCTGTAGAAACAAACTCTTCCTAGCCAGATCTATCAATTAAACTCGGTATATGAAAGATAAATAATTTTAAATGAAGAACTAGCCAAGAAACCATGCAAGAGAAACTTCGTTAAATAGATCATGGGGTTTCAATCAAAAAGGCTCTTCAGATCTTATGCCCTGGGAGTTAACTAGTCCAACCGAAGACTTCCCCCAACGCCCAAGTGTTTCAAATACAAATGATTTTTGCACACTCAAGATCAAGTTGTCAAATCGATAAAAATATAAAATAACAATGTAATGTTAAAGAATTAGAGATACTCACTAATTCAATTAAATTAAAATGCGATCTTAAATGCAATAACCTATGCAAGATCCCTGTGCAATAAGTTATTCCATGAAGGCTAATAATCAACAAGTTATTAAAATATTATTTAGCAGAACATTAAGAACAATATTACCATAAAAAATAGGAGAGAAACACCACCATTAATGAAAACCCTAAAGACTTTGTGTTATTATTATTCCAGAAAAATTACAAGAGAACTTTAAGAGCTAATATACGATTCAATGATTTGATCATTTTTTAGACAAATGACCTCTAATTTATAGATAAATTCTCCAAACAACTTGTTGGTTTGATCCCCATAAAAGTAATTCCAACCATTGATAAGATTTAATTATATTTTAAAAACCACCGTCGAAATTTTTTTTTTTTGAGGAATTTTCGAATTTCTCTTTTAATTCATTTTTAATTAGCTCAAAATTAATTATTTTGAGCTAATTTCCTCAAAATTTTGACTTTGACTTAACCATCAAGGCCCAAGAGTTCAAAATTTCTTGAAATTTTCAACATTTCATTGTTGGGGGACCTACAAAAAATAAATTCTTTCGAACCTATGAATTTTTTTATTTTGGAGCATTTATTTTTCCTAAAACTTAATTTTGACTCTAATTAATTAAATTCTTGGCTTAGGATTTTTAATTTATTTTTGCCAGTAAATTTAATTAATTGACACATGAGGGTCAAGAGATTAATAATTTTCTCCAACCCTCAAATATTTTAGCACCATGGCTAAAATATTATTTACATAAGATAATTACATTTCAACCCTCAAAAGACGAAACCCCATTCGTTATAACCCTCAGTTATTTTACCCAATTCTACCACTCAATATGATCTAATAGACCAAATGATTTGTAATAAAATAGTTTAGTCAATTTACTAAAATTATTCCCAAATCACTTTACAGAAGACTCAACTAGAACACTAGGACTTACCTAAGATCTTAACGACAAAATCCACCCTAACTTTGGGGTGAGGCTAGAGGGAAAAACTTGTTTAGAAACACAAATGAATCGGTGAGACTGAAAACCTCCTATGATGAAAATCGCCATCAAAATAACAGTCTTACCTAGGTTGCTACATACATTATGGTCTTACTAAGATCATTTACATTACAAACTGCAGAATGGGTTTACAACTCTAATAGACTTATGACTGATGAATTCAAGATGATCTAAATGCTCAAACATGATGGAATTCCTTTGCGAAAATGTGTATGGCTATAGGGTAGTTGACACGAAGTGGTCAACAAGCCCATTTGTTAGTCCACTTCACTTTCATTAGCATTGAATCATTATCACATTGATAGCAACTTAAGAAAGAACATATACGATCGAATCAGAAGACAAGCCAAACCAAGAGAACACAAGGATATGGCACAAGCCAGGGAAAAACCCCGAGATGGGGAAACCCTTGATCAATTCTTCTTATTATTATAATCAAATGCTTCAGCAAAGCGAGAGAGATAGTACAATAATTAAAAGGTCGAGATTGGCTTGCCAATTAGGATATCCATTAACACTACCTTTCATTATAGTTGCAATTATGGTGTAGTCAAGATGCACCCTCCTACTCTGATGATAAACAGTAAAAGAACCTTGTTCTTGCTAGGGCTACTAACAGATCATCAAGAATCTGTAAGGATATGTCCAATTTAGTCAACTGAATATAATGAGAGCTGGAAATTCACTGTTGTTTGGATGCTACTCCTGGTTAGGGCATGAGACACAATTTCAATCCTCACAAAACCAATCAAAACAAACTTCTCTAGTTGTGGCCTCCTTGCAAGATAATATGTCCTCTTCATGTTACACATTTGGCCTCAATCCAAACAGAAGCTAGCCTCCACGAATACCTGCCTTCACAAAATTAGGGTTGTGGCCCATCTAAACAGAAACTAACCCTTTCGGTCCACTAATTTGCAAAAAGAAATCTACGTCCTGCTTGAGAGAGGCTTCTGGAAGATATGGCCCATCTAAGAGAGAGGTTTCACATCATTGAAGTACACCCAAATCACTTAAGTTTTGCGATCACCCTCAGGGATAATTCGAACCTGCAATAGGAGAGAGATATGCCCAAAAACAATCCTCAAATAAGCCCAAACCTAACCTTGAGAGACTCAACCTTCTTCTCAAGGGACTCGGCCCATCAACCAGCGTTGTCATGACACCAAACAAGTCCTTAATTCTTCCTTGGAGATACTTTCCTTTTGCGGCCATTTCAAAGAGAGAAGAACATGAGATCGATGTGTGAAATGAGGTTTAGGGCACCTCAATATATACTAGTCATTGGGGTTAAAGGGGCATGACTGTAGGGCTTTGATGATTCGACATATTGGAGAGGCCGACCTTGATAATTGCATGTGAGAAAACAAAAATTCAAAATCACACTTCCGCTCATCCAAATGAGGTGATCTTTATATCGATTTTGGTCCTCTCGAAAAGAGGAATTCAATGGAATGATTATCTCCATCAACTGAGTTGTCAAAGTGGAATTTGGCCCCAATTGCTAATTTTAACAAAATATACTAGCTAAGGTACAGGACTGAAGGTATGGACCAAGAAATTTCAGAAGCTAAGGAAAAGAGCCAAGACCCTTGTTTACTTGATTTGAAGCACTTGCTTGGAGTTGACATTGAAGAATGTTGTCTAGAAGGTTGACATGGTGGATGGAGGTAGGTTTGGTATTGGTCTAGAAATCTTGGTTGTTTCATTTGAATTGATTCTGAAGGAGGAGAGAATTTTGTTGGGATTTCCCCTAGGAGAGGGGTTTATCCCTAGCTGAGTGCCTACAGCTTGTGTTCATTTGTCTTTGATAGTCTTTATGTTTTTGGTAGTTGTTTGATGATAAAGAACATAATAATATCAAAGAAAAGAATAATCTAATCAATCAAGAAAAATAATGTTACAAGTAACTATCAATCTAAGAGAAATCACCCTAATAAGTTGCCCTACGGATTTCTCAACATGGTATAAGAGCTAAGGTCAAGAGTTTAGGCAACTGGAAGGGCAGGTTTGTTTTTGTTTCAAGTCTAACTTACTTATGAGATGGAGATTTCGGTGATTAGGCCGTAGACCTGTTTAAAGAGACTGAAGATTTGCAGGGATCGTAAAGCACTCTTTTGGCAGCGTGCTTGGGCATTTTATCATGATAAAGGGGTGATCTCGATGATTGATTGGTCTTGACTGTAAACATGTTCTCTCACTTTACCTAGGTCGTTAGTTTTTGACCCTAGGCTGGTAGGAGTCAAGACCTCCTCTGAGGCCTTAAGGTTATAAGAGAGGCACTACTTAGGAGACTTAGATTGAAGTGGTATGTCCATGATTATTCCATACATACCACTTTCCATCATTCCCCAGATTTTATCTCCATTCTTCAGGCTTGTGGTCATTGGTTCATTGGGATTAGTACTCTCTTATCCTCATCCTTGAGTTTGGGTCGAAAACTTTACCCTGGAGGTTGATGCAACTAAAAGAAAGATAAAAGCATAAAATGGCCACAATGAAAGAAAAAGATAGTTAAAATGCAAAAGATGGTTAAGACATTAATTAGCATATGGGAAAAAGCCTAGCATAATCTCTAACCCCCCTCATTAGCCATCACCCAACTCCTTGAGCACTTGATGCTCCATCACATACTAAAGGAACTCTCGCATTTCCCAACCCTGATGAGCAATAAATCAACTCATCATCAAAGGGTAAATAAATGTTGAATCATTAAAATCAAGCTTGGGCTACAAAACTATGCTCTTATTCAAAGCATTATCAAAAAGAAGTAAAAGGCAAACAAGAGGGAAGGGAAAAGAAGGTCGAGGACAAGGGTAACTCAAGGCTCCACAACTGCTCCCTCTTTACATTTGTAACTCAGGATGATGGACCACTATCAACTAGTCTCATGGCCATGGCACCTTGCCTTGAAGTCCTTCCCCTCCAATGCCACCATAATCACCTATGTCACAGGGTTCATCGAATTCAAATCTTGAGATTTAAAATTCGACAAACCTCAAAAAAAACAAATCAAATCCATTCAGGTTCATCGAACCTCAAGGTCTAAACTTCACGAATTTAACCCATTTGAATTCCAGCTATAAACTGATTTGTGAGTTTAGGGTTTTATTATTCATTGGTTTAATTAAAAAGATATGGGTGTCCACATTTTGTTCCCTTCGCCACACTGCCAGAAATCTTAAACTTGGAAATGGTTCTCTCGCCCCTAGTTTCAAAATTTTGTGGATCGAAATTGAATTCGCCATGGAGGACCCTCTGGGCAATATGAGGTTTGAGCAATCGAACAAAGTTAATAGATCGTCAAACCCAACTTCCTTGTACACTATTCCCCCAACTTCTTTGAGATTCAAATGCGAAAATTTAGTAAACCTACTTGGGACGTCGAACCGAATCTATTGGATAAGGAACGTGTAATGTTATTGAAATTGAAATCATAGCTCACATTTTAGTTCTTTAAATAGTATTAATATAAATAGAAAACTTACATTGCTTTTTTATTATTTAATATTTGTTATTATTTCATTAATATTTATTTTTATTTATATATAATAATATTTAATTATATATATTACATATTTATATAAATATATATATATATATATATAATCAAATCTTATGGCAAACCTCATCCAAACCTTATTGACAAATTCGAATTTGAATCGAATTTAATCATTGTCAAACTCGAATATGAACCTGAACCATGTGACAATGATAATCACAAGCAACTAAGAATTGAAGGGTTGACCTAGGACATTGTTAGTTTTTGTAGCATCAAATGTGTTCTAGCCATGAAATTTGGTGGAGTAACTAGAATACATGAGATTTCCAAAACCCAGAAACCATTTCTAGAAATTCCATCTAGAAGTGTCTCAATTAGATTATTAACCATTTTTTAAATATTCCATAAGTCTAAACTTAGGGAATATGGTTAATTAATCATTACTAATTGAGATAAGGTGAGAATCATCTAGAAACTCACACGAGTCGATCCAAAGATGATCCTAGACAGTGATTAAGTTTTAATCTTGGTCGTTGGTGCTCCAACGATCGATTATAGGAGGAGATCTATGTGGTGATGGAGAATACACTAGTGCAGATATTCAGTTGACCAAGAAGTTCGATTTTCTTAATAGCAGTAGCTCATCAGAGAAGATAGAGCCAGAGGATGAGTAGCAGGTGGAAGAGGAGGGCAACAGTATTACGGGAGGAAGGTTTCCAGTCTCCGGATGTTAATTTTAAGTATGTTCTATGCTAAGAGCAATTTATTTCAATTTTCACAGTTAGCTCAATATCTTTTCTAGATTAACAATCACATCAGCATTAAAGTTTTAAACTAAACAGCAAGTAGAACATAAACATAAATCGTTGAAGACAAGCCAAGACAAGAGGACACAAGATGTGGCGCTAGCCAGGGACAAACCCTAATGTGGGGAAACCTTTGATCAATTCTTCTTATATGTTCTTCAATAGTTCAGCACACACAGAGAGAGTACATTTACAACAGAAGTCAACACTTTGACTTATCTAGATAAGAGCATTGATCATCTCTAAGAAGATGATACATGAGATTAGTTGAAGACATGCTGCTTCAACTGATTCTCCAAGGTGACTCCTTCACCTATCATTGTGTTGCATCTCGTCATCATGCTGCACCTCATCATGTTGCACCCCATGTTGCACTATTGTCCTATGTGCCATTGTTGAACCATGTTGTCATACAACATGTCTCATGTGCTTGCCACAGCTATCCATGTTGTCCATGCTTGCCATGTTGCACCATGCTTGCCATGCTATCCATGCTTGCCATGTTGCACCATGCTATCCATGCTTGTTGTCCCATTGTGCCACTGTTGCACAATGTCATGGCTGTCCCATTGTGCCACTGCTGCACAATGTCATTGTTGTCCCATTATGCCACTGCCTCATCATTGTGTTGTCCCATTGAACATTGTGGCACAATGTCATTGCTGCTAGCACTGTTGTCCCATCACGGCTTGTTATCCCAGCAACCCAACATTGTTGTTATCCCAACATACTTACGTTGCTCTAAATATGTATGTACCATTGCCTAGCTGTCCTAGTTTTACTGTTGTAACAGTTGTACCTAACAGTCATGCCCAAAACACTGTTGTTCTGGGCATATGGCAGCCCTTAACACTTTCTTCAGCTCACAGTTCTAGGGTCCTTGACTGCAACAATCTTCGACTGGTAAGGGTACTTCCAACAACCCTTCAATCTGCCTAGAAGTGCCCTCTTTTACTGCGGCTGCCCTTCTAAGAGAGGAGGAGACCCTATACTACATTTTTTGGGCAGTATATCCCTCATCAACAACTTCAGCCTTCCTTTGTTTGTTATGGCTTGCTATATCAAGTCTCCTCTTGACTGCGACAGCCCAACACTCTTCCAAATGATCCTAAAACAGTCCTTATTGTTGCGACATAAGGCCTGTGGTTAGGGCACACCTGGACAGTGACTAAGGCACAAACTGAACTGCGGATTTGGCCTCATACATCAGCGTTTAGGGCTTGTCTTCCACGTATAATTAGGCCTCATCCTTGGCTGCGACTAGGGCATGTTGAGGCCTCCTTTATACATCATTCATCTGTATCTATAGTGTTGCATTGGTCCTTCTATTCTCTGTGGCTAGGGCACAATATGACCTTCCTTTCTTTGCAGTTAGATGTCTTTTCCTAGGACACCGTTTAGGGCTTTTAAGGATAGTTGCTTAGGGTCTCTTCTAGACCTGTGTTTAGGGTTTTTAAGGACAGTTGCTTAGGGTCTCTTCTAGACCTGCATTTAGGGCAGTTATAACTTCTCCTTGCTGCGCTATAGAAGTGTCCTCCATGACTGCGTTAAGGCTTCTTCATTGACTGCATTAGGGCTTCTTCATTAGGGCAACATTTAGCCTACATCACTCCCTCTAGATCTCTCCTTCATCAAAACCCAAAACAAAATGAAGAGAGAGATCACAAAAGTGTGAGTGTGTCAAAATGACTTGCAGGCCACCTCTATTTATACTAAAACATTGAGCACAAGTGGGGGCAATTTGGTTGTTGGCCGACCTTGACAGATTGTCTTATAACACAATTAAATTCATAACTCCATGAATACTTATCGGAATCGGATGATCTTTAGATCAATCCTAAACCTCTCGATGAGAGGGATCCAAGAAAAAGATCAACTGCCATAAATAACATGACCCACATGGAGTTTGGCCCTACTTGCCAATTTTAACACTCCCTCTCAACTAGGGAGAACTCCATCCATTGATCCATATGTCCGACTGTACTATCTCTGCCATCAGTGCCCTACACTGCTTTGCTCTGCTCTGTTGAGCTCTACTCTGCTCTGCTGAACCATGAAGAAGAAGAATTGATCGAGAATGTCTCATACCATTCTCTACCAACCTGAAGTCAGTTCCATATGAAGAGAGTGTGTCATACCACTCTTACTGACTGGAAGTTAGTTTCATTGATCCAGATCAATATCACAAGAGAGTGTATCAAACCACTCATATTGATCCCAGATCATTGGAGGTCATCCTAGCATAGGGAGTACGATAGATACAACGATGCGTCCATCGATAGTACTACTATGGTCCCTAACCCCATTTCCCTGCTCATTGGCCAAATAAGAGGTACTTCCCATGAGTCCCAGGCTGCATGGGTAGGATGCCTCGACAGCAGAACCATTTATCCTATCCCTAAGTTGCCTCGGGGTATCACAAGGGAAGGTTGAGCCATTCACCCTATACACAGCGCACCATTAGGGGAGGGTGAGTTGTCCCATGGTCGCGTGTTGCTCCAGTAAGTACCCCAAGCCCCTTAGAGCTCCCAGAGCTCAATGCATGCAACATGCAAGACCCTCATAAGAAGGTTCCTTAACAACTCCAAGTCGTTCGGGAAAGTTATAGATTTGACCTTTCCCCGGGGCTTAAACAAAATGTCTGTGACCTGTACATCAGTCTCAATGCGATGGAGCCTCCTCGTTCATCAACGTACCATATCCCACATAAGGTAATATCTGATGTCTATATGCTGGAGCAATTATAGAATACGAGATTCCTCAACAATTGAACCCCCCCTGGTTGACACAAAAGATCACAGTGGTATCCATCATGTGTACAAACAGCTCACTGAAGAGCTCCTGCAACCAGGTAGCTTCACACGAGGTCATACTCATAGTTATGTATTCAATCCTAGCGATGCTCAAAGCGACCGTCGTTTGCTTGCTGCTCATCCAGGATATTGAGCAGAACCCAAAGAGAATCACCACTTAGAAGTGCTCTTGATCTCCTCCACACTACCTACCTAGTCAGCATTTGAACAATCATGCAGCTTCATATTTCTGGCAGTGTATCTCAATCCATGAGAGATTGTGCCCCGAAGACATCTCAGAAGATTCTTGGCACCAATCTAGTGAGGCTCAACCATGTATGAGCTCATCATACTAACTACAAATCATATGTCTGGACGGAAGTTCACCAAGAACATCAACGTGAATGAGTTTATGAAACTCAGAGGTATTTCCCAAATCTGATCCGACATCACTACCATATAACTTCTGAAAGTTAAGATCCTCAAGGTAGTCACGGGCTTGTAGTTTACCATTCCACATCTGAAATCCAACTCCCTCTTACTTATGCAAATGAGAGGGTATGCACCTGCCAAAAATAGGCCATCCTCAGAAGGTGTCGGTATGAGAGGTCTATCACCACAACCTTCAAGCAATGGTTTGGATCGACTTCACTCTTAGTGAATCTTAGCTTCATCAAACAGTTATCAATCCTCTCATAATACACCCGGGGTGTTTTGCTTCAAGCCATAGAGGGCTTTCTTCCACCTGCACACATGAGAGTCCTGATCATGAATCTCAAACCCCTCGAGTTGTTCCAAACCTGTGTACCTGTTACATGAGGGGAATGGTCCCCTTGTAAGATTTTCCTGCGGTACATCTTGGACATGTACCTTCATGCTCTTCTTGAATTCAGGCATCCCTGTCACCATCTAACTCACATCAGGTAGGGCCCCATAATAAGTAGACCTCCAGTGCTATAGATGAGATGTGACAACTGACATGGTCCCCAATGGACCATCCTGCAAATTGATACAGATTTCCAACCCTGAACCCATGAGTAAAAGCATCTTAGAAAATTCTATTTTCAAACACGTACCTTTCCATCAATGAATGCCACCTTGAAACCTTTGACTTCCATTGCCGAAATGGACACTAGGTTCTTCTTGCGATCAGGTACATAAAGAGATTCTCGTAAATGAATCAAGTTACCTTCATTCAATTTAGGGGTAACATTCCCTACACCCTTTCCAGGAAAGGTGGCATCAACTCCAAGTATAATCCCACGATTGTTTCCATCTCTACTAAATTAGAGAGATCACCCTTCTATCCGATGAAGTGCCTTGAAGCACTACAATCAATAGGCCAAATTCCCAAAGAATCTGAAGGAGAGGGCCAATACAAGATAACGCTTCTTTATCTTATCAGAAACAACATTTGATTCTTCATACTTAGGGTTCCTTGCTTCTTGAAGAGTCAGTGGTTTCCTTGATGACCTGTATTACCTATCATTCCCTCGATCATTGAAGATGTCCCTGGAATGATTGTTATCTTCATCAAGAGATGTGTCCCTGCCATTTGAACACTCCTTCGCATAGTGGTCGAACTTATTACAAACAAGGCATCTGTCTTACTTTCCACCCTTAGATCCGGACTTCCTAATGAAGTGGTCTTTAGGTAGGCTATCATAGGTTTCCGCTGTGCCATTCTGATAATGTTCTCTGCTTCGACTTCACCCTTGGCGAACTTGAAGAGGGATGAGGAATCCATTGATCCTTTTGTTCTTTCCCAACGGTCTTCAGTGATTGCTCTTTCATTCTTGCTTGGGCTTTGTCTTCACCTCAGCTTTGATACCATGTTAATTTTAGGTATGTTCTATGCTTAGAGCAATTTATTTCAATTTTCACAATTAGCTCAATATATTTTCCAGATTAGCAATCACATCAGCATTAAAGTAAACTGCAGATAGAACATAAACATAAATCGTTGAATACAAGCCAAGACGAGGACACAAGATGTGGCGCTAGCCAGGGACAAACCCCAATGTGGAGAAACCCTTGATCAATTCTTCTTATATGTTCTTCAATAATTCAGCAGAGAGATAGAGATAGTACATTTACAACAGAAGTCAACACTTTGACTTATCTAGATAAGAGCATAGATCATCTCTAAGAAGATGATACATGAGATCAGTTGAAGACATGTTGCTTCAACTGATTCTCCAAGGTGACTCCTTTACCTATCATTGTGCTGCATCTCGTCATCATGCTGCACCATGCTGCACCCTATGCTGCACTACTGTCCTATGTGCCATTGTTGAACCATGTTGTCATACAACATGTCTCATGTGCTTGCCACAGCTATCCATGATGTTCATGCTATCCATGCTTGCTGTCCCATTGTGCCACCGCTGCACAATGTCATGGTTGTCCCATTGTGCCACCGTTGCACAATGTCATGGTTGTCCCATTGTGCCACTGCTGCACGATGTCATTACTATCCCATTTTGCCACTGCCTCATCATTGTGTTGTCCCATTGAACATTGTGGCACAATATCATTGCTGCTAGTATTGTTGTCCCATCACGGCTTGTTATCCCAGCAATCCAACATTGTTGTTGTCCCAACATACTTACGTTGCTCTAAATATGTATGTACCATTGCCTAGTTGTCCTAGTTTTATTGTTGTAACAGCGATACCTAATAGTCATGCCCAAAACACTGTTATTCTAGGCATATGGAAGCCCTTAACACTTTCTTTAGCTCACAGTTCTAGGGTCCTTGACTGCAGCAATCTTGGACTGGTTAGGGTACTTCCAACAACCATTCAATCTACCCAGAAGTGCCCTCCTTTACTGCGGTTGCCCTTCTAAGAGAGGAGGACACCCTATATTGCATTTTCTAGGCAGTCTATCCCTCATCAACAACTTCGGCCTTCCTTTGTTTGTTGCAGCTTGCTATATCAAGTCTCCTCTTGACTGCGACAGCCCAACACTCTTCCAAATGATCCTAAAACAGTCCTTATTGTTGCAACATAAGGCTTGCGGTTAGGGCACACCTAGACAGTGACTAGGGCACAAACTAAACTGCAGATTTAGCCTCATACATCAGCGTTTAGGGCCTGTCTTCCATGTATAATTAGGCCTCATCCTTGGCTGCAGCTAGGGCACGTTGAGGCCTCCTTTATACATCATTCATCTGCGTCTATAGTGCTGCGTTAGTCCTTCTATTCTCTGCGGCTAGGGCACAACATGACCCTCCTTTCTCTGCAGTTAGATGTCTTTTCCTAGGACAACGTTTAGGGCTTTTAAGGACAACTGCTTAGGGTCTCTTCTAGACCTGTGTTTAGGGCAGTTAGAACTTCTCCTTGCTGCGCTATAGAAGTCTCCTCCATGACTACGTTAAGGCTTCTTCATTGACTGTGTTAGGGCTTCTTCATTAGGGCAGCGTTTAGCCTAGGGCACTCCCTCTAGATCTCTCCTTCATCAAAACCCAAAACAGAATGAAGAGAGAGATCACAAGAGTGTGAGTGTGTCAAAATGACTTGAAGGCCACCTCTATTTATACTAAAACGTTGAGCACAAGTGGGGGCAGTTTGGTTGCTGGCCGACCTTGACGAATTGTCTTATAACACAATTAAATTCATAACTCCATGAATACTTATCGGAATCGGATGATCTTTAGATCAATCCTACACCTCTCAATGAGAGGGATCCAAAAAAAATATCAACTGCCATAAATAAGATGACCTAGATGTAGTTTGGCCCTAGTTGCCAATTTTAACACCGGAAGAGGCAAAGGAAGGCCGAAATTCCCAAGGACCAGCATAAGCTCTACACAGAGGGTGATGCAGGAGGCTCAGCGCAAAGGTTGGGGAGGTAATTTTGAAAGTAGAAAATAGTTGTGGGGTGAGAGAAAATTCTTCAATAGATTTTGTCAGTATTTTCCTCATATTAGATCGCCAGTTGGGTATTTGAATAATTGTACTCAGAATTGTTGCTCAAGAATAATAATAAAACCCTCATCTGTTGCATTGGTTTTCCCGCATTGGGTTTTTTCGAGGACAATTGTCCAAAAATAACTGTGTCAAAATTCTTGTGTGTGCTAGAATTTTTCAGTTTCCAGTATTTTATTTTCCGCAGTGTTGTCGCACAGATTGTCACGACAACGCTCAGACCGCGGGCTATCACCCTGATCCCCGATCTCTCCGTTTAAGCTTGTCTCCCGCGGCTAAGGGGGTAGACCCTATGGATAATGGATGACCAACTGTGGACCAGTTGGGTTGGGAGACACGAGGGGAAACAAGCACTTAATTGATTTTATTAAGTTTAATAGACCAGTGCCTTATGCAATAAATGATTAAACGATTATTTATCAAGTGCTGCAGAAATATGAACTCATTAACAATCATTTACCATCAAACAACTCAAATAAAGTTTAACTTTTACCAATGTGAGATAATCGATAAACGCTCAATGGCTTAACAATATTCCAGCAATTAAAATTTCGAAAGATTGAATGCTTTAAATAACCACGTGATTTTAAATGCTAACCAAAGATCACACTCATGTAGCTAATCTTCAACTGAACATTTAAGCATGTTTAACCCATAGTTTTAAGACTCCGACACCGACTCCGACTCCGACTCCGACTCCGAAAACGGTAATGACTCGGCCGGCTCGATTTCAATGACTCGGTCGTTGTAAAAAATACATTAAATATTTATTTTTTTTATAAAAAAACATAATTTTAAAGATTTTAAACATAATTTTAAAGATTTTCATTCATGTTTCCAAGCACACAGCATTATAATATAGATGGAAGACAACATATGATCAAAGTAGGCTCATGAACCAATCCATTATATCAAAATGGTACCCAATGGCAATACATAGTCAACTGTCATACATGATCAAAGACTCAAAACAAAAAACACATAACCAAGGAGGCTAGAAATGACCTCTACAACAAAAGTAAACTGTGACGGTGACCAGACTCCAGTACTAGTACTACAGTACTACTGGCTAGTAGCTACTGTCAGAGGAGCCAAGATCATGTCGATCAATCTCTGGATCATCATCATCAGAGTCAGACAGGGGGCCCCATGGCTCCTCCTCATCATCATCATCTCCAACTGCAAATGTATAAGTGCTACCACTAGCAGGTTGTGCAACTGCAGCAGATGCAAGCTAAGATAGAGTAGATATGCGGCTGCGCTTCTGTCGTGGCTGAGCAGAGTAAGCACCTACAACTGGAGTCCTTGCTAGCTGTGAGACTGAGGCTACTGGATTGGGATCTGCATTCAACTGAACAGGCTGAAGTTGAACAACATGTTCAAGTTCAACTGATGTCTCCATATCTAAATCTACATCAAGATCCTCATCAGGATCAAACTCTGCTGGACGACTCTCCACTACCCAATCTGATGTTGGATCAATGTCTTCCAACACAATGGGATCTGAATCAGGTCTTTTGTTCAGCAAATGGTTTCGTCTGAGCCGAAGGTTGTATTGGACATAAACTAGATCATTTAACCGTTTTTGATCCAAACGGTTTCTCTTCTTTGTGTGAATCCTCTCAAAGATAGACCAATTGCGCTCACACCCAGATGCACTGCAAGTTTGACTCAAAATACGAATTGCAAACCTTTGCAATTCAGGACAATGGCCACCAAAGGCCTCCCACCATTGTGCTGCAAAAAACATAGGAGTGTAATGAGTTAGCTCAACAAAATTACAAATTATATCTAACTTTCAAATTATAAACGATTTAACAAACTTTAAAAAAAAAAAAACTATTAAGAATTTGAAAATTGAAATTTTTGTTTACCTGGCTCATCTGCTTCTCTTGCAATCTTTGCTAGGTTCTTCCCAAAGGTACCTGCTGCATTGCTGAAGATATTGGCCTGTCGGTGTATCTCCAGCTGATCAGACTCCAATGGGATCATGCGTTCAATGCAATCAACCAGTCCATCTCTGACCTCCCCCCTCAAAGCTCCTGACTCCTTAGCTTTATAATGATACCGTGGGTTCAAAAAATACCCAGCTGCATGTATAGGGCGATGGAGTTGATTGTTCCATCTTTCATCAATGATTGCCCAAATGGGCCCATACTTTGCCACTCTATCCTTGTATACCGTCTTTATTTGCTCCTTTGCTTGATCCATAGCCTCATAAATGAAGCCCATAGCCAACCATTCCCCATCCACCAACCGCAACACCTTAACTAGTGGCTCAGCAAGCTTCACAATCTCTGCTACCTTTCTCCAAAAAGTTTCTTCATGGACTTTCCTTTTCAATTCTTTGCCTTCTGGTTTGTTAGACCAATTGCTTTGATTCCATTCATCACTGGAAAACATCTTTTGCAAGTTTCTATGTTGGGAAGCATAGATTGCAATGTCAAAAAATGTGTAGCAAATCTAGTGATGGCAGGCCTAATAATATCCTTGCCCCCAGTGTGTTTCCTCATGAGGCTCAAAACCAATGTATGATTGTAGATAAATTTTGTTATGCTTTTGGCATGATCTATAGTGTTTTTAACCCAATCTAATTTTCCAATATCCTCAAGCATGAGGTCTATGCAATGTGCAGCGCATGGGGTCCAAAAGATGGTCTTGTGTTTTTCCTCTAATAGTTTACCAGCAAGAACATAGTTAGAGGCATTATCTGTGATGATTTGAACAACATTAGCCACCCCCACCTCCTCAACACCCTGATCCAATAGCTGAAACAACAAGTGGCCATCTTTTACCTTATCAGATGCATCAACTGATTTTAAAAACATGGTTCCCTGTGGGCAGAAGACAAGAAAGTTTATGATGGTAAGGTTTCTTTAATCAGTCCATCCATCTGACATGATGGTACACCCTGTTCTTTCCCATGAGTCCTGAACTCTTGCAAATACTCATTAATGGATTGAATTTCTTTCTGCAAACGAAACCCCCTTAGCTCATGCATAGTAGGGCCTTTGAAGCCTTTTCCAGTAGCATGTATGGCATCAAACATAGGCTCATAATATGGTGAACGAGCAGCAATAAAGGGGATACAGCATCATACCACCATCTAGCTATGTACTCACAAGCAGTCTCCCTCAATTCTTTCTTCCAATGGTCATCTAAAGTGGGATGCATTTGAGTTTTACTAACTTCAAGACCATGTGCATCTGATGGAGAGGAGGGAGTGAAATAACTTTTGATAGTCACATCACCCTTTTTCATTCTACCCTTTCCCTTATCTTGAACATAACCAAAAGAGGGAGGAACATATCGGAAAGGGTTGGATGTATCAGTTTGAGGGATAGAGGAAGAACCCTCAAAATCATAATGGGGGTTGGCAGCCATCATTTTTTGTATCTCCCTCTTCCTCCCAATTTCAGCCTGTATGTCTCTTTGCCTAGCCTTATCTTCTTTAAATTTCTCAAAGCTGGCCAACAAATTCTTCCTAATCTCCCCAATTTCTGGTGAGGTACATGGGGTAATTTGGCCTCTAATCCCTGCCAAGTGTTGTTTCAACCTATTAATGCCCTCAGGACCTTCCTTAATTTTCCTATGGCAAAATTTGCATTGCATTTGACTATCAACCATTTCAACATATTCCCAAGCAGGATCTCTTGCTCTAGGTGCCATTTTTTGACTAGGAAATGAAAGCAAACAATCTGAAAATGAAAAAAAAAAAACCTTGATTCAATGTTCATTTATTTGACAAAAAACTCTCTAAGATTTCTAGATATGCACCTAAAATTTACTAAGCAAAAACAGATTTATAGAGGTGAAAAAAAATACCTCCAGGCACAAATTGCCTCCTCAAGCTTGCTCCAAGAATCAGCTCCTCAATGCTGCTCCAAATGGCTGCCCAAGAAGCTCCTCACTCCAGCTACAATGCTCCTCCAAGACTCCTCACTGCTGCTCCAAAACAAGCTCAAGAACTGCTCACTTAGTCTCAAAGAAGACTCTCACTCAAATGCATAAGATTGTTGTGAGTGAATGAGAGCACTTGGGTGTGTTAAATAGGGTTTGGGGGGGGGGATGGACCCCAAAAATCATTTAGCAAATTCATATAACTACTTGACATTCAAACCAATCAAAAAACACAAAAAAATCCATTAAAAAAATAATAAAACGTTGTTTACGTGTGCCTAGGCCGTTTGCTTGTGACTCGGCCGAGTCATAACGGAAACGGCCGAGTTAGCCGAGTCACCCATGACTCGGCCGAGTCACTAACTCGAGTCACCCATGACTCAGCCGAGTCATGGGTGACTCGGCCAACTGAACCGTTTCAAGGGCCGGGTCATCATTTTTGCTATTGACTCGGATCAACCCCGTTTCTTAAAACAATGGTTTAACCACATAAATGATAATCAAAATTTTAGCCTCAACAAAAATGATATATCGCAAACATGACAAATCCCTAAGCCAAGACTGAATCTGGCAAAATATTTCCAAAAAATATTTTTATATTTTCAAATAAAATAAGACTAAGCTAACTAAAGACTAAATAAATGAAACTTTAAATCTAAAATTTAAACAATACTCAAATCTAAACTAAATTAAAGGAAACCTTTTATATATATATATATATATATATATAATTAAATTAAACTTAAATAAAAGAATGAACTAAAACCTTAAAACAAAAAAAAATTATGATTTTTATATTTTCTAATTTTTATGATTTTTTTTATTATTAAATTTTTTTGTTAACTGAAAAACTAAACAAAATAACTCAAATCCTAAATCTAACTCTAAAACTAAAGTAAAAATTTATTAAATCTAAAACTAGAAAATAATCTAAATTAAAATCTATTTAAAAGGACTCTTTTAAACTTTTTATTTTTTTATGAAATAAAACTAAACTTTAAAGAAAATCTAATTCTAAAATCAAACCCTAAACTAAACTATGTGTTAAATTAAAAATAAATCTTAAAAACTAATCTAAACTAAACTGACATCTAACAAAATATAATGCTAATTTAAATGAAAACTAAATAGAACGATCAAAAGGAAAGTTCATGAAAAAAATAAAAAGAAATACGTTGATATACGATTGGGATATAACTAAAACCAAACCTAAAATAAAATAAGACACGGTATGCTAACAAAAAAAAAATCAGATGTAACCTATTAATCCTCTTTATAACGCGTGAAGCAGAGGGCGAAATACGCTGCTGCAGATTTTGACGGTGGCAGCAAAAAGAACTCACACGTTTCCTTTTTTTTTTGGGACAGGTAACAAGGTTTGAAACTGCATGGAGGAAGAACGTGATTGAGGCCACAGGTTAGGCGCGTGGGGAGAGCACAGGTTTGGGCAATGCAGATACGTGGAGAACGAGCAGATAATTGGAGTTGCATGGGCTTGATGTGCTTTGCAGGTGCGGAGGTGGCTGGTGTGACCAAGATGAAGAAATGCGCAGAAAGAACAATCACGCAAAGGGATAGCAATGGCAACGTGGAGATGAGGGAAAGCGTTGAACGCAGGCCTGGCAGCTAGGACGAGTTTAGAAAGGAGCGGGGTGAGATGGAAAGTGGCAGCGTGCCACTCGACAGGGCGGCGATGGAGATGTGAGAAGTTGCGTGATGTCAATGGGCTGCGCGATTTCAATGTGTTTTGCAGGTGAGAACCCAACGAGCTGAGTGTGGAATCAACACAGAGATGGTAGCATGAGGAGCAGAAGACTGGTGGCTGCAAGGAACGCAGGCTGATAGAGCAGCAGCTATGGAGAGGCTGGAACACAGTTTTGCCTCAAGAAAATTTCAAAATGTCCCTGTAACACAATTAAACCTGCAACACGACAAAACCCTGAGTAATAGCGGGGAGCTGATTAAACCCTCAGAAGTCTTCAGAAAACCCTGCAACCTGTAAATGGAAAGAAAAAACACCCAAAATATATACAAAAAATAAAACCCTAAAAACCAACTACAAAATTTACAGCTTTGTGACTCTACAACAGCCAGATTTGTTAGTAACCTTCCATAATATTTTCAGAATATCAGATTTACTATGAGATACTTCAGAAATCTCTCATGCAATTCAAAAAATAAACTTTAAATATCAGACCCAGAATCGAAACTGGCTGGGCTCTACAAGAAAATGCTTTGCGGGAGTTGGCTAGTTCAGCCGAGAACTGCCCCAAACACCCACTGATTTTCTCAATAAGGGTTTCCTGCACAGCTTACTTCAACCATCAATAAAGAGGGAAAAAACAGTGTTAAATTCCAGATGTAATGGAGATACCTGCCATTATTTCAAAAATTCTAATACCATTTCAAACCCTAGTAAGTGAACAAGATACCTATGTTCAACAATACTCTACATCAAGCTATTACTAATGGCTGAAAATAAAATTATGCAGAAAATAAAACAACTCACAGCACTTCAGGAGAGTAACATCAACAAAATTTCAACCCCAAAGTCTTTCTTTATTGCACCAAAAAAAGTTTACAAGAGAGCTTTCTTTAGCACAAGACTCACAGATCGAATGATCTCAAATGACCCCTAGCACCCTATTTAAAGGAAAAAATCCCAATGGCTAGTTCAAGTGATCCATGTCAAAATGATCTCGACCGTCAATGAGGATCAAGATATCTTTTAATCTCATCCGTCAAATTTTTAAATGCATTTTAATATATTAAAAAATTGAAATTCTGCATTTATTTACTCAAAAATTTGACTTGTTATTATTTTATTATTATTTTATTATTATTATTATTTTTTTTAATTATTTTTTAAATTTTTTAAATTTTATTATTATTTTTATTTATTTATTTTTATTATATATTTTTTTTAATTTTTTATATTTTTTAATTTTTTAATTTCTAAAAAAAAAAAAAAAAAAATAATTTTTTAATTATTTATATCTTTTTTTTTTTCTTTTTTCTTTTTTGGAAAAATCACCTAGGACCTAGGACTTAGGACTTATGAGGGGATTAAAACATTTCCTAACCCTCAAGACACTTTACATCATGACTTTTACAATTTTACATCTCAAGGGGGGAAAACCCATTTGACATAGACCCTCATAGACCACCCAGTCTTGCGACACAGATATAATCTAGCAGATCAACGCACTAGGATTCCCCTAAGATTCTAATGACAAAATTCATTCCGGCTTTGGGGTTAGGCTGAAGGAAAACTCTGCCGATCATGGATCGGTGAGACAAAAAACCTTCCGGAACATAAATTATCACTAGAAAATTAAGTCCACCTAGGCAATTTTACATACATGACTCTACTCTGCTAAGATTATTTACAATTCACACATGCAGATTGGGTTTACAACATAATATGATCAAGTCAACGATGATTGTCGAACGGCACGAACACGTCAATCAAGCGCTATCCCTTTTGCGAAGAAAAGGGGGTGTACTTGCTATGGGAAGTTGACACGTAGTGGTCAACATCTGGCTCTACTTGGGGACACATTGCTGCACTACAGGAATGTGAGAATTCAGAATCTACATCCACACAACACACAACAGAAATAAGTAGCGTCCATCCAAAAATCATCATATAACATTTAAGCACATGAAAGATATAAGCTCTTCATTTATTAACAAGGAAAGTAAATCTAATCCTAAAACAGAAATAAAATGCTGAAATAACAAGGAGTAGGGTTAGAAATACAATACAAAGGATGCCCTATGGCATCAGATATCATCTTTGAAGAACAGCTTCAGCATTTGGCCATTCGCAGGTAGATCAAGTGGTTCGCCATCCAATCTGCTCAAGTGGAATGAGTTTGGTCCAACTATATCTCGAATGATGTACGGTCCCAGCCGCAAATTGTCGAACTTCTTATGTTTTCCTGGTTTTTCATTTTTGCGATCCCAAAGAAGTACCATATCTCCTACTTGCAAAGATCTAGATTGAGAGAATTTATCAAAGCTTTTCTTAATGTTAGATTGATTTTTACATATAGCATCAAAAGTTGTCCTATGAGCTTCATCTAACTCCACAATCTGATCTATTCTATTCTGAACAACATCTTTATTAGTAGAAAAATTATGAAGGAGTTGATAAGCTGGCAATTTCAGGTGCACAGGTAAGGTTACATCCAAGCCATAAACTAATTCAAAGGGAGATTTACCAGTAGCTTTCTTCTTAGTGATTCTATCTGCCCATAAAGCATACTTGATTTTGCTATCCCATGATTTCTTATTATCTCCTACTATCTTCTTGATAATGGTTATGAGATTCTTGTTACTTGATTTGGCCAAACCATTACCCTGAGGATAGTAATTTGACGAATGAAATAAGACAATGCCATACTTGAAACAAAAAGATGAAAACTCTGAGGAACTAAAAGCTTTGGCATTGTCAGTAGTGATCTTAGCAGGGACACCAAATCTAGTAATGATATTATTTTAAATGAAACCCATAATAACCTTTTCAGTGGCATTCTTAGCAGGAATGGTTTCAACCCATTTAGTGAAATAATCCGTAGCAATCAAAATCCATGAATAGCCATTGCTAGAATTTTCATGGAACTTCCCGATGAAGTCCAGACCCCAATGTTGAAAAGGTGCCTCTACAATGACAGGTTGTAGGGGCACGACAGCAAGCTTATGTTTCCCAATGAATAGTTGACAAGCTTGACAAGTTCTAACAAACTTATGCACATCAGAAAAAATTGAAGGCCAATAATAACCAGCTCTCAGGATTTTGTGGGCGGTAGTTCTAGCAACATAATGACCACCACAAAATCCTGAATGAAACTCAGAGATTAATTTCTTGGACTCAATGTCATCAACACACCTAAGCACTATGCCATCACGATTTCTCCATCCAAGGCCATCCTTCATAAGGCAATATTTAGTGGCTTTTAGTCTAAGAGCCCTTCTCTTAAGAGCAGCTAAATGGTTAGGACATGTAAGATTCATCAAGTAATAAACGATGTCCTTGTACCACTCATGCTCTCCTCATCTTTGCAATTCCGGCGAAGATAGATCGCTAAGACAAAACAAACCAAGAGTCTTTTCATTACTTTCGATCAACATTTGAGCCAAACCTTGGCCTTTGACTAGCTTGGTGGGTCTGATCACTAAATCATATTCTTGTATTTTAGTAACCCAGCGCGAGTTCCTAAGCAATCGGTTTCAGTTAATATATCTTTAACAGCAGAATGTGGGACGAAAGTAATGATTTTAGAATATCCCACATAAGTTTTGAAGTGCTTAAGAGACTTGACCAGGGCATAAGCTTGCTTTTCCATGGTATTGTACTTCAATTCGGAATTTTGAAGCGCTCTACTCATGAAAGCAATACGCTGCTCGTGACCATCTTTATTCTTTTGTAACAGGACACCAGCAATGGTATCTTCGGAAGCGAAAGAAAAAATCATGAAATCCTTGGAATAATCGGGACTAACTAAGACAGGAGCTCTTGCAATAGCGCATTTGATTTCTTGAAAGGCATTTTTGTCGTCTTCTTGCCAAACAAATTTTGCATCTTTCTCTAGAAGACTTTGAATAGGCTTAGCTATTTCTACGTAATTTGGAATAAACCTTCTAAGAAAATTTGTCTTTCCAAGGAAAGACTGAAGGGATTTAAGATTATGAGGAAGAGGAATCTTTTGGATTGCTTCAATTCTTTCAGGATCAATCTTGATTCCATCCTTAAAAATGACATGGCCAAGTAATCTCCCTTCTATTACTCCAAAAATAGACTTAGCTGGATTCAAAGAAATCTCGTATTCTCTACATCTATCGAAAACCTGCCTAAGATGATTTATATGATTGATAACATCTCTAGAGAATACAATAAGATCATCTTGGTAAATCTCAATAAATTTCCCGATTAACCCCTTGAAGGCATAATCCATAGCCCTTTGAAATGTAGCCCTAGCGTTGGTTAATCCAAACGGCATTCTAATATATTCAAAGGTACCCCATGGTGTGGTGAACGTGGTTTTATGACGATCTTCCTTTTTAACCCATACCTGATTGTACCCAAAAAAACCATCTAGCAAAGACATCATTCCAGAACCGGTTACTCTTTGCAATAAAGTCTCCATGTTTGGCAAAGGGTAATTATCTTTCTTGCATGCTAGATTAAGATTTCGAAAATCGACGCAAAGCCTTATCGTACCGTTCTTTTTCCTAACAATCACCAGATTGAACACCATGTCAAATGCCTTGTTTGAGCAATAATTCCTGCTACAAGCATTTTCGCAAGCTCTTTCTAAACCAAAGGGGCTAACTTAGGATTAATTTGCCTAAGTTTCTGGCGAAAGGGTTTAGCATTTTCATCTTTTAAGGGGATAGTATGTTCCATGACATCTTCCCTATAGCCCTTTAATTCATCATAAGAAAAAGCTAAAACATCTCGATATTTGCTAAGTAAATTAGTCAACTTTTTTCTTTCCTCCACACTAGTACCTTTACCAATTTTAACAATCTTTGGGTTCTCAGAAGTACCAATGTTTACCTTGAGATATTCGCCTGGGTCCATTTTATTTTCCTCTCTCAACTCCGTGGCATCGTGACGATAAAAGTGTTGCTCTAAGGCAACCACATTCCTAGGAGTAGGATTTATGACATGCTCATAATTTTAAGATCCATCCTCCTCAGAATCTATCCGGAAATCTTCAAACTTATCCAGACTATTAAGAAAATGAATGACTTGCTTTTCATCATTATAGGCTTGCCAATGCTCTGAGTTATCTGGAACAGATGGTCTAAATATTACTTCCATTTTGATCTTATCCTTAATCAGCCCATCAGATAACTGAAAGGTAGTAGCAGCTACGGCAAGTTCATCTGCCAAACTATTTTGCTATCTTGGGATAGCTTCGAGGTCAAGGGCATCAAAATGTTCCATATTATCCCACACAGCATTTCGATAATTTCTTAATCTTTGATTTTTGCATGTGAATTTATTTTTAAGTTGCATGATAATTAGATCAGAATCCCCCTTAATGCTAAGCAACTTAATTTTCAAAGACTTTGCCAATTCAAGACCCAACAATAAAGCCTCATATTCAGCGACATTGTTAGTTGCTTCAAATTCTAATCGATAGGCAAACTTGAAAATGTGATCAAGGGGAGATTTAAGCACTATTCCAGCACCTTTACTATGCCTAGACGATGCACCATCAAAGTACATGCACCAAACTCTATCATTGAGATCCTTAATCTTATCATCAGGAGGAATTAGGAAATTAGACATGATAGCATAATTCCCAATGTCAGATTGCTCTTTGATTATCTTGTTGTGAGGTCTCCTAGGATCTTCAACATGGAATTTTCTTTCGGGCTCTCTATTAAGTCTTACAAAACCATCACCTCTAGGAGAAGGAATCATAGCGTATGACCAATTCATTTGAATACTTCCTCCTAGATCAGAGGCCCACTTTCTGGATAAAAGCATTCCCCAGGCATCGAGCACATCAACAACAACTATATCCATAACAATCATGATGTCTGGGTAAACTGATAGATGAACTTGTAAATCTTTGATCAAACCATGCACTTCAATCTTCTTAGAATCCATGGCACATATATTATAATAGGGTCTAGAAACTCTTAAGTGAAGCAGTTCCATGACCCTTTTAGTCATTACACAAGCTGATGCACCATAATCCAACATGCAATTATTCAATTTATATGCATTAACTAACAAGGTGATAAAGAAAGGCTGGTGATTGTTATCCGCATCCAAGCTTTGCAAATATATGAGAGCATCATGATAGTCAACTTCCTGAGTCTTCTGTTGAGAAGTATTTACTTGACCTTGAATACTTTTAGTAACTTATCTCTTTGGGAAGGGATTTTAGCAATCTCGGAGACAGGAACCCAGATTTTCGCATTGTTGAACCAACTTCCCAAATCAACGTCTAATCCAGAGTTTAAACCAGGGTTAAAAGTTCGAGGGGAATTTGATTCCCGCTCTGATCTTTATCCTTTCTCTGATAGGTCAAACCTTTATCTCTAGCAATTTCCATGATTTGCTCTGGAGAGGGTTTTTCACCATATAACCTAGCCAAAATGTCATCTTCATTTTCAAGGTTATTTATGCTAAAAGTTGATGAAGGATTCATAATGTCACAACTATTTTCCTTGACCTCTATTCAATCATCCATAGACAAAGGAAACTTGTTACCTACTACATTTATTTGATCACCTACCCCAAACATTCCATTATCCAAAATTCTTCTAACAATGGGACAAGTGGTCTCTTCATGAAGAGCATCACAAACCCGACAGTAAGGAGGAGCATTATCAACCAAATTAGTTAACGGATTAGGAGGTCTCTGCTCACTAGATTGACCCTTCTTTTGCCAATTGTTATTTCTATTATTATTATTTCGAGGTTGGAAATTTTGTGTTTGCGCTCTTTCCATCTGGATCAACCTATTCTGCAAAGTAGCTATCTCCTTATTATGATTGATTTCCATGCTTTCGATCTTTTGGAGCAATTTCTGAACAAGCTCACTTTCAGGTTCTTGAACTGCTTTTCCTTTAGGTTCTTTTAGTTTCGTAGCAGCCCTATCGAAACCTGGGATCTCAGACTTCCCAGATGTTGCCTTGTCCTTTTCAAGCTCTATAGCTAAGGCTTGGCAATCTCTATAATCATTAAGCCTAGCACGCCTTAATTCATAAGATGGCTCAGGACTAAAGGCATCAATGTAAAAATCTCGGAGAGATTTGTCTGTAGGTTTATAGTCTTGCGATAATTATCTAACAATACCATTAAACCTTTTGTTAAATTCTTCAACAGTTTCATTCTCTCTCTTTCTTATTATGCTAATAGCTTTTACGAGGTGTCTTCCTTCTCTCTTATCTCCATACTTTTCCTTGAAGGCATCAATGATCGATTGTAAGGAATTAAATGAATTCTGAGGCTTTTCTGCAAACCAATCATAGGCATCGCCCCCTAAAGTTAAGATGAAAAGAGTCATTCTAACATCCTCATGATCAAAATCAGCAGATCTTGCGTACTTAGCCATCCATATACTAAAATCTCTCAAATTAGCACTAATCGCATTATCTCACTGAAAGTTAGGCAACTTATCTATCCCAAGTGATGGAAGATCATCGGGATAACCTGGAATGTTAGAAAAATCGCAAGGGGCGTATATATCCATGATGTTGTGCCCAACTTGACTAGTAAAAAGCAAATGGATATCAGAGAGGGCTTCTTGTCCGAGATTAACAAGAAGTGTACGAGAAGAGAGTTTGTGTAATCGTACCCTGAGAGCCCTTTCAGGATCAGGAGTAGGATTGCACAGACTGCTTGGATGTCTTCTAGTATACACTCTTGTAGATAATATATGAAGTGGAGTCGCCACCCGGACAAGAAGTGAAACACAGAAAAGCTCGAAATGAAAGGACCAAGGACAGAAAAAACTCTATCCCCGGCAACGGCGTCAAAAAATGTTGTCGCACAGATTGTCACGACAACGCTCTGACCGGGGGCTGTCACCCTGATCCCCGATCTCTCCATTTAAGCCTATCTCCCGCGGCAAAGGGGGGTAGACCCTATGGATAATGGATGACCAACTGTGGACCAGTTGGGTTGGGAGACACGAGGGGAAACAAGCACTTAATTGATTTTATTAAGTTTAATAGACCAGTGCCTTATGCAATAAATGATTAAACGATTATTTATCAAGTGCTGCAGAAATATGAACTCATTAACAATCGTTTACCATCAAACAACTCAAATAAAGTTTAACTTTTACCAAATGTGAGATAATCGATAAATGCTCAATGGCTTAACAATATTCCAGCAATTAAAATTTCAAAAGATTGAATGCTTTAAATAACCACGTGATTTTAAATGCTAACCAGAGATCACACTCATGTAGCTAATCTTCAACTGAACATTTAAGCATGTTTAACCACATAAATGATAATCAAAATTTTAGCCTCAGCAGAAATGATATATCGCAAACATGACAAATCCCTAAGCCAAGACTGAATCTAGCAAAATATTTCCAAAAAATATTTTTATATTTTCAAATAAAATAAGACTAAGCTAACTAAAGACTAAAAAAATGAAACTTTAAATCTAAAATTTAAACAATACTAAAATCTAAACTAAATTAAAGGAAACCTTATATATATATATATATATATATATAAACTTAAATAAAAGAATGAACTAAAACCTTAAAACAAAAATATTTTTATGATTTTTATATTTTCTAATTTTTATGATTTTTTTTATATTTTTTAGTTAAATGAAAAACTACACAAAATAACTCAAATCCTAAATCTAACTCTAAAACTAAAGTAAAAATTTATTAAATCTAAAACTAGAAAATAATCTAAACTAAAATCTATTTAAAAAGGACTCTTCTAAACTTTTTATTTTTTTTATGAAATAAAACTAAACTTTAAAGAAAATCTAATTCTAAAATCAAACCCTAAACTAAACTATGTGCTAAATTAAAAATAAATCTTAAAAACTAATCTAAACTAAACTAACATCTAACAAAATATAATGCTAATTTAGATGAAAACTAAATAGAATGATCAAAAGGAAAGTTCATGAAAAAAATAAAAAGAAATACGTTGATATACGACTGGGATATAACTAAAACTAAACCTAAAATAAAATACGAAACTGTATGCTAACAAAAAAAAATCAGACGTAACCTATTAATCCTCTTTATAACGCGTGAAGCAGAGGGCCGAAATACGCTGTTGCAGATTTTGACGGTGACAGCAAAAGGAACTCATGTGTTTCTTTTTTTTTTGGGACAGGTAGCGAGGTTTGAAACTGCGTGGAGGAAGAACGTGATTGTGGCAGCAGGTTAGGCGCGTGGGGAGAGCACAGGTTTGGGCAATGCAGATACGTGGAGAACGAGCAGATAATTGGAGCTGCGTGGACTTGATGTGCTTTGCAGGTGCGGAGGTGGCTGGTGTGACCAGGATGAAGAAATGTGCGGAAAGAACAATCACGCAGAGGGATAGCAATGGCAACGTGGAAATGAGAGAAAGTGTTGAAGGCAGAACGCAGGCCTGGCAGTTTGGACGAGTTTACAAAGGAGCGGGGTGAGACGGAAAGTGGCAGCGTGGAGCTGGACGAGGCGGCGATGGAGATGTGAGAAGCGGCGTGATGTCAATGGGCTGTGCGATTTCAATGTGTTTTGCAGGTGAGAACCCAACGAGCTGAGCGTGGAATCAACGCAGAGATGGCAGCGTGAGGAGCAAAAGACTGGTGGCTGCAAGGAATGCAGGCTGATAGAGCAGCAGGTATGGAGAGGCTGGAACACAGTTTTGCCTCAAGAAATTTTCAAAATGTCCCTGTAACACAATTAAACATGCAACACGACAAAACCCTGAGTAATAGCGGGGAGCTGATCAAACCCTCAAAAGTCTCTAGAAAACCCTGCAACCTGTAAATGGAAAGAAAAAACACCCAGAATATATACAAAAAATAAAACCCTAAAAAACAACTACAAAATTTACAGCTTTGTGACTCTACAACAGCCAAATTTGTCAGTAACCTTCCATAATATTTTCAGAATATCAGATTTACTATGAGATGCTTTAGAAATCTCTCATGCAATTCAAAAAATAAACTTTAAATGTCAGACCCACAATCGAAACTGGTTGGGCTCTACAAGAAAATGCTTTGTGGGAGTTGGTTGGTTCAGTCGAGAACTTCCCCAAACACCCACTGATTTTCTCAAAAAAGGTTTCCTACACAACTCACTTCAACCATCAATAAAGAGTGAAAAAACAGTATTAAATTCCAGATGTAGTGGAGATACCTGCCATTATTTCATAAATTCTAATACCATTTCAAACCCTAGTAAGTGAACAAGATCCCTGTGTTCAACAATACTCTACATCAATCTATTACTAATGGCTGAAAATAAAATTATGCAGAAAATAAAACAACGCACAGCACTTCAAGAGAGTAACACTAGCAAGATTTCAACCCCAAAGTCTTTCTTTATTGCACCAGAAAAATTTTACAAGAGAGCTTTCTTCAGCACAAGACTTACAGATCGAATGATCTCAAATGACCCCTAGCACCCTATTTAAAGGAAAAAATCCCAACGGCTAGTTCGAGTGATCCATGTCAAAATGATCTCGACCGTCGATGAGGATCAAGATATCTTTTAATCTCATCCGTCGAATTTTGAAATACATTTTAATATATTAAAAAATTGAAATTCTGCATTTATTTACTTAAAAATTTGACTTGTTATTATTTTTTTATTTTATTATTATCTTTTAAATTTTATTATTATTTTATTATTATTTTTATTTATTTCTTTATTTCTTTATTTATTTTTATTATATTTTTTTTAATTTTTTATATTTCTTAATTTTTAATTTTCTAAAAAAAAAATAATTTTTTAATTATTTATATCTTTTATTTTATTTTTTTATTTTTATTTTTAAATGAATGCTCGAACTTAGCCTTTGGAAAAATCACCTAAGACCTAGGACTTAGGACTTATGAGGGGATTAAAACATTTCCTAACCCTCAAGACACTTTACATCATGACTTTTACAATTTTACATCTCAAGGGGGGAAACCCATTTGACATGAACCCTCATAGACCACCCAGTCTTGCAACACAGATATAATTTAGTAGATCAACGCACTAGGATTCCCCAAAGATTCTAATGACAAAATTCATTCCAGCTTTGGGGTTAGGCTGAAGGAAAACTCTGCCGATCATGGATCGGTGAGACAAAAAACCTTCCGGAACGTATAGATTATCACTAGAAAATTAGGTTCACCTAGGCAATTTTACATACATGACTCAGCTCTGCTAAGATTATTTACAATTCACACATGCAGACTGGGTTTACAACATAATATGATCAAGTCGACGATGATTGTCGAATGGCACGAACACGTCAATCAAGCGCTATCCCTTTTGCGAAGAAAAGGGGGTGTACTTGTTATGGGAAGTTGACACGTAGTGGTCAACACGCAGTATTTTTATAGTCAAAATTGCAGTTGTGATTTTATTCGTCGTTTGTTGTAGCAAATAAACTGCATAATTAAATTTTTAGTTAGAAGAATAATTTCTAATAGCTATAATAGATAAAATTTCACATGATTTTAGAGCTTAATTGATCAGTCGGAGAGCTCAAAAGTGAAAAGAAGGAATTTCGGTGCTCAGTGTGGGAAGCAGACCTAAATTCCCAAGAGGCAACACAATCTTTTTGCCAACAGGTCAAATTGCTTGAGGAAGACCGATTTTTCTGAGAGGGGCGGAAAAATTTGATCCTTCCAGAGCAAGTGATTCCAGAGGCAGAGGGAGCAGCTCATATTTTCTCATTGCGTAGATCTCTAGCTAGACACAGAGGGTTTTTGTAGCAATTCGGTAGAGCAAAGCCAGCGTCGGGATGCAAAAGAGGAATAGCACACTATAAATTCTTCAGCATAGCCATGGACAAAAGTAACATTCAGGAGAATTCAGATCTGTCTTCCATATTGGAGGACGAATTTGCTTGCTTATCAGGATCAGTTTCACAAGGTGTCTGGTATGTATACAGTGGGCATCAGCTCACATGACAAGGGTTACAGAATATTTCTCTAGCTACAAGGAGAAGCAGATGGACTTCCAAATTGCTATGGGAACAGAACAAAATGTACTCCAGTAGGGAGCAGTACCATAGATTTTCAAAGGAAGTTAGGAGCAAGCACCAGTGCTACAAGATGTATTGCATGTATCGGGATTGGGTATGAACCTGATTTCAGTATCCCAGTTACAAGATAGGGAGTATGATATTCACTTTGTAGGGAAGAAAGTGTATGTCAAACACCCGAGCTGGAAAAAGGTAAGACAGATTGGAATTCGAAGTAACAGACTGTACCGGTTACAGATCGATTCTCCAATGGCACTATTAGGCAGTGACAGTAGCAGTGGGAAGGAGCTGAATGAGTTATGGCATAGGACAATGGGACATCTTCGCCAGGGAGCACTCAAGATGCTCAGGGAAAGAGTAACAGGGGTTCCAAAACTTAGCACGGAACACGATGATGTGTAGAGGATGCGTACTTGGGAAGTATGCTATGGCAGCATTTCCGAGAAGTGACAGCAGAGTTGATGGCGTGTTAAGACTTGTACATTCAGATATTTGCAACCCGATGTCCACTAGAGCTCTCAGTGATGCTAAATATTTCATCACCTTTATTGATGACCATTCTAGGAAAACCTAGATATACTTCTTAAAGACCAAATATGAGGTCTTCGATCATTTCAGAGAGTTTAAAGCTCTCGTGAAGAATGCAACAAGGAAGAAGATCAAGGTGCTTCGCTCAGATAATAGTGGAGAATATATTGATAAATAATTCACAGATTTCTGTGCGAAGGAAGGCATCAAGATAGAATGGACAGCTCCATATAATCCACAACATAAAGGTGTAGCGGAGCAAAAACATAGAACCATTGTTGGAGTTGAAAAGGCTATGTTATGTGACCAAAATCTACCTAGATTTCTATGGGCAGAGGCATGTAACATAGCAGTACATATCCAGAGTCGGACTCCTCATAGAGCATTGGGGAAGAAAATCCCAGAAGGAGTCTTCACAGGAAAGAAACTAGAAGTTAGCCACTTCACAATTTTTGGCAACATTGCTTATTGCCACGTGCCAGATGTTAAACGAACCAAACTGTGGATCAAACTGCAGAGAAAGGGTTCTTCATTGGGTACAACGAAACCTCAAAGGCATAAAAAATCTATACTCCTAGCAATACAAAGATTGTAGTAAGGCGAGACGTAAAGTTCATGGAGGATCGAGCTTTCATGAGATCTTGTGAGATGCCTTCAGGTGATCAGGATCAATGAGTAGAAGCTTCTTTGGTCCAACAGCAGGGACGGCCATAGGGGCAACCAATGGTATAGGTAGGAGGACAGTCACAAGGATCGAGTACTATGACCAATACCAGTGTTTCCTCAGGTGCAAGAAATGTGGGGAGTTCTCAGCAGAGGCAGGATGAGGAGGAGATGATTGAACCTCCCACAACTAGTGGTCGAGCCAGCAGAAAGGTTCGTTAGACATTGAGATATGCAGAGGAGTTTATTGGAACTCCTAAGACGAAAACAAGACAGCACAAACAGCCTGACAGGTACCAACCATTGGTAGCTCATGTTGCAGAACCTTCCAGCTTCTAAGAGGCTGCATAGCATCAGGTATGGGTAGATGCCATGGTAGAAGAGTATAGTTCTATCATGACGAATGATGTTTGGGAGGTAGTGCCAAGGCCGAAAGACAGATCAGTTGTAGTTTCTAGATGGATCTACAAAATCAAATATGTTGCAGACGATAGTATGGAGAAATACAAGGCTAGGTTCATGGCAAACGGGCATGCACAAAAAGAAGGGATAGATTATGAGGAGACCTTCGCCCCAGTTGCCAGATACACTTCTATCCGGTCAGTTATATCCCTAGCAGCTCAGATGGGATGGCAAATTCACCAGATGGACGTCAAGACAACCTTCTTGAACGGGTTGATAGAGGAAGAAGTGTACATAGAACAGCCAGAGGGTTTCGAGACACATGAGAGGCACACTCGTGTGAAAATTAAATAAAGCTCTATACGGACACAAGCAAGCTCCAAGGGCATGGTATGGTAGGATTGACAGTTACTTGCAACAGATGGGATTTTTCAAGAGTGACGCAGATCCCAACCTTTACTATTTTATGGTAAAGGGTGACCCACTCATTCTAGTTTTGTATGTGGATGATCGCTTTTTGACAAGATCATCAAGGGCTCATAGAGGACTGCAAGAGGAACCTGGCAGCAGAGTTTGACATGAAGTATTTGGGGTTGATGCACTATTTCCTAGGATTGGAAGTATGGCAGAAGAATGGGGAGATCTTCCTTAGACAAGGAAGGTACGCTACAGATATTCTGAAGACATTCAGAATGCAAAATTGCAGACCCGTGTCTATGCCCATCAACACCAACTAGAAGAAGATAGATGCATCAGATGACAAGGATGTTGACCCCACCCTGTATAGACAGCTTATTGGATCTCTCATGTATCTAATCAATACGAGGCCAGATATTTGCTTTGAAGTCAACACCCTTAGTCAGTTCATGGTAGAACCGAAGAGGGTACATTGGGTAGCAACGAGGCACATTCTGAGGTATGTGCAAGGCACAATTGAGTATGGATTATGATATACTCGAGGAGATGATGTTAGATTATGTGGATTTACAGATGCAGATTGGGTAGGCAGTTCATGGACAAGAAAATTACCTTTGGGTACTGCTTCAGTGTTGGATCTTGCAGACCCGTGTCTATGCCCATGATCACCAACTGGAAGAAGATAGATGCATCAGATGACAAGGATGTCGACCCCACCTTGTGTAGACATCTTATTGGATCTCTCATATATCTAGTCAATACGAGGCCAGATATTTGCTTCGCAGTCAACACCCTAGTCAGTTCATGGTAGAAACGAAGAGGGTACATTGGGCAGTAGCAAGGCACATTTTGAGGTATGCGCAAGGCACAGTTGAGTATGTATTAAGATATACCTGAGGAGATGATGTTAGATTATGTGGATTTATAGATGTAGATTGGACAAGCAGTTCAGTGGATAAGAAAAGTACCTTCGGGTACTGCTTCAGTGTTGGATCAGGAATGGTTTCTTGGTGTAGCAGAAAGTAGAAATCAATAGCACTGAGCTCTGCAGAAGCAGAGTATATATAGCTATGTGTGAAGCTATATGGCTTCGGACGCTGCTAGTGAGCTTGTTCAGGCAGAAGATGGAGGCGACCAATGTCTACTGTGATAATCAGAGTTGTATAAAGCTCTCTGAGAATCCAATGTTTCATGACAGGTCGAAACACAGATATTCAATGTCATTTCATCAAAGATTGTGTACAACGGAGCATTCCAGCTACAGTATGTTCCCACAAAAGTGTAGGTTGCAGATATACTCACAAAATCTCTCAAAAGAGCTAAGTTCGTCTATTTCAGAGAACATATGTGTATGGTGGATAACCCGTTTCAGTGGCAGAGGCAGATTACCTTGGATGATTCTCAGTTGCAGCAGCAACAAATGAGAGGGAGCTACAGTACAAATGCAGTGTTGGCAGCGATATGTCAGTGTCAGCAATAGCACAAATGCAACATATATCAGAGTTGCACAGTGGTTGGTGGGCAGCAGTAGCCAAATATCAGTAGCGTGGTAGGAGATGATGCAGAGACAGGGTGTGCAGTAGCCCTAGAAAACATTCATCGCTGAGAGGGAGTGTTAGTTTTTGCAGCGTCATATGTGTTCTAGCCATGAAATTTGGTGGAGAGGCTAGAATACATGAGATCCCCAAAACCCAAAAATCGTTTCTGGAAATTCCTCCTAGAAGTGTCTCAATTAGATTATTAACCATATTTTAAAAATTTCATAAGTCTAAACTTAGGGAATATGGTTAATTAATCAATATTAATTGAGACAAGGTGGGAATCATCTAGAAACTCACACGGATCGATCCAGAGATGAGCCTAGCCATTGATTAAGTTTTAATCTTGATCGTTGGTGCTCCAATAATGGATTATATGAGGAGATCAATGTGGTGATGGAGAATACACCAATGCAGATACTCAGTTGCCTAAGAAGATCGATTTTCTTAGTAGCAATAGCTCAGCAGAGAAGATAGAACCAGAGAGTGAGTAGCAGGTGGAAGAGGAGGGCAGCAGTATTACGAGAGGCGGGTTTCTAGTCTTCGGAAGAGGCAAAGGAAGGAAGGTCAAAATTCCCAAGGGCCAGTGTAAGCTCTGCACAGATGGTGACGCAGGAGGCTCAACGTAGAGGTTGGGGAGTTAATTTCGAAGGCAAAAAATGGTTGTGGGGTGAGAGAAAATTCCTAACTAGATTTTGTCAGTGTTTTCCTCATATTAGATCGCCAGCTAGGCATCTGAATAATTGTACTCAAAATTGTTGCTGAGGAATAATAATAAAACCCTCCTAGGGTGTGTTACCCACCACCGTGGGTAGTGTATATAGGAGAAAAAACTTTCTACTACATGGTCTTCAGTCAGCAGCCAGCAGCCCCTTGCAACCACCAGATAGCTCGATGTGCCATTATCTCCGCCACCTGCACCAGCCATGCGATCCCTCCCCCACTTGTTATGATTGTATGTTTGAAGGTGGGCCTCCTGACCCTAAAGGTATGACTTTTCATTGGTATAGTTGAGTAATTTTCCTTACTTGTCATGGGCAATTTTGGGCATTGATTGGTGGGGGGATTCGGCAGAAAGAGTGGGCTAGGTGTGTATTCTTGTCTCCATTGCCCGATTATGTGGTTAACATTGTATCCTAGTCCTGTGGGATCTCCTTTACTGCCCACTAGCTTTAGGGTTGGCACTACTTGGAAAATCTTGACTTTGGTTGTGTGGTCCCGCTTCTCGACACCACATACATCACACCCTTCCACTCATTTTAGCCCTATTCATCGCTTTTCTCATCTGGGTCCACAAAGGGTTAGCCTCCCCCTCCCCTTGTCCACACCTTAGACCGGCCCTGGAACAATGCCCCGGAGGTTGATGCAGCGAAAAAGAAAAGAAAAAGCATAATTTGGCCACTTTCAACAGGAAATGCACCACAAAATGCAAAAGATGGTTGGGACATACAAATTTAGCATGTATGCAAAAGCCAAACATGAACTCTACCCCTTATCCATGGCCATCACCCTGGTTCCTATGGGCCCTAGATGAGCCCCCTCCATCATTAAGGAACCATTATTGTCCCAAACCCTGGTGGGAAATGAACTGCCCCACCTTAAGGGGGTATCCACTGCTACATATTACACAACATGCTCGCATTCGCTGGAGCCCCAAGCAGTTGTGAGGAAAAATCAATCAAAGGCAAAAGGCATATGAAGAATGGTGGAAAAACAAAGGTTGAGGTAACTCATGTACCACTATTTGCTCCCTCCTACACTCATATACGTAGTTGTGGGCATCCTTTATTATAGCTACCCTTACACCCTGACATGTGATCTAGATGGTTCCCCTGATCCCCACTCCATTCCATTATTATAACATTTGCCACCTACCACTTGAGAGATGTACCATGGACATGTCACCCCCTTTAGAGGTTGAAACCACCTAGTAGGGTCCTTGGTTAACGCTCTATTGAGCTTGGAGACACTTGTACATGCCGAAGCCCACTATGGAAGGGCATGCCACCATGAAGTGCCCCATTGATCCCATGACTTTAAGCTTTATTACTTGATTATTCTAATGACTTGTTGTATTGGCGGGCAAGGGGACACATTGGATCTTATGCAGGATTGCAGGTGGGTCTTCATTTGGGGCTTGCTCTCCCTATATGGGGTCTTAGCCCTCCAAAAGGCCACATTGGCAATTGTTGGGTGGGCGTTGAGAGCCATGGGCCTCCACCATAGCAGATATTACTTCATGGATCCTCAGCAGCAAATTGCTTGTGTTCCAACTTTGGGATGAAGGTGATGCACTTGGTTCACCGTGCCCAACCGGCTCCACAGTGCACCATACACTTGGCAGATGTTCCATGATATCTTCCGCTGCGGAGGGAGGGCTTATGTCTTTACTCCACCCCTTACAGAGGGTCTACAAGCATATTCGATCCATTTGTAGACCCTAAGGACGTCCTTGTGCCCCCACACCCACTTGGGAGCACTACAGGTTCTTGTTTGAAAAGTAAGGGGCCAACCCTTTGTCCACTATGTTTGGAGTCCATTTCTACATCATGGCAACCCTTGGACTTCATTAGGCCTCCTCAAAGGCCCAACGACTCACTTTGTTGATCATTTGACCCTCTTGAGATGCTTATCTTTACATTATTGAGCTATTTGCTGGGCTTGTCACCAAAAGTATTGTTATTATGCACATTATTTTATTTTAGGGGCTTAATTAGGCCAATTTAGCTAAATTGAATTCATTAGAGAGTGTATATATACAAGTGAGATGATTCATTTTCATCATCATCACTTGGATTGGCTCTCTCTCTTGTGAGATTTTCGCTATTCCTTTTGGAGGACGAATTTGGATGTAATGGATAAATTTTGATGTTTGGATATTGTTAAAATTGGCAACTAGGGCCAAACTCCACTTTCGACAGCTCTTTTGGGGAAGGTAATTGTGGCATCCAATTCCTCTTTTCAAGAGGGGACCAAAATTGACCTCAAGATCATTAAATTTGGATAAGCGGAAATGAGTTTTTGATTTTATGCCCACTCATATACAAATTGTCAAGGTCAGCCTCACTTCCATGTAGGCTCATAAAGCCCAATCATCATGTCTCTTGACCCTCTCCAATTTGTATATATAGAGGTATCCTCCAACCTCATTAGGGACATCCTAAGTGCAAGAAATCTCATCTGATTTTGGCCACAGGAAAGAAGCTACTCATGCAAGGGTTAGAAGACTGTTATGGGTTCCATTTAGGGTTGATAGAGGGCCGCAGGCATCCAGCAGTAAGGCCAAGCAGGTGAAGGTTTGTTAAAGGGCTTCTTGTGCATGTTTGGGGAGGGTTCTTCCTCATCTTATTGGGCCGCAGGTTCTGTCATATTGCAGGGTCTGAATCTCATGTTTGAAGCAGCCTACAAGGAGCCGCAGGCCTGTCCCAGATATTGCAGAGGAGTCTGAGCCCTAGAACTTCAAACTAGAGGTTGCAGTGAGGACTCATCTTGGGTTAGAACAACTGAGTTTGGATAGGAGGATAAGAAAGGAAGGCCGCAACCTATTTGAAAGATTGTTGCTTCAAGAAGTACGCCACAGGTTAGTCCCAGTTTAGATAAAGTGAACTAGGGACTTGAGTTGACCATCCCTAAGGTCCAGCGAAGGGAAGCACCTTGATTGTCTTGAAGAGCCACAGTTGTATGAATATGTTTTAGAGCTGTCAAGCGAAAATGCAGTGAATTGTAAGCAGACCTAACCTACAGAAGTTGACTCCAGCTTCAGAGGGAAAATTAGTTTGCTTCAGAATTGCATTTTTGGGCCATCCATTTATCATAAATTTGGCAAGTCAATCTTGAATTTAATGTACTCTCTCTCTGCTGAACATTTGATATTAATAATAAGAAGAATTTATTAAGGGTTTTCCCCATCTTGGGGTTTTTCCCTGGCTTGAGCCATATTTTGTGTTCTCTTGTCTTGGCTTGTCTTCTGCATTGAATATTTATGTTCTTTCTTCAGTTATTATGATTCATATGATTGCTAATGGAAAATAAATGGTTTGATAAATGGGCTAATATGAATCATTGAAGCAACTGTCTTAAGCAAAGAACGTGTTAACTCAAAATTAACATGGTATCAGAGGTCAAGAGAGGACTAACCAAGCAAGAGTATAAGAGAAAGTAGTCTCAAGTGAAGTATGTTGACAAAATCTCCATGGTCTCCTCCCTCTGCAAGTTTGGGCATCTTTAGCTCTCTGCTCTGTATTATGGCCGCAGTTCCTCTCAAGAAAAGTAAGAATTCAAGAGCTTTGTTCATAAAGTATCTCCCATCTCTATGATTTTGCACAGCAGATCTAAGGCAAGGACATTTATGGCAATAAAGTGAGTTTTCATCTCTGTTTGATGTGAGTTTTCCTTAAGAGACCGAGCTACAGTTCTGAGGCAGCTAGCTAGGAGGCTTAAAGATAAGTTTAGCACAGATTTTGGTGTAAATATCTTGCAGTGTTAGGATGTTGCTGATGCAGGGTTAAGTAAGGGTATTTTTTTTTGTATGGTTTGGATCTCTGTTCAGGGCTGCAGAAAAATACAGCTTGTTGTGGAGGTCTAGTAGGAGGGCTGAGAGGTCTAGGAAAGACCCTCTCCTCAGAATGAGCCCGTGTATTCCCAAAAGAATAGCACAGGAGATATTTCTCTCTGAAATCCTCACATTAATCATTGCATGGCTCTAATGACTTTGGAATGTATCAGATATCATGTATGGTTTTGCATTCATCTCATTTCTTTTGGTTCATCGCATACCTTTGTGTATTTGAGGCTGTGTCTTCAAGGTGGATATGAAGAATGTTTTGAAGACAAACCTCTAGTTTCATATCTATTTTGATCATCTGCATTGGATCTTTGCTGTAGGCAGTCATGTTATTCAAGCCCTATACCGTTGTAGTGTTCGTTGATATTTCTGAGTATAAGGATTGATCTATGCGGCCTTGATTACCCTCTGAGGCATAAAATACCCTCTACAGCAATCCTTCTAGGCAATCTTTCAGAATGAAGAAGCAATTTTGAAATGTAAAGCTTGTACAGTGATCGAATTGCACTATCTCCTGTGGCAGTCTTCAGGGGATATATATATGTTATCTGCAGATACATTTGTCATAGTTTAGAGCCGACCTTTGTGCAAAAATCTCGAAGGGACTATGGAGAAAGGAAGATATTTTGATTGCTTGGTATTTGGCTTTTAAGGCAATACGACCTTTCTTCTTGATGCTATCTCTGAGGTCTTGAGTGGCCTTACTCTGCAGCAAACTAAGCTTGATTTGAGGAACTCAAACTCTAACGTTGATCTGGCAGCGTTTGATTTAAAGAATCTTTTATGGTTGAAATTTCAGACCTATTGGCGTTCTTCAAGTCCTAACCAATGATGGTATCTCGACACTCTTCAAACCTTGGCAAGTAACAATTGTATGCCTCATCATTTATATATGTCTAATATAAAAGAGTTTTCGGCTATGTTTAAGGACTGATGCATTACGGTTTTAAGGTATATCTCTTGTTCGATGCCTTGTCAACCATACCCTAACCCTTCACTGACCTTGATAACAGATTGTAGCGTCATTATCTTCAAAGACAGAGTTTTATCACATTGTAGTGTGTGGCTCTTGGTTGACAGACATATTTGGTCTCCTCTCTCTTGAAATCTGAAATCATTCATAGCTCAAGTTGAAATAAAGCATCTCCTGGAGTGAATTTGAAGGGCAGAGGTTCAGTGACAACAGATTCAAGGCAGATTTCTGAAGTTAATCAGTAACTGAAAATCAGGTTGAAAATTGGTTGCTTGAAGAGTTGTCATTGCAATATGATCACTTGTGTTAATAAGCAGTAAAGGTTCCCTTCTTGTTGTTGCTTAAAGGTTGTATCACTGACACACGTCATCAGCAGAATGTTGAAATGAACTTGACAGAAGTTCTAACATTCAGACCAGGGACAGATCTTGCTTCACAGATTGGACATGGATAGGACAATGTTGCCTAGGGATGTGTTATTACAGGACTTGTATTAATGTATTATTATCTCAGGAACAGTGTTGACAAGCCTTGTTAACAGAACAATGCTTGTATGGACCATAATGATTACCTGTTGATGCAATAAGTAATTGACAGTGTTAATATATTGGGTAATGCTAGGGTCTTCCTGAAAGTATAAAGACCTGTCGCTATCAAGGATAGAACCCTGTGCAGTGAAGACTTTTGCCTATATGCAGCATCAGTTCTACCATGTGTGGCACAGCCCTATGTATGACATCTCAACATATGCAAATTAGCTTCATTTATGTTCTCTTTTCAGTCCAACATTATTACAAGTCCAGTAGCAGTGGTGATATGTTGTAGTCCCAGTAAATTGATAACTGTGTTATAGTCTTGTTCACAAACGAAGTTGTGAACAAGAGAGATGTAAACTTTGGATAGCCTATCTTTTGAAAGATCATCTACTATGAAGAAGCTTCAGGGATCTGCCAGTAAAAGAAACTGCAGCACTTTTGACTTTGATAAGGGGTGCAACACACTTGAAGCTTTTATTCTTGAAGATCAGCTAGGAGAAGTGCATGGAACTTTTGTTGAAATACTCTCATGAGAGGATTTCTTCTCCTGATTGAAGAAGAACCATGACGATTCCTCAAAATCTTCCTTTTTGTCCTGGAACTTCCTAAAACTTTACTGTTGCAGTTGCCTCGTGGAAAGTCTCATCTTTCATATGGAAATCTCAGGAAGTCATCTAAAGCAAGGCTTCAGTGGGAGATATAAAATCCCTGGATTAATAGCAGGCTACAAATAGCTCGATGGAAAAGGTTAATTTCCCAATATTCAAAGGGAGCTACGATGTTTAATCTTTGGATTCAGCTATTGATAACATTTGTCCAATAGATGATGACACTCTCATTTATCAATGTAAGAGGGAGCTGAGTTTTATCAATGTAAGGGGTCAAGATGAAAGACCCTAAGATTAAAAGTCTAATAAACCTGTTGATCCAGACATAGACAACTTATGTGGTCACTGGTGTATGCCTTGATACAAAGACAATTTATGGTTAAATTTCACATATTGGTACATTACTGGATTGTTGGTGAATGGAAAGAGCACCACCTTTATTTCTTGAATAAATCAAACGCTGAAGTTTGTTGCTCTGGAAGCACCATTGAAGCAAGATGTATAGCATTCATTTAAGAAATCTCTTCAGTTAGCCATTGGTGCACATGTTGGAATCCACCATTGTTATTTGTAAAATAGGATTCAGAGAATCCCGTGTTCTGCATATTGGCATCACGTACCACTTTACTTGGATATGGTACAGCCGGGAACAATCAAGCTCTATCGTTTCAAGATGGATGTGCAGGTTACCAACTTCTTCTCAAAGCCTCTTGGTAAGGTCAAGTTTATCTTCCTTCAAAGAGAGGCTGGGAAGACCCTACTATGAGGGTCTCGGTTGAACATTGAGCTATGGGATCTCTTGGGGGCTTGGGGTACTTCCCGGAGCTGTGAGCGACCATAGGGTGAGTGGTTCACCTTACCCTATAGGTGCGCTATGTACAACGTGTGTGGTTCACCTTCCCCTGTGATACCCCATCATGGTTGACATGTGTGTAGGCTGAGTAGTTCACCTTCCCCTACGGTTGATGACACGTGTAGGGTGAGTGGTTCACCTTCTCCTATGGCAAATGAGCAGGAAGAGTGGTTCACCTTCTCATGCGGATACCCCAGTGAGAGATGCATATAGGCATTTGTTGGTTGTCACATGTGGACATGTCGGTGGGACGTGGTTTGTCCTTTCCCTGTTGAAGAATCTAGGGCAATTAGGTGTAGTGTGATTCTTCTTGACTTGATAACAATTTGTGAAGCACTTTTACAATTATCTTAGCTTGATCTTCTTTTTATTATTAGTGTGTGTGTTTCATGAAATTGCTACCAAAAGCATAAAGACAGGAACATAAATGTTGGCTCTCTGCCAGGGCCGAAACTTCTCTTCTCTTGACAAGAAAACCCTTTGGTAAGTTTTCTCTTATTGAAGCTTCTTTCTTGATCAATGCCAAACCCTAGACCCTTGATTAGAAGATCCTCCAAGCACAAGTCAAGTCCTCGTTTTCTCTGCACTATGTTTCCCTGACACTTTGTTCCCTAGCACTTTGTCCTTCTTCCGGCACTTTGTTCTTCCTTAGTGTGACAGCATTGCAGCCTTAATTTCTTGCACGTGAGAGAGGTACCCTAGAGAATTAGGGTCCTTTTTCCTTCAATAGAGAGAGAGTCTTCTTCGCTTGACTTGAGAGGCCTTGTAGGCCTAATTTCTAACCCAAACAATGATGAACATGTGACTATGACCTTACTGCTGATATAACCACAGATTGTCCTATCTTTTCTCGCACGTGTGACTATATTAACCCTAGAAAACAGTCCTTAAATCTTCGGTGGTGACTTCTCCTTCTTCGTTGTCCTTGGAGACCTTTCTTTCATCCTTTAGCTACCCTTTTCTTGCCTCCTTACTTCGCAGATTTCAAAGATATGAATTTGTTGTCTTTAGAGGAGTGGACAACCTCTATATATAGAGGATTGTCCCTCCTTTAGGCTGACTTGTAGGCCGACTTATTGCTTTGAGGCAGAATTGTCTTCCTTTGCTGCGATATGTGCTTTTAATGGTGCCATTGCTTCTTTTGATGGTGTCTTTGTTAGGGGATGACTTGGCTTTGCTTGGAGGTTACTTCTTTGACTCTTATACATAATTTAGCATACCCTTAAGGTCTTTAACATATCTCTTTTGACCTTTTGATTTACCTATAGCACTCTAACATGTGTTAGACCTGCTTCAGTGAGCAAGAAACTCATTGACATATATTATAAAATAAATTTATCTTTTCTTGAATAAAAACAAATATCAAAAATTCATTTATGAAGACCGAACCTAGTTACATTTCCTTCAACACTCCCTCTTAACTAGGGAGGTATTCATACAACATTATAAGGTGTTTGGCTATGTTTCAATCTTGAAGAATTCACATAAGAGAAACCGGATTTGCAATCCATTTGTTATAGCATCAAATCAATCAGCATTGTCATAGTGCAAGGCCTTGAATAACAGCTCCATCTCTTCATGAGACCATGAGCTACAATGTTGGCGAGACCACTGATTTATAGACACCTTCATCAAGGTACATAACCACCGGGGTGTTCACTGAGTATGACCTTCTAGGACTATTCTTGTCTTGGGTTCCCAGCCTTTAAAGAATATCGGTCCTCTTGCCTACTCTTGTCTTGGACGCCCTTAACATCCTCAAAGAGTATCGGATGCCAGATGATTAGCCAATCCTCCCATTCTTTCTTCCCAAGTAAAGACAAAAATGTTGTGCCTATCTTGTCTATTTTGTGTCTACATTTCCATTCATGGCCTTCATCTAGACTTACAGTTATTAGTCCCAGTCTAGTGCATGACCCACGAAATGGAAAAACACAAATGTCACTCCTTTGTAATCAGGGGTGATCCAAAATTTCCTCTTGATCAAGGACTTGTCGGAACTCCCTCTTAACTAGGGACTCCTTCATTCATCAACAACTTCTTCTTCGTGGGTCCTTCAGCTGCTTGATCTCTTTCCTTTCTTGATGTCATGAAGTCTTTGTTCGAACTTCTTTTAGGTAGGGCACCATCCATCGATCACTTTCCTTCCTAGTTTGTCATGTCATTGCTTCCTTCGTGGAAAGTGGCTTTCTTGCCATACAACAGTCTTTCTTGTCATCTGGCTACCCCTTTGTCATCTGTCCATGCTTCGAAATACTCTTCCCATGGATGCTTCATTGTACTTGCTTGTTTTCATGCTTTGACCTAGTAGCCCATCATGACTTCATCCTGATACTGTTTCAACATTAAATGGTGCTTTTGTTGGATGGCTTCTTCATCATGACATCTTCATAGAGTAGAATCAATTATCTGCATCTTTCATATCTCCAAGGCCTTCATAGGTGTCAAGGGTCCTTCTTTCCTTTGTCAGAGTTGTCCTACCTTCTTTCGGGAGATATCTTCAATGGTTCTTTGTCAGATAGTGATTCTTTGTGATCATGGTGTTTTTCACATGCTTGATCTCTTTCTTCATTTTCTTCTTCTTAGATAGATTGGTCAACCACCTTATGCTCCTTGTGAGAGCACTTCTTCATTGCTTGCTTCCTGGACTACTCAGTATTTCTTCTTGCTTTTTAGTCAGAAATCTTATACTCCTTATGTGCACATATCCTTTTGTTGACCTTCATTGCAATGTAGTACATGCCTTCGAGCATGTCCTTGGTGAAAAAGATTCTTTCATATTTGATCATGTTATAGAACTATTCTCATGACTCAATAATATACACATGATAACATGACTAAACTTTGATGCATACATACCTCGTCTTGATTCTCCTTTGATCATCTTAGCTTCATTAGGTTTTCCTTGGTGTGGCCCTTCTTGCTTCATCTTAGCTTGCCTGCATATCATCCTTTTCTTGAATCCCATGAATGGGATTCCCAATGAGACATTTGCTTTGGTTCATGAACCTTCTTTTGAAGATTCCATCATAGGATCTTAAAGACCCTTGCCTTGCAAATGTTTATTTTCCTTTGATGATGGAGGTCTTCTAAGATTCTTAATCATGATCAATTTTCTTTCATCGTGGATGAGGTCCTATACTAGGTATGCTCCTTCTACATGAATATCTTGAGCTATATCTACCATGCTCCTATATTCTAGAAGATATTTCTAACCATGCATTTTGTTCTCATTATAAATGCTACTTCTTCATGAGTATCTAGAACTCTATGTACTTCATGCTTCTAAATTTTAGAAGATGTTTCTAGCCATGCAATTTTTATTTTATTCCTACATGCTCCTATCCTACTCAAAACCATGAAAGAAGGCTTGAAGTAAAGAGTTTGACTTAGTCATAGTAGAGATCCGGAGGATCTTCCTTAGTCATGTGAGCTTCTTCCCTCTTTCTTTTGTTGTTGATGTCCTTCTTAAGCTTAGGACAATTCCTTTTGCAGTGTCCATATTCTTGGCATCCATAGCATTGGATTTTGGACATGTCTTTGTTGTTTGTTCTTTGTGGACCAAAATTGCCAATTTTTCATTTTCTCTTGGCCATGGTAGCAAATGCTTGCTCCTTTGATCCCACATCTTCCTTTGCTTTAAGTCTGGTTTCCTTTGTCTTGCATAGAGACCACATTTCACTGAGTGTGGTTGCTTCCTTCTTGGCATATATGCTTGATGTGAAGTTGCCCCAATCCTCAGGTAGAGCATTGAGTACTACAATTGTCATTTCTCTGTCAGACATGACTTCCCCAAGCTCTTGAAGTTGATCCCTCATCTCAGAGATCTTCATGAAGTAGGGAGCTATTCCTTCCTTTGATATCTTCATCTTGTACAATTCATTTCTTAGAGATATCACTTCTCCGGCTGTGGATACCGAGAATAGCTCTACTAGCTTATCATAAATTTCTTTTGATGTTTCAAATTTGGAGACATAAGGAATGAGAGAGTCTTTGATTGATTCTATTAGAATCCTTTGAGCTCTTGTCTCATCCTTATTATACTTGGCTAAGGCTTGAGTTTGTTCCTTAGCAGGGATAGTGATATTCCCTTTGACATGTTCTAGGAGTTCATTCTCCTTGAGAAGTAAATCAGTCCTCTTCTTCCATGCAAGAAAGTTATTGGTACCTACCAATTTGTTGCTTTCCTTGCAAAAAGACATTGATGTATATTCAGAAGGGGACATATACTTACTTGATAGGTTTTGAGACATAGTGGATTTTCTTTCTCCTTGAAGACTTCATGGCTTACCTTCCTAGGATCTTGATGTTCTTCATGTTGCCTTCTCCAAGTGGACTTGCATGATGAAGAGATTTGCTTGGTAACTTGCAAATGATGTAGGTCCCTCTTTGAGATGCTCTTCTTTGTAGGTGCCTTTGTGTAAGGCTCTTCTTCCAGATATGTAGTCTTCCTCGATGAATGATAGATGGTAGGCCATCTTTTCCTTGAGTAGATTTGGCTTGATGTTTCAACCTTATAGATGCCTTTCCTTGATGAGTGTTCTTGAGTTGCCCTTTCCTTGATGTGTCACCTTACCTCTGATACCATGTTGAAGAATCTAGGGCAATTAGGTGTAGTGTGATTCTTCTTGACTTGATAACAATTTGTGAAGCACTTTTACAATTATCTTAGCTTGATCTTCTTTTTATTATTGATGTGCGTGTTTCATCAAACTGCTACCAAAAACGTAAAGACAAGAACACAAATGTTGGCTCTCTGCCAGGGCCAAAACCTTTCTTCTCTTGAGAGGAAAACCCTTTGGTAAGTTTTCTCTTTTTGAAGTTTCTTTCTTGATCAATGCCAAATGCTAGACCCTTGATTAGAAGATCCTCCAAGCACAAGTCAAGTCCTTCTTTTCTCTGCGCTATGTTTCCCCAGCACTTTGTTCACCTTCTTCCAGCACTTCGTTCCCTAGCACTTCATCCTTCTTCCAGCACTTCGTTCTTCCTTAGTGTGACAGCACTGCAGCCTTAATTTCTTGCACGTGAGAGAGGTAACCTACAGAATTAGGATCCTTTTTCCTTCGATAGAGAAAGAGTCTTCTTCGCTTGACTTAAGAGGCCTTGTAGGCCTAATTTCTAACCCAAACAACGATGAACGTGTGACTGTGACCTTACTGCTGATATCACCGCAGATTGTCCTATCTTTTCTCACACATGTGATTGTATTAACCCTAGAAAACAGTCCTTAAATCTTCGGTGGTGAGTTCTCCTTCTTCGTTGTCCTTGGAGACCTTTCTTTCGTCCTTTAGCTACCCTTTTCTTGCCTCCTTCCTTCGCCAATTTTAGAGATATGAATCTGTTGTCTTTAGAGGAGTGGAAAACCTCTATATATAGATGTAAAGTTTTGTAGATGTTATATGCTAAGAGCAATTTCACTTTTCTCACAGCAATCATACAAGTAGATAAGCAAAATGCAGATAGAACATATAAGCAGATCTTACAGAAGACAAATCAGAAACAAGAAAAATGTATGTGTTTGTTTCGGCGGTCAACAGGATGCTTCAACCAGCAAAGTCTCCTTTGGTCAGCCAGCCCAGCATGTGTCACAACAACCCTCCAACCAGTAGATGAGTCAACCCAAGTCAGTTCTACAAAAGTCAACGCTGTCCTGAAAAGTCAACGCATGGGCAGCAAGCTAAAAGTCAACGCAGCAGCAAAACGGTCAACCCTTTGACCTCGATTTTTGTGCCAGGTAGTATGGCCTTCAAAAATCGAACCTCCCACAAGTTTTTAGCTTGTTTGGACCAAGCGTTGACCAAAGTCAACGCTGGTCAAACTTCTGCGAAACCCTAGCAGCAGAAACCCTAGCAGCAGAAAAATCCTCTTCGTCCTTCCCACGTGTGGCTGAAATTCGTCCTCCAGGTAGCTCGTACTTTTTAGGATGAGAGAGGAAGATGTGAGTTGTGTTGTGATCAAATTCTCTCCAACTTTTCCTGTATATATATATCCATCAATGAGGGTGTGTGACACATCTGTTGGGCATGTGAGCCTACATTACAAAACTGGCTGACCTTTGCACATATAATTTATTAAGAATAATAAATTCAAAATATAAGTTCTGCTCATCGGATTAAGACTATTTTTATATGGATTTTACACCTCTCAGAAAGAGGAATCCAACAAAAATATTAGCCTCTTAATCTGAGCATCAGAACATGGAGTTTGGACCTAGTTGTCCAAATTTAACACTCCCTCTCAACTAGGGAGAACTCCATCTATTAGTGCAATTAACATCGTGAGTCATCCCGCCGAAACTTGCTTTGCTGGCTTCTTTATTTCAGAACAGAAGTGGGTCAGTCATAAAGACATCATTCCCCGACTGACATAATCAGTCCAGAGGTCCCAGACCTCACAAATCTTGATCCCAAATCAAGTGGTTGGACCATGCCATCCTAGATAGAGAGTACGGCAATCTCTGATGCGTCCATCAGTCTTTGCTAATAGTCTCTAGCTTTTCCACACCTCATTGGCCAAATGAGAGGTACTTCCCATGAGCCCTGAACTCAATGGGTAGGATGCATACGGGGCACAGATTAAATGAGTGGCGAACCAGCTCAATAATCACAAGGGTGGGGCAGAAGCATTATGAGTGCTTATAGCTCCGAGAAGCTATCCCCAAAGCCCCCCAGAGCTCCCAGAGGTCATCGTCCAACAGGACCCACATCATAGGGTCTTTCCACGACACCAAGACTCTCACGGAAGGTTAGGAACTTGACCTTCCCCAGGGGCTTAGTGAGAATATCCGCGACCTGCTCATCAGTTCCTATATGATCGAGCCTTACGGCGCCTCGCTGTACCATATCCCGGATAAAGTGGTACCTGATATCAATATGCTTGGATCAGTCGTGGAACACAGGATTCTCAGTCATACGAATCCCACTCTGATTATCACAGAGTATTACAGTGGTATCTAGCACATGTTGGAACAGCTCAATAAAGAGCTTCCTCAACCAAACTGCTTCACAACAGGCCATACTAGCAGCAATGTATTCGGCCTCCGCGGTGCTCAAAGCCACCGACTTCTGCTTCCTGCTCATCCATGAGATCGAAGCAGAACCAAGATTGAAACAGCATCCAGATGTGCTCTTACGATCCACCACACTGCCAGCCCAATCGGCATCAGTATATCCCCGGAGTATCACACTCCCGGCAGTGCATCTCAGCCCATGGTTTATCGTGCCCCGAAGATATCTCAAAAGATTCTTGGCACCAACCCAGTGAAAATGATGAGGCTCAACCATCTGTTGACTCAAAGTATTCACTGCAAAACATATGTCCGGACGGGTGTTCACTAAGAACATCAAAGCTCCTATGAGTTGACGATACTCAGTAGGATTGGCCAAGATAGGCCCTGCAGCGCTGCCACTCAACTTCTTAAAGTTGAGTTCCATTGGTGTCGACACGGACTTACAGTCCACCATCCCAAATCTTTCCAGAAGCTTCACAATATACTTTCCTTGAGAAAGGAAAATCTCTCCAGGTCTCTGCCAGACCTCCAGGCCTAGGAAATAGTGCATCAGTCCTAGGTCTTTCATCTCGAACTCAGCAGCAAGCTCCCTCTTACATTGATGAATGAGAGGGTCATCCCCTGTCAGGAAGAGGTCGTCCACATACAGCACTAGAATGAGAGGCTTTCCTTCCTCAACCTTAAAGTAAAGGTTAGGATCAGCATTGCTTCGAGTGAAGCCCAGCTTCATCAAGTAACTATCCATCCTCTCATACCAAGCTCTGGGTGCTTGCTTTAACCCATAGAGGGCTTTCTTCAACCTGCAGACATAAGTGTCTCGATCTTGAACTTCAAATCCCAGAGGTTGTTCTACATACACCTCTTCCTTTATTGCACCATGCAGAAAAGCGGTCTTGACATCCATCTGATGAAGACTCCATCCTTGCGTAGCAGCAAGGGCTATGATGGATCGGATGGTGGTATATCGAGCCACAGGTGCAAATATATCGTCATAGTCAATTCCTTCCTTTTGAGAGAAGCCACGGGCAACAAATCTTGCCTTAAACTTTTCAGCACTCCCATCAGATCCATGTTTAATCTTGTAGAGCCATTTAGCGGTGACAACAGATTTGTCCTTCGGTCTCGGGACCACATCCCAGACATCATTCTTCATAATAGCCTCATATTCTTCATGCATAGCATCCTTCCAGACTTGATGCTTGATGGCTTCTTCAAAAGATCCAGGTTCAGATTGTATAATAGTACTCATGGCAGCTAGATACCCTTGGTATCTACACGGCTTCTTGCTTTCTCGGAATGTTCCCCTTGGGGCAGCATGACCCTCAGCATCTTCGAGGGTGTCCCTGAGCCATGATGGCCTCTTTCCTAGAGAAGGGGAAGGATCAATAGGGTCCATTGGCTCTTCAACATCAGGCATAGTCTCATCCTGGGGTTCTTCCAGATTTCCAGGTCTTTCTTCATGGTTTTCTTCAGATCTAGGAAGATCTACTACTTTCTTCAGGGAAGCATCTTCGTCAAAAGTGACATCATCGCTTATCTCTACTTCCCTTTGACCAGGTACATAGACTCTATATGCCTTAGAAGTCTCACTGTAGCCCACAAACATTCCTTTCTTCCCAGTAGCATCCAGCTTACTTCTCTTTTCTTTCGGCACATGAAAATAGACAGGACATCCAAAAATTCTAAAATGTGAGACATCAGGTTTCTTACCAGAGAAAACCTCTTCGGGAGTTTTGGAGTCCAAAGCGAAATGAGGGCATCGGTTTTGAATGTACACAGCAGTATTTGCAGCTTCTCCCCACAGAAACTTTGGAAGACCCTGGTCACATAGCATGGCACGGGCAGCTTCCACAATAGTCCTATTCTTGCGTTCAGCAACACCATTCTGCTCAGGAGTATATGCAGTGGTAGTCTCCCTCTTAATGCCAGCTTCTCTGCAAAAGTCTTTGAACTCATTTGACTCATATTCAGTGCCATTGTCAGTCCTCAAAATCTTGATCTTCTTTCCGGTCATATTTTCCACCAAGGCTTTGAAGGTACGGAACCACATGAAAGCCTCATCCTTCTTCTTCAAGAAGTATATCCAGGTTTTGCGAGAGAAGTCATCAGTAAATGTCATATAGTAAGAACATCCCCCCAGGGATGTTACAGGCAACATACCGGAAAGATCAGAATGGACCAGTTGCAATATCTCAGATGTCTTTGTGACACTTGAGGGGAAAGGTCCCCTTGTATGTTTTCCTTCAGCACAGCCCTTACATACACCTTTATGATTATTTCCAAAATCAGGCATCCATGTCACCACCTTCCTTGCTTCGGGAAGAGCCTTGTAATGAAGGTGTCCAAATCTTCGGTGCCATAGTTCGGTTTGACGGATAGTATCACAAGTCATAGCTCCCAACGGACTCCCTCCAACCTGGTAGAGTGTACCAACTCTAAAACCAATTGAGATAGCTTCCTTGAAGCTCTTCTTCCACATGAGTACCTTTCCATCAGAGAAAGTTACATTGAATCCTTTGTCTTCCATGGCAGATACAGACACAAGGTTCTTCTTCAATTTGGGTACATAGAGTACATCTTGTAGATGGAGGACTTGTCCTTGAGACAAGTGGAGGGTCACAGTCCCGGTCCCTTTCACAGGATAAGTGGCATTATCCCCAAGGATAATTTCTAGATTAGTATCCCTTTCAACCATGTCAGAAAGTGCTTCCTTGAATCCGGTGATGTGTCTTGAGGCACCACTATCGATTAGCCAGACATCCATAGTGTCGGGCGGAGATGCAGCTGAGAGAGCAGATATTAGAATATACTCATTTCTTTTATCAACAACATTAGACTCCTCATACCTGGTATTTCTAGTCCTTTTAGAAGGTGGATGGTTTCCTTCAAAGTGAGCCTTCCTCTTTCCTTTGGATTTGTCATTTCTTTGATTCCCATTCCTTCGGTTGTTGTTGTTGTCGTCACTATCGGGAGAATTCTTCTGGAAGGGGCATTCTCTAGCATAGTGTCCAGTCCTATGGCAGGTGAAACATTTACCCTTCTTCTTTTGAGTCTTAGTCCTTCCTTTGTCCTTGGAACCACCAGAGTTCTTCTTTCGGGAATGAGCAACATAGGCAGCATTTCTTTCATTATCAAATTCCTTCATCCTTGTTTCTTCTTGCATACATCTAGACAGAAGCTCATCAAAGTTAGGGATGGTACTATTGTTGAGAATGGTAGTTGTGAATACTTGCCATTCATATGGAAGTCCTCCAAGTGCGGTGAGAACCATCTCACGATCAGCTATTGTCTCCCCAATAGCTAGCAGATTGTTCCTGGTTTCGGTCAACTTCATAAAGAAAGTTTGAATAGACTCGTCTCGGCCCTTCTTCATATTCTTCAACTTGTTCTTGAGGAATAGCACTTGGTTCACATTGTTTACTCGGAACATAAGTATCAGTTTGTCATACATCTCCTTGGATGTGCCTAGTTCAGATATGTAGGCAACCAGACTCTTATTTATGGATTCCCTGATCAGCAGTTTTGCTCTGATTTCTCCCTTCTTATACTTGTGTTTAACAGCAGCAGAGGCATTTGATGGAGGCTCTTGAATCTTCCCTGTCACATGATCTAGGAGATCATGATCTTCTAATTTGAGATCTAATAACATCTTCCAGGCATGGAAGTCATCACTTCCAGTCAGCTTGTCATTCTCCCTGAATTCAAGCTTAGAGGAATCCATTTCCTTCGATGATGATTGCTATAGATAGAGTTTGTCTTCACCTCAGCTCTGATACCATGTAAAGTTTTGTAGATGTTCTATGCTAAGAGCAATTTCACTTTTCTCACAGCAATCATACAAGTAGATAAGCAAAATGCAGATAGAACATATAAGCAGATCTTACAGAAGACAAATCAGAAACAAGAAAAATGTATGTGTTTGTTTCGGCGGTCAACAGGATGCTTCAACCAGCAAAGTCTCCTTTGGTCAGCCAGCCCAGCATGTGTCACAACAACCCTCCAACCAGTAGATGAGTCAACCCAAGTCAGTTCTACAAAAGTCAACGTTGTCCTGAAAAGTCAACGCAAGGGCAGCAAGCTAAAAGTCAACGCAGCAGCAAAACGGTCAACCCTTTGACCTCGATTTTTGTGCCAGGTAGTATGGCCTTCAAAAATCGAACCTCCCACAAGTTTTCAGCTTGTTTGGACCAAGCGTTGACCAAAGTCAACGCTGGTCAAACTTCTGCGAAACCCTAGCAGCAGAAAAATCCTCTTCGTCCTTCCCACGTGTGGCTGAAATTCGTCCTCCAGGTAGCTCGTACTTTTTAGGATGAGAGAGGAAGATGTGAGTTGTGTTGTGATCAAATTCTCTCCAACTTTTCCTGTATATATATATCCATCAATGAGGGTGTGTGACACATCTGTTGGGCATGTGAGCCTACATTACAAAACTGGCTGACCTTTGCACATATAATTTATTAAGAATAATAAATTCAAAATATAAGTTCTGCTCATCGGATTAAGACTATTTTTATATGGATTTTACACCTCTCAGAAAGAGGAATCCAACAAAAATATTAGCCTCTTAATCTGAGCATCAGAACATGGAGTTTGGACCTAGTTGTCCAAATTTAACAATAGAGGAATGTCCCTCCTTTAGGCCGACTTACTACTTTGAGGCCGACTTGTCTTCCTTTGCTGCGATAGGTGCTTTTAATGGTGCCATTGCTTCTTTTGATGGTGTCTTTGCTAGGGGATGAATTGACTTTGCTTGGAGGTTACGTCTTTGACTCTTATACATAATGTAACATACCCTTAAGGTCTTTAACATAATTCTTTTAACCTTTGATTTACCTATAGCACTTTAACATGTGCTAGACCTACTTCAATGAGCAAGAAACTCATTGACATATATTATAAAAATAATATTCTTTTCTTGAATAATACAAATATCAAAAGTACATTTATGAAGACCGAACCTAGTTACATTTCCTTCGACATTCCCCACATGTATGATGCTCATTCCTTACGATGGTTGACATATTGGTGGGACGCGGTTCATCATTTCCCCACGTGTAGGATTCTTGCTACGATTGATGGTTAGCATGTTTGTAGGATGTGGTTTCTCCTTTCCCTAGGTGTGGTTGTGACGTGTTTGTAGGATGTGGTTTCCCCTTTCCCTACGTGTGGTTGTGACATTTGTTTGTAGGAGGTGATTTCCCCTTTCCCTACGTGTGTTTGTGACATGTGTTTGTAGGATGTGGTTTCTCCTTTCCCTACATGTGGTTGTGAGCAGGATGTGATATATTCCTTCCCTGCTAGTGTTCCTGCATCATCCTACCCATGTAGTCCAGGACACATGGGAAGTACCTCTCATCTAGCCAATGAGTTGGGAAAAGTGGATAGGGACCATAGCACTACCGATGACAAATCATGTATGGTCGTACTCCCTATGTCCAGGATGTTGATGTTCAACAAACTTGATCACTTGAGATCAAGTATGATTTCGGTTCTTCACATGGTTATGTGGACTGACTTTTGTAAGTGGAGAGTGGTAAGGTCATGTGACTCATTCTTGATCGATTCTTCTTCATTATCTATATCAGTGTTCAGCAAAGTTGAGACGAGATACAGAGATGGTTCATGGTGACCGGATGGCATGATGATCGATGACAATGGTTAATTGTTTGACAAGTGGAATTCTCCCTAGTTAAGAGAGAGTGTTAAAACTAGCAACTAGGGCCAAATTCCACTTGGGACAGCTCCTTTGGGGAGGTAATTGTGGCATTGAATTCCTCTTTTCGAGAGGACCAAAATCAACCTCAAGATCATCAAATTTGGATAAGGGGAAATGAGTTTTTGATTTTATGCCCACTCATGCAAATTGTCAAAGTCGACCTCACCTCCATTAGGGGAATTTTGAGGTCTAAAATGGGCCTCCTAAGGAAACTATAAAATATTAGAGGAAATAATAAAATAAGATTAGATTACATCATCAAATTTTAGAGGGGAAAAAAAAACTATTTTTCAACTTATTTTCAACTTATCTCCCTATGTGTTTACTAAAATTTTGAGCGGAAACACTCGTTGGATGCAGAATTTGATTCCTCATCCAAGGACCACCCATGTTGCATACTTTGGATGGACCCTGCTACACGAAAAATGAGAAATACATAAAAAACGTGATTGCAATCACGTTTTTCATGTATTTCTCATTTTTCATGTAGCAGGGTTCACGAAAGTATGCAACATGGGTGCTCCTTGGATGAGGCATTAAATTTTGCATCCAATGAGTACTCCTGCTCAAAATTTGAGTAAAGAATTTGATTCCTCATCCAAGGAGCACCCATGTTGCATACTTTGGATGGACCCTGCTACACGAAAAATGAGAAATACATGAAAAACGTGATTGCAATCACGTTTTTCATGTATTTCTCATTTTTCATGTAGCAGGGTTCACGAAAGTATGCAACATGGGTGCTCCTTGGATGAGGCATTAAATTTTGCATTCAATGAGTACTCCTGCTCAAAATTTGAGTAAGACCTTAGGGAGATAAGTTGGAAATACGAGTTGAAAAAATAGTTTTATTATTTTATTATTTTTTAATATTTTTACTTTTTTACTCCAAAAATGGTGAATCATCCCCCATGGTTGACATCATCATTTTGAATCCTATTGGTTCTTATAAAGTTTATGTTGGTTGTACATTTTTTCTTAGGAAGCCCATTTTAGACCTCAAAATTCCCCTAATGCATGTAGGCTCATAAAGCCCAATCGTCATGTCACTTGACCCTCTCCAATTTGTACATATAGAGGTATCCTCCAACCTCATTAGGGGCATCCTAAGTGCAAGAAATATCATCTGATCTTGGCCACAAGAAAGAAGCTACGTGTGCAAGGGTTAGAAGATTGTTATGGGTTCCATTTAGGGTTGATTGAGGGCCGCGGACATCCAGCAGGAAGGTCGAGCAGGCGAAGGCTTGTTTAAGGGCTTCTTGTGCATGGTTGGAGAGGGCTCTTTCTCATCTTATGGGTCACAGGTTCTGTCTTATTGCAGGGTCTGAATCTCATGTTTGAAGCAGCCTACAAGTAGTTGCAGGTCTATCCCAAAAATTGCAAAGGAGTCTGAACCCTAGAACTTCAAACTAGAGTTTGCAATGAGGCCTCATCTTGGGTTAAAACAACTGCATTTGGATAGGACGATAAGAAAGGAAGGTCACGACCTATTTGAAAGATTGTTGCTTCAAGAAGTAAGCCATAGGTTTGTCCCCGTTTAGATAAAGTGAACTAGGGACTTAAGTTGACCAACCCTAAGGTCCAGCGAAGGGAAGCACCTTGCTTGTCTTGAAGAGCCACAGTTGTATGAAGATGTTTTAGCGTTGTCAAGTGAAAATGCAGTGAATTGTAAGCAGCCCTAACCTACAACAGTTTGACTCCATCTTCAGAGAGCAAATTAGTTTGCTTCATAATTGCATTTTTGGGCCATCCAATTATCATCAATTTGGCAAGTCAATCTTGAATTTAATGTACTCTCTCTTTGTTGAACATTTGATATTAATAATAAGAAGAATTGATCAAGGGTTTTCCCCATCATGGGTTTTTTCCCTGGCTTGAGCCATATTTTGTGTTCTCTTGTCTTGGCATGTCTTCTGCTTTGAACATTTATGTTCTTTCTTCAATTATATGAACCATATGATTGCTAATGGAAACAAATGGTTTGATAAATGGGCTAATATGAATCATTGAAGCAACTGTCCCAAGCAAAGAACATGTTAACGCAAAATTAATAGATATCTCTCTCTTATCTTGGAGCTTCATTATTGGCATAATATGATGATTGGATATACTCTTTTTACACATGTAGGGACTCTTTTCATGCTTATTCTTGTTATTTACTTTATCACATTGATGTTGCTAGGATTTTTGCTATACTAGATCTGAAATTTACTATGTTTCTTATGTGAAATTGTCGAAATTTAGTCTCTATAGCGTTGCATCATCTTATGTATCATGTGTAAAGAGGTGAATGTTCCTAAAGATTGTTTCTATTGAATACATCTTGATAAGTCATCAATTATTGCACATTGAAGTAATAAACTATTCTAGCTACTCTCATGCTCTTATTGCCATGCGAAGTTGTCTAGGAGACTCCTTGATTGGGTGAAGTTCCTCTAAATCACAAATTTCATCTTGACTCCATATTCCCCAAAGGATTAGGCACTGATCCTTCCATAGGTGATCATTTTCGAAGAGAATTCCTCTCACCTTTCCCTCTTTTTCTAAGGCTAGCCTCCATAGGTCACATAGGGTATCACTTTTCTCACAATTCATCCATCAAAAGAATTTTATCTCCTGCCCACAACTGCATTGGTGTGTCGTTGAGAATCCCTCCAAATTTCACAAGATTCTGACAGTGGAATCTTGAGATATTTTAAGCCCTAGCTCGAAAATCAATTCTTGCCCTTAGTTTCCCATTGGCTAGTAACCTCATTGGAATCATAGCATTAAATCATCAAAGCAAGATTCACTCTTTGATCCTCTTCCTTTCCCCAATTAGATCAAGTACATCCTTGGTTGATCAATTCCATATCCTTGACCTAATTTTGGGTCCACTTGCTCCCTTGTGGTCCCGCAACTTGTTGACTCCAATTCCACAAAGATCACTTAAAAGTAAAGCATCTGTAAGGCCTTCTGAGACTAGGGGCTACCTTGACAAGGCACACTCTCACACCCTATCCTCAAAGGCCCTCTTAGCCCTTCCTATTGAGCCCATCACCTTGCTTCTAAAGTAAGCAACCCATTTAGTTGAGTCTCTCTTGTGATAGGCCTAGGAATCACTTATTTATCCTATCATTGACCATATACTCTCGTAATTCCTCATATACTGGGACTCCTCCCATCAGTGAAAGTCTGTAAAGAGCAGGGAGCCTTAGTTGAGGTGATAATGGGCTATCACTCCATTGTTGCCCTCGACCTAGTAGTTGCTCTATAGGAACCCCTCCTGAGACCCCTACTAGTTTGAGCAGTCACATTTTGGCATTGTTGTCGGAGACACGAGACACGTTTTTTGTTCCCCATACGACATATTGACATATCATTATTGAAGACTCCATTGGAAGAACGAAGCCTTGGTTCTTCATTGAACTTCAAATTTAATGCTTGTAGGGTGAAGCAAGCATCTATCAAGGCACTTTAATTCACGCTAGCGACTTCATTTTAATCCTAATATGCAAAATCATGAAAAATGGACCATTGTAAAAGAGAGATTAATCTTGGTCCTACATTTGCAAAACTCAATGACCAACACCTTCAAGAACTAAAAAAGGGTGTGGATAAAAATGTTATATTTTATCAAGATTTATTAAAGGATATGGATAAGGAATTCATGCTCAGGTTCCATCGGTCAACACAAAAGCAACTCTACATAATGAGGTGTGCCTATGAGAAGGATCCTAGTCATCTCCTTGACCTTGTTGGCTTAAATTGTGCTTTTAATATTCTGACTGGCCTAATCAATGGAAAATATTATAATCAATCGCAAAGCCCCACAAAAGGTGATCAATTGGATGATCAAGGTGACATTGAAGAAAGTTCAAGTATGAAGGATCATCATCAAAGTGAGGGAATATATGTAAGAGTGCAATCTAAAGAAGTTGGAGAAGACCTTGGGGATCTAAATGACGAGCACAAGGTTGCAAGGAAGCGCCCCCCCCCTCGCGATCTCGCTCCCAATTCGCACTTTGGGCGGGAACGACTCGGGAGCGGGTCGGGAGCGCGCTCCCAAAATCGTTCCCAAAGAGGGAGCGATTTCGAGAGCGTACTCCCAGCAAAAAAAACGCTCCCTAGTTTTTCGAGAGCATTTAGTCTTTTTTGCAAAAAAAAGTGCAGTAATATTCCAAATGCAATTTTTTTTCAAAGAAACAAATAAATTTTGAGTGGGGCAGCCTAATGATCAAGCCTATGGCCCTAGTATTGATATGTGATTCATGGTAATGTTAAATTCTTAAAGTAAAAGTCACATTCTCCTTAATATTCATTTTCATCCTTTTACTTAAATTTTTAACATTACCATGAAATGACTCGGGATGTTTGAGTCATTCCGACCTCAGTGGATTTCATATGGAAAAAGTAGAATTTTAGATTTCATTCAAAATCCAGCAGACTTATCAATTTTCTAGGGTTTTATGATTGGGGGAATTCCAACGTTTCCATTGGATTTTGTCATGTATTAGGGTATGGAACTCGTATTTAATCAAGAGCACCAATCCCTCTAGGTACATTGGTTGTCGAACTCCTCTATCATGACCCTCCCAAAAATGTACGCATCACTCAAACAAAATCTTGACTTGACATGCTATGCTTTTTCTATCTTCTGTTAATGCTTAGAGGGTTATATTAATGACAAAGATCCCTATACAGATCCAGAGGTAATGACAAAGATACCTTCGGATATTAATGCTTAGAGGGTGATATTAATGACAGATTCTGATTTTACAACAAGAAAAAAAAATTAGACATTTGTCATGGCAGCGAGAGGCCCAAGCATTAGCAATAGATAATAGATTTACTTGTCTTTTCTAGTGTCTAGTAGTTTTTATAATTGTTGACTCTTTCATATTTATTATGATATTTTTTGTAAACAATATATGACAATTTAAGTTTGAAGTTTGAAGTTGGCAATTATAACTCATTAGTAATGAATTATGAATATGATGCTTCATGAAAGTTGAAAGTTGTTTCATTTCATTTCATTTTATAACATTTCATTTCATGTTAGATATTATTTGTTGTAATGGTTACACTTAGCCTACAAGTACAAATTTGGTGATCAATGATGATAAATGTCATATATTGAATTTTGAAAGCTTGAAACTTTAAGATTGATGAATCATGAGACTCAATATGTTGTATGTTACTATGTTACTAACTTGTGGACCAGGTTGATGAAGATTATAACTTCTAGATGATTGTTGTTATATGGTTCAATCTATGTTTTTTATATCTAATTCATCATTCTACATGCTTCTGTTGACATATATGCATCAAATATATATATATATATATATATATATATATACACTCCCAGAATCACTCCCAAACTAGAATCTTCTGAAAATGTCACTCCCGCTCCCAAGTAACCTTGGATGAGCAGGAAGGTGAGTCCCTGTTGGGTCCACATGAAGAAAAGGATGATGTTGAAAACACGTGTTAGGAAGGATGAGTATATGGAAGGTGGAGTTGAGACTAGCCTTACCTTTCTAAAGGATATTACTCTTGATGACTCTCATTTTGAGAACCTTGAGGAAGGTGATCTCATTAGACCCTTGGAAGATGACATTAAAGATCACTCCACATTGAAAGGAGAAATGGGAAATTGTTGGTCCTCAATTTGATTGTGCTCCCATTTACGACACCAACAAGGAGGATGACACTGAGATTGGTTTTCCCTTTCTTTCAAGGATTATTTATGATGATATATCAATCAATACCCTCGGGAAGGAGAATTACTATTTTTCGTTGCATGAAGAGGGGCAATTGGAAGTAATTGATTCTCCTTTTAGCAGAGACCCAATCTTTGATACTAATAAGGAGGAAATTGATAAGGCTCCTACCCATTCTCCTTATAATTCTATATTCAAATCACTTGAGCCTTTAGATTATGATTTTTGGGAAGAAAAACCCGTTGAATATAATACTTCACCCTCCCTTTTGCCTTTTCCTGTTGTTCATCATCTTGAGTCTTCCTCAAGTAATTCCCTCACCCCTTTTCATATGATCTCCAGTGACCATGGGCCCCTTTACTTTCCTAGGTATGACATAAGTACTCAAATAACTTAAACAATCTTAACTCAGATCTCACCCATAATCTCTTGTATAAGCATACTAGATTTAGATTGCATTAATACTTTACCTCCTAGCATAAGCTAGATTGATAGAGATATAAGGCAACCCTTCTCACTTAGCTTGAGGGACCTTGACAACTCTTCGATGCTTAACACAGTGACCTTGCAGTCATCAAAGCCACAGTCTCTGCAGCACCGGAGGCATCGGGTGATAGGAGCACAACAAAAGGTATCATTAATCAGGCCCTAACCTACTTCCTATTGGCCTCCTTCCCACAACCTACCTTGGAGCCGGGCTCCAAAATAGTTAAGGGAAGGTTACATCTAGATTAGGCATTTAACTAAAAAACCCAAGATTTATGCATCACACATAGGTCATAGGTTTGCATATCATTTAGGTTAGTCAATCATCTTAAGCAGCAGGTGTCCATCCAATCATTTGGTTCCAATTTATTATACGCAAGAATTTATGACTTCATTAAGGCACTGGTCTCATACTTTAAAATTTAATCTAATCAATAATCTTGCTCGAATTTAACCAATTGACTAGGCCACTCATCCGTGTCTCCCAAACAAGTTGGTTTCCAAGTTCCAACTTGTTTTCCCTTACTTTATTCCATAGGGACTACCCCCCATAGCTTGTTGTTGGGAGACAACTAGAACGGAGTGGACAGGGATCAGTGTGACAGCCCCCGTCCTGAGCGTTGTCGCAGTGCCTATACAATCCGGGCGACAACAAGTCTGAAATGACCTCTCCAACTGTTGCCAACTCATCTTTCACCTAAGCAACTCTAGTGAGATAGGAGGCCACACTCTCTCCTTTGACCATCCTAGTATTATGGAGCTTGTCCTTAAGGGACATTTTCATGTTCTCGTTCTTTGCCTCATACAAATTTTTAAGTGCATCCCACATTTCCTTGGTTGTTTGTTTCTCAGCCAAATGTGGAATGAGGTGGTCTCTCACACCATCCAAGATAATCCTTTGTGCCCTCGCTTCCTTCACCTCATGAACATCTAGAGCAATAGGATCTGATGTGGGTACAAGCACAACAGTGCTAACGAAGTTCCACAGCTTGTTCTCCTTGAGAACAGTTGCCATTCTCACTTTCCACTGCAAGTAGTTAGAGACCCCCTTCCAACCTGTCCTCATATCTGATACCAGAAGCCATCTTCCCCAACTAACTAACAATCACTTTTCCTTCACAATCCCCTTTTACAATCCCTGTAATAAACCTGTGTCAACACCTATCCACTGTACTTTAACAACCTCGCTTTGATACCATGTTGAAATTTCACCTACAATGTAATTACCTCATGTAGGAATTTCGTCAAACACTTAGTCAACACTTCTGTCAAACATCTGTCACACTTCCAATCTTCTTGACTTACAAAGTGAGTCCAACTATAGTGATCTTGGTGTGCTTCTTTCCCTTCTTTTTGAGCATAGAAATAAGATTCTAAAGAATTACAACTAGATTGACCGCATTGGTCTTAGTGGGCTTTAGTCAACACTTCTGTCAAACATCTGTCACACTTCCAATCTTCTTGACTTACAAAGTGAGTCCAACTATAGTGATCTTGGTGTGCTTCTTTCCCTTCTTTTTGAGCATAGAAATAAGATTCTAAAGAATTACAACTAGATTGACCGCATAGGTCTTAGTGGGCGTTAATCATCATCATCATCATCATCATTATTATTATTTATTTATATTGTTTCCTTAGTTTGACCATTTACTATTTTCATTTATTTTTAAGTTTTAGAATTAAATGTTTTGATTTTTTAAGTTTTATCTAAATATTATTTTTATTTTAGTGTTTTGATTATTTATGTTTTGACCCAGATATTTTTATTTAAGTTTGACCATTTATTATTTTTATTTATTTTTAAGTTTTTCAAATTAATTGTTTTGATTATTTAAGTTTGACGCAAATATTATTTTTATTTTGTTATATTATTATATTGATTTTATTAATTGTTTTATTGGTTGATTATTTAGGTTTGACCTAAATATTTTTTTATTTTTTTTTAGATATTCATTTCATTAAAAAATTTCTTTAATTAATTATTTTCCTTAATTCAATATTAACAATTATATTCTAACAATTATTTCTTTATATTAAAATACTATTTATTTAATTAAATCTAACCGTTTTCTTTATATGAAAATATTATTTACTAATAATATTATTTATTTAGTCAAATCTAACTGTTATATTATAATGGCTAAAAAAATTTATCTTCATCTATTTAACTTGATGCCAAGATCTTGTTCTTCATCTTGTCCTAATGATGAACCACAATGGATGGTTCGAAACGCATCGACAAAACTCTGATGATGTGATTTTTACCGAAATTTTTCTTACTTAGTCAACAGTGAACACTCGTATTTCCAACTCCAATAAAAACTTCAACAATAATGTATATTAACCCAAACACATGCAATCTCCGAAATTTTTCTTACTTAGTCAACAGTGAACACTCGTATTTCCAACTCCAATAAAAACTTCAACAATAATGTATATTAACCCAAACACATGCAATCTTATTTTTATGAGCAGAAACACTGAAGACTAAATATGAACTTTAAATGCTAAAGATAACAGTAAAAACCCACAAAAATTGACACAAGATTTTTGGGCAAAGCGCCTAGAAAAAACCTCGAAGGGAAAACTAGTAGAGAAGAGGAAATTTTTACATAGAAATTTATGAGTTCACAACAATTAATTTCCAGCAAAAACCAACTATAATTATCTCAAAAATTGAGCCCAAGATTCTCTCAAAAACCATGCCACACGCTATCAAATATTTTGTGCCACCATTGCACAAATTGCACTAAATGGACTAGAAAACCATCTAAAAAAATGTGCCCTTGTTTTCTTGATTTTTGTGCCAATTTTTCCTATACAAAACAACAATGTTTTTGGAGTATTCGACCAGCAGGAGGGATTTCCAGTCACCAGTAACCTCCACAAGAGAGAAGGTGGATGGTACTCTGGAAAGGGCACTTGATACTACATTGTTCTTTCCTTTCACATACTCATTCTCAAAATCATATGCCTACAGTTTGTTTATCCACTTTTGCTGCCTCTCGCTCAACTCCTACTCCATGAGGAACTGCAAGCTGTTATGATCAGTCTTCACTTTGAACCTGTTCCCCACTAAGTATTGTCTAAACTTGGTCAGTGCATTCATAATGGCCAACATTTCTTTATAATATATAGAATAATGTCGCTCATAATCCTTGAGTTTGCGACTCTCAATGTAATGGGGTGGTGATTCTGCGTTAACACTGTGCCTATTCTTGTCCCAGAAGCATCACACTCAAGCATGAATGGTAGAGTGAAGTCTAGTAGTGTTAGCACAGGGCATGAACTCATTACCTGCTTCATGCTCTTGAAGGTCGCATGTGCCTCAACAGACCCACTGAAATCTCCCTTCTTTGTGAGGTATGTAAGAGGTGCTACCAGCTGTGAGAACCCCTTAACAGACTTTTTGTAATATGTGCAAAGGCCTAGAAATCTCCTCAATCTAGTCACATTCTTTGGGGTATGCCACTCAATGATTTCCCTAATCTTCTCCTAGTGCACCTGAACCCCATTTTCCCCGATCACATGCCCCAAAAAGAGCATCTCAATCATACCAAGCTCGGACTTGGACTCTTTTGCATAAAACTCTTGTGCCTTCAAAATTCCCAACACTTCATCCAAATGACTGAGGCGATCATCCCAAGCTTTGTTGTAGACGAGAATGTCGTAAAAAAAAACCAGCAAATATTTTTGCAACTGTTTCTTAAACACATGGTTCATGCAACTTTATAATGTTGCAAGGGCATTGGTTAACCCAAATGGCATAACCAGAAACTCATAGTGCCCATAGTGGCACCTGAAAGCAGTTTTCAGGATATCTTGCTCCCAAACTCGAATTTGAGGGTATCCAGAGCAAAGATCTATCTTCGGAAAATACTTTGCACCCCTTAGTTCATCCATCAGCTCGTCAATCCTTGGAATGGGGTATCGGGTTTTTATTGTTCCTCTGTTGTGTGCCCAGTAATCAATGCACATCCTCAAGGTGTCATTCTTCTTCTTAGCCATCACCACCGAAGAAGTAAAGGCACTAGAACTAAGATGAATGTGGCCCAATCTCAACAACTCTTTAATAGCCTTCTCAATTTTGTCCTTATAAACCTTGGGATGATGATAAGGACTGGTTATAACAGCCTGCACCCCCTCTTCCAACTCGATCACATGCTCAAATCCTCTATCTAGAGATCTACTTGGATGAATGTCAGAAAACAATTTTGATATTTGCGGAGTAATACCTAAATGTCATATGTATACTATTGAATCTGCTTCGGCTGTCTTTTGTCATAAATGTAGCACTCTACTGCCCATTCTATGTCTCCATGTTGCAACACTACCTCCATACTTTGACATGATACTATCTTGGGTGGTTACTGACGCATGGCCCGCAAAACTACTTTTTGTCATCATGATTTGTAAACTCCATCTCCATCCCACTTTTAATCAGTGGTATATCTTCCTATGGAGTAAAGCCACTAAACACTAGCTACCACATTGGTATCTGGTACATCCACCACAAAGAATTCATCCGTCAATGTGTAGTTCCCCATGGTTATTTTTAGTTTGGGGATCCATCTAGTGCACTCCATCTAATGACCACTCAGTATGACCACTGTGAATCCATCAAAATCTTCATCTGAATCTCCCTCCGATCCACCCTCACTGCATCTATAAAGTTGTTGGATGCCCCACCATCAATCAAGATTGTCATATTTTGTCCCAACATGAACCCCCTAACTCTGACTACATGATATCTAGGAGGTCCTGACATGGATGAAATAACAGGGCCTTCAACCCCCACCTATGATGACTCCTCACTAAGTTGTCAGATGTCCCTGTTCCTGTACCTTTCCCTACCCTGACTCCTCATCCTACTCATCGTTGTCACTATTTCAGTAGACCTCAATGTAGTGTTCCTTGCCCTGTTTGTCCTTGCCTGCACATCTATGTCCAGGCGCCCAAGGCTCCTGACAGCTGAAACAAAGCTTTTTCTTCCTCAAATCCTTCCAAGTCTCCTCATCTAGCTTTAATTTCCCGGTGTATTCCTTCTGAAATGGTTTAGCCTCTTTGTTCTTTTGAGGAAAGGATGGTTTGGTAGGAAACTTGTTGCTAGGAATAACATCCTGCATATCTCTAGTTCTACCAACTGCATCCCGTAGAGTGGTAGGATGATAACCCTCAACCAAACCACGTAGAGGCTCAGATATTCCCTCAACAAATAACATCACTAGTCATGCCTTAGATATGTTGATGACCATAATTTCCAACCTCTGAAACTCAAAGAAGTATGCCTCTAGACTGTTGGTTTGATTGATCTGTGCCAGCACTCTAAAATGAATCTTTGGATTCTTCCTATCAAAGCGCTCTACGAGTCTATGAGTAAACTCGAGATATGAAGTGATGTTGGCACGACCCAGGGTAACTAACCCATGGTACCACCACTCCTGGGCCTCTCCATCCAGATGTAATGTAGCCAACTTAAAGGCACCAGCCTCTATCATATGATGTAGTTGGAAGTATGCGTCAAGCTTTTGAACCCATGATCTAGTTGAACGTTTTGATAACCGGTCAAAACATGGGATAGACACTTCCCCCAATGTCTTTTGAAGCTCATTGTTCTACCTCATAAGCTTCTGAGCACCTTTAGGCTTGTTTTTCATCTGGAGGTGGCAGAAATCTATGAGATTCACGACAGCTTCAAAGTCTCATCCCACCCTCCTATACTCCTCCAGATATTCCCTAAAAGGTATATCTTGATCATTCATCTCCTCTTGGCCAGTTGTTGCCTCATTAAAAAATTGTGGCATCGTGGGTCTAGATGACCTGTTATATAAGTAGGGGTGGCTTTGCACTGTTGTGTGTGCATGGTTGGCTTCTCCGTTATTGGAGCCTTCACCATTAATGGGACCCTTCTTCAGTTGCTCTCCTCTTGAGACCTTGGTAGAACCTCCATTGTTGGCTAGTTTCCCCATCAGCTCCACCATCACTTTCAGGCCCTTTGCCAAATCATTTAGGATGTTGATTAAGCTATTAAATTCTTATTTTTCCTTATCCCCCATGGTTATATACTCTTTTTCAAAGGGTACTTCTTCCTCTTTCCCCTTATCAAGTGTTTCTTCTTCTTCTCCCCAAAGTGGAGTGGGATCTCTGACCTTGATAATTCCTCCTATAAGTGACACCTCTCTAGCAGTGGTCTTTGGAACTCATCAAACTATTAACATAGTCTACCCTTCAAACCACATAGTTCTCCAAGACCGTGCTCTGATTCCACTGTAAGATACCCTCCTAGAAGCACTTTAAATTTTCCACCAAATTTATGAGTTTTACTTGATATGGTCTTTGTGAAATTTCATCAAACAGTTTGTTAACACTTGGCTATAGGTGCACTTTAAAGAAATTTATTCAATGTAATACACACATTGTCGAATAAAAGCTCATGGAACACTTCAAATCAGCAATATAAAATTCACATAATACTTTGAATTGGTACATACCACTGTTATGAGCAACAAGAGATATTGCTTCAGATTTATGAGTTGAGATTAGCATTGATATACACAATAAAAAGAACAATGAGCCTATGTTTGCTTCAACGATGATATAACAATGATTCCCTCCAGCGAATTAAATGAGTTTACAACAAGGAACTCGTCCCTCCTTCAAGCATCCATATGACCCCTTCAATGAATAATCAACCCCATGAAATATCAGTGTATAGATATTAGTTCACTCAACCATTGAACCAGGGATCTTGCGGTCACTCCAGCAGGTGTAAACTCTTCATATCTTGCTGGTAAACTCAACCACTAAACTATGTCTTCTTCCAGCAACTCGTCTAGCATCCAAGGATGAACTCGGTCCATTGAAATTATTGAACTCGTCCCCCTTTTGATACTCAGTTTGCAGCCAGCAAAGGAAAGTGCACTCGCTCAGTAAGGTGAAATACACCCAACCTCTTGGTATGACACTTTCAACCCCGAAATAAGTAACTCATCCCTTTAATACTACAGAAATCGACCCCTTATTTAGAGTTGCCTTTTTCCAGCAAGATGAAGTAAATTTGGCCCCTTTTCAACAGTGGTAAACTCAGCCCCCTTGATCAGAAAGACATAGCCAACAAGCACAAAGAACTCAGCCCTCTGTCTCAGCAAACAACAGAGATTTGGTTACCCAAATAACTCTAAACTCAGTCCCTTCTTTCACAATCTCAACTCACTGAGTTTTGGAAGGACTTGGCCCTCATATGAAGCTTGGAAACCTAGCCTGTAAAGATAATATAGAATATTCACGGTTAGAAGATAAAATCAACTGATAACACCATAAAAACTTACTCAATCACTACCATTGTGTTCTCCTTCATCAACAATAAAGTTGAATGACAAATCTGAGTGATTCCGCTTCAAGACTAATTAGGGTATATAGTTTCAACACTTAAACTAGCAACCAAAATGAGGGTTTCCCAGAAACCCTAGACTCTCTTCTTAAGAGCTCACCCAAATTCTAATTTCCAAGTGAGCAAATGCAAGAATGAGGAGAGACTCCTCGTTTTCCCTCTTTTATAACTCACTTGACGCTTTTGCCACATTTTTAACTTTTTATTTAATAAAGTCACTTTAGTGGGTTTTCACACTTTATAATTTAAAAGTGACTTTCATTAGCCTAGGATTCATGTCCCCATTTTCACCACTTTAGCTTTTGTAATGTTTTTCTCCTAGGCGAATTGTGTTCCCTTGTTAATTTTCCCCATCCTAGCCTTCAAGAACGTTATTAGGCTAGCGGACCCCCTTTTTTATGCCTCTTAATTGGATGGGGACATTACATAACATCCCCTGCATTTGAGTTTGAGCTTCTTCAAAGAACCAACACAAACAAGTCTTTCTTTGGACAGGTTTATGATGGTATGGATACCATGGCTAAGAAAACTATGGAAATCATTGTAGAAGAATCTCCTCAACTTTTATTTGTTGTTGTTGATTTTGGAGATAAAATGAAGGAAATCATTGTTTGGAAGTTGAACCAATTTAACACTCCATTGCACACTTTAGCACATGCCCTAAACAGACGAATCTATTGTTAGAAATTCACGAAATTCACGCACCCCAGGTCTAGTCTATGCCTTAGCTAGAAAATATAAACACACTATCAGTGCCTAACTTTAAACAATTTTGCACAGTGAATATTACACCAGTAATCTAGTCAATGTATAGTACACAATATATATATGTGTGTCTATGTGTGTGTGTGTGTGCCCAATCTTATTTCTTGCAATTTTATTAATAAGAAAACTCACAGGGCTCCTATACCAGGGATAATGGCCTTTATATCCTTGTATAACGCCACATACTATGTCAAGCCCTTTTGACCAAACTCCTAGGGCTGAGGCTTTGTCCTCTAAGCCTTTTCTACCCAAAAAATTACACCTACGGCACTCTAATAATACAATTGTAGAATAGTAGGGCTTTAACTAGCCCACATTAAATTATCCAAACAGGTAATCCTTTAGCTCTCAGTCCTCTTGTTGTAGCTCTGTCAGCCTTATGATATCCTTCTCAGGCTCTCAACCTACTCCCTTTCATCTATAGCCAGCTCCCTGGACCTCTGCTAGCACAGTTTCAACCTTTTGCAAACCTTCGGCCAGCCCTCACGGGCATGCAACAATTGCGACCTAACCCTTTTATTCATGTGGTTAGCTCTACTTGTTGCAGGCCCTGTAGCCTCTTCCTGCATCCCTGCCACCTCCTTTGGCTCTTCAATCAAACCATAACTCAACCGCAGAATTCGACCTCTTTGGCTACGACCTCCTTTGGCATATCAAAACACAAAAAACTTGGCCACTTAGTTATCCTTTTCTCCTACGGCCTCCTTCCTTCCTTAGGTCTATGGCTAAGTCACTTTTAGCTCCTCCACACAAAGACTAATCCTTGCGCTTCTTGTCCTAAGACTCTCCATTGGCTACTTTACTTATACTTGTCCTTAGGTCCCTTAGGAAGCCCTCCTTTCCTTCAACAACCCTCCAACTCAACCTTAACAATAAATTAGAATATTAGATGTCTTTCCTTGGATTCCAAGCCCACTCACTTTGGGTTCAAAACCCCAAACTCGAGTGCAAAGCCCACAGTCACTTTGTGTGTGTTTCTCTCTCACAAGCCTAGCACCATGGGCACGTGAGAATACCTCCCAATGCTACTTAATCTCAACATCTATGATGAATACCTTATTACTTAGAGCAATGGGAAGAGGAGGGCACCACATAAGGATAGGAAAGTGGCAAATGGAATGAAAAGAGCCCTTCTAAGAACATTTCTAGCTCATCAACATAAGGAGGTGAAGGAAGAATTCACTAGTTTTGATGTTGGTTTAGATGAGTATTAAGATATATCAACATTGGATGAGAGGAGAACCATGAGTCCAGTTAGATAGTGGATTTGTCACGAAGCAAATGGTGTACATCTACAAAGCATTGCCATTTGTATTCCTTCACAAGTGGCAAGCTTTTCATCAGCAAAAAGAAATTGGAGCACATATAGTTTTTATTCATTCAGTGAAGCGTAATAGGTTGGTTACGAAGAAAGTTGAGGATCTTATTTAACAGTGTGGAAAAAGTAGCGATAAAATCAGTAAAGTCTGATTTTTTCAACTAGTCGATTTTATGGGCTGATATTTTGGTGACGTTTTGGAAAATGAAAAAATCAGGATTTTATCAAAAAATTCACGATTTTATCAGGAGTCGATTGAAAAAATCGTGAAGCTCATCTAGGTCGCGCATAAGTGAGTGAAAGGGCCGAAAATTTCACTCTTATTTCTGCCATTTGTCCCTGTGGAGAGAGGAGTTGTTTTCCATTGCCCACTGCTCAACGTGAGAGACTCAAGGTGTCGATTCGCTGCGGCCAGGTATGTATTTTAATTTCTCTCTCATGAGGATGAGGAGGAGGAGGAGGAGGATGAGGAGAAGGAGGTGACACCATCTAGGATGGGCAGCAGCAGAGGGCAGAGGCCATCTCCTTTTTTTGCTTCTAGAGGACGACAGAGTCCATTTGTAGCCCCAGGGGCAGGGCCTTCTTCCTCTAAAGGAAAAGGCAAAGCCATTCCCTATTCCTATAAGAGGGGCAGAGGATCTCAGTGACTAATTACTTTATGACATGTAGATGGCTCATGATATACATTTATTAAGTTTTTTGTTGATATTTCGACCCTTGAGAGTTGACACTGAGTCAAGACTCAGGATCCATGACTTGATTCACTATTTTGATATATGATGTAGCACTAGACTTCTTATACATATTATATATTAGCTTTCTTTTCATATTTATGTGGAAATGCATTTATTTGATGTTATGGATACTTTAGATACTAAAAAAAAATGAATAATTTTGTATTTTTTTTTTAAATTTTGCCGAGTTTTCGCTGATTTTTTCAAAAACCTCCCAGATTTAACGACTTTTTCAATTTTCGGACCCTTGCCGATTTATTCCCAAGGTCGACTTTTTCCACATTGGTTTATATACATTCCAACCTTCACCTTGCATCTCGTATGGCCCCAGATTATAATATTGGGCCTTGTAAAGAATGGGATGTGAATCCAAATGTCCTCACTTGGATCCCTCTCTTGCTTCATTTAATATTGAGGAACCTAGAAGTGGAATTCGAAATACTTCTACCAATCCACACTCCACTATTGGACATGCATCTTCTTCTATTGTCCATGGTGAAGATGAAAAAAATAGTGATGACTATCAGCCTTTAGGCTTTATCAGCTTCTATGTTCATTGTTCATGCATGTAGCATTGTAGCCTTCAAGCTCATACATAGAGGCTAGTTTTGTATATATACCTCATTTATCAATAACAATGGTTGTTTTTGGAGTTTATTGCTTGCATTATGAAACATGTATCACGTCCAACTTATTTTATGTTTCTCATTTAAATGTTCTTGGGCCTTGAGCTTTGGCACCTGTTGATTTATTCATGAATTTGTAATATATATTTGTATTCATAATGATAATATTAAAACTTAAAACTTAAATGCTTTCTTTCAAAGTTTCAGTCTAATTTTTCTGTAATACACACACACACCATGTTTCCCCATTTCCTTATTTTTGGGGGGTCACGGTTCCAGCGCATTCCCATTTCAGATACATGTTTCCATTTTCCCTTACCATGCAACTTAGGGATCGACCCTTCAAAGAAATAAAAATTATTAGCAACAGGCTTAATACTATAGGGCAACAATTGACCTATAGTGATATTTATGACATCCTTATCAATAGGAGTGATCATTGAAGGTTTACTCCAAGCTCATCAATTTGACTTGTCAACCACCTAGGGACAGTGATTTTTCAATGCTTCATGGCACACATGTTCAGCGATTTTCTATTTTATTACTAGAATGATGGGGTCATCCCATCCCTTTTAGGAGTTAGTTGAGTTTTAATGCCACTTCATGATGGGTTGACTCTTCTTTCTGTTGGAAAATCAAGGCAAATGTGATTTAATGTTGATTTTCCTTAGCTTGATAATTACTTGTGAAGTATATTGTCTTCTTATTAATTATTTTGGTTCTCTTTCATCAAGCAATTATCAACAATGTAAATACAAGAGACAAGACACCAATTGTAGGCTCCACGCTAGGGCAAAACCCCATTTCTTGGGGAAAACCCGAACAATCTCCTCCTTATAGAATCAAGTCAAAATGAGACTTCTCAAGACTCAATGACCAAGACAATCCTCTAGCTACATGTCAACACAAGATGCTACCTCTTATTTGTGACGTTCATACCTCTGAAGTATCACTGCAATTCTCCCATACCACAATAAACTTTGGATTCCTTCAACACTACTGTAATTCAAGACACCTGTAAAGGTAAACTTGTTGCAACACTGTAACTCTCAGACTTCCTATGATCTTTCTGCAACCTTACTTAAATTCTCGAACCCCTGTAATCTTCCTGCAGTCTCAGACCCCTGTAATCTTCCTACAGTCTCGGACTCCTGAAGCTTGGACCCCTGTGATTCTCGGGTTTTCTGAAATGTACCAGACCTAGGACCTGAGCAGACCCTTTGAGTTTTGGTTAAGAGCAAGTTGTAGTATATGCTTTGGTTTTCCTTTGTCTTATAGTCTTCTTTAAATCATGTTTCTCGTCCTATCTTCTTACTCTCTCTGAACTGCGGATAAAAAAATTCAACAAAAGGATTTGAATAGCTACCAATTTATACATGTTTCTATATGTCGAATGGGCATGAGACAGAACCGACTTGACCAGGATCTTAAGGCAGAATTGAGGTAGTTTAACTTGTAGCTAGAGGTCTTAATCAAAATTACATGACAAATCGTAATGCATGCAATGGATGCCTTGACCTATCAAGCATGAAACCCATGCTTCGTAAACAAATAAATAATTTTTCTTTCTTCTTTACATCATATATACATAATAACATGAGTGCAAATACAATTATGAAGACCAAACCTAGTTACTTTTCCAATACTTTCATTTGAAGCGAGGTGTTCAGCATTATCAATGCCTCAAGTGGAGGAAAAACCTAGCATTAGAGATGCATCTCCATGGGGGATTGCTTGGTGATTGGATATGTTTTACACATAAAAGTTGCAATAACAACCATTGACTTCTTCTCAGCTATAACCCCATGAAAATCCACCATTTGAGTTTGTTAATTCAGTTGGAGTGAGGGGACCAGCAGTGAAGACACTCCTTGGCTAATGGATATAAAATAGCTATTGTTGTGGTCAAAACGGTTGACATTTAGTCGAAAGCATTGTTTACTCTTGACATGTTCAATCACTCAATTAAAGTAAGCAAACCTTGACGAAGACACATGGCAAAAGAGGTTCAGGAATATTTATTAAGGCTTAACCACCTTTCATGCACATTTGCCTAGGCTACTAACTTTGCTTGATGTATCCATGGATTATGCACTTGGATCCATGTTGTGACCCATTATTTGAGGTCTATTTCACCTTGATGGAAGAGTTGGATGGTCTCTTGGAGAGAATGTCCTACCTCCCTTACCTTTATTGGGCATCCCATTGATTTTCAACATGCCTTCACTAAGTAATCAAGGTGAGGAATCACTTCAATGGAGGTTTTAGGCACTCTTTTTGAGGCATATTTTGACATACCTAGTTAAGAAAACCCTCTTTAGGAATGAACCCAACATCGAGGAGGTCCCATACAATGATCAAAACAAATTTTGGGAAGAAGTGTCCAACTCTTAAGGAAACTTTTAGTGGTCATACTCCTTGGAAAGTGGATCTAAAAACCAACTATTATTATTATACTAGATGGTTGTTGAGAAAGTCGAGTGATATACTTTATCACTTTCCATTGGAAAAAAGCATGGGTCTCAAACTGTCATGTATATTATATTGATTTTTTTGGATCTATATCCATCCTATTATCATTCTGTTGTAAGAGATTGAGTAATAGACTAAAGAGTAGTTCCCTCACTCATTTCTCATTGTTGGATTTGGGGAGAAATTCCTTTGAGCTTAGTTGAATATCTACTAGATGCTTTTGGAGGATTAATGAAATGCTTTGTGTATGACGATGTCTTGTAGATCTTAATGCTCTCTCTTATTGTTGGAGTTATCTTGACGTATTTTATGGAGCATCGAATTTGGTATACTTTTTCCATATTTTATGTGATCCTTGGGATGTTATTTATGGATGCATTTTTTCTCTAAGCTTGGTTAAATACGCATACATTTCATTCTAGGTAATCATAATCTTCATAAGTGTTGGAGTTCATCTATTTTTGTGCTTTCTCTAGTTACATTTCTGCAATTTGTAACAGCAAGGAAAAGGACTATGTAGCTTGTATATTTCAGCCTCAACTACTATCTTTTTCTCAATAGGATAGCTTCCCATGAACCTTGATTTGACCCCATATGTCCAATGAAAAGGAACTAATATTTGCTCCATCCATCCTCTATTTATTCAACTCATAAAAAAAAAATTGCTAGACTTTACTCTTCATTTCACCTTTGAACTCATTGCATAAAATTCCATCAATCCTATGATAAGGAATACATCCTTGAGCTGGAGGAGAGCCGGCCTAAAGAGTAAAAAGGGTTGGTGAGATGGCACTAACCTCCCTCTTAGTTACTCCAAATCATTGCTTGAGCTTTAAGACTTTATTTCAAGAAGTGAGGGTTTAGGTGATAACATATTGACATCAATGTTGTGGATAAAGTCCATTTACCAATGACATTTGTAAATCAACTATATTCTTTGATGAAGATGTCTATTTGAAGATCAAATTCTAATCTTGGCAAGTCCATTGAAGGAACAAAGTCCTTTCAAATTTTTTAGGACCTTGTTGCTTGTAGGGTGAAACAAGTAACATTATGAAGGCATTAAATATTCACAATGGCTACCCCACATATATTCTTGGTATGAGGTATCATCTTGTATGTTCAGATATCATGTCAAAATATTTCAAGTGAAGAAATATGACACCTTGGGTACTATGTCTATTGTATATTCCTTTAAATTTTTCAAGTATTATTCCTTGCTATCCAAATCTATCCCCTCTGGAACGCACTGTTGAGAAATGTAACTAGTTTTAGTCTTCATAATTGTTGTCTAGCTCATGACATAATGTAATTCTTATGTGTTTGTTAAATAAAACAAAAAATTATTATAAAGATCAAAAAAAAAATACTTTTTATAAGCATGGGTTTCATACTCAATTTATTATATTTCTAGGTCAAAGCACCCATTGTGTGCTTCTAGGGTTTGTGTCATGAGTCATTGTCCTTGTCATCATGTAATAGTCCCTTATTGGGCATTTTGTGTCAAAAAAGAAAATTTATTTTTATGTAAAGTGGTCTAATATGGCTCCTCCACCAAGTCGGTCTGCCCTCCATTCAAGTCGGCCTCATAAAGGGAATTTGAACACACAGAAGGCTAGATATAGAAGAGCAACTCAACCTCATTTGTTCACTCACCAAGCAAGTTTCGATCTGCAATTGCTAGAGAAAGAAAAGAAGTGTGAAATACCTTGAAGGAGAGGTTTACATCATCACAAGAGAAGGAGAATCATAGCGAAGAGGAAGGAGACACTTGTCTAGCAAAAGGAAGCAGAAATTCTCTCTTTTTCTGTCACACATGCAAATTTTTGTGTTGCAATAAGGGGACGAAATTGTAGGTTTGCATAAGAGGCCGAAATCTTGTTGCAGGAAGCCGAAATCTGTGATTGTTGCAGAATTGAAGAAGGTTGATTTTTGTTGACTAGAAGTTGATGTTTGTCATCTACGAAGAACTATCTTGGGAGGTCGACTTGATGGATTGGAGGAGGTCTTTGTCTTGGTCAAAAGGTCTTGGTTGTCTCATTTGATTTGGTTCTAAAAGAAGAGGAGAATTTTGATTTCCCCTAGAAGAGGGGTTTTGCCCTGGCTGAAAGCCTACATCCTATCTCCTTGTTATTTTATCTTCATGCATTTATGTTTTGGTAGTTGCTTGTGATAAGAAGATAAAAGAAGACATATAAGAAGTTAACAAGATTGCAAAGAAATCACAACTAATTATCAAGATAAGAAAATCTTTTTGCCTTTCTGATTTTCTAACATGGTAACACCAAGAAGGAAAAAGGCAGCTTGAAGATCAATAGCTCTCATCATCTTAAGAAAGGATTCAAGAAAATAAGGAGAAGAGAAGCCTTACTTTTTGGACCTATTGAAGAACACCATTTGATAGAAGGAAGGAAGTCTTGAAAGGTATACCTATGGCATCATAAATGAAATTTGAGAACAAACTTCAAGGAGCCTCTAACTTTAGAGCATGGAAGACAAGGATGGACCTCATCCTTGCAAGGAATAAAGTATTGGAATTAGTACAAGGAAAAGTCAAAGAACCTACAAATGATGTTGGAAAGGAGAAGTACAAAGAAAATGACATTATAGCCATGAACCTAATTGTGGATGGAGTTAAAGACAACTTGATTCCCTACATTTCCACACTAGATACTTCAAAGAAAATGTACGATGCTCTATCCAAATTATTTGCAGTCAAGAATATTGGTCAAGTAGCAAGTCTAAAGAATGAACTTTGAACTATTAGAATGACCAAAGATGATACAATGTCGTCTTACTTTGTAAGAATTGCCCATATAAGAGATCAGCTACAAGAAGTTGATGAAATAATCCCTAAAAAGGAACTTCTAATTGTTGCCCTTCTAGGACTAAGAAAGTCTTGGAATGCTTTTGCTGTTGGAATTAGTAATTGGAAAAATTCTCCCTCCTTTGACAAAATGTGGTCTGCCCGTATTCAAGAAGAAGCTTGTCTTTTCTTGATAAGCAAGAAGATGAAGAAAATACCTCAAATGCCTACTCTACTCATTTCAAGAAGAAAGGAGGAAATAAGAAGTTTAAAGAGTCAAAGAAAAATCATGGGAAGATTGACCTTTCTAAAATAAAATGCTATCATTGTCACAAGATGAGACAATATAAGAATCAAATGCCTAATAATCCTAAAAACAAGAAGAAGGAAAGGGACCAAGCTACAGTTGCCACTGATGATAATCCTCCAAAGAAGTCTAAAATTGAAGACTTTGAAGTCAAAGACTCATTCGATTAAGTTTCATATATCCTTTACTTAAAGTATAGGTTATTGTTTTAGTTCTTGGAGAGTTTAGGATTGGAAGATGTCAAAACAGTACTCTTGGCATTCTTTAGTGTATCCTGGCTGGTTGTTAATTCGTCGTCCAAGCACCAATGCATACAGGGTTATCCAGGACCATATGGTTCCCTTAAATTTGTATTGTATCCAGATATCAAAGGGCACAGATGAACGATAAGTCTGAACACTCTGAGACGGAGATTTAAGAAGAAACCCTAGTGCGAAAATGGTGAACCCTACACTGCGACAATAGTTAATGGGAGGTATGAGATAATGGCGACAGTGAACAATATGAACGGCTAATTTTGCGCACAAGACTATGGAGGTTGGGGTTACCTTATTAGCGCGGGTATATCAGGTCAACAAGCGGCGAAGGAACTGAACGGAGGGGCATACTTAGAATATTCACTGGGCCAGAGGTTATCGGGGGTTACAGTGATCAACAGGACACAGGTTCATCAGAAAAACGATAGTTGGGAACGTCGTTTGTATGGAAGAGGAGCAGGTTGATTTTCCTTAGACTCAATGGATGGAACCCAAACCTGGGCGGAGGATCCACATCAGCAACCAACTCGACGTACACTGGAAAACCCCCAGGTACCAGACGTCCAGGTCGAAGCATATATAACGGAGATGGAAGATGTAGTTGCAACCATCAACGACCTAGGGTTTATACAACCAAACCTTACAGCGACTTCGAAATACCTTAAAAGCTTTCAGGAGGACTAGCCACAACTGGTTTTAAAATTCGGTCACCATTCAAGCTCCAGTGTTGGGAATACGAACAGCAGGTACAGCAGACAATTGTTCATGGCGTGACCTTCGTCGCTGCAAGGGGCACATTTGGTCATGGGAGTGCCACACTTGGCATAGACAATACAAGGCATAACATACAAAATTCCACAGGTGCCGACCCACGAGGCTGACGACCTCAACAGAGAGTTCACACATCAAGATGCTTTGAAGGTGTAACATAGCAGGTAGCAGCCCAAGAGGATAGTAGAGTCTCAAATTCGAATGACAACTTGCCTAAAGAGACTGTACATACCCGGTAAACCACCCTTAGAGGTCGAGCGGGAAAAAATCCAAATGCACTAAGGTGCGTGAACGAGGGCGTTTACTTGTTTTTGGCGAGGGCATTAGTATGGCACAAGCTATGGATACAGAAAGCACAGTGATAGTCAGTCGTGTCAAAGGCCGGAATTACACCCCGGCTAGATTAAAGCACTGGACTGTGGAGATATGGGGCCATATACTAGATCAGTTGTCGATTGTTCTTACAATGACGAGAGGTTGGTTCGCCCTCATTTTCGCCAGACCAGATCAGGCTAATTGGGTGTTGTCCAAATACTGGCATATCGAAATGACTCTGGTTCTTCTCAAGCATTGGACGCCTCTATTCGACCCTGAAAAAGAGAAATTGGGGGTAGGACCAATTTGGGTACGACTACCAAGTCTACCCCTGCAATTTTGGTCAGATGATGTATTCAGATGCATTGGGGATGATCTGGGGATTTATCTCAACCAAGATATATCATACATTGAAACAGGCAACATCGCCATTTCCAGAATTCTGGTACATCTGGACACCAGAGAAGGGTTAGTTGAAAGCCTTCGTTTACAATTTCGAGAGATCATTAGATGGCAGATCCTAGACTATGAAGGGGTACCATTTCGGTGCAAACGGTGCCATGAGGTTGGGCATCTGTACAAGGATTGTTCGTTGATTACTAATGTCCTCATCGAGTCTCCCAGAAGACAAGTTACAACGAGCACATAGAGTCATTTGGGTGTTGGCTCGACACCTGAACAGAACGTAACATCGAAACCCCCGAGACGGCAGAGAGAGACTGGGAAGGATCATATTCAAGCAGACCCTCAGACACCTAATGCTCAAGTCACTCGGTCACACTCATCGGGCTTTGGTCCGATTCCGGGTACTCACACATCCTCTCCTCCCTCATCTTGTAATTTATTGTTTTCTTAAAATGCCATGTTATCATTAGATGCAACGGGTTTGGGTTTATCTACTTGCAATCTGAGTCCCATCACTTGTCCTGTTGCATCAGACCCCCTACCGCACTGGCTACTGAGCCCTCCACCATTGAGGGTTCACCCTCATTACATCCTGAATGGGAGGAATCATCCGGAAATAGCGCTCATAGATACAACCTTAGATCCCTTGCCCACCCCAAGCCCCACACTTTCGACATGGGTGATGATCCTCCCCCTAAAACTCAGAAATTGCACAGGGGCAGACAATACAATATATCTAAGGCCATCCAGAGGGCTGGTATCGAGGTGACGATAGGCATACAAATTTTCATTAACCGGGTTCTTAGAGCACAAGGCAACCCTGATAGGGTTACCCCATGAAGTGTCTATCCTTCAACTATAGGGGTTTGGCCAGCCCCAACAAAAAATTGGCACTCAGAAGACTTCTTGGATCTGAAAGGATCGATGTTTTGTTTCTACAAGAGACACTAGGAGAGGGTGTTGCCATCAACACCATTCTGACGACCATACTCCCTGGCTGGACTTTCTATACACTTGATGTGAGGGGTCATTCTAGGGGATGCGCTATGGGTTTCAATAACAGAACCATCAAATTAGACAATATATGGGGGAGTGAAGGTGTATTGTGAGTTGATATTATAGCTATTGAATTAGATGCACCACTCCGATTGATTAATATATATGGACCCTATCATAATAGGGTGGGATTCTGGGATAAACTGATGAACACATCTTTTATGGATAATGACAATATCATTATCGGAGAAGAACTGAACTTTTCCTTGGGACATGCAGAATCTTAGGTTACTTAGGCTCAGACTAATCCCCAGACTGAGTATTTTGAGCACCTGTTGGATAATCATAACCTCATGAATATTGACTCAGCCAAGATCTAGCCTACCTAGCGGAATAGGAGAATAGGTGTGGATGCACTGGCCAGAAGATTGGATCGATTTATTATTAAAGCACCATTGGTGGAGAATATGGACAGAATTAGACAATGGGTGGGATCGGGTGGTATATCTGATCATTTCCCAATATATTTGGAAATCATGAACTCCAATTACAAGCCAAATTCTCCTTTCAAATTTAATTCGGTTTGGCTAGAGGAAGCAGAATTGCATAATATTGTAAAGGAATCCTGGATTCACTGTGGACAAGACAACAACTCACCGGCTGAGGTCATAACAAGTAATTTATCCCGAATCAAGCACAGAACAATATTATGGGCAAAAATGAAAAAGATAAAGGACAATGCTACAATACTAAAAATTGAAACAGAAATTAAGGAGATGGAGGGCACTAGTAATGCAGGTTATACAACAAATGAAAGAAAGGAACAACTGATCAGGATGGAAGCAGAGAAGATTAGACTCTTGAGACAGCAAGAGGAGACTTGGAGATTAAAGAGCAGAGCTATTTGGCTAAAGGTAAGGGATGAAAACACAAAATTCTTTCAACAATGTGCCAGGGGGAGGAAACTGAACAACACAATATGGAGTTTAAGAGATCATTATGGCAGGGAAGCCAACACTTTCAGTCAACTTGCTGACATGGGCACCAGACATTTCTCCCAAATATTCAGAGCGCCTAGAGAAGTTACCATTGCTAAAGTACTTTGCATTGTCGAGACAATGCCTCGATTTGTGGAGGGAGAGGATGAGGAGACACTAAACAAGCCAGTCACACTGGGGGAGATCGAAGTTGTACTGAAATGGTTCAAAAAAGATAAAAGTCTAGGACCTAATGGATGGCCAATTGAATTCTACCTTACCTTTTTTGACCATATTGGAACTGACCTCCTCATGGCCATTGAGGACTGCAGGCTTTCGAGGAAAATGCACGAGGGGTTCAATTCTACATTCATTGCACTCATTCCCAAAGCTGATAACCCTCAAACTTTTGATGATTATCAACCTATCTCCTTATGCAATTGCATATACAAAATCATATCTAAGATCATTGCTATCTGCATCAAGCCCATCTTATCCAAGATGATATCCAAGGAGCAATTTGCATTCCTCAATCATCGACAAATTCATGAAGCCATTGGTACTACACAAGAAGGGATTCACTCCATAAAGCACAAGAACATTAAGAGTATCATTCTTAAGATTGACCTTTCAAAAGCATTTGACAGAGCTAGCTGGACATACTTACAACTTATATTGACCCATATTGGCTTTCCACACTCATTCATAAAATGGATTATGTGTTGTTTTACATCTGCATCATATAGCATACTCATCAATGGGGCTGCATCCAATTTTTTCCATGCTGAGCGCAGCCTTAAACAAGGATGTCCACTATCACCCCTATTATTCCTCCTGATCATGGAAGGGTTAAGTCGACTCATATCCAATGCCCGAGCAAATGGGTCTTTAAGTGGTGTCAAGATGTCAAATGTATCCTATCTAACGCATCTTTTATTTGTTGATGATGTACTAATTTTTTTAGATGGATCTATACGTGACACCACTTGCTTCAAGAATATACTATCCCTGTTTTGTAAAGCTACAGGAATGATGCCCAATTACAACAAATCAACCATAATGCCTGTGTGTTGTTTACTAAACGAGCAAAGACATGCACTACAACAATTTCAATTCATGAGGCAAGACATGGAGGCCGGTCTCAAGTATCTTGGATTCAGACTCAAGCCTAATGATTACCGCATTACGGACTGGACTTGGCTCATTATAAAAACTGAAAGGCGCATCAACATCTGGCAGCAACGATGGTTATCTAGAGCAAGCAGATTACTGGATGACTCTGGCCTGGATACCAAAAGGCATCATCAATAGAATACAACAAATATGTTGTAGATTCTTATGGAGAGGGAAACATGTTGGTAGGACTTTTGCTTGGGTTAAATGGGAGAGAATTGGAAAGCCCAAAAAATGGGGAGGATGGGGCATAAAGGATTTGAATATATTTGCATCGGCTCTTGCAGCAAAAATGGGCTAGCAGATAATCACATCTGACAGTTTATGGAAAGAGGTAGTTTATCACAAATATATATACCCTCTTACAGTTATGGAATGGATTCAAAGGCCGAACAGGGGAATAACCGACTCCTCCATCATATGGAAAGCTATCACTCACTCCATATCAGTCATTAAGAGAGGATTGGCATGGCGGATTGGAACATGTGAGTTTGTTCGCCTTGGTATAGATGCTTGGTCGGGATGTGGAAATGCACATATATTACCAATGGAGCTCAGACAATATCTTGAATTGGCTAGTATCACTCAGCTCTCTCAAATTGTTGATGGGAGAAACACTACATGGCTCTCACAAGCTTGGTTAACTGCACAGGACCTAATGTTACCGGATATTTGGAGTATGGATTGGAATAGATTCATAGGGGCACTAGAAGAGTCACATGTTAGAATAACTGACTGGGAGGATGAAATAATCTGGGTTGCAGCCCCTCACGGTCATTATACACCTCGGGATGGATACACCTTCCTTATTTCGGAACAGCAACCAGTGGAGGCAATTTGGTGGTGGCGACATCTATGGAAGCTTAAGGCACCACACAAAGCCCAATTGTTCATGTGGTGCATACTATCAAACAAAGCGCCTACAGATGATAACCTAAATTGTCGGGCCATACATGGACCATCACGATGTTGTCTTTGCAAGGAACAGGCTGAAGACATAGACCATCTCTTTCTTCAATGCCCAGTGACGAATCAGGTGTGGCATCAAATATATCTCTCCCTCGATATCAACATCAGATGGAATGGGACTCGACTCACAAATGCTTGGCATAATTGGTGGATCACAGTAGCATCACAAAAAATACGAAATCTTCCCCTACTACTCTGCTGGGATATATCGCTGGTCAAGAATCGGACCATATTCCAGGGCTCTCCCATACACTAAGTCACCGGATTCGCCGATTTTTATGCATAAAATTCGAAATTCGGCGAATTTGAAGGTCAAACGAACATATTCGTTCGAGTTCGCCATTAAATTCGGCGAACTCGAATTTCATGCCGAATTCGAATTTGAGCCGAATAAAATCGTCATTAAATTCGTTTCTATACGTTGAAATTCGCCTGCAGCTGATTAAATTCGTTTTTTTTTTCGCGCGCCCGCGGGTTTTAGTGTTCCTGTTTTAGGTTTCATTGGTTTCATTGACTCGGGTTTCATTGTTTCAAGTTTTCAACTTTCATTGCCGCCGCTGGTCATTGCAGACGCCATACTATAGTCTATGATACTCCAGACTGGATCGTAAAGGCTTGTGTACAGTGTAACGTGTTCACTGTTTAGTGTTTACCAGGCCGAGAGGCGAGAACTCAGAAAACTGCCGCGTGTGCATCTGCCATCCTGTAACTTGTAAGTTTTCTTCTCGTCTTCTTTGAACTTTCCTTTCCGTCATAGTAATGGAATGAACCAATGCTTGGAAAGAATTTGGTGTTGATAACATCACAAAGGAATCAGAAGTATGGAATGATTCTCTTAGAGCAAATGCAGTTAATTTCTGTCAAGAAAATGCCATGGTTGGGGATCCGGATAACCATACTTTGTTTGGACAGTCTCGAGCACCTTCTTGATGAATGACTTTAATCTCTAGGCTGCAGACATAGAGTACCCCACTGTGTTACAAATTATTTGTTTGCTGGTGGAGCTTTGGCTGTAAGATCTCATAACCCATTGCAATATTGTGGAGTTACTCACGTCCTGTGCCTCTGTCCAAATGAGTCCTTCATTACATTGCTTCGCATTTGTTTGCTGGTGGAGCTTTGGCTGTAACTTTGTAAGATCTCATAACCCATTGCAATATTGTGGAGTTACTCACGTCCTGTGCCTCTGTCCAAATGAGTCCTTCATTACATTGCTTCGCATGAGTCTTTTCTCAAATCCTGATTTTGTCTCTCTGAAATCTGGGTATGGCATTTTTGCTTTTCCATAGTCTGTCCCATGAAGTGCTTGCACTGGATAGTTCCCTTACCTCTAGGCTCTAATTATGTTCTCACTGTGTTGAAGCCTGGTTTGACTGTGTTGAAGACAATTTTCTTTATTCAGAACTACCCAAAACCTCCTTACTACCCTCAAATTTGTTGTCAATAAGTTAGGCAATCCTTAAATAATAAAGACTGTTATTCTTTGAAAACTGTTATCAGCTCTTTATCAGATCTTTCATCTGGAAAATTTATCCTTAAATAATTTATAACAGTTTATCCTTAAATATTTTTCTAGATGACAATTTTCAATGGGAGAAGACTGTTATTCTTTGAAAAATTCTGGCTTGCTTACTGTTCGTTGGATGATCATGAACATTTGCTTTACAAGTTTACATGACTAACGAAAATGTAATTTCAAAAAAAATTGCAGGCATTTCAGACATTGAAGTGTCAGACATTTCAGACTTCTAAATTCCAATGGCACCCCCAAAATCAACTGCTATAGCTTGGAATTTTATCCAAAAAGATGGTTTTAATCTTTCATGTCAGCTGTGTGGACATAATTTCAAGGGCACTTTGACTAGAGCAGTGGATCACCTTCTCGGTATTAGCAATGGAAGTGGAGGTGGTGTTGAAGCCTGCACTAAGATCACTGATGAACAAAAAGCCAAAGTGGAGAAAGACCATTCCAGTTCACAGATGCAAAGGCAGAAAAGGGTGAATAAGAGGCAGCGAATTGAGAGGGAGATTGCCATGTCTTCCTCCAACACCATTAATTCAGTTTCAAACATTGGTGGATCTAGTTCTACAGCTCCTCAAGCAAAAACAGGTGGGCCGAAAACATTAAATCAATTCTGGAAACCTGTTGAGAAACAGGAAGTTGATGACGCTGTTGCTGAGTATTTTTATGCATGTGCAATTCCCTTTAATGTGGCGAGGAGTCCATATTTTAAAAATGTAATTAAAAAGGCCATTGATTTTGGGAAGGGCTATGTTCCTCCTGGATCTGAAGCTTTAAGGACAACTTTGCTAAAGAGAGCGAAAGACAGAGTGACAGGAAAGTTGGTTGATATTAAAGAGTCCTGGAAGCTTACAGGATGCACAATTTTGAGTGATGGTTGGTCAGATTTGTGTCATCGCCCATTGATCAATGTGCTTGTTTATTGTCCTCAAGGGGTACTTTTCTTGAAGGCAGTGAATGCAATGGATCGAGTGAAGACATCTGAATTTATTTTTGGAATTTTGGATGAAGCGATTCAAGAAGTTGGGGTGGAAAATGTTGTCCATGTTGTTACAGATAATGCATCAAATTGTGTTGGTGCAGGGAAGCTGATTATGGAAAAATATGAGCAGATTTATTGGACCCCTTGTGCAGCTCATTGCTTGGATTTAATGTTGCATGACTTAGCCAAATTTCCTTGGGTCAATGAAACAATCCGAAGAGCCAAATCAATTTCAAACTTCAGCATCAACCATCGTCTCACTTTGAGCATATACAGGAAGAATGCATCAAAAGAGTTGTTGAGGCCTTGTGATACAAGGTTTGCCACTTTTTATATTACTCTCAAAAGAGTTGTTGAGGAAAAAGCGAGCCTAAGAGCTGTTTTTTGCAGCACTGAGTGGGAGAGATCTACCCTCTCAAAAGAAACTAAGGGGAAAAATGTTGAACAAATAGTGCTCAATAATGGCTTTTGGGAAAATGCAAACAAGGTTTTAAAAATTTGTGGCCCAATTGTTAATGTGTTCCGCATGGTTGATGGTGACAAACCTTGTATGGGTTTTGTTTATGAAAGCCTTGATCGTTGCAAAGAGGCCATTGCAACTACTTTTGATAATGTGGAAGTTGATTACAAGGAGATATGGGATTTAATTGATCATAGATGGAAGATGATGCATAGTCCATTACACGCAGCAGCATGCTATTTGGACCCTAGATTGTTTGGGTTACCAAGACATAGGGACGAAGAAATCATGAATGGACTTATCCAATCTATTGAGAAGCTAAATCCAGATCCAGAGATTGCAGGTTTGATCAGAAGTCAGTTGAGAGCATACAAGTTAGAAGAAGGATTATTTGGAACAGTATCAGCAAAGTATGATAGGAGCAGAAGTGATCCAGCACTATGGTGGGAATTTTATGGTTCAGGGGCACCAGAATTGCAAAATTTTGCAATTCGTATCTTAAGCCAAGGAACAAGTGCATCAGCATGTGAAAGGAATTGGAGTTCCTTTGACCACATTCATTCCAAAAAAAGAAATAGACTGTCATCTCAAAAATTAGAAGATCTTGTTTATGTTCGTAGTAATTTGCAGTTGGCATTGAAGAATGTGGCTAAAGAGTCATCCAATTCTTCTACTCCGTGGATCGATCCTGTTCCAAATGCAACAATGGATGATGCTGATTTGTACATTGATAGTGACATAAACACTGACAGGGAATTCGCTGATGAATCTGGTGCTGAAGCATCTAGCGGATTCACATGTCATACTGCTCTTGATGACATAGAACTTTTTGATATAACAAGTGGGCAACAGGAACGTCAAGAATAAAACTTGTGTTCCTGTTTTAGATTTCTAGTTTAGTTTTTGCATGAACAATTTGCTAGAGCCTAAAACTGCCAAGCTAGCTGCTACTTTAAAGTTTAAACTTTAAACTGTCTTTTTATCTTATAAATTATAATGCAGAGTTTTTCATTGAACTGCCAAAAGAATATATATTTGCTGTTCATTAATTAAATATCTTAGCATATATTTTCTGTTTTTGTATATTTTTTTTATGCCAATCTATCTTTAAAAAATAGTTATGAATGGTTGCTTACAAAGTTACAGCCTACAGGATTTCTTATAATCATGTTTTAATTTTTTTGGGATATTTTCTAGAATCTGTGCTTGTTTTTCATGCCTTGAGGATTCCTACGTTTCAAAACTGTAAACTTTCTAATTGTGATTCAACACTTCAACAAATATCACAAGCTGGCTAGTTTTGTACATGTACTGTTTTGCTGTTACTGTAAATTGTAATATCAGGGAATTCTCTTTTGTTGTTACTGTTTTGCTGTTACAAGCTGGCTGCTGTACTGTTTTGCTGTTAGTGTTTTGATTATTGTTTTGATATATCAGGGTAACACTAAGGTAACCCTGGCTAGTTGTGTTCTCTTTTTGTCATTATTGTTCATCTATGATCACTGATACTATAAGTTTCTTCTAAAACAGAACAGAAACAGCTATACTAAATGCATTTGAAGTTGCCATACCATTTCTCATATGCATATGATATATCTATCTTTAATATACATTTTTTTTTCGAATTTCTATATGTCGAATTTTATCGACAAAATTTTAGTTGCCGAACTTTATTCGAATTTCATGGTCCTCGAACTCGAACCTGGTGACTTAGCCCATACATTGGATATCGACTTGCAATAACATTGTAGCACTATATCAATTAGTTCCTGAGGAACTAGCATCAAAATCCACCCGAGACTTTGCACCTGAAGTAATTAACCGCACCTTCCCATGGGCATACTTTGATGGATTGGCCCAAGACACTGGTTGTGGGGGTGGTGCAGTACTATACAAATCAAAAACACATTTATACGAGCTCAAAGTGGGATTAGGGAGGGGCACCAACAATTATTCTGAACTTAATAGTCTCAAACACCTTCTCATATTTGCACTTGAACAAAATTGCAACATGTTACAGATCTTTAGGGACTCAAAAATTGTTATCAATTGGTTCAACTTTGCATCTCATTGTCACGTGCACACACTCAGGGGATTGTTGGATGAGGTCATCGCACTAAAATCACATTTTGATTTATTGTTTGCTTGCATATTTACAGGGGAAGGAATAAGATTTCTGACCGTCTATCCAAGGAGGTCGCGCAGCAACTCAGGGGGCAGTGGATAATTCATGAACACAGAGATCAGGAGATCCATTAGTTCTACCATAGGCCTTTCATCAAGCATGCTGAGGGAGATTTACCGAATGATCCGCCATGAGCATTCGGGTGTTATTTTGCTTTTTGTATTTGATGCAGACTTTATTGACTAATTATGATGTTATTTAAATGTTTTTATTATATGCCTTTTATGTAAATATTTATGGTCCTAGCTGAACATGACACTGGATAGATGGCTTGGTCCATCTCTGAAAATTTAGCATATCCTTTATGCAGTTGATACGACATGTAATTTTCTTTTTGATAATGGAAATTACGATTTTTTTCTTTGAAAAAAAAAAGTTCTTGGAGAGTTTCTCTTATGATTAACTCTAAGATCAATCTTTCCTTTTGATTTCTACGGTTTATAGATCTAATATGTTTTGCTAAGAATGTTCTTGAGTTTTATTTTAAAGAAGTCCCTCACAAAGACAAGATTGATGCTAGATCAAGAGGGAGCTTTGACCTTTTTACAAAAGATAAGTATCTTTTTCTTTATTTCCTTTTCATTGATATATCTAGCTTTATTTGAGTTGCATGTTTATAATCCTTTCCCTTGTATTTTCCTTGGAAGGAAAGTTTGCAAGTATATTCTAAAAGGAATTGTGGCTAGATTAAAAGCGAAACTCCAAAGGAAGACTTGAACAATGAAAAGAAGTTTTGTTGCAAAGGGAGCCCTTCAAAAGGAAGCCCTACAAGGTTTGTGAAAGAAGCAACTCAAGGTATGTTTAAGACTACAAGATTTGTAGCAGGTCTTCTTCATATAAGAAGGTATGACCATTTTGTCTTTAAAATTTGCTTTACATTACTAACTAGGGTTTTGCTATAGAATCATGAAAGATTCTTATAGTGTTAGGGTGTTTGATCTTCAGATTAAATCAACCCTTAACGTACTATCTTTTGCTATTTGTTTACTTTGGTAAAAACCCTAGCATTTTGATGTTTAAGGTTTGTTGTTGGTATCTAAGGCATACGATAAAACCCTATCTTTTAGGATTTGATGACAATATTTAGGGTTTATGGCAAAACCCTTGTATAAGTTGATATAAGATCCTAGGAATGAAATCATAGGTGTAACTACTTTCGCTATGGATGAAACCCTAACATGGTTTAGTTGCTAATCTAAAGTTTGATATTAATGTTTTGATGATGGTGTCTAGGATTTGTGACAAAAACCCTAGCAAAGGTCAATGTAAGAATCTAGGGCACGAAAGTGTAACCCTAGTTGATTGCTTCTGTTATAATTGTATCCCTATCTAGGTTTAAGTTTTGATATCTAAAGTTTAATTTCTTATTCAAAGTTTTGATAACCCTAGATGCTCTTCATGTAGTGAAGTTAATCTTCATGCTCTTGTACATATATATTTGTGTTTGGTTGTACTTGTTGAAGAAATTTGCAAGTACATAGTTTTCTATAGGTTGAAAAGATGTAAGACTACTTGATGATGACTTGATGATGATACTTGATAATGATTTTGATGAGCATGATGGAAAGAGGGAGTTGTAGGAACCCTGATAACATTGATGTTTGATCGCTGACCTTGTTAGCATATGAAGGAATGAAGTTTTGAAATGGTTGAAGTTTTCCAATGATATGATGATGCAAAAGAAAGCGCTGGTGTAGCTGGAAAAATAAAGATTTTTACGAAGGACTTATCCCTAGTTGAGAGGGAGCATGGATATCCTCCATAGTTGAAAAGAAGGACATGATGAAGAAAGAATAAGATCAGAGAATGGTTAAAGCATTGTTAATGGTTACTCTTGTTTGATGAAGATAATAATAAATACTCGGATGTTTTGAAAAGTGTTGAGGCTGAGTTTGGTGTTGCTTGAGAGGTTGGGAAAAAGAAGCTTTCGTCGAGATTTGTTTGGATATTACGATGAACTAAGTAGTATCAGAATGATTGAAGACCCTGGAGATTATGGTAGCATATCGATAATAAGAACCAATATATTGAAAGTAATTAGGGTCGTGAGGCTACAGTATGTTCAGATGGATGAACAAGTAGTTGATGTGTTGATCTCTCCTTAAGAAGTTTGTATATTTTAGAAGCATGTTTGGATTGGTGGATATCTCTGATTTGGTTAAGAGGGAGAGATGAGTACCATAAACTGTCGTATGATGGTAATTAGGAGGACATCTTGGCCTGGTTAGTGCTGGGATCTCAGTTACAGTTTGGCCTTGATGATGTCTAGATCCTGGTGTGGGAGGGTAACTTGGTCTTGTGGAGCTTTGTTTTAGTGTTTGACCTTGATGATACCTAGATCCCTGAGGATTGGTGTCCTCGCATGAAGGCCTAAATGGTATCTACATCTTGTTGGATTGATACCAGGGTTGTAGCCTGATGGTACCTATAGTGACAAGTTGCCTTGATGACACCTTAGTCCCTGTTAATGTCTTAGATCCTTGTATTAGTGCCTTGAAGAGGACACTTCGATCCTTGAGTTGATGGATCCTTAAGATTGTGTCTTGACACTTAGATCTTTGATGTGTTAGATACCTTGGCAGTTTTGGTATCCCTAGCACTGTGTATGCTATTGTACTCTTCTTGGAACATTTCAAATTAAGATCAACCTTGTACCAGTTGAACAATTATGAATAGCTCCCTAGTTAAGAGGGAGTGTTGAGAATGTAAACTAGTTTCGATCTTCATAATAGCTCATGACATAATGTAATTCTTATGTATTTGTCAATAGAAAGAAAATGAAAATTATTATAAAGATCAAAAGAAAATTATTTTTTTATAAGCATGGGTTTCATGTAAATTTATTATATTTCTAGGTCAAAGCACCCATTGTGTGCTTCTATGGTTTGTGTCATGAGTCATTGTCCTTGTTATCATGTAATAGTCTCTTATTGGGAAGTTTGTGTCAAAGAAAAAAAAATATGTAAATTGGTCTAATATGGCTCCTCCACCAAGTCGATCTGCCCTCAATTCAAGTCGGCCTCATAAAGGGAACTCGACCACACAGAAAGCTACTTATAGAAGTGCAACTCGGCCTCATTTGTTCACTCACCAAGCAAGTTTCGATTTGCAATTGCTAGAGGAAGAAAAGAAGTGTGAAATACCTAGAAGGAGAGGTTTACATCATCACAAGAGAAGGAGAATCATAGCGAAGAGGAAGGAGACACTTGTCTAGCAAAAGGAAGTCAAAATTCTCTCTTTTTCTGTCAAACGTTGCAGTAAGGGGCCGAAATGCAAGTTTGCAATAGAGGCCGAAATCTTGTTGTAGGAGGCCGAAATCTGTAATTGTTGCAGTATTGAAGAAGGTCGATTTTTGTTGACTAGAAGCTAATCTTTGTCATCTAGAAAGGACTATCTTGGGAGGCCAACTTGGTGGATTGGAGGAGGTCTTTGTCTTAGTCAAAAGGTCTTGGTTGTCTCATTTGATTTGGTTCTAAAAGAAGAAGAAAATTTTTGGATGTTCCCCTAGAATAGGGGTTTTGCCCTAGCTGAGAGCCTACATCCTGTCTCCTTATTTTATCTTCATGCATTTATGTTTTGGTAGTTGCATGATGATAAGAAGATAAAAGAAGAGATATAAGAAGTTAATAAGATTGCAAAGAAATCACAACTAATTATCAAAATAAAAATAAAAAATTATGCCTTTATGATTTCCTAACATGAACCGAATGTATTTCATGATTTCATGGTTATGACACTCCCTTAGTAGTACAACATGTTTCAATGCCTGCAAACCATATTTCAAATTTGAATACATTGCATAAAGATGTTGGGCTGGGAAATTTTGCAAGGTCATTGATGGGAGATGTATAAGATTGGTTCAAATCAATGTTATCGGAACTGGACCAGGATTGGTGGAATTGACCAATCTGAACTGGACCAGAACTGGTGGAATTGACCAATCTGGTTGTTTTGACCCCAAAACATTCGGCACCAGTTGCTACAAAATCTAGCGGGCCTTATGGAGGGGTACCCCTACAACGCAATCACTAGACCAAGTGACAACAATAAGGTAGTAGCCCACTATCACCACAGCTACTCCTCGCCTCTATTTATATGAGGATGAGTTCTAGTTTAGTCTAAGAGCCTCCTAATGACAAGTTAAATCACAATAATCCCTTGGGTTACAAGCCAACCTACTAGCTCTCAACATAAATGCTAATAGAATGGCCACATGTGTGAGTCATGAGGCCTCTAAGGCTGACATCGTGCATGAAGGAAGCTCCAAATGCCAAGCATTGATGCCAAAAGGTGCAAAGTGTGGTGTAATAGCATCTAAAAATCATCATTTGAGGGTTGGCACTCAAATCCTCATCAATAGCTCACTGTGGTCCCCAAAATCCATTTGGGGCACCACAAAAGGATCAGCTGCTCATAATGTTCGTCTTCGATCCATCATTGAGGGCTTTCCAGGTGCTACTAGCCCTTCCAGGTCTCTGAAGGTGAGACCATCCGCCCTAAATCAGCTTCCATCCCTCATATGGTGCTAAGGCCATCCTGGCGGCATGTTGGGTCTAGGTGTGTCATCCTAAAGAATCATCAAATCCAATGCAAAGTGGTAAGCCACAGAACATCCTTGGTGCAGGAGGTGCCAAGGGTCATGTGTGATGTGCCACTGCTGCTCGGAGGCCCAAGGCTCTCAACACTTCACCTATTAGTGCTAATATACTCCTCTAATGGCCTGGATACATGCGGGTAAGGCACCCAAGACATGGGTTGTTGGACCACCTGATAATCATAAAATAGATTCTAGTGAAATCAACCAGTCATTAGGGACAATAATCATTATTGCATCTAAGTGAACCAAACTTGAATGTAATGGGCTATTTAACACTTCAAAACAATATTCCCTTACAAAATCAAGGCCTTCAGCTCGCAATGGTGTTTCCTCCCTAGGTAGGAGTGGCTAAAGAACAACGCTATTAAGTGTTTCCAACCCCTAAGGGGAAGTAACCTTTCCTCAGTCCACCCTTCAATTGATAGGTTTGGTGAATGATAATGATGGTACAAAGGGGAGAAGAATTCATGGCCAAGTGCCATGGTCAAAGAGACTAGCATGATGGGGATCCACATCCTAAGTGTGTAGATGTGAGGAGGGAGCAGTTGTAGATGCATGAATTACCAACTCAACCTTTGTTTTTCCACCCCTCTTGTGTGCCTTTTACATTTGCTTGATTTTTTCTTTGTATTACTACTCCTAGCTCAAATGAGTTAGAGCTTTCTTTGAATGATATAGCAATTGTATTACCCCTTAATGAAGAGTCGGTTTATCGCTCATTGGGGTTGGGACATGCAAGGGTTCCTTTTAATGATGTAATGGAGCAACATGTGCTCAGGAACCAGGTGATGGCCATAAAGAGTGAGGTAGAGCTCATGCTAGGCTTTTGCCCATGTGCTAGTTTGTATGTCCTAGCAATCTTTTGCATTTTGATATTCTTTCTTTTGATTTTGTTTTGCGGCAATGATAATGTTATTTCTATTTATTTTAGTTGTATCAACTTCCCAAGGCAAAGTTTCGTGCCTTACCCAAGTATGAGGATGTATGGATGCCAAATCCTAGAGAACCAATGGTCAGATGAACTCGAAGAATGGAGGTGAGATAAGGGCTTGTAATGTATGATGGAAAGTGGTAAATATGGCATAGGGATAGATGGAACTACGCTATCTCAATCAAGGCTCCCAAGTAGTTCCCCTTATATACCCACTGGGCCATTAGGGGAGGTCCCACTAGACTAGGATCAAAGATTAAACCCCCATTTAAGGTGAGGGAACAAGATCACAATCAAAACACCTCCTTCTTCCATGTCAACCCAATAATCCATATCAAATGCCCAGATATAAACAAGCATAAGCACTTGATTGCAAAATGATTAAAGTATCTTTTGATTGGAAGACCACCTTTGTCCATGTGCTCTTGTCGAATGGATGAGAAGCATATAGCTGATGCAAGTGGCGGAGATATAATGGCACGTCATCAGCTAGTGCTAGTTGTCAGGGGTTGTTGGTTGCATGGTTGACCGATTGGTTGTGATGAGTTGGAGAAAAGATTTCTCCTATAGGGTTACCCATTTTGGTGGGTAACATCAGGTTCCGACTCAAGGACATGAGCTCACCGTAGAGTGCATGATCCATATGCTTGAACAGAGAGCTCATAAGAATTCCAGCAATCCCTAGGCTTGCAAACCTATAATCTGCACACTACAATCAACTTGTTGGAGCATGTTCATTGGGCGTAGGGTATCGCCCATGTTTTGTATGAAGGTATAAATCCATACATAAAATAAATTTATTCTAGATGTGATCTATTCTAGCATGAAACATGATATGAATGAAGTTGGAATGCTCACACAATATGCAATGCTAGCATACAATGCATGACCTCAGTATAGTCATAACCAATGCAGCCAACATATCATTAGATCAACATACTCCTCCTTGCCCTAACGATGAATCATGAGATAGAACAAGAAAGCATCACAATCACTCATATGGCATTCACATCTTGAATCACAAGGGTGGGAGGTGAGAAAATAAGATGACCATGCATCACGAAAAGGAGCTACATGTGAAGAGGGAAAAGAGGAATCGGGCCTGCACCATGTTGGAAGGGTGGGGGGAGGGGGTAAATCAGTATTACGTAAATTTCAACAATTTAAGTATCAAAACGATTAACCAATAACATCACATCAAATGAACACAAGATATATATATATATATATATATATATATATACAGGGGAAGCTACAACTTCTGGTTTACCAGCTACAATTGGAAGGACTACAACCCCAAGATTTATCAGCTCCCACTAGAAGGAGGCAACAACCTCATGAAAGAAGCTACAACTTCCTTCCCTAGCACCACCCTGCCACCCTAGAGAATAAAAGATAAAATAAGATTTTCTTGGGCTCTCATACCAAGGACAATGGCCCAATTACAACAACACTCAAACGACTTAAGTTCTGCTCTTATCATATCAATAGTTCAATTCAAGAAGTGCATACCTTAGATCATCAAACCCATTAGTGATCTTACTCCAGCTTCTCTCAAAGTCTGCTTCCAAAGAAGGTCTTCAACGAATTCAAGATTTGCTCTCAAGATTTGCTCAAGAAAGCCTTGGTCCAAGGCTGCTTCAAAATGTCATCTAAGTAACTTCAAGCTTGCTCCAAGAAACAGTAACACTCCAAAGGCTACTTCAAATATGCTTCAAATGTTGTTACAAGAAGTCTTCAAGATCTGCTTCAAAATGCTCTTCAAGTCTGCTCAAAAGGTGTTTCCAAATTTGCTCCAAGAAGTCTGCTCCCAAGCTTCTCAAATCTCAAATCTAGTCAAAAGGCTGCTCCAAAAAGATATCCAAATATCCAAAGTCTGCTCAAGAAATGGTCAAAACATAGGTCTGAAACCTCCTTTTTGCCTCTGTCATAGGAGGTCGAAACTCTGCCTCAGACTGAGATATCATATGCCACAAAAGGGGGGCCGAAATTTTGGCTTCATGGCCAAATTTCGCAGGCCACAGTGATTGATTTTCCACAAGGCAGAAATCTGCAATTACCTCAGGGTCGAATCTGCTTAGAGAGTCGAAGTTCTATGCAAAAATTGAGGTGAATTTACTCCTCCAAAATGGGCAAACTCTGCTCCACGAGATGCAACAAAAGGGGCTGAAAAGATAGCTTCTAAAATGTCTCAAACCTGATCAGATAACTCACAAATAACCTTTACCCAAATCAAAGATGAAAGACCAAGAAAATCTGCCTTCAAATTGCCTCCAGGTTCATGAGTTATAAACCTTCTTCACTTATGCTGAATTCTACTTCTGTTACGCTTGACCGAATTGAATGCAAGAATGAAGGGCAAGAGCCTCTTATTTATACTGAACGAATTAACCAAGCAGAGTCGACTTAAACCTTGCAAAGCCACGTCTATTCACTAGATCCGACTTCAACCAATTAGGGACGACTTGAAGCGGAAGGATTAGACTTTCTCAAAATATTAAATTTGATTTTCATATTGACTCCTTTCTTGGATACTTGGACATGGGCAAATTGATTACAAATTAGGCCTTCTTTTAAGGGCAATGATGAACCTTTGAAACTATGGATTCTTGGGGCATGAACCCATTCATTTGGGGCATGAATATTTAACCTTCAATATTTCTTCAACCAAGATGACCCTTAAAGCATGCAACCTATCACATGAAATGGTTTGATGAGGGCTATCAATCTAGGTGGACATACATCCAAATTCACTGACTTTTTGCAACCATATCATCATCATATCAAAAGCCCATTCTCCCTTTGACATCAATGACAAATTCTTCCAACACACCAATGGATCCTCTCTTGCTGCCTGAACATAGAGTAATCAATGATCAAACTCAGGAATTTCTCTTTAAGAGCCACCTAAAGCATATAAGTCTCATTGATGCCCTGACTCCTAAGAGACATGCTAGGAGTGAGATGATGAGGAAGATGGTTGACAAGCAAGATCTTGACAACTAGGTTGCTTGTCACAACAATCACATTCAAAAGGGCCAACCAGTGTTTTGACGGTGTTGGATGCCACCAATAATAAGGGGTCTCCCCAATATGAAGTCCCAACTAGGCCTCACACCATTTGGAGTAGAAGCCCCATCCAGATAATAGGCCTGGCCACCATAACTTAAAGGTTTGCCTTGGCTGCAATAAACAACATAAGAGAGTATGCAAACAACCTTTGAAACAAGCAAGTTGACACTATGAAACATATAATTGCAATGTATATAAGGTACTTTCACAAACAGGAAGAGAGAAAGTGAGCCTTTAAAAGAAAAGTAATAGTACTATCCTAATAAAGGCACCCACAAGCATAGAAAGAATCGTTAATTAACTTGCAAAATAGTTCACAAGATAACAACAATCATAAAAGCAAGTAACAATGCACATTCAACAAAATGTATACCAAAGCCAACGAAAGAGTTCATTTTCTTTAGTATGTATGAATACAAACATATACCGCAAACATTAAAAGAAGAGTCTTACAACATACACAATACATGCATGAAAGTAAGCCGGCTCTGAGAGCCTCAAACATTAGGCGAAAGTCCAAGATAAACAAATACAATGATGCAATACTAGTCCCAATAGCGAAACATTAAGTCAATACTTGCTCTTCCAAAGAATGATCTTCTCTCTTATGCCAAGCTAGAGAAGCCAAGGTGAAAAGTCCTTTGCTTGACTTATGAGGATTTATTTATAACAAATGAGGTGACCATTCACCTCCCATGTGACTCTTGATCTTCCTCATGACTCTTGAGCTCCCGCATGACTATAGGACTTCCTAGTGACTTTCCACATTCCGCGTGTGACCCTTGGGCTTTCACACATTTTACATTTTCCCATTTTTTGGAAATACAAAATTACATTCTACAAATTGTGGCAAAATACATGGACAACATAAGACTTTTGTGATGACACTTTGAGAAGCCATAATTTGGCGACTGTGACATGAGACTTCATTGTAATGTGTCAATGCCAATTTCTTCTCTTTGTTGATATGTCTTCACTCTTCATAATTGATCATGTGTTGTACTTCATTTTCACCCTCCGAAGGATCTAAATAAGTATTGGAACCTTCTAAGTCAACATCAGCTGCCATCTCTCTGTCATGGCCAGATTCCTTTACTCCTGCATGATAGCATCTTTGTATCTTATCTCCACAAGTGTCATTCTTGTAACCTCTTCTTGTTGACCTCCTTGAGCATCATCTTGCCATGATAGGATGATAGCACCTGCAAATGAAGTTCACTCATGACAAGATAATATCAGTCCCAAAATCACCTAGTCTACCTTGCTTGTTCATGCAAGATGCTAACTGTGATGGGACAATGCACAAGGATTGGGGGAGAGGCCTTCTTGGACGTAGTGCGCGGGATCAAGAGGCGAGGAGTGAAGGACTAAGCAATAGGAGTGCGTAGTGGACAGTGGCAAAGAAGGAAGAGACAAGCTTATGCGCACTGCGTAGGTCCTGGAGGCAGAAATGGCAGGCTTGCTCACTAAGCATGTGTAGTGCACAATGCTTGAGAAGATGGGTCTAGGAATTGCACAGTTGAGCACTGCAATGGTTGAATGCCCACTGCAAGTGCACAGTGTGCAGTGAAGGCAAGGTTGGTCAAGGCATTGCGCAGTGGGCAAGTTTAGGAAACAAGGGTGGCGAGCTTGGGCACTGTGACTGCGCAGTGCACAATAACTGAGGAGGAGGCTCTAGGCATTGCACAGTTGGCTTCTGCAAGGGTCCAGAAATGACCCCATTGTCCACTAGAAGTCCACAGTGCGCAAGGCAAGGAAGGGCTGATCAGAATTGCGCATTGGGCAAGTGTAACCAGCGAGGCTAAGTGATTGAGTTGTAAAGTTGCTCAATGCGCAGTTGAAGGAGGTTGTCCTCTAGGATTGCACAGTGCATAGTTTCAGGAGATAAGGACTTCATGATTGTGGCTTAGGAATGCACAATGCGCAGTAGCTAGAGGCTGAAAGTTGATCATTGATTTCGCAAGTTGTGAGGACAAAGAAGACGCCAAAATTGACTAAGTGTGAGATCAGTGAGACAAGAGAGTAGAAGCATATAACAGGTCTTGAACATGATCACACACACACACATACACCGATGCACATATCAAAATGATGCACAATACCCAAAACCATCAAGCATGCAGTGAAACGACAGTAAAACGACACTTAAGATATATCTTTATGACACAAGTGTCTACTGCGATCAAAAGATGCGTTATGCTATGGGAGAGTGTCCAACACATGTTCTAATGATAGATAGCATCAACTAGTGCAAGAGAGTGTGTTGAAGCTACCTCTAGAAGGTGTACCAAGGTGCTCTTAGGATATGTGAAAACAAGCAAAAGCGACACATGCAAGAGTGAAAGCAACACATGCAAAAACAAAAGAAAACACAAGCAACAAATGCAAGAATAAAAGCAAGCCAAAGCGACACTTGCAAGAGATAGAGTTAGCAAAAATGACACATGTAAGAGCAAGAGAAAGCAAAAGTGACACTTCCAAAAGCAAAAGCGATAGTTGAGAAACTCATGGCACATTTACAACCAAGGGTGAGAGAATGCTCCTTGTACTCCAAAAGTGCACAAAGCTCAAAAGCAAAAGATAAGTGTGAAATGAGTTCTCGATTGGACTCTTTATGTATAGGGAGAGCAGACATGCAATTAGGATTAGAGTTTTGCAATGTGCTCAATGCATGTCAGACAAGATTGAATTGACTGCCACTAGGAGGTGTGACAATACTAACTTGAAAAAGTACACTCTTGCTATCAAAAAAGAGTGGGAAATCACTATCTGCAGAGGATGCCCTTACACTATCTCTGGGAACTGTGCAATCACTTGTTAATTTGGCAACTCAGTGACAAATTCCAATCATTGGACTAGATTCCTCTTTCCGAGAAGACCAAATTTGACCTTTGAAGCACTAGATTCAGATAAAAAAAAAGTTTATTTTTGAAGTGAAGCCCACAAAGTCACATTTGATCAAGTCAACCTAGAGGCTAATTAGCCCTCCTGCAATGCCTATAAATTAAGGTCACCTCAAGCTCATTTGGACAACCATCAACGCACATCACTCTTCTCTATTTTGTTTGATACATCTGAAAATTGCAGGTCATCTCTTCACACGTGCGAGCAAGAGGAAGGAGAAATTTCAAGAGGCCTAATTTTGTTTTGACTAGTATTTTGACAGTGGTTGACATCAGACCTGCAACTAGGGTTTCAGCTTCCCTTGACTTTGACTTAGACCGAGTTTAAAGGATATTTTTGGCACTGTCTTTTAGGCACTTTGACTAGTTGATCAAACCGCATTTCTGAACTGTTGACCGAGTCAATTTGAAGGACTATTCATTGTTGACTGTTGACCATTTGATGTCGTTGTTGACTTTGACCAATTTTGACTATTGCTCATGTTTTTGGAGTTTGGTTGATTGTATTGTTGGCTAAGTCAATCTTTGACTTTCATTCTTATTTATGGACTTGGGCTCATTGTACTCTCTGCTGAACATTTGAAGACAATCTAATAGAAGAATAATTTCAAAGGGCTTTCCCCCTTGTGGGGTTTTTCCCTGGTCTTTGACCAAATCGGTGTCTCTTGTTGATGTGTTGATTGTCTCCTATTGTCATTGCATTTACTGTTCTATCTTCAGTTTCTGAATTGAATTGGAAAGATTAATTCTTACTGAATTGCTAATTGAATAACTGAATTGGGCTAAAGTAATTGAAATAGCATAGAGCAGTGGAAAATTAACATGGTATCAGAGCTAAGGTGAAGGACAAGCCCAAAGGAGACAAGAACTAGAGCAATCATCTTTGGAAAAGTTGAAGGAACCTAACTAATCAAGCCAAGATGTCTACCTCTTACTTCAAGGAAAACGAGAAGTTGGGTAACTCATCAAACTTTGTTGCTTGGAAGATCAGGTTGGAAATCATATCGGATGACAATGATGTCTTGGAGTACATACAAGGAAAAGTTCTTGAGCTTCCAGAAAATGCTCCCGTTGTTACCAAGAACAACTACAAGAAAGGTGAGTTGAAAGCAAAGAAAACTAATTTTGATGGTTTACAAGATCATTTACTTGCCTATGTTGGAAATTTGAAGAAGTCTAAGAAGATGTATGATAAGCTAGCTGGCATGTATGAAGTTTCCAATTCGAATGAAATCATCTCCTTGAAAGATCAACTCAAAGACATGAAGATGAATAAAGGAGAATTTGTGCAATCCTACATTATGAAGATATCTCGTCTTAGAGATCAATTGCAGAGAGTTGGGAACACTATGCCTAACAAGGAATTGGTGTTGGTAACTCTTAGAGGTCTCCCTCCTATTTGGGAAACCTTCATTACCACCATAAGCAATAACAATAGTTTCCTGTCATTTGATGAGCTCGTTGGAAAACTCACTCAAGAAGAATCAAGGATGATCTCAAGAGGCGAGAAACAAAAGCATGAAGAAAGAGAGGCCCGTTGCTTTCGTCACTCATAACAAGAAAAAGAAAGGAAAAGGAGGTTCATCAAGTTCAAAGAAGCCTCCTCCTCAAAATTCAAATAGAAGGAAAGTAAGAGACAAGGAATCATTGCACATTGAATGCTACAATTGTCACAAGAAGGGTCACTATAGTTGAGATTGCCTTGAGAAGAATAATGCTCCAAGATACAACACTAGAAGGAGAGTGTTGAGAAATCTAAGGCATCGTGGATTAGGTGATTTCTCTTCCATTAGTAACTGTTTGTGAGTGTTTTTTACAACTTTAGATTAGAATCTACTTTACTTTAGTTATTAGTGTTCTTCTTCATCAAACAGCTACCAATGCATAAACATAAATAGACGAGACAGAGAATGTAGGTTATCTGCCAGGGCCAACACCTCTCACTCTTTGAGAGGAAAACCCGCACAAATTCTTCTTATAGAGATTCCAATTAATGAATACCAAGACCAAGATCGTTGACCTATTTGCCACTTTAAGACCAAGACAAGTCCTCTCCCACCTTCTCGTTTACTCTCTCTCGGTTCCTAGTACTTCAGATTTCGCACCATAGTTGATGACATTGAATTGTGGTCACTGTGTTTGTCAAGGATATTGAACCTCTCCTTCAACAGTAACATTGAATTCTGAAGACATACCACTGAACCATAGTCATTTCCCTTTGAGATACCACCGAGACCACCTTCCTTGTAACAACATTGAGACCTTGTCACATACTTGTGACCCTCTTTATGTGTGGCACCGAATTCTCCTAGCAGTGGTGGCAATGAATCATAGTCTGACTATGTACCCTTATCCGAGCTTCCTTTCTGAAGTGATAACCAAATTTGTCACTACCACTTATGCACCTAAAACATCAGAGAGATATTCGAACTGTTGATTGTGATCAACCCTAAAGGTCCTCGTTGTTCCTTCATCCTTATTCGAGTTCCTTTGACATTCAAACTTCATAAGTATCTGAACTCATTGACTGTAATCCTTATCCGAACCTCAGAGATATATACGAACTTCACTGTGGAAATGCGAAGACCCTGCCCACGTATATATAGTAGTTTGTCCTATATAAATAAGCCAACATGTTCATCCGAATAGGTGTGTCTTCATTTTTGTGAGCCGACATGAATTCTTCTCTTTGTCTTGAGGCCGACTAGAAGAAGGATACCTTGTGCTTGTCTTGGAGGGCTACTAGACCATTCTATTAACTTATATCCATTAGTAACATGCCCAAGAAGGGTTCTTCATACATGACATTGACTCTAGATGACTTTTACGACAAATCCTAAAGGCTCTCAATGGGAGCCATCTAAAAATAAAATCCCTTGCTCATGAAACCCATGAAGCAAGCCAATAATAATTTTATTTTCATCATTTACAAAAATCACAATTACATGTCATTATGAAGACCGAACCTAGTTACACTTTTCAACACTCCCTCTTAACTAGGGAGGTATTCATAATAATACTTGGTCATTCTCAATCTGAAGAATTTCTCATAAGAAGAATTGGATTGGTAACCCATTTGTATAGCATCATATCAACCAGCATTGTTACATAGCAAGGCCTTGACTAACAGCTCTATCTCTCCATAGGATCTAAGCTCAATGTTGGCGAGACCAATGACTTATAGACACCCTAATCATTGTCTCTCATGGAACATACCCCACCCGGGTTCTCAAGGTGTGTTCCATCACGACTATTCTTATCTTGGATTCCCCAATCCTCAAAGAATATCGGTCCTTTCTCTTATCTTGGATGCCCTGTCTCATCCTCAAAGAGCGTCAGATGCCAAATGATTACCCAATCCTCCATTCTGTCTTCCCAGGTGAAGACCAGAATAATGTGTCTATCTCTCCCTCTCAATTAGGGGGGACATATCTATTCCAATAAAGGAATGTACTCATTCCTACAAAGAGAATGTACCTAAGCTCCCTCTTGGCTTAGGAGTTTCCAAGTTTCTTCCAAGTAAGAAACTTGTTTCCAGGCTCCCTCTTAATTAGGGACCTACAACAGCTCCTCAGGTGGAGATGAATAAGACAACCAGCTGCTTGAAGAGCTCCTTCCTTTGATGTCATGAATTTCTTTGTCAAGGAGTCTTCATCTTTTGGGACTTCTTCATAGGGCACAGACCATCCATCACTTTCATCCATGATTCAGTCATGTCATCATTCCTTTCATCAGAAAGCGATCCATCAGTGTACATCTAGCCTTGCTTCATGTCATGTTGCCTTCTTTATGCCATATTTTCCAGAAAAATCTTACATCCTTCTATATGGTCCTCTTGGAAGATATCCATAGTTCTTCCCTTGGCAGACCTGCATAAACCCATCAAGATATTTGTTCAAAAATAAGAAATGAACACTTAAATCGAAATTACCTTTGTGATGGTCTTTCAGCATGACATCTTCCAATTTGCATCAGCATCCTACATACATGTTGACATATCACCCAAAGATATCCACTGTCAAGGGTCTCTTCCTTTTTCAGACTCCATCAGAATCTTCATATCTTTCATGGAGATGTCCTAGTCAAATCTTCTTGGTCTTTCGGATGTTGATTGTCTTTACCATGGTTGCACATCTCACAATCTCTTCCTTCCTTTCTTCACACATTTCATTCCTAAGAGCTTCCAATCAAAGTTCCTCAATTGTAATCAACCACCTCATACTTCATATATTATGTTGATTTCATCGAGTGCGACCTTGCCTTTCGGCATCCTTTCATAGGAGGAGATTACTTTCCTTTGATCATGCTTCTAAAGATAGAGAAGTGATCCATGTTACTTGCAACCATACAACATGACTTTATAATATTGAATACAAGCATACATACCTCATTTACCTTTAGGTCATCTAGGCTTCTTTCAGCAGCTTCCTTGATTGAAAAGAGCTTCAACCCCTTGATCTACTTCATCTCTTATGTCATCATACCATCATCCCATGAATTCCACAAGTTGGAGTTCCTGATGAAACACTTGCTTCCTCTCTAGATTGGTGAACCTTCCGATGAAGATTCCATCAGAGAATCTTGAGGATCTTGTATATCCCTATCCAACAAATGTCACCTTTTGATGTATGATGGGCCTTGTCCTGGATGACTTCTTCCTTTCGTTAAGTTTCCAATGAAGTTCCCAAGAGCTATATCCTTCATAGTTGACTATCAAGAATCCTTCATGTTTCCTATGGTGATGTCACGAGCTCTTACTTCTAATGTTTTTCCTCTTCCTTGGACTTCCTTCTTTCAACTTCCTCCACTTCTTCAGTGAAATGGACTTCTTCTCTATCTTCCTTGTTATTTCCCTTCTTAAGCTTAGGACAATCTTTCCTGTAATGCTCATAGCATTGATTCTTAGCTATGTTCTTCTTTCCTTTCGACAAATGTCTGAATACTTTTTTCCCTCAACCAGTCTTCCTCTATCTTGCATAGAAACCACAAATTGTTGAAAGGGATGGCCTTTTATCCTTATAGACATTTGTCACCTTGTTCGTCATTCAATGCATTTAGAACAAATGAGATTATTTTCTTATCTGAAATCATCTCTCCCAGATCTTGCAGTTGAGATCTTATGAAGATATCCATTCATCCTTTGATATCTTCAATTTGTGTAAATCAGATCTAAGTGATATGACCTTTCTTATTGCATCTTCGGAGAATAGTTCTTCCAGCTTATCATATATATCTCTTTGATGTCTCCAATTCTGCGATATTAGGGGACCTTTGACTGATTTCATAAGAATCCCTTAAGCCCTTTGATCCCTTTCCATGAATTTAGAGGAGAATTTTCCACTGATATGATCAATGACTTCACTTTCTTCAAGGACTATGTTTATCCTCCTTTTCCATGCAAGGAAGTTCGATGACCCAACCAGCTTATAGATCTCCTTGCAAAACGAAGTCATTTTACCAGATTTAGATTATAGAATAAAGATACTTACTTGTCAACTTGATTTCTTTGTTGATGATGATCGATGAAGATGACTTGATGCTTCTCGGATGATCCTTTTTAAGTATAAGGAGCTTGCTTCAACGAGGGGGAGACTGCCTCCTTTTGGATGATCTTCTTCCAAATGAAATCCTTGCTTCAATAAAGAGAAGATTGTCTTTTTTATGACAACGCCTTTCGATGTAGCCTTTTATGGATGAACAACCTTCAAGATACTTCGACTTCAAATTGATTGAGATTGGATCCCAGGAATGATTCTTAGGGTTTCGACTTTCTCCAAGATGATGTGATCTTTGTTCTTAAAGTGCTTCTCTTGGATGTCTATACTTTGGGCTACCTTGCTTTGTAGATCTCTTCAACTTGATGAGGGTCTTTGTGGTCTTTTAACGATGACTAGAGGATCCAACACGTTTGCTGGAGTAGACTTCTAGTTGCCTTGATTTGATTGATGATCCCAAGACTTATTTTGAAGTAAACTTTCTTCTTTGATCTAGGGATTGATTCTTCAATGTAGGTCTTTGAACTTTCGCTTTGATATCCTTAGACTTGCTTTGATGCCATTGAAACTAAATCCTTGAGTGTCTCTTTGATTAGATGCCCTTCTTTAACTATCACTTTAGCTTTGATACCATGTTGAGAAATCTATTGCATCATGGATTAGGTGATTTCTCTTCCATTAGTAACTGTTTGTGAGTGTTTTTTACAACTTTAGATTAGGATCTACTTTACTTTAGTTATTAGTGTTCTTCTTCATCAAACAGCTACCTATGCATGAACGTAAATAGACAAGAGACAGAATGTAAGCTATCCATCAGGGCCAAAACCTCTCACTTTTTGAGAGGAAAACCCACACAAATTCTTCTTATAGAGATTCCAATTGACGAATACCAAGACCAAGACCCTTGACCTATTTGCCACTCTAAGACCAAGACACAAGTCCTCTTCCACCTTCTCGTTTACTCTCTCTCGGTTCCTTCTACTTCAGATTTCACACCATAAGTGATGACACCAAATTGTGGTCACTGTATTTATCAAGGATACCGAACCTATATTTCAGCAGTAACACTGAATTCTGAAGACATACCACTGAATCATAGTCATTGCCCTTTGAGATACCACTGAGACCTTCCTTGTAACAGCACTGAGACCTTATCACATACTTTTGACCTTCTTTCTGTGTGGCACCGAATCATAGTCTGACTATGTACCCTTATCTGAGCTTCCTTTCTGAAGTGATATCCAAACTTGTCACTGCCACTTATGCACCCGTAACATCAGATAAATATCCGAACTATTGATTGTGATCAGCCCTAAAGGTCCGCGTTGTTCCTTCATCCTTATCCGAGTTCCTTTGACGTTCGAACTTCAGAAGTATCCGAACTCATTGACTGTAATCCTTATCCGAACCTCAGAGATATATACAAACTTCACTATGGAAATGCGAAGACCCTGTCCACGTATATATAGTAGTTTGTCCTATATAAATAAGCCCACATGTTCATTCGAATAGGTGTGTCTTCATTTTTGTGAGCCGACATGAATTCTTCTCTTTGTCTTGAGGCCAACTAGAAGAAGGACACCTTGTGTTTGTCTTGGAGGCCTACTAGACCATTCTATTAACTTGTATACATTAGTAACATGCCCAAGAAGGGTTCTTCATACATGACATTGACTCTATATGACTTTTATGACAAATACTAAAGGCTCTCAATGGGAGCCATCTAAAAATGAAATCCCTTGCTCATGAAACCCATGAAGCAAGCCAATAATAATTTTATTTTCATCATTTACAAAAATCACAATTACATGTCATTATGAAGACCGAACCTAGTTACACTTTTCAACAGAGAGGAGATGATCGAAGGAATGATCGTGATGGAAGAAGAAGAAGAAGAGATGCTCCAAATGATCGTGAAGAAGACCATCGTCCTCAAAAGAAGTCAAGAAATACTAGGTATGAAAGTAATGTTGCTACTAATCAATCTAAATATATCCTTATTTCTACACTTTCCAGTTCCTCTTCTTCGGATACTTGGGATAGTTGGTTGGTTGATAGTGGGGCCTCCCATCATTTCTCTAGGTATAAGGACGTTCTCTCTAATTTGGTAGAGAAGGAGTCAAATTTGAGGATTATTCTTGGAGACAACTCCACTCATCCCGTTAACGGCCTTGCTTTTGTTAAATTTCATTTGGACTGGGGAATTTCTATTGCTTCATGATGTGATGTATGTGCTAGGTGTTGACCACACTTTGTCAACGGTCCAAGAAAGCAAAGTACAAAGAAATAGAGCAAAATTTTTCAAAGATCAAAGTCATCAGCCAGCATAATTATATCATTGTAATCCCAATTTCTGCAAGTTTTATTGCAAATGATGCTAGTATGACCATTTAATTATGTAACAACACCCAGGTAAATCTCTGATTTTAGCAAAGGATTTCATCTTAGGAAGTTTTTTAACCTCCCTGAATTATGTGTGTTTGTAAACAAGCCTAATCGGCAAAGTTTTTCTTCTAGCTTAAACCCCAAAGCTAGGGTGGAATTTGTCGACAAGGTCTTAGGTGAGTCCTGGTGTTATATCGAGTCTATTGTAAAAGTGTGTTTGGGAATAATTTTGGTGCATGGTCTCATGCAATCAAACACCATGGCTAAATTATTTTAACTAGGTCATATTGTGTCGCAGAATTGGGTAATGTCTTGAGGGTCTAGTCTAAATGTGTATTTCCCCTTCTAAGGGTTGAATTTATAATTATTTTGAAGTAAAAAAAATTTAGTGCATGTTACCTCGCAGTCAGACACCATGGCTACAATATTTGAGGGTGGAAAATTTATTAAATCCCCTCCAGATGTCAATTAATTAATTTTTCTAGCTAAATTAAATTAAAATCCTAACCTGAAGATTAATTAATTTTGAGTCAAAAAATAATTATAGAGAAATTATTTTCTCTTCAAGTGGAAAATAATCAAAAAAATCATGGATCAAAAAGAAGTCAATTTTTGGAAGTCCTCCACCAAGGGAAAAATGGATATTTTAAGAAAATATGAGCCCTTAGACCTTGGTCGTTAATTTAAAGTCAAATTTTTGAGGAAATTAATCCAAAATATTAATTTTTTGATTAATAAAAAATGGTTTTTAAGAAAAATTCGAATTTTTCCTCGAAATAAAAAATTTGACTGTGGAGATTAAAGATAATCAAGTTATTTTCAATCGTTGAGATTATTTTGATGGGGATAAAGCCAATTAGCCGTTATTTTCCACTTGGAGGGGTTTCTCTATATAAAGAAGCCATTTAGCTTCTATTATCACATGATTATCTTTGGATAAAATTTGTAACGTTGGTATTGAGTAGCTGTTCTATTGTGAACATTTTTTATCATAATAAAAGACTTTGGGGTTTAGTTCATTGAGTTCTTCTATCTAATGATTTGTTGTATGTGTTAGCTATCATCAATGTGTTATCCTATATTGTGTTGAATAATTTTAATTAAATTGTTATTTCATTTGTCGGTAATAAGAACACTCTATTGGTACAAGCTATCTTAGGTGATCTGATTCACCATATGATCTAACAGTTTTATCTTGATAAAATTATAGAGATTTATAGGTACACTAACCCTTGGGCTCCAAGTTCACTAACTGTGGGGAAGAGCCAACCTTGTTTGGGCTCTAAGATTTCGTTGTGGTAAATTATTTTGCAGAAGGGTTTTGGCCAATCTATCTTTTGAAATTATTCATCCATTGTCATTTATTTAAATATATATATATATATATATATATATATCAAATTTCTTATTTGACCTTGGGCTAAAAAGAATTAATATGCTAATGAGAGCTTGTAATTTTATTTTGTAAATTATTTTTCTAACCCTTGTTATTTTGTAGCACTTAGGTATTTGGGGTTTTATAATTTTGTATATATATCTAGGGTTTGAATTCTTTTATTCATTTGTGCAGATGATAGCTCAAGGGTTTGAAGAAGTTATTTTTCTAGACTACTCATCCAAGCAAGGAAAGTTGATCTAGGCCCTTGAGGATAAGATCTAGCCTCCCCATCTTCCAAAAACTCAACGTCCAGCTGAAGAAAGGAAGTCGTCTAGCCTTTTAAGCCTTTTTGAAGTGGTTTTACAGTAAATTTGTGGGGTTTTTTTTTTTTGGGGGGGGGGGAGTTCATATTTTGCCTCCTAGAGGCACTCCCTTTTCCCTAGACCACAGGCCCTAGGATCCCTTTTTTCTCCTTGTTGCAACCCTCTAAGGGCTTCTTCCCTTAGCAGCAGCCCTTTCAGGGCTTGGCCGACAGGCCTTAAAGACCTTTCTTCCTTAGCCACAAGCCTAATCATGCTAGCAGCGACCCTTCTAGGGCTTTTTCTCCCTCATCGCAAGCCTAAGAGGCCATTTTTCCCTAGCCACAGGCCTTGTTGGGCCTTTCCCTTCCATTGTTGGGCATTTTTGCTTGGTTGTGAGATTGTGGCATCACAATTTGACATTTTCTTGTGATTGCAAGTCTGTGGTAAAATTTTACATTGAGTTTCATCTCTAACATCTTGTGTCTGCAGCGATTTTCTTACTAACATTGTGATTGCAGGAAGTGGAAGTCATCTTCAAGCCTTCTCACCCTCAACTAGGCCCTTAGGTCTCTTGGTTTGCTTCTTTATCCCTCATTGTTTTCTCTGGTTTGCTTCATTCATCTATTCAGTCTCATAACTCTAATAAGAAACATTAAAATGGACCAAACATCAATTTACAATCACTTAACTTCATTAACTAACCATTAGAGCTCATTTGGCATTGCAAGGTCACCGTGTTAACCACTAAATAGGGTCTAGACTTCGCAAGTTGGGTGAGAAAGGTGGTCTTATCTATCTATCAACCAAGCTTATGCTTAGAGGTAAGTTAGTTAATGCAAAACTAGTCTTAAAATGCAAGTGCACGATACGAGTGATTACTCTTAAGATGAGATTGTTAAGGCTCTTAAGTACTTAATGGTATCGCAATTTAGAACAATAAATAAAGGCAATCTTCACCATAAGAGAAAGTACTCAAAATAAACAATGCTAGAAAATGTTGCCAAGATTACCAATAGACAATTGCTTATAGATAATTAAATTGACAAGATCAATGCTTCTTTCAACAATTAGATAAGGAAATCTTCAAAATTATAACAATGGAATGCCAATATGCCAATTAGATACACAAGAAAAAGATTGAATTCCTTATGGACAAAATTAGATTGCTTCAACATTTCTCTTATCACAATTATGGTTAGACAAGGTTAAGTGATTTAGGAGTGACTTAAATTAACAAGATTGCAAATCCACAAGAGATACTTATCTCCCCAATATCAATGAAGAACAATGTATTCACTTGTCCAATAACCAATGATAGCAATGACAAGCTAGAGCATTAATCCACAATGTTACTCTTTAAGCCAATCTCATCAAATAATTACCAATCCAATCTAACCTTTAAAGCACTTATGTTTATCAATTAGATTTGCCAATTATATTCTTGAAATAATAAAGAGCACTTAAAAGCAAAATGCTAATGCAAAAGATGACAAGACACCAATGAGCCTTTGATCAAACTTTAAGCCCAAAATTACTTCAACAACTAATGCTTATGAATAAGATGAGTTCCTTAGTTATTTTTAGGGCCTTTAGTGCAATTTATTACTGCTGCAACCTTGTATTCAGAGGTCTCTAAAATTATATCAGATCTTGCAATTATTATAACACTTAGAGAACAATGCAAAATGTCAAGAATGAGATAGAAACTCAAAACAAGAGACCTTCTAATGACTGCCAATCAGTTTAGAGACTACTTATAGGCTATAGATGAGACATTTAACATTCAGATCAGACCTATAAAAAGCATATATCAGACCTATATCAACTCAGAAAATCAGTGATTCAGTCCCTTAAAAAGCCAACAAGGTGCCAAATAACCTAAGGCAAAGGGCAAAGTAGTGCAAAAGCCCAAGAAGACACAAGTCTTAGCTTCATCTATTGAAGCAGACTTACTACAAGCATTTGGATAGGCCAAAGATGTATTAATTAAAAACGTCTAACAAAAGATGAAAGAGGTTCAAGAATCCACCTCAATGCATATTTTAGCATGAAATGGCAGCACTACCCAAGCACATACTCAGATGTAGTTGGGAGCAAGTACATAGTGGAAGAGTCATATTTCAAGGCATGATTTAACTGAAGACTCACCACCCATATCTCAAACGCATGTTGAAGAGGAGCAGGAATAGTCGGATCAGACCTTGTCAAAGAAACCCGACTCAAAGGAAAATTTGTCCGAACGCACTCTATCGGATGAAACAATTAGGACAGATAATGTGCAACCACAACATACATCGGCCATGCAAACAAATCAACAATGAGCGCCGTCAACTGAGCCGACTTCAATTGGCACACTGGTAACTGAGCTAACCTCGACCAGCACACCAGTGACCGAGCCGACTTCGACAATACACCAGTGACTGAAATCAAGAAGGAATTCATCGACATTCCAAGTAAGTTCTCTAAATTAAGGCTTGCTAGTGACAGACAGATTTTTGAAATTCTAGAACATAATGTAAAAGCAACAAAATTAAGGATGAAAGAGAGGAAAAAAGACACTAACAAGCTTCAACAGAAAGAGGAACGAGAAAGGGAGATTTGGTTGGATTGTTAGCACCTGGTAGCAGAAAAATCAAATATTGACATGCCAATTGAAGTTGATGATCATCTCGTTGCTCTTCAACAATTAGTGCATAAGCTAATCGACCATTATGAGCAACTCAAAATACAAATAATTGATTTGCAGTCAAAGACAATAGTTTCAGGAAGCCTGTGCTAATTTTTTTGGGTAGCACCAGATGTGCTCTAGCTCCGAAATTTTGTGGATGGGCTAGAACACATGAGATCTCCAAGACCCAAAAATCGTTTGGTAAAATTCCACCCAAATTGTATTTTATTAAAATAATTAATATTTTTAATGGGGTTCCTAAGTCTAAACTTAGGAAAATTAAAATATTAATGGGTATTAATAAAAATATGGGTGAGAAGCTTCTAAGAGACCAGGATCAAGTCTAATTTAATCTTAGTTGTTGATTAGAGACTTAATCTCAGTCGTTGATCTCTCAACAGGAAAAGTATAAATAGAGGCTTGGGGTCAGTTGGAGAACACACACACGGAGATTGAGGAAATCGATTTTCTAAGGTGAGAAGTTCTCAAGAGGGAAATCGATTGAGGAAATCTTGTAGCTGAGGGGCAGTGATAGTTCGGGAATACAGACAGAGAGGCGAAGACAAACTTGTGGAGGCAACATAGTAGCTGGGAGAGCTGACATTGGGCCAATCTAAGCCCATGCAGCCTTGACGCAGAGCCAGGAGGGCCAACGCAGAGGAAGAGCTGCCTCCCATGCAAAAAGTTGGGGAGTTGCCCGAACAATCGAGAAAGCTGATGCAGTAGGCAATAGTAGTGACACAGAGCCTCGGAGAGGCCCACGCAGTTACTGCGAAGGGGCAGTGCAATTGTAGCCGGGGCCAGCCAGATTTGTTGCCGGATCAGCCGGATTCTGCAGGGTCAAGTGATGTAAAACTCACTCAGGTTCTCTGCCATTGTATTTCTTTGTCACTGGTTCGCCAAGAGGGCAACCAACATTTGTATTCAGAACTCCTGCTTAATAATAGAAAACCCTCAGAGTTGTTGCACCTGTTTTCCCGCATTGGGTTTTTCCGAGGACATTTAGTCCAAAAGTAAGTGTGTCCTTTGTGTGTTTGTCTCATTTATTTTTCAGTACTTGATATGTATATTGGTGTAGGCTGCAGTGTATTTACATTAATATTTATTTGAACATTTCTGAAAATAACTTGTTAAATGAAGAATACAAGTAGGTGATGTAAATCAGTTTTTTGCAGTAGGATTTCTGGTTTGTTAGATTCAGAAATTTTCACATGGTATCAGAGCGATCGCAGATCAAGGAGGACTGAAGCCATCAGCGAAAGGATAGAGGAGAATTTTTGTTGAAGAGAGTTGTCCCAAAAGACAGCGTAGTTTTTTTTAGCCAAGAGAGCAGAGGAGGGGTGACGCAGTCACCAAGAGAGGCTCACGCGGAGCCTGTGTCAACCTATTTGTGTGATGTTGTAGCTGCAGAGGGCAGCGCAGTGATTGTTGGGCCAACATAGAGACTACTGAGTCTCGATTTTCCGGTTGCCGGGGCTAGAGGTGCAGCGCAGACTTCATGTGGAGTTGTTGATGGGGAGCTGATTTTATTGGTGCATAACAGTACCTAGTGGGGCAAAAGCAAAAGCAAAGGGGATCAATTCCTCAAAAGATTTCTTGCCAAGAAATCTAGATCCAGTGCTGAGCAGTAGCAAAGAGAGAGAGGGGTAGTTCAACTATTGTTGCCAGAAGGATGTCCGTGAAGGAAATCAAACTTCAAAAGGAGCTTGTTCCTTAGAGGATTTCTAGCGCCAAAGAAATTCAAATCCGAGTTTTGTAGGGGCAGCAACGAAAGAGGGAGAAGAGAACCAGTTCAACATTCATTTGAGCAGAAATGGCAGTTAACCGACTGAGGGATCAGGACAAGTTGGATGGAGCAACCAACTTCATCATCTGGAAGGCCAGGATCCTGATAATTTTGGATAAAAATCGCATCAAAGATTATGCCTAGAAGACGGTTGTTGTTCCGGTTGATGCTGATCCTCTCAAGAAGTACGAAGAGGCTCAGGCAAAAGCGAAATGCATGATCTTGGACAGGGTCAAGGATCATGTGATCCCACATATTGCTGAGAAGGACACAGCAAGGGAAATGTGGGAGGCCTTGACCACTTTGTACGAGGGAACTTCCGTTCAACGGAAGATGTTGCTTGAGAGTCAGCTGAGATAGTATCAGATGCAGAAGGGAGAAGAAATCGATCCCTTCCTTCTCAAGTTGCAAGGGATTCGAGACCAGCTAACTTCCGTAGGGTCTACACCAGATCCTAAATTCATGGTCAAGACTGCCCTGAATGCAGTCACTGAACACTGGAAAACCTTTGTCCAGAGTATTTTGGGCAAGGCTTCTCTCCCTAGTTGGGAGGAGATGTGGGCAGCTCTTCGACAGGAAGAGATCAAACGGTTGACCAAGGCGGGAAGCAGCAGCAAAGGGATCAGAGCCAAGAAGGAGGAAGAGGAGGATGCAACTCTCGCATCAGCAGGACAACAAGGGTAGCAAAAGAGGAAAAAGAAAGATATATCCAAAGTCAGATGCTTCAGATGTGGAGAACTAGGTCATTTCACCACTCAGTGCCCTCGGAAGAAGGGCAAGGAAGAGAAGTTTGACTCAAAGGTTGCTCCAGCGAAAGCTGACAAAGAGGACGATGATGAGGATTGCGCCATGAGTGCTCATGCACCTCTAGAGAAGAGGTGGGGCGATATTGAGCTGTAGTCGGGAGGACTACATTGGGGCAGGATCCTTGAGGTGCCCAAACTCTTGGATCACATACGGCTACGAGAGCCCTTAATGACAGTAGCAAAATGACGGGAGTCAGTGGGTGTAAGGGATGATGGAGCGCAAGTGGCAGAGCTAGAGTATCAAAGTCTGAAGCAACGCAGTACAGTGTTGAGCAGTGCGGGAGGCACAGAGCAGATACAATAGTAGCACAGTAGCATTAGAGGGTCAGCACAAATTAGCAGCAGAGGTAGCTTCAGCATCACAGGGTATCCAGACTGACCAGCATGTCAGCTCTTGGGTGACTTTTCAGTTGCTTACTTCTTAGCCACTGAGTTGCAGTGCAGCAGTTAGTAGTGGCAGTGCTATGGGCAGCATGATGCAGCATATTGAGAGGGAGTTGCAGTGCAAATGTAGCAGCGACAGTAGCAGTGTCATGGATAGCAATACAGGTTGCAGCAACGCAATGGATGAGGGGCAACAGGCCGAACATCAGCAGCGCAGAGCACTGATGTCGTGGATCAGTGTGATACTTCTGCTGGGAAGTATTGCTAGAGCACATTCCTCACTAAGATGGAGTGTTGACTTTTTTGGGTAGTATCGAATGTGCTCTAGCTCTGAAATTTTGTGGAGGCTAGAACACATGAGATCTCCAAGGCCCAGAAATCGTTTGGTGAAATTCCACCGGGATCGTATTTTATTAAAATAATTAATATCTTTAATGGGGTTCCTAAGTCTAAACTTAGGAAAATTAAAATATTAATGGGTATTAATAAAAATATGGGTGAGAAGCTTCTAAGAGACCAGGATCAAGTCTAATTTAATCTTAGTCATTGATTAGAGACTTAATCTCGATCGTTGATTTCTCAATAGGAAAAGTATAAATGGAGGCTCGGGGTCAGTTGGAGACCACACACACACAGATTGAGGAAATCGATTTTCTAAGGTGAGAATTTCTCAGGAGGGAAATCGATTGAGGAAATCTTGCAGCTGAGGGGCAGTGATAGTTCGTGAATACAGACAGAGAGGCGGAGAGAAACTTGTGGAGACAGCGCAGTAGTCGGGAGTGCTAACGTTGGGCCAGCCTAGGCCCACACAGCGTTGACGTAGAGCCAGCAGGTCCAACGCAGAGGAAGAGCTGCCTTCCACGCAAAAAGTCAAGGAGCTGTCAGAAACTGTCGAACAGCCGGGAACGCTGATGCAGTAGGCAGTAGTGGTGACGCAGAGCCTCGGAGAGCTCCACGCAGTTACTACGAAGGGGCAGCGCAGTTGTAGCTGGGCCAGCCAGATTTGTTGCCGGATTCTGCCAAGTGAAGTGATGTAAAACTCACTCAGGTTCTCCACCATTGTATTTCTCTGTCACTAGTTTGTTAGGAGGGCAACCAGCATTTGTATTCAAAACTTCTACTTAATAATAGAAAACCCTCAAAGCTGTTGAACCGGTTTTCCCACATTGGGTTTTCCCAGGGACATATAATCCAAAAATAAGTGCGTCCTTTGTGTGCTTATCTCATTTATTTTTCAGTACTTGCTCTGTATATTGGTGTAGGCTGCAGTGTATTTACATTAATATTTTCTGAACATTTTTGAAAAAAACTTGTTAAATGAAGAATACAAGTAGGTGATGTAAATCAGTTTTCTGCAGTAGGATTTCTGGTTTGTTAGATTCAGAAATTTTCACAGCCAGCAATTGTCAGATGTAATTCAGGAATCTCACCAAGAATTTTGGTTATCTTATCCATTTACATTGTAGGTTTGGCAGGAACTTGAGAGACAGTCTGAAATTTTGGTATGTGGGAAGGAGCCTCAGTGGAAGAAAGTCTAAAGACCTGGTGCACAAAGCTCTCTATTAAAAGTTAAATCCTCTTCCTTTCTTAGTGGCATGGGAAGTCTGGTTGTCCTAAAATGCTCAAAAAAATTTATGAGAGGTGCATATCTCCCTTCAACATGCAGTGCAGAGTACAGTGATCCTTGATCTCAGTCATGAAGCTATAGAATAGCACGAAAGGACTTACATACTATCAAAACTCAGAGGGTAAATGTAGTAGACATGAAGTTAGATTTATCTACAGTATATGATAGATCATCTTGGCTCTATTTGAGATTAATACTGCTTCATATACGATTTGGTGTTCAAATGATCAATTGGATCAAGGGGTGTATGTCCTCTGTCACTTTTGCTGTTTTAATTAATGGTTCCCGTTCAAGTTTCTTTCAGCCTTCTTAAGGGTCAAGGCAAAGATGCCTTTAGCACCTCCACTCTTTTCTGATTATTGTCGAGGGGTTGAACAGATCTATTATAGGGGCAAAAATAACAGGCTTGCTTGGAGAGTAAGAGGAGGAGATAGAGTCAGAATTGGGGCTGATTCCTGGGTTGGCAGTGGTGCTATTTTTAAACTACAGTCTCCCTCAAGTCTTAATAGGATCTCTGCAAAGTCACAGGATTTGAATATTGGGAAAGGCAGCTGATATTTTGCTGATTTTAACCATTTCTCTATGGCAGCAAGGCTAAAAGGGAAGAGGATTTAGGACTGACAAAGCAAGAAAAAGAGTTGTGGAAGGCCTATATTGGCCAGCTTCAGAAATGCTTATTAGATTAAATGATGAGAAGGATATCCTTGTCTGGTCTAGAAATCCTGTTTTGGTGGATTACATTCCAAGGCTAGATCACCGGATTCGTCTAAAAGTCCTCTCGAATCGCGAATCCAACGAATCCGACACGATTCGCTACAAATTTGTGTCCAAACTGTATGACACGTCGTGTCCCTTTATGACACGTCGTGTCCTATAACGTGTCCCGATTTGGCACAGCGTGTCGCGATTTTAGGGACGTGTCCTGTTTCTGGGACTCGTTTCCAGCGCGGGTTAAAGGGGCGTGTTTGCTCGTTGACAGGCTCATTTTGCAAGTGATTTGGCAACTCATTGTGCTGTTGCAGCGAGGAGCGGACTCTCAACAAGGAGAATCGACCACCAAACGTCCACAGTCCACCAAGTCTGAGGTAAGTAGTCCACCAGATAAATTGTAAAAGAGGTAGCGACAGCGTGTATTGAATGGAATTGAGATTCAATGGAATTTAAATACATGAATGCCTCTTTACGTAACCTAGTAAACCTACGTATTACGCTGCAGTTCTTGATTCATAAGGAATAGACTTCCAATAGACGGTGGAAATATGATAACTTGGAATAGACTTCCGTTAAAAGTTAAAACTTAAAACTTAAAACTATTGCAGTCAAGTTTCAACACATCTCTCTCACTCGGAACTCCTTTACACTGTACAGCATATCTTAGTGCAGTTTATAAATTATAACACAAGTGGACCGTCGTTATGGTGGATCATTGGATCAACCATAATAATATTGATATTCATATAAGTTTATAACCCTAGCCTCAGCAATGTATTAGCCTTTGACCATTTAAGCACAGAAATTCAGTGAAGAAAGTATTCCGCTGCTGAAAAAGCCAAAGGCAATCAGAAAAATAATGAAGTCAGAGGATGTGTTCATACATCCATACAAGTAACGAATTGTAAATTTAAGAAAGTTGCCAAGTATGGGTTGTTTCAAGTTGTTGTGTCCATACACTGTCCGTTGTAGTGCTGTACCGTCCTTTGCCATACTAATTAACTATCATACAGTATGTAACCCTGCCAACTAACAATTCGACCACCGATTGTACAACATCCAGAGTCTGGATCCGGGGTAGATTATAGATACAATGCACTGCCCAGTCTGCCCCAAAAAATTATGCTTCCCCTTGTAGACAATGAACCTTGATGTGCAAAAGAAAGACACTATTCATGGCCTGATGCAATCCACAGGTGATGTCTGTCAGCTATTTTCCTTGGTCACCTTTATATTGTAGATTGTAGTTTGTACCAAACTCATAAGCATTCTTGTGGTACTGTGTATAAATTTATAATACATTGAAATAAATACAAGAGGAGCACCTACAGCAGTGTGCTTATAAATTGTTTGATGAAATGTGCCACTGAAAACTCAGTTGCACATCATCTATGCAATAAATTGGTAATGGTAACAAATTAAAATTCAAATTAGTGTTGATTCTTGTTCATTTTTTTTGCATTTTTAAATTTTTACAGCAGTTTGTTCATTTTTTTTACAGGTTGAGGTAACAGTGTTCATGGCTCAATCAAAGGCAGCAGTTAGGGGGCAAAGGAAGGGCAAGGATGTCATGGGTTGAGATGCCCTTCCTCCCCCAATATCATCAGAGTCTGCTGCAAGTAATTTTGAGGGAAGAGGACTTAAAGACAATGATAAATATCCATTGTGGAAATATGTCACAAGAGAGGATGGGCCAAACAACAAGGGAAAGGGAGGAGGCAATGTGCAATGGAACTGCAACTTTTGTAACATTTCTTTCAAAAGCACATATTACCATGTGAAATCACATTTGTTGGCTTTACCTGGTTGTGGGATTGGATCTTGTAGAGCTATTACTTCACAAAAGAGAAAAGAATTGGAAAAGGAGGCCAATGTTGGTATGGAACATGTGGCACTGGCTTTAAAATCAAAATACCCCAAGAATGAAGACCCCCTTCCATTTTTGAGGAAAGCCACCACCAAATTTCCATTTGAGAGTTCTATTTCTACTGGGGGACAAGCATCAAAAAGAAGATCACTTGGTCCAATGGACAAGGTTTTCCAAAATGAGAGACGGGAAGAGCTTGATATCACCATTGCCTTCTTCTTCTATCAAAACTTCATATCATTTAATGTTGCACGTTCACCTTTATTTGTTGAGATGTGTCGAGCTCTAGCTCAAGGGGCTCCAGCAAGGTATGTGCCTCCTGAGTCAGAGAAGTTGAGCACCACATTGTTGACGAAGGCAAAAAAAGAGGTGCAAAAAATGCTTGAGCCTATTATGGCATCATGGCCAACATCTGGGGTTAGCATTGTTTCTGATGGATGGACAGATCCAGCACGACACCCAATCATCAACTTCATGGTGTCTTCCTTGAATGGTCCAGTTTTCATGAAAGCAGTGGATACACTTGGCGAATACAAGGATGCACAATTTATGGGTGAGTTATTTATTAAAGTTGTTGAAGATGTAGGTGTTGAATCTTGTGTGCAAATCATTACAGATAATGCACATGTTTGCAAGGCGGCTGGCATGATTGTGGGAGCTAAATATCCACAAGTGTTTTGGACACCTTGCATTGTCCATTCATTGAACTTAGCACTGAAATCCATTGCTTCTGATGTGATTTGGATTGGAAGCATTATTGAGGATGCAAGACATATCCGTAACTTTGTGCAAAATCATATAAATGCCCTCACTATCTACAAGGAGTACAGCAATCTATCATTGTTGAAGATTGCTGATACACGGTTTGCATCTTCATTCATGATGTTGAAGAGGTTGAGGGAGGTCAAGACTGCTCTTGGGTCCATGGTTATTTCTGAGTTTTGGTCTTTTTGGAGAAAGACAGATCAGGCAGCCTCTAAAAGAGTGAAGGACACGGTACTAGATGATGCTTGGTGGGAGAGGGTAGATCTAATCAATGTTGCACGAAGCGGGAGCGAAGCGGAAGCGTTTTTTGGAAGCGGGGACGCCGAAGCGTCATTTTCCAAAAATCTAGGAAGCGAAGCGTCCGCGGAAGCATCTGCTATATATATATATATATTTTTTTTTTTTTTTTTTTGCATTTATACTCAAAACAAACATCCCAAATACCAAATTAATTGTAGAAGACATGAAAACATGCATATTTTTGCATAAATCAAGATAGATATAACATCCATTGTACATTAATGATCTAGAATCTAGATTCTTCTCCTCTTGTCTAGCCTTTGCCTCTACCTCGATTGTCTAGGGATATTAGTCAACATTGCCCAATTTTGATCAAACTACCTAATTCAAGACTTAAAATATGGTAGAAAAAGCTTAACATGTTTGATCCAATGTTGCACGAAGCGGGAGCGAAGCGGAAGCGCGAAGCGGAAGCGCGAAGCGGAAGCGCGGAGCGCGGAAGCGTCATTTTCCAAAAATCTAGGGAGCGAAGCGTCCGCGGAAGCGTCTGCTATATATATATATTTTTATATATTTTTTTGCATTTATACTCAAAACAAACATCCCAAATACCAAATTAATTGTAGAAGACATGAAAACATGCATATTTTTGCATAAATCAAGATAGATATGGCATCCATGATTCCATTGTAGTTACTAGTATGTACAACAATCATCTATATTCTAGCTATTACAAACATACATCAAATTTTTAAGCATATTATAAAACATAAAACATTTAAGCATATTATAAAACATAAAACATAGAGCATATTATGATTTATCTAGCAACTGTCAACATTTGTCATGTCCAAAATTCAAATAATAATGTTTACAAAATATGTCACTTGGTCACCGCCAAGCCAAAAAGGTTCAAAATTCAAATTCACAAGTCTACAAGTCTAATGAGTAATCTATGACAAAAAGAAGTAGATTGTGAATATATCTACTAATCTCTCCTCCTTCCACCACGAATAGAACGTGATGGCGGGCCTCCACGTGGTGGCAATGAAGAAGATGGTCCCTGTGTAAGTCGTGGCACTGGAACTGATGAAGAAGAACCCCCTGCCGTTGGTGTTGAACCATGGAACCTAGAAACCAAGGGACCAGATGGGGGTGGGGGTGGTGGCATATCAACACCCGTGTCATCATCCTAGAATCGCTCAAAAAATTCATGCAAAAAAAAAAACACTAGTTAACAAAAAAATTAAAAGCATGAATTAGAGAAATGCTTTATAAGGGAAAATTGGAAAATTCATACCACAATGGACATACCTGGAAAGAGAATCCTCTAATTGCTCTAGTCGCAACACTCCATCCTCCAAATTGGGCTCCTCTGGATTCTTGTCCCAAGTCAACAAGTCTTTATTAGACTTTGCATCTTCACAGTAATGGGACAACAATCGCAAGTTGTAATGAACATAAACCAAGCTCTCTGCCCGGTCTAAATTCAACCTGTTCCTTTTAACACTGTGGATGAAAGAATAAGAGCTCCAACACCTCTCTGCAGAAGAAGTGTTTACCACCTGTGATAGCACCCGCAATGCCAAACTCTGTAGAAGTGGAGTAGGCCCTCCATGCATGTTCCACCACTCAAGAGCAGAAAAATGCTCTCGATCTTGAATTGCATGCATGCTCGAAAATGGACCAGTGTTGCTCGTATAGTTGCTCACCTGTCTCCGTACCAATGCAGCCTCCTCCTCATCAGGGATTAATCTACTCAATGCAGCCATATATTTTTCGTGAACCTCTTTATCTTGGTGTGGTTTTCTCCTGACTCCCCCCCCAGGTGCTGGTTTTGAAAGCCATGATGGATGATAGTATTTAGGTGTCAAAACATATGCTAATGCATGCAATGGAACATTTAGCATATCCCATCGTTTTTCCACCTCTTCACGAATATAATTGTACAAGGTGGTATCTCTAGGCTCAACAATGTCTTTAATCTGCCCCAACATGCTATCCATTTGCTCATACACCTCCCCAATTACTGGTCGATCTGAATCTGCAAACTTGATCATGTAATAAATTGGTTTGGTGAATTGCAAAACATATTTAACCTGTGACCAAAAGTAACTGTCAAGAACAGTGTCCTTGACTTCATTAGCACCATCTGTACTGACGTTAATTTCATCCCATGTTTCAGCACACACCATATTAGTTAAAGCTTGTCTCACCCTCACTAGCCGCCTAAAGGTGAGGTAATAACTAGCAAATCTTGTCTTTGCAATTTTAAGCAATTGCAACTTGGAGTAAGTGCCATAGAAGTAGTTTACCCTTGTATGCCCTGTGATGAATTTAATGAGCTGCTTCCCTTTCCTGTAAACCTCAGCAATCCACCCACAATCTTTGTGTTTCACAATATCATGCATCAAAAGGTTCAATGTGTGAACCAGGCACCCAGACCAAAAGATGTGTGGATGAGTACGCTCAATAATTTTTCCTGCTAACTTACAATTTGCTGCATTATCTGTGATCACTTGAACCACATTATTCGGACCAACATCTTTGATTGATTTCAATAGGAGATCTGCAATGTTTGGTGCAGTTGCACTGATGGAGGAGGAGTCATGAGATGCAATAAATACTGCACCACTAGAAGAAACACCAAGAACATTTATCAAATGTTGGTTTCTAATATTTGTCCACCCATCTGATACAATGGATACCCCAGAATCCACCCACTCATGTGTAAAACGTGTCAAAGCTCTTTGAACCTTAGCTTTTTCTCTTTCTAATAACACTGTTCTAGCTTTCTCATAGTTGGGGGCCTTGTATCCTTTTGGGGCTTCATTGATGGCCTTTACCATTTCATGCCAATAGGGAGAGCGAAGCACATTGAATGGTACACCGCAAGCACAAAGAAAACGGACTATCTTTCCATCCACATCATCCCTCCCAGTAACATTAAGGAAATCCCCTATTGTTTTTCTACCTCCAGAGGTTGCAAAAGTACCATGAGGAGATGGGCAACTACCAAATTTAGAGGTTGCACTTGATTCAGAATGAGTTTTTTGTTTCTTGTTTTTTCGTTGTGCAGCCATCTCTATTTTGATGTATTTTTGTCTTTGTTCACTTGAAATGTTTGGGCAAATGGTTACCCCCACAGAACCCTTTTTTTCATCACTGTCTAGCACCCCACAAAGATGCCTCCTCAGACGGGTATATGAACCCGTATATGGTTTTCCTCCATGACAACCATGAGGGCACATCCATTTGTAAGATCCACCACCCTTTCCCCCTTCAAGTTTGGTCACATAGTTCCACAAGGGATTTGATGTACCTTTCCCATCTTGTGCTTCAGTGTCCTCTTCAAGTTCATCCCCTTCCTCTTCAAACCCTTCCTCCTCATCATACATTGGGTCACTACTATTGGGACCAAGTTCATCCCCTTCCTCTTCCCCTCTATTCCTCACCCTTGCCATCATTAAAACCAAGAGTGGAATGATACATAGAAGCCAAAAGAACACCATCTTGGAATATGGATATAGGTGGTGGACAACCTGTAAATAAAGGAGCAAGTAGAAACAATGGGAAAGAGTAGGAGAGAGAGGAGAAAAATACAATTTTTTTTTCAAAAAAACAAGGGAGTTTGGGGTTTGAACTCACCTCTTTAGCTCTTGTAGATGAAGTCCTCCAAGCTCTTGCTCCAAGCTCCTCCTCCTTCTCCTAGCTCCTCCTTCTTCACTCCTCCAAGCTCTCCTCTCTTCTCCTCTCCTTTCCTCTCTTCTCTTCTCCTCTCCTCTCTTCTCTTCTCCAACTCTCATAAACTCAAAGTGAGCAAATGAGAAGAGAATGGGGGCTTTATTCTTTTCTAAAGTCACCCTAAACTCACCCTAAACTCACCTAACCCACCCCCTAACCCACCCCCTCATGCTAGTTAAGTTTAACTTTAAAAGAAATTAAAAAAAAAATGTGTCTAATTCGCTGCCCGCGGGGTTGCGTCCGGGTTGCGCCTGGGTGGCGTGCGGGTGGCGTGCGCTTCCGGGCAGGTTGCGTGGCGCCACCCCGTGCCCGAACCGTCTGCCGAATCGCGCTTCCGGGTGGCCGCAACATGGATTGGCAGGAATCGCATTTTTTGACCGGAATCGCGCCACCTCCAAAACGGATCCGCGCTTCCACTGGGGATTCCGGATCGATTCGCTCCGATCCGCGATTCTGCCTTCGGATCCGGGGGGGGGGGCGATTCCTGCAAAACTGGTTTGATCGATGATTTTGACTTGATTGAAAGGTAATTTTTTGCTAAGGGCGTGCCGCGTGACAAAGGAGTTCAACAATTAACACCACCAACACCAGGGTACATATAGGGCTTGGTGCTCTTGATTAAATGCTAATCGCATACCTTCATACTTGATATAATCTAATGAAATGCCACAATCCCATTGATCCTGAAAACTGTTAAGTCTGCTGAATTTTGAATAGGATATGAAATTCTATTTTCTCCATATGAAGTCCAATGAGGCTAGAACCACTCTCAAACATTCTGAGTCATTTCATGGTAATGTTAAAAAATTTAGTAAAAGGATGAAAATGAAAAATAAAGGAGAATGTCACTTTTACTTTAAGAATTTAACATTACCATGAGGGAGCATCTGCTATATTTATATTTTTTTTTGCTTTCATTTGTCACCCTAACCCAAGGTGGACCCACCCCCAACAAGCAAACTCACCTAAAATTTTAAAAAAAATTGAAAAAAAAACGATTTTCTAAATGCTTTTCCGGAAGCTTTTCTGGAAGCGTACGGAAGCGTCTGGGAAGCGTCTGGGAAGCGCCTGGGAAGCGTCTGGGAAGCGCCTGGGAAGCGTCTGGGAAGCGTCTGGGAAGCGTCGTACGAAGCGCGCTTCGGAAGCGCCAGCGCTTCCAAATTTCCAGGAAGCGGCTAAAAAAGCCGAAGCGGCGCTTCCGAATAAGCGGGACGCGGCGCTTCCGTACGGGACGCGCTTCGGGGCTTGGAACCGGGGGGGGGCGCTTCGTGCAACACTGGATCTAATTATTCGGATCATGGGCCCTATCATCTCTTTGCTTCGATTTGCAGATACAAACAAACCCATCCTAGGAGAGGTTTATGAGGGATGGGATTCCATGATTGAGTCTGTGAGGAGCATTATTCTACAGAGTGAGTGCCCCCAGTATGAGACATCACCAAAGGCCTTCTGCGATACCATACATGATATTCTTGTCAGCAGATGGGACAAGAATTGTACACCTTTACATTGTTTGGCTCACTCATTGAACCCCAAATACTACAGCCATGAGTGGCTGAATGGTGGACCTTCCCGCAGATTCCCTCCTCACATGGATGGTGAAATCTCACAGGGGAGGAAAGAGGCATTGAGGCGGATTTATCAGGATAGTGCATTGCTTGCTGAGGTGGAGGATGCCTTTGCAGAGTTTTCCACTGGCACTGGTCGATTTGGAGGTTATGATGTGATTAGAGACAGGGGGGTTAAGAAGCCCTATTCTTGGTGGGCAAATCATGGGGCAACAAGCCCTCCTCTTCAGCAGTTAGCCATGAGGCTCCTCTCTCAGGTGACTTCATCCTCTTGTTGCGAGAGGAATTGGAGCACATATGGGAATTTGCATAATGTGAAGAAAAGCAGGCTTGAGCAGTCCAGGGCAGAGACAATGGTGTATGTGCACACCAACCTTCGTCTTATTTACAGGCAGAGGGAAGAGTGGTTGAGGGGAAAGACAAAGATTTGGGATGTCTTTCCTGATGATATGGGTCTGGACACCACTGTTGAGTTGGCATTGGCCAACATGGATCTCAGTGATCCAGTGCTTGAGCCTGTTAGATTTGATGACTTAGAGGGGTCAACCTCCATACCAGCAGATGCAGAGGCAACTATGGATACAGGGGAGGAGGAGGATGTAGAGGAGAGTAGTGGGGACCATGATGATGGGGACAGTGATGCTGATTCTGATGCTGATTGATGCCTTGAGGCTTGTATACCTGTAGTTGTTTTATATTTTCTATTTCTATTTGCCATTGGCATTGCACCAACACTACCTATGTAACACATTTTGATTTGATGACTTAATGAGAAAATTACAGTTGTCAGTGTGTTTATCTTACTATCTTGTAGTTGTAAGTTGTCTTTTAGTTATGAATTATGAATCATGATTTAAATTTTTAATAGATTTATCATTTATGTGACCAGTACCACTAACATTTATTTGAATTTTGTATGTACTATGCATGCTAATAGCTATAGATGAAGATCTATGTTTGAAATCAATAAATTTGTATCATTAATTAAAATTTGTGTAAGAAATATGATAATATCTAATTTTTAATATATATATATATATATATATTTTAATAAAATAATATATAACGTGCCTGTTCCAGGGGGTCAGCGTGTCCCGATTCCGACACCACGAATCCCGAATCCTACGTGTCCCAAATCCCCATGTCAGGTGACTTAGTTCCAAGGTTATGCTATAAAGTCTTGTGTGGAGAAGCTCGCCAGGGAAAGTAGGTTTGCAGGTGGAAAATATTGTGGAAAGTAAGAGCCCCACTAAAATCCAAAGTATATATGTGGCTGACGCTTGAAAAAAAACTTTGACATGGGATGCATTACAAAAGCATTGTCGAAATGGTCCAGAGGGGTGTACCCTCTGCAAACAAGATGGAGAATCAACAGACTATTTATTAAACATTTGTCCCTGTGCAGCTTAGGTGTGGGCAGATATGAAATTTTAGTGACTGGATGCAGTGATGGTTGGCAAGGGCCTTAAAAAATTGTTTCAGGACAAAGAGCTGAAAGCTTTCAGAGGCCTCCTATTTGTGGTAGTGTGGGGTATCTGGTTAGCGAAACATAGACATATTCCATGAAGGATGTATACCATGATCCATCATAACAATGTGCTTCTCAGACTGGAACTGTTTTTGGAAACTCTCAAATTTGCCCTAAACCATTAAAGACTAGAATTATCAAATAACCTCAGATTGACAAGTCAATGTCCTTGGCCTTCTTTGATTAAGTGAGTCAAGACAAAGGCTCTGTCTGTCATGCTGGAGGCTGTTTGTATATTATTGATAAACATTTTTTGGTCTTCAAAGCAGGTCTAGGCAGGGGCACAAACAATTATGCTGAGCTCCATGCAATGAAGTTCCACTAAAATTGGCAGCGGACAAAGGGATCCCTAAATGTCTGTGAGGATTCTGAGATGATACAAAAATGTATTAAACGAAGCTACAGGACAAGAACCTGAAACTGCAGCCAATTCTGGAAGAGGTCAAGCTCATGGAGCATAGTTTCTCTAGCATATCATTCTTTCACATTGATAAGGAACTTAATATATAAGCAGATGATCTTTCAAAGGGAAGTCTGCAGCTATCAAGTAGGCATATTACAGGCTGAATCTCAGCTGGTAATTGAAGTCTAATTTTCTTTTCTGAAAACATCTGTAGGATACAGAGATTTACCTCTCATAAGGAAGACTCTGGGAACTGTTGCATCAAATCAGTGGCAATTAGGGGTTATAGAGGACCTTCAGGAAATGGTATTGAAGTTTCTGTGGACATTTTTGCTGGAGGATTCAGTGGAGGGTTTATCAAAGAAATGAAAGAACTATGTCAAATAATTATCTTAATTTATAACAAGAATTGAAGTATTTAGTCTCCATAGGAATTCTGCTATTGTGGGTCTGGGTTCAGTAAAGCTGTAGGGCTGGCCTCACTGTGTTTTAAGGACTCAGCAAACAGTTATGAATCTTTTGGGATCTACTTTGATATATGACTGTTTGCATGCTTCAAAGTGAGTTGCTAAAATTAGTATTGGCATCAGTGTTGGAGGCCTTAGAGCTAAAAGACTGCCATGACTTTGAAGTTTATTTGTCCAGATATGCCAGTGGCATACTTTTGAGAGCTGGAGGGCAACTGCTTACTGCTGCTTTAGATTCCTTTGGGAAGACTACTAGTGTGGGACTGGGTTCACCTAATATGCAGAGATCAAGTGCTTGGATGTGTATTTGAAAACTCAGTGAACAGCTGAGATTCTATTATGGGAACTGTTGGAATTTTGCTTTGAGAGCTTGCATGTATCAAATGTTTATACTATATAGTTTCCTTTTGATGCTTTATAAGTACTACAGGTATGAGCTTTGAGAGGCTATACGGCTATAAAGCAGTTATCAGTTTTTGACGACTCTATGAAGACTGTAATGTTATCTAAATATCTTTTGTTAAATGCTGTAGAAGCATATGAAGAATGTAACCTTTTATATCTGATAAAAAGTTATGCTTTTTCTGGGGAAAAAATCACCGACAATCAATCTCTGAAATGATTGCTTGCTAATATTTATTATTTTCTTCTCGATTCTCTAACTTGTTACTTCTTAATGTCCTAAAATTTTAGAAATTGATCATTTTCAACTTGGTAAACCATGCGATTTAAGATTGAAGGTCAATTTGGTTTTGAAGGCTTTCTGTTATTTCACATTGACTGTTAAATGAAATGGCTATCGAAACTGCCCAGTATATTGTCAGAAATTAGAATGTTCAATGGACAAACAGAATACCGACCAAGTAAAAAATGCTTCAAATACAACTCAACATTAAATCAATGAAAGTTAATTTAATTCTCACACAGAAAGTGTGTTATTAAACTAAATAACATCGATCTATTCTAGGAAACCAAAAACTAAGCAAAAACGCCTCCTGATTATCAGTGATTCACTGCCAAGATATATTCTGGTCTACCATAGGAGGATGCTGTTTGGTGGAGGACACTCATGGCAATTGCAACAAAGAAGTTGCTTCTAACAACAACATCATATTACCAATTTCATTTTCAAAAAGCTAGCCTTAACCCAATGATTCTAAGAATAGAAATATGCTGCTATGCAAATACCTCAAAATTCAGACCAAGCTGATAACCTTCCACTTGCTTCCTCAGTTTTATAATAATCTCCTTTGGAACCCAATTTATGCTATAAAGGTCTTGTAATGATGAATTTTCTTGATCATATTCAGTGGAATCCATGACCGTGTTTAGTCTGGGGCATCTGCTGCCCAGAGGCACAGCAATATGGGAGCATAGATGTAACAGAATTCCAATGAGACTGAACTTTGATGCTCGAAATTTCTAGCTTAACCAGCCTTTAAAAGCTCCATACACTGTTAAAACAACAAAATATTGTTAGGTTTATTGCTTGAAAAGCACAGTCAACAAGTCAAACAAGGGAGGTCCATGTCCAAATAAAGTGACTTGTTACTGGTGCTCTTGACAGCAAGACTGAGTTTTAAGTTCTATGTCACTTATCTGAAACTGCCAATGTAACTTGCACAGGCTCAAGCCCAGAGCTTAAATCTGGCTACTGTATTGACTAGCCCTGTTGGAACAAACAGGTGCAATTTAATGGTTAGCACGTTGATTCCCCATTTTGCTATTAATAGATGTGCACAGTTCAAGGGTTGAGCAGAAATGACAGATTATCAACTTTAGAGAAATTAGTCCTCGATCATATTGAAAACTTGACTTGCCAAAGTCCTATCACTTCAAGATAAATATACTTGAACAAGAAGCTACGCAGTGTGGTGCAATCATCTTGGATCAGTGCATTGATGGTTGTCGTCTTGGGAAGTAGTGTTGATAAGTAGCAACTGACACCCAATGGAAAGAAACTACTATGCTTATTTTCTTTTTTAAACTACATACACTAACAACTCCACGATTGCTCATTAATTAAAGGATTTCCATAGTCTCTAGCAAATATGATTGATCAATGGCAATCGCTTTGGCCAGTCTGGCCAGAGTTCAAACTAGCTTCAACAAAATGCTCCCCGAGTAGTGCAATCAACTTAAATTAGTACAGGAACAGGTGCCGTCTTAGAAAGTAGTGTTGATGACTGGCAACTGACACCCACTAGTGTGCTCGTTTTCATTTTTTAACGATATACAACAACAACTCCAAAATTACTTATTAATCAAAGAAAATCCAGAATCTCTTAATGCAAATACGATCAAAGGAAAAACATGATTGTCCAATGGCAATAGCTTTGGCCAATTCGGCCAGAATTCAAGATTGACTGGCTGTGTTGGATCCTTTGGGGAGAGTGATCTGCAGAGGGCCATGGGTCATTTGGACTACTGTGAGCCCAATCATAAACCAATACTCTGATAATTGAAAACCACTAGGCTGCGGGTGCAGAAATCCTAAGCCACATGAAGAGTGTGGGTATATAATAAGCATGGAGTAGACCACAACGAACCAAATCTAAACAAATAAACTGTGATAATCAAAAATCACTAAGCTGCTGGTGCAGACCTCCCAAGCCACAGTGAAAGCATGGATTCATCATAAGCATGTAGTTACGGATGAGGCCTGAGAGTCACCAGTTCAAATCAAAATCAGCAATGGCTTGTCAACTCTCAAGTCAGTGAAAGTAGGTAGCTAATATGATTCCTACCAGGTTCAAGACATGTCAGTGCTTATGCTCATACTTGTGGATGTGCACCAACACACAGGCAACAGCCCAGCAGTTGGAAACAGGTGCAAGTCCTGGCTGACTTTGACCCCACGGCTGCTTAGCTGAAGGCAAAGCAGCCAAATTGAATGGTGCTCATAATCCTAAATCCAGCAAAATTGAATGGTGCCAGTGGTTCCTCATAATCCTAAATCTACATGTGTTGGCCTCGTTGTGATCAAATGAAAGATGAAGCTAGTTAAACAAAAAAAGCAAAATTAAAACCAAAATCATCATTGCCATAAAATAAAGATGAAGCTGGTCTATTAAAAAAATCAGAACCAAAATCAAATACCAATGGTGAATGGTCGGGCAAATTTTAAAGAAACCATGACCTTGGCAAGCGTTCAAATGAGACAGACGCGCAATGCGACCTGCCTGTGCAGCTGACATCTCATAAGGGTTTAATGCTTCTAATTTCAGGCCGAAAGGGTTTAATATTCTTCCATATTATGTTTAACAGCCCATAAATGCCTCAAAGGTGTTTTTAGCCGGCTGGATTGGGATTCTACATATTGTAATATAGATTTTCCCTTCCACGCGAAACCTAGAAAATGCGTTTACATTTACTGGGTTTCCAGAAACAACTAGAATTCCAAATGAAGGCCACAACACCGCAGACAGTGTGAATTTTCATGAATTTTAGCTTCAAAGAGAACGAAGAAGCCAGACCGCATTTATCGCACAAATATAAATGCAGTGAAAATTAGAAATTCAAACCTGTCCAAGGTTAGAAAGCGGCCCTATGAGCTTTGAAATCTCTTCCTCTACCTCTCGCCCGCGAGTATGGCAATTTATACTGATGAAAATGTTAAAAGCTTATTAAAATATGTAGACTTCTTTATTGGTACGTAAAATGGAACTTTTATAAATTTTGGATTTATTTAGGGGTCTCTTTGGTTGATTCATTGAAGCTACTTATCATGGAATTTGTCTCTGAAATCTGCATCTCGGTACAGATGAGCCAAATGGCTTATGTGAAAGGAGATTTTTGTAAGATGGTATTGACAAGCTTACCACTTTGTGTTTTATGTGTTCATAATCTGTCTTACATGATTCAAGGATAAAAAATTGATTGGTGGAGAAGCAATTAGTGGTGCAAGAGTGAAGTTACTAGTTTGTTATAAAGATTATGGAGTAATTTTGTAAAATTTTATTTTCAAATTGATTGGTGGAGAAGCAATTAGTGGTGCAAGAGTGAAGTTAATAATTTCTATTTTCTTTCTTTGTCTGGATAAATTTATTTTAACATTGAGTTGATGGAGTTAATTAAATATGAAAAGCATTTTTATTTTTATTTTATTCTTAAGTGTAAAGCTTTTTAAAATGTAAAATTTGAAATATTGTTGGTGGTTAATCTCCAGAACCAATGAAGCTCTGCAATCTTAATGGTCAGGCGGCCATGAGATAAGCGGCGCTAGGAATAACCACACACTGCAGCAAGAGACAGACCCAGAAACCAAGAACTAGAAGAAAATGACAAAGGAGGAGAGGAGGGGAGAGATCTCCTCCTATCGAGACGCGGCAGCATGGGAAGGCCAGGACACCAATAATCAGGTGGGAGAAACAAGAAAACCAAGACCTGTCCTTGGAGCATGATGGCAGGCAGGTAGTAGAGGCAAATGTTTACCATGTGCGACAGAGAAACCAAGATTCATAATCCCAATGAACAAACTGGAGAGACACAGAAGCTATATGAAAGACCACGCGCTCATATGCAAGTTCATTGGAGTATAGCCAACGGAAAAGGATCTCACCAAATGGATCCAGCGAAAATGGCAACCCCGAGGCCACATCGAGCTAAAGCTAGGAGCAAGAGGCTTCTTCACGGTTATATTCTCAAACCTGCAAGATAAAGAAAAAGTTTTTGAGACTGGCCCTTACTTTCATTATAACGCTGGATTGTTTATGAGATACTGGGAAGAATGTTATAACCTAGACAAGGAAAAATTCTTGGCAGCCCCGGTATGGGTTAGGTTATTTGGCTTTCCAATGGACTTCTGGGACCCAGAGATCCTAGAGGGCATAGGAAACATGATATGCAGTTTTGTCAAAATAGCAAAAACAACAAAAAAAGGAAGATACACTTCATATGCTAGAATATGTGTTTACATGAATATCGCTGACCCGATTCCAGACACAGTTGAGTTAGAGTATCACGAAGAGGTCCGGCAGTGAACCCTCGACTATGAACATATTCCATTCAGATGCAGAAGATGTCACGAATATGGACATCTGTTTAAGGAATGCCCACTCAATATAGAAGAAGAGGAGCGCAGGAACAAACAGCAAAGGAAAAACCAAGAAGACGAGGAAGGGTTTCAAGAAGTAAAAAGAAAAAGAAGACAAACAAGAGAGAATACCAGCGAAGGAAAGAAAGAACAACAAGCCCAACCAAACAATACAAACAGCTTTGAAGTCCTACAAGAAGAAGAAGAAGATAATAACGAGACCCAAACAATGGACTATCAGGGGGGAAAAGGAAAGGAAAGCAGCACAAGCCAAGGCAAATCAAAACCCAAGAGGAAAGCACAAAGCGAACTGACAGAGAAGGAGGAAAAGGAAGAGAGGGAGAAGATGGATAACGCTATAATGGAAATAGACACAAGCAGAGGAGAAGAACTAAGTTCAGAAGAAGAGGTGTTGAGGAAACTACTAAATGAATGGAGACACCTGGACGAAAGATTCATTCCAGAAGAGCAAAAAAGACTATACAGAGAAACATTTCAACAGTACCAAGTGAAACAGGGACAAGGGAATATGGAACTGGTAGAACAACTAGGCCTTCAACAGGACAACACTCAAGACCATCAGAGCAAAGCAAAAGGCGGAAAGAAAAGAGGTTGAAGAAACCTACAGGAATCGATACAGATCATGGGAGAAATGCTAGTGAATACAGGGAGGGTAGTACCGCTATCGGCGGTATTCCACCAAACTAGCCAAGCACCCCAATGATAATTACATCTTGGAATATAAGAGGCCTTAATAGTAAAGGAAAACAGAGACACTTAGCGGAAAGGCTAAGAAAATAAAAACCTCAACTAATGCTGATTCAGGAAACAAAAATTTTAGGAAGGAAAATGGAGGAAATCCTAAATAAAATAAAACCAAAATATGAATGCATGTCCATGTTAAACTCACATGGACAGCACAAAGAATAGGAAAGATAAATCATGCAATGCGATTTTTATTAACAATTGATTTACATTTATAGTACAATATCTGACTCTTGGGTTTCAGATCCCAAGGTCTCTTGGACTCCTTAGTCTTTTCGGCTTCCACACTAACCCTTTAAGATTAGGTGTCCAACATTCCCCCCCTTAATCCAAAGGGTTATGTATGAGTCCAAGAAGAGAGCTGTAATACAAAATGTGCAAAAATGCATGGCAGCACTAGGCTGAATGTGCTCTATGAAATGTTGGTAAAAAAGGGCGGTGGTTTAAGGATGACCACCAACACTGGAACGCTTAGTGCAGTTCCCGGAACTCTTCCAAAACTGGCAAGAAACTGAAGTTTTCTACTAGAGGAAGTGTTCTCAATCTGTGATGGTTTAAGGATGACCAACAACTCTGGAATGCTTAATGCAATTCCTGGAACTCTTCCAAAACTGGCAAGAAGCTGGAGTCTTCTGCTAGAGGAAGTGTTCTTAATATGTGATGGTTTAAGGATGACCAACAACTCTGCGATTCCTGGAACTCTTCCAAAATTGGCAAGAAGCTGGAGTCTTCTGCTAGAGGAAGTGTCCCAGATTGCCAACTGAAGGCATGTTCAAGCATCTTTGTCTCTGGCTACAACTCTGAAACTGGTGTGGCAGGTTGTGGCTCAGGCTCGCTTGATGTGACTTTGAAGCTTGTAGATGACCATCATTTCCCCCCCTGTCAGATACAAGGTGAGAAGATGGAGAAAACTCAACTGCAAGACTGTTCAATACTCTGGAACAAGTTCTGACATGTGTTTGGAATATCTTCTTGGCTGTTGATGCCCATTGCCAAGAAGCGATCCATCCAAGATGAATCTTTGTTCTTGCAGGACGTTTGTTTTTGAAGCATCTGTTTGAAGAATGGCTGGTTTTATGACAGTGCTCACATGGATGAAGATCAAAACAGTGATCTTTCAAATGGCCAGCTCGGTCACAGTGTTGGCATTTCACGATCTGTTGTTGTTGTTGTTGTTGTTGGTGTTGCTGTGGAAGAGGGGCAGAGTCTGGAACAGCTGAAGCTGAACTGTCATGAGGAGCAGGTGAACTGTCATAAATGAATCCAACACTCTGAAACTGAATGGGCTTGGCATAGTCTGGAATATGAAAGGACAAGTCCTTGTCATATCCAAGACCAGTTCTGTGCTTGTTGTGGACAAGCTGTTCCCAAGGTCTGATGATGGGCTTGGGAAGTGCAGACTTAGTTTTTGCATCTGCATGTACAACTGCTGCTTTATTGGGTACTGAATCTGAATGAACTTGAACAATATTGACTTGCTATTTATGGGAGTCTGCTTCATTGTTCTGAACAGAAACAGGTTCAGAATGATGACTCCACTGCTGTAATTCTTCCTGCTATAGCTGTGATTCAAGCTGCAAAAACTCTATCTTTTCTTGTGCATATTGCAGACATGTTTGAATGTCTGAAAGAGAGGCTTTTTTAATTTTGATTGTGCTGTTAGCAGTGGACATGATTAGAGTTCTCAATAATTCTAATATTCTTTCAAGCTTAGCCATTTTTCTACACCTTAAAAATCTCCAAATCCCACAGAAAAATGTAAGCTGCTAAATATCTTCAAGTTGCACAAGAGAGCCCTATAGCTTAAAGGGAAAAATCAACCAGAGATATCTTGAAACTGTCAAAATTATACAAATATCACCAGACTTTCAAAGATTCTGTTCTTTTAAATTCTGTAGAAATTTCACAGCAAGAATGAGAGGCTCAAAGTCCTTCCAACACAGATACAATAGATATGTTTCACCCTTAAAATGCTCAGGTATACCAAGATACACTTTGTAAACAACTCACTACCTTATACTCTATCTGCTCAGAATGATGAAAGCACTCTCGCTATTGTCTGGAACCCACTGACATGTCTACTTTCAATGATGTTAACAGAAGGTGGGAATGAGAACTTCAAAGCCCAAGGTATCAAAGAATTAGAATGTTAAGCATAGAGCACATTATTCCGAGGCATCATGAGTCTGCAGAGCACTGAGAAAGAAGTACAGAATTGACTTTGAAAAGCAAAAGCTATGGTTGACATATCAGACAGAGGAATATATGTTGATATCTGTGTCGAGATACAACAAGAAGTCAATGCCCATCAAAAGGGACATGGGGATGTGTGAAATTCCGTTAGCCCGCATTTCATTACTGCCCTTTGTTGGGATAGAACGTATTTTAATTCGATATGTGAGCTCCATCTAACAGTCTGGAGTTCCCTGGTGTTATGGCATCTTGTCTCGGGATTCCAGGATAACATGGCCGGGTTGTGACCGAGCACTTTATAATACGAATGATGCTTAACACTCAAAAGCCGCTATTATTTCCCTCACATATGAACTGTTGCCACTATTCCCAAAAATAATAAATTACAAACAAAATATTGGAAACAAAGTTTGTATCAAGCGCCAACGATATCATCTTCACTTGAATCACTTAGTTCTGGTTGCTTTGCGATGCGTCTAGCATCAAGACCACTGATATACTTTTGCGCAGCTTGGACATTTTCCATGCCTTTTGTTAGCTGGAAAACATGCAGAGCATAGCGTTCTGCAGCAAGTCGTACAGGTGTGCTTTCATCCCTCAGATATTCTGCAATCGCCAGTCCCAAGGTAGGGAGGTATGAAATAACAGTGAGAGCATTCACCTTTGCAACAGACGGTGTTTAAACCCCGGAATGTTTTTCCACATAGTGCTAGAGCGGAATATGCAGCTGCATCCCCGCCACTTCGGGCCTCACTTGCGCGACAAGCTCGTCTCTAAGCTCATGCAGGATGTCGAAGGAACTTGTAGTGGTCGCTATGGATTCGTAGTTGCAATAACTGGTGTCGAGAACATTGGAAAGGGACTTATTCGAGAGGGGACTGGATTTGTTACATTCCCAGTCAAATACCAGTGTGTGATTTTCAGACCTTTTAAAGGGGAGATTTGGAAGCTGTGGTCACAATGGTGAATAAGATGGGATTCTTTGCTGAAGCGGGACCTGTTCAAATCTTTGTTTCTAATCATATGATACCAGATGATATGGAGTTCCAAGCTGGAGACACTCCTAGTTATACCACTTCTGATGGATCTGTGAGAATACAGAGAGACACTGAAGTGCGACTGAAAATTGTTGGTACTCGTGTTGATGCAACATAAATTTTCTGCATCGGCACAATTAAGGACGACCTGGGAAGCTCTTGCTGGCTTTGCGGAAGTTGTGAAAATGGAACCTGAAAAAGCAGAATGGGGATTATGGAGATCAATTAGGTATCACTATATCTACTGCCCATGAGCATGCAAATGCGTTTCAAGATGAAATCTTAGAGGTGTTGTGTTCATTTATTGAGACAGGAATATGTGCCAATAGAAATATCTTTTTATCATGTGAAAGGCGAGGAATAAGGAAAGCTGCCGTCCGTTGGAGAATGCTTCGATGGAGAAAACGCTGCTATGATGCGAATATGATGGACAAAGGCGTTTTTCTTAGAAGAACAGTGCAAAATGGCAGAGACATAATGCGGATATGATGGGCAGAGGGGCGTTTCTATTTCCTGACACCATTCGACCAACTTTCTCCCTTGCCTGTCATAACAGCAGCAAAACATGCAGCGCCACTGTAGCTTCCGCTCCCATCATAGCTCAAACCTGTCAGGAATCCAAAGTTCAAAACGCACAGAGACCAAATTGTATTTTTTTTTTTCAGGAATAAAACAAAAGGAAGAAGAGACGAAGCCCGGCAGATGCAATTCAAAAGTCTCAACTGTAAATCGGGATTCGAAACCACCATATATCTCTCTACTCTGTTTATGAAACACTGACACTGAAGACAGAGCGTTTATTGTAGGTTGGACAGAACATTAACCACACCGCCTTAGTCGCTGCCCAAATGCAGAAAGCAACCAGATTCTACAACGTTACAATTAAAATATCCTTCCAAACTGTCAATCTCAAAATCCGAAAATAAGTATCCACCGTCCAATCCTAATTCGAATGAATGCAAATAACTGGAGACACAGGGATGCGCATTTTTTTTTTTTTTTTTTTTTTTTTTTTATGGAATTCACAATGCATTTACGGCCTTCGAAATAATTCAACACATCATTGACAAAGCATAGTTTACGGTCTTTAAAACTCATTCAGCGCAAAAATACATACACACATGTTGTCACTACACCATAGGTTATCAGTCAAAATATATGTGCCCCATCACCATCTTACATATACAACCAGCGTATAATAGATTCGTAGGTTTACACAGGCCACACAAAAACAAGTGGCTCACAAAAGATTGAGCAGATTATGAACGTACCTGCTCTGATACCATGTTAAACTCACATGGACAGGACAAAGAATAGGAAAGATAAATCATGCAATGTGATTTTTATTAACAATTGATTTACATTTATAGTACAATATCTGACTCTTGGGTTTCAGATCCCAAGGTCTCTTGGACTCCTTAGTCTTTTCGGCTTCCACACTAACCCTTTAGGATTAGGTGTCCAACAGTCCATAGATGCGAAAGGCAGTGCGGGAGGTATAGCAATACTATGGAACCCTACAGAGATTACGGTAGACTACTAGATAGGCATGAAAAGAATACTCATGGGATGATTTCGGCTAATTGGAAACAGAGAATGGTTTCTAGTATCTACAGTATATGGCCCTCATACCCCTACGGAAAGAGGAAGCTTCCTCCTCCAACTACAACAGCTTGGAAAACTCCACAAGGAGAGGCTGTGGATGATAGCAGGGGACGTTAACTTGACAACATCAATAGAGGTGAAGAAAGGGGGTTTGCAAAGAGAAGAGCCAAAGATGGAGAGGTTCAGGGACCTTCAAGCAGAACTGAAACTGGTAGATATCCCAAACATAAATGGAAAATATACGTGGAACAACCGAAGAGGAGGGAGTAGACAAATAGCATCCAGGTTGGGCAAATTCCTAGCAACAGAACACTTCATTGGAAAAGATATTTTCTATGAAGCTATAATCCTCCCGTGTCTAGGGTCGGACCATTGGCCCATTAAATTAGAAATAGTTATGAATCATCAGAACCAGAATTGGCCCTTTAGGTTTGAGGCATTCTGGCTGAGAGATCCGACCTTTATCGATAAAATGAATAATTAGTGGAAGGAGACTGAGACGGGGATGGAAGGAAGAAACCAAATGCAAACCCTCCAACTTAGATTAAAAGACTTAAAAGGAAGAATAAAGAAATGGAACAGAGAAGAATTTGGAAACATCCAGAAGGAAAAAGAAACACTCCAAATAAAGATTAAACAAATACAACAGAAAATCATAGAGGAAGGAAGAAATGAAGAGATGGTAGAAGAGGAAGGACTGGTGCTGAATAAGCTGGAAGAAAGAAGAAAACAAGAGGAAATCCTTTGGAAACAAAAATCAAGAATCCAATGGCTAAAAGAAGGAGAAAGAAACACGAAATTCTTCCATAAAGCAATGGTACAGCATAGACAACAAAACAGAATCTTCTCCCTAAAGGATCAACAAGGCAACAGGCTAACTCAGAAAGATGAAATGGAGAATATGCTAGTACAACATTTTAAAGGGCTCCTGACAAAACCAAATATCAGAAGGGAGGACAACATTTGCAAAATCAGTCAACATATTCCCAAACTAGTAACTAGAGATCAGAATTTGGCTCTCCCAAGAGTCATAACAAAAGCAGAGGTGAAAGAGGTAATCAAAAATATGGCAAAGAATAAAGCACCTGGGCCTGATGGATTCACTTTAGAATTCTTTCAAGCTACGTGGAATTTCATGAACCAAGACATAGTGAATGCAATAGAAGAATCCAGATGCACGAAAAGAATGCATCCGGCCCTGAACACCACATTCCTGGCCCTGATATCAAAGACGGAGCACTCCGAAGAACCACAAGGATTCCGACCTATAGCACTCTGCAATGTTATAAATAAAATCTTAGCCACAATAATGGTGAACCGACTAAAACCAATGCTACCTGGGTTGATATCCCAAGAGCAGACAGGGTTTGTCAAAGGCAGACAAATAATAGACGGCATAGTGGTAGCACAAGAAGCAATACATTCATTGAAAAATTCAAAAACCAAAGGGATGCTGATAAAATTAGACTTAGCCAAAGCATATGACAGACTAAATTGGATACACCTCCAAAAAATCCTAAAGGCATTCGGCTTCGATGACAGATGGATAAGTTGGGTAATGTCAATGATAACTACGCCAGTTCTGTCAATACTATTAAACTGTTCACCTACAGAAGCTTTCAATGCGTTCAGGGGGCTTAGGCAAGGTGACTCGCTATCTCCATTCATGTTTATGCTCGTAGCTGAAGGACTAGGTAGACTAAAAAAAGCTAAAGTATACAACGACCAATTTAAGGGCCTAAGAATCTGGGGAAATGATCTCCCTCTAACCCACCAACAATTTGTTGATGACATCATGCTATATGGACAGGCAACGCTCAAAGAAGCAAAAGAAATAATGGAAATTCTCACAGATTTTACAAGTGCCTCTGGGACAGAGATAAGTAAAGAGAAATCGGATATTTATTTCTTCAATACCCCTGCATCCTCCCAAGCCTTCCTGGCAAGAACCATGGGATTTAGAATTGGGAATTTCCCTACAAAGTATTTAGGAATCCAGTTAAATGACCAGCAAAATAGAGTGGCCAACTAGAGAACCCTGATGGGAAAGATTCAACGAAGAATGCAAAACTAGACATTCAGGGCGCTGAATATCCCAAGCCGCATCATTCTACTAAAATAAGTGCTTCAATCCATCCCGATATACCAACTTACCAGTCAAGCTACCCCCAAAACAATCTGCCAGAAAATGGTAGACATGTTTAAAAAATTCTTATGGCAAGGGCCTAGCACGACAAAGAAATGGGCGCTCCTATCCTAGAGTTGGCTGAACAAATCACTAAAAAAAGGAGGACTCGGTCTTCGAGATACTTACATCCTGAAATAAGTAGTGGGGGCAAAGTTATGGTGGAGATGGACACGGGGAGGGGAAGACCTATGGAAAAAACTATGGGAGAGAAAATATGATATGCCTAGGTCCCTAGAAGGAAAGTTGAGAAGTCAAAATGAGAAGAAAGGCTCTGCAATATGGAACCTAGCCAGTGCCAACAGGGATCTGATCAGAGAGCACAGCTTCTGGGAGGTCAAAGGAGGGGATAAAGCCAACTTCTGGGAAGAAGCGTGGAAACAAAGAGAAAAACTCTCCAAGCAGTCGCAGCTCAAAGGGATCCACCAGTTCACCAGCTTATATGAGGGCAACACAGTACAAAATTACTGATGCCTGGAACCAAAATGATACTGGAGAAAGTGGAAAAAACAGGAAAACTAGCCAGAAGCGCCAATAACACCACAATGGGAAATCTATGAAAAGGAAATGGCAGCAAGGAAAATAGCAATAAAAGAAGGGTCGGACACTCTAAGATGGGGCCATAGAATCAAAGGCATGTTTACAATAGAAGAACCCTACCAAATAAAATCGGGACACAACAGACTTACGGAAACAAAAAATGGGAAAACATATGGAAAACAAAAACATGGCCAAAGGTAGCGTTCTTTACCTAGATCCTGAGCCATGGGAGAGTACTAACATGGGACCAACTGAGAAAGAAAGGAACGCAAGGCCCATCGAGATGTGTCCTTTGCAGAGAACAGGAAGAGACTATAGAGCACCTAACCAACGCTTGTAGAATTAGCGTAAACCTATGGCAACAACATCAGCAATTATGTGAAATCAGCGGCAAAAACATAAATAGCATGCAAATAACGATAGAGAACTGGAGGAAAAAACCTTACCAGAACACAATTCTGAACAGGGCATGGCAAATCTCGCTAGGCTTTGTTTTGTGGAATATGTGGAAAGAGTGAAACATATTGATATTCAAGGAGGAAGGCAAAGTAAAAACAGAGATATGGAACCAAATTATCCAAAATATAGGAGAGACCATTCTAATCGAGAGCTGGTTTGAGGAGGATTGGAAAACTAACCCAACAGAAACAAAAATAATGACTCGCCTGAACCTAAAGCCAAACATGACGCACAAGCCAGCCAGGAAAAACACCAAAGCAACGAGGCGGAGGAGGTCAACAACTTCAGAAGACCCCAGAAGGGGTTCATCAAGTTAAACTTTGATGGGGCTACGAAAGGGAACCCTGACGAGGCAGGGACTGGCAGAGTATTCAGAGATGACAGGGAAGGACCCTCAAAATCTATGTGATGGACTACGGTAACGCTACAAACAATGAAGAAGAGCTTCATGCACTGAAAAAAGGGCTGGAAATTGCAATAAGAGAGAAATACCAAAAAATACAGGTTGAAGGAGACTTGAAAATGGTAATTGATATAGTCAAATAGCTACAACAAGGAACCCAATTGGAGAAGATCAGTCATAGCTGGAGAACCGCTTGGCTGGTGCAGGAGATTGGCAAACTCACAAGATAGATAGACTACATCCTTCCCACCCATGTGAGAAGGAAAGGCAATGCACCAGCAGACAACTTGGCAAACTGGGGGAGCAGTCATGGAGGGAGAACCCTGGACATAAACGAGGAAGAGCTATCCCATATGGAGGAGTTGGCAAACTTAGGAAAAATCCTAGAACAAGACAGAGGAGGAGAGGGGAACCCCCGATCGGGGAACAACACAGGAAATCTAGAGGGACTAGGGAGATGTGACCGGGAAGGGAGAGGAAGAGGACAAGTGGGGGAACGGACAGATGAGGGAAATGAAGTGAGCAGACAGGTAAGATGGCAAGTGATGGAGCAGGGCAGAGAAGGTACAACTCCCGAGAGAATGAGGGTGGTGATAGATGGGAATGACAGCGAAGAGGGCAGGGCAGTGAGTAGGGGGGTAGGTAGAAGGATGTCAGCATGTGGCAGTATAAGGACGGCACGTACACGGCAAGAGCATCCGGGAGAAAGTGCGAATTAATGAGAAGAGATGTCAACCAGGATAGAGGGGCAGTATCCTGATAGGATGGCGTGGGGATCAGCACATGTAATAATACTAGACAGGTGGCAATAAAAGCAAGGGACAAGAAGGGGAGGGGCATAAAACTTAAAAGAAATCAAGGTATTTCTAAACGCATGCAGACGACGGAGGCGAGAGCTAGAGAGGGGAAAGGTGGTCGACAGGCGAAGATCCAGCCTGCAGATGAAAGCAGTAGCAGATTTGCAAGTTGGTATGTAGTCTCTCTGCTCCCCAAACTCGTTAGGTCAAGGATAAATTTCAGTAGGAATATAGGAAATCTGAGATGGAAAAAGAATAAGTATGGCAAGAAGGAAACCAGACCCTTCTACGACACTGATGTAGGCAAAATAGAAATGCTTGTGAAAACTCGGGGTAGGGAGATACGCTGGGAGGGACTCAAACCCGGAAAGGGAGAGGACTATACCCTAATAAAAGCTGAAGTCAACCCAGACAGAGAGTGACTATAATCATCCCAGTAGGAAACGATGGGAGGGATACAGACAACAACAAGGAAGCACCTCGGGGGGGAAAAAACCAAGAAAAATAGAGAACCAGGGAAGCAAGAAACTAGAGGGGGAGGTATCTAGCACCAGCACCCCGAGGGAAGACGTAGACAAACCAGGGAGACCCCAGGAAGGGAGGAACAAAAAACTGACCTTATCTGGGGAGGAATCCATGAGGATGGCCAAAACAGACAGGTCGTGAGCCGACTGTTGCTATGGAAGGAAAATGGTAAGAGATCCAAGAAAGGATCAAACCCATAACAAGGAGAGGACTGGCAACTTTTCGCCAAAAATCCCAAAGGAAACGAACCCTCGAAATGGAATGGAAAGGGGTAAATGAGAAATAGTTTTGATTTACTATTATAATACTGATAAATGCAATGGCTTTGTGATAGGTCTCACTCCATACCGCGGACAGTACAGCAAGGAGAATAGAGACCAACAAGCAGAAGACAGTTACACATGGGTAGGGAGTAACATGGCCCCTAGGAGAGGCAAGAGAGAAAACAAGAAGGAAGAAGGAACAAGCGGGTCGAACAGGAAAAGAGGGAGGAAGTCGGGCAGTGAACACATGAAAACTCTTATTGATGCTTATATGGCAGGGAACCCGCCGGACATTAGAGCCCAAATTGCAGGTTGGGAGAGAGAACTGAATGACAGCATCAAGAACCAGGACATCCCCATGGAGGAGTGGGAAAGTATGGTTCCCAATCTAGGGAATTCTCGTGGTCGTGACTCCCTATTCAGGCAAACCATACAACAATATTGGGTCATGAAGAATGTGGTGGCACAGGCCATGACCCTGAACCAAGAACAAGCAAGGGGAGACGGAACAAAGGCACAGGAGAAAAACAAGGAAAAGGATCCAGTCAGGGCCAAACTACTCAGGGAAATAGCAACAGTTCAGATCCAGACCTATAGAAATAACTTGGCCTTGGGAAGAATTGAGCAGACACTAAAGCATCTGAAGTGGAGAATTGAACATAGGAGCGAGTTGCCCGGCTCTAGTGCTAAAGCGCCAGCCCTAGTAATATCCTCAGATGAAGAATGATGCAACAGTCTAGCTTGAATCTGATAAAATTTTGATGAAATGCATTCACTTGTTTAATTTGTTTTACATAAGCAGTAGTATAGACAGTCAAAACAATGTTGCTAGATGGATAGCAAAAAACCTTTTTAAATTTTGGACAGTTTTTAATGCATACAGGTGGCTACCTGGTTTCCTTCGGGCAGGTAAGCCACTTGGAACAAATGGAAGTATATGATTTTGGAAGAGTAATATAAATAGAAGAAGCACTGCCAAGTTTACAAAAAAAAATGTAAAATTTGATAAAAAAAAAGTTTATATTTAAAAAAAAATATTTGATAAAATTAATATAAAAGTGTTTTATATATATGTATGTATGTGTGTTAAATTTGGAAAGAATCTCAAATCTTTTTTTGTTTTGAGCAACACCCTAATAAAATATTTTGGCAATATAATTTTTTTTGGGTACTTTTGTTGTCTCAAATTGTCTCTACGAGGTTAAATAGTTCTAGTTCTCTAATTGTATGAGATTGTATACTTCAAAGTCCATTGTCATCTTCCAAAATGCTTTTCGATCACAAGCTATTGAAATCGGCCAAGGGTCATTGAAATTCAAAGTTGGTTTTTCTACATATTTGGAGGAAGATATAACCATGCTTGGGTTTGTGTTTTACAAGAGTTTCATTATGTGTGGGCATTGTTGAGTACTTTGCTCTGTGGGTTATGGGGATCACATAGTCTTGTTTGGGAGCTCTCCAATTTATCACTCTATGATTTAGTTTATAAGTCTTAGGGTTAGTCAAGTTAGTGCAAATATTGTGCACCTTGAACTGACTATGCCACCTTATCAGAGAATGGCAAGCCAACGGGGAGGTGCTAGTAGTAGCTCTATTTCTTAGCACAAACATTTATTTGGATGGAATTCGGTGATCACCTTGTTTGACTCCATCCCTCCGGAGATCAGAAAGGAGATTCGACACCTTGAATCCATAGAATTTGGCGATAAGGACTACTTTTATGATTCAGGGGTGGGTAATCAAGATTGCAAATGGATTCTCGGCCCTAGGAAATTTAGAAGAAGAAGATTGTATTTCTTACATTTTCTCGCAGTTCATCAATAGTTGGACACCCTATTTCATCTGGTGCTTCGAGATAAACAAGTGGATAATTACAAAGTTTTTGTAGGTCAATAGGACATAAAATGCCTCCTAAGGAATGTTTGTTACTGTTTGGATGACATATTGACACATTTGCAGAGGGTGGAAAAGTATGTAGTGTTGGATTCTAATTCTGACTCTAAAGATATCACTGACAGTCCTATTGTCATGAATGTCCAACCAGTCAACATTGCTCTACCACCCAACATTGCTTCACCAGCTAATGGAGCTCCCCTTTGTCTGGTGGTGATCTCAGACTAATAGTACTATTTGTTTGCAAAACACATTTTTGGCACTTCTCCTCAGCACGAACTACACACTAGTGGCTTCGATGGATTGTGTGACATCAATCCGGCAAACTGATGGTTGACTTTCATTGGGCTCTTGTTTCGTTGTACTTGATGGAATTTTTTTTGTATTTTGCATTTTGGTACTCAAAATCTTACCACTTTTTGTTTGGGAAAATATATGTTTACTACTTGTGTGATGTTTTGTAAAACCAGTGATAAATGGTGATCAAGCTAGGCTTTTTGCTCTTTGGCAGTTCTGATGCTACTCAGAGATATTTGGTTCGAGTTTTGCACTCCCATATTAGTCTTTTTTTATATGCATATCTTCAATGTAAAATCCTTTTATTAATAGAAAATTAGTACCGGCTTACCAAAAAAAGACATTGTAATTTTTCATTCTTTAAATTGCATTTTTGAATGCATAGATGGACTCACCTTGAAAATCTCCTTAGACACTAGAATTGTGTAGACTACATCGTTCAAACTTATAATTCCAACAAATCTTTAGGAAAAAGACAAAAAATTAAAATAATTAAATTATAATTATAATAATAAATGAATAAATTAAAAATATGTATTTTCAATTATGTTATATAATACATACATAGTTGTCTACTTGGGTTAGCTCAATTGGCAATGGCTATCCTAAATGAAGTCTCACTAAATCGGAGGTCTTGGGTTCAAATCTTGTGCTATCCCCCCTATCCGGGGGAGAAGTTGGACATGATGAGGATGTAGTCCTACCAAGCTTACAAAAAAAATACATACATAGTTCACATTGAAATATTGTATTCAACATAGACATTGAAATAATTTATTTTCAATTGTTTTATTTGTCTTCTTCATATTGAAAAATAGATATATGATACTGAAATATTTTACTTAACAATGCATATTGAAATATTTAATGTATTGTCTTGGTCACCTTTGTTTTGGTTGTGTCGTATGTGGCCTTTCACTCGTTAGGCCTATGTGCCTATTATGTTGTGTGCCTAGTTATTTGATATCTATGGAGGTTTAGTCTCTGCCACCTTTGTTATGGTTGTGTTGTATGGGGTCTTTTGCAATCCAAGCTTGCATGCATGTTCTATTGCGCAGCTGGTTATTTAATTTTCTTGGATGGATTGGCACGGTCGCCTTTGTTTTAACTGTGTTGTTTGGGGTCTTTTGCTCGCGAGGCTTGCATGCATGTTCTGCTTCGCAGCCTTGGGGTAACAGTGGGTTTTAATTATCAACTTTGTATGACCTCCGAGTCTTGTTTCGTTGGGGAGGCTCAACCTTGGTTCTTTTGTGGGTTTCATAATGAGGAAATTAAAATCCTTATAGGGAAAAAGAAGATCTATGTACTTGTGACGTATGAATTTTGAGTAATATAAAGTTGCAATTTACAAAAAAATAATAATGCATATTGAAATATTTATTTATGACCATATTTTTTTATTGTTAATAAACCATTTGTTGAAATTGAGAGTAGACATGTTAAAAATTAACAAGGTTCATACCAAAGAAATTGAAATTGAAATGCTAAAAGAAGAATTTGAGATTAATTCTCAAACCATTTCTAAGGATTTCAAGCTGGTATTATTTTGCTCGAAAAACAAAATAGGCAATTCAAGAAAGAACCACTAAAAGTAAAGTTGTTCAAAAACTAGGCTATTACTACTAATACTCAATTCAAGTTGAGTTTTTTCAATCAAATAAATAAAATTTATGATCTTTATCACCACTCGATAACTTTTTAAAATGTTATATATCTAATTTATATTTAGAAATGAAAGAATTATACATCTTCATTTTATTAAGAAGTAATTGGACTGCACCGAGCATTGTCTCTCAGCCCTGCGGCCGCCTGAGGGTTTCCGAGCACAGCACTCTCGTTGGTTTGGCAGGCTAATCCGATCTGCAGGCTGATCCAAGCGAATATGCCCGGTGAGACCTGGAGGAGCTCGATCTGTCCGAAATGAGTTTTCCTTCATGGAGTCCTCTTCTCCCTCTCCCGTCGAAGCAGAGGCCTTCTCAAATCTTCTGAAATCTCTGCCAAAAAAGAAAGCCCCAGAGGTTTCGAAATTCGTGAAACGCCTTGATGATATCCCGGAGATCTCACTCCCGCCCGAGAAACCGATCTAGGTTGCCCTTTCTTTGTCTGAACGCACCTTTGTGGGACAGTTCACTGGTCTCTGGCCCTCGCCCAGATCCACTGAAAGCTGGGTCTCAAGGAACTGGGCGCCATTGATATCGAGCAAAGTCACTTCTTAATTCCTGGGGAAGGGTTTCTTCCTATTCGAATTTTCAGAAAAGGAAGATAAGGATCTGATCTTCCGAAATGGACCCTATTTCATGGGCCCCCAAGGGCTGTATCTCAATAAGTGGACGCCAGACTGTGACCCAGCAGTCGACGTGCCCACTGCCGTGCCTGTATGGGTCAGATTGCCTAATCTGCCAATGCATTGTTGGAACTGGGAATCCCTCAAGCATATCGGAAATACCCTGGGTAAATTCATAGATCGAGCTAACAGCAAAGATCAATATGACTGCGCGAGAATTTGTGTTGAAGTTGATCTTGAGGTTGGGCTCCCTGAGGCAATAAAGATCAGAGTTGGCAGTTGGACGCATCTCCAGAAGCTGGATTATGAGCAGTTGTCGTTCAAATGCAGGAAGTGTCAGATCTATGGCCACTTCGCCAGAGGATGTCCAAAAAACGTAGAATCAGAGAAAGGCAAAGAGGACGGGTGGATGCAGGTCAAAAGGACAAAAAACAAAGCCCCAAAATCAGGAAATGCCAACGGGAAATCTCTTCAAATGGGATCTCAAAACCCACATAGGGAAGAGCAAGGAAACAGATTTATACAACTCAGTTCAGCATCAGAGGAAGTCCACGAACTAGAGACACAAAAGAAGGAATCGGCTCAAAAAGATCCCCCTCAGGAACCAGAGAGAACAGATAGCAAAACAGACAGAATGGAGGACTCACCCTCAGAAGAGGCTGAGGAAGTTCAAACCTCAGAAGATTCAGAAGAAGAAGGTGAGATAGGAGAAACACAAACTTCGGCCAGAAGATCTTTAAGGGGCCGAAAATCAGCCCGTGAGAAAAGAGAGCAGGAGACATACAAAGACAAACTGCAAGGAAGCCAACCCACTATTGAGAAACTCCTGGTTAAGACTCCGAAGATGAATAGAAACCTGCCCCAGAGCTCTAAAGGAGCTCCCCACTCCAAAAATAAGTAATGAGAATCATCTCCTGGAATTGTAGGGGTATGGGGAGCAAAATCAAGGGAGAAGCAGTAAAAAATTTGATAAGATCGGAATATCCTGACATACTCCTCATCCAGGAGACTAAAATGGAGGACAAGGCCTTCCTCCAAATAGGCAAAAATCTCTGGAAAAAAAGTGAAGGGCAAGTTGTTTCAGCAAGAGGTGCCTCAGGAGGCCTGGGTACCCTTTGGAATCCAAGCAAGATCACAAAGGTGAAAGAGATCGCCAACACCCATTGGTTATTCTCTAAACTAAAGCACGTTGAAACATATGAGATCCTTTGTCTCTTTAATGTGTACATCCCGGTCAGCGCAGGAGAAAAAAAGAATTGTTGGGATTCTATCAGAGAGCTGGCAGACTCTGAAGATCTAGCAAATATTATCATCGCTGGAGATCTTAACCTCACACTATCTACAACTGAAAAGCGTGGTGGATGCACAGTAAGGGATCCAGCGAGAGAGTGGGTTGAAGACCTACTCCAGGATTGGGACATGATCGACATCAAACCCTCGTCGGGCAAATATACCTGGTCCAATAAAAGGCTTGGCCCAGGCCACATCGCTGCAAGGTTAGATCGATTTCTTGTTCAAAGTTCTTTTTTACTTCTTGGTCTAGATACTAGAATGCATATTCTTCCATGCAGTGTCTCTGATCACAGGCCCATTAAGCTAGAACTCTCAGCTCACTGGGATAAAGGCCCCACTCCTTTCAAATTCAATCCTCTCTGGATCAAGGAGCAATCCTTCTTGCAACTAGTAAAGGATATGTGGAAGCAACCTGTTAATGGCTCTCTGTTCTTTGTGTGGGAGGAAAAACTCAGGAAAGTGAAGGCAGCCCTTAAAGTTTGGGCAATCTCTCCCAAATCCTGCAGTGGAAAGAAAGAAGTTACAAGAGCAACTAGAGATCCACGAGCATAATTCAGAAAATGAGGAGATCACAAGAGAAATTCTCGAAAAAGAAGCAGATCTCCAGCAAAAACTGCTCAAAGCAAGCCTGGCTGAGGAAGAATATTGGAGGACCAAATCTCGCAGACTCTGGCTCAAGGCAGGTGACAGAAACACATCCTTCTTCCATAAACAAGCCCAAGCTCGAAAAAACTCCAACAACATCATAGAAATCAGGGAAGAGAACGCTATTCACAGAGACACTCAAAGCATAAAAAATGTGGCCTTTCAGCATTTTAAAAAGCTGTATAATGAAAAAGAGGGACAGGCTCAAATTCCATTGACTGTAAATGAGGTCCCCAAGCGGATATCTAACAGAGAGAATCAGTTCTTGGAAGCAGAAGTCACAAATATTGAAATTAAAACAACTCTCTTCTCTATGGAGCCGGACAAGGCTCCAGGGCCTGATGGCTTTACAGCAAGAGTCTTACAGCACTGTTGGCAGATTATAGAAAAAGATTTGTGCAGGATGGTCTGGAAGTCTCAAAATTGTTAGAAGATAGGGGGAAGCACTAACTCAGCTTTCTTGGCCCTCATCCCCAAGGAAAGAGGTGCAAACTCCTTCTCCAGATTCCGCCCTATCTCCCTTTGTAATATAGGCTATAAGCTGATAACAAAAGTGATAGCGAACAGGTTGAAAACAATACTCCCGGACATTATCCCTGAGAATCAGGGGGGTTTCATACAGGGAAGACAAATAGCAGACAATTACACACTGGTTCAAGAAGCAATCCACTCAAGTTTAGCCCGGAAGGAGCAAGGAATGGTTATCAAACTAGATCTTGAAAGTGCCTTTGATAGGGTCAGACACAGATTCTTGCTGGAGGTTCTTCATAAATTTGGATTCGGGCATAAGTTCATCAATTGGATCAAGGCTTGCATTAGTGAGCCATGGATTGCCCCACTGGTGAACGGGAGAGCCACAGACTTCTTCAAAGCCTCAAGAGGGCTGAGGCAAGGGTGTCCCCTCTCCCCCTTGCTCTTTGTCCTCCAAGCATCAGTGTTAAGCTTCCTTTTGAATAGAAAACAGACAGAGCAAGAAATAATGGGAATAAACATTGCAAGAGGAGTAAAAAGCATAAACCATGCGCTGTTTGCAGATGACACTCTGTTGCTGGGAGCTGCTTCAGTGGTCTTGGCAAACCGATTTAAAGAGGTAGTGGATGACTACTGTGCAGACTCAGGAAGCAAGCTTAACAAAGGCAAATGCCAAGTTTACTGTTGGAACACCTCTGCCAGATTGACTCAAGCAATTTCTATTTGTCTTGGCTTCACAGCCTCCTCTACTTGGACTTCTTTCAAATACCTGGGGCTTCCTGTCTTCCAAAAGAAGATCCTCAGCAGAGAATGGATGCCACTGCTGGATAAATTCAAGCTCAAAATCCAGTCCTGGGGTTATAACTGGCTCAACCTAGCAGGCAAGACAGTTCTGATAAAGTCTGTATTGAATAGTCTGCCTATCTTTCAGGCAACAGTTATGATGGCGCCCATGGGTATAATGAGGAAGATGGATGAGTACATAAAAAAAAAAATTCTGGAAAGGGGGCAAAGGTAACGAGAGAAAAATCCCATTACTAAACTGGAAAACGATCTCTCTGCCCAAATTAGAAGGTGGCCTAAATTTTAAAAATTTCAGTATCCAAAACACAGCGATGGGTGCCAAATTGGCTTGGAGAATCATCGCTCCAAATCCGGGTTGGGCACAACGGGTTTTGTGGAAAAAATATTTCGGAGGGCAGAGATTGCGCTGTCTGAGTAATCCAAAGGGAAGAGCAGGTACGTTGATCCACAAACTATGTCAAAATTCCGCAGCGCTGATCAGACAGTACGCCCACTGGATCCCAGGGAACGGACAACGAATATTCATTTGGGACGATAACATTATGGGAAGTGATCCGTTGGCAGAAGATCATTCCTTAGCAGCTCTGAGAGAATGGATGAATACAGAAAATATCAAAACTCTGTGGGATCTGTCCCTTTGGGATAAGGACGATTGGTGGCGGTGGAAGCATCTGGAGGTGCCTGCGAATCTTGCTCAGGATTATGTTGTTCTCCTGTCCCATTTAAAAGGCAAAGCTCCGTTAAACAGAAGGATAGCTGACAGCAGAGGTTGGGGATCGATCCCAGGCAATTACACTGTGTCGAAGGGATATGCCCAGCTCACCCGAATCCCCAGCGCACCGCCTGATCCGAGACCATGGCAGGGGGTATGGTCTTCTGCTACGTTGCCCAAAGTGGATACGTTTTGTTGGCTTCTGTGTCATCATAGAATTCTGACAGAAGACAGGCTTAAAAAAATAGGGCATTCAGGGCCATCCCGTTGCTCTCTGTGTGAAAATCATGAGGAAAACGCAGCACACATGATGTTAACCTGTAACTTCGCTTCAGAATTGTGGAAGGAGGCTTTAGATGCATGGAACATGAAATTTGGTTCATTCAATCACTGCTCAGAGCTCTTTTCCAATTGGAAACAAACATATCCAGGTGGAGCCGCCCAGGACTCACAAATCAGAGATGCTTGGCTCGCCCTGCCCAAGCTAATTTGCTGGCATATCTGGTTAGAAAGAAACCAAAGGATATTCAAGAGTAAGAAGAGAGCTTCTAAGTTAATCTGGGTTAATATTAAAAGCCATCTTAAAGAATGTATGGGAGACCAGTTAAGCATAAAGGGCCTCACTGAACAAGATATAGCCTGGGGTGCCTCCCTGGATCTTCACTTCTCAGATATTGAAAAGAACCCCCCTCCCTTAAAGTCCTGGCAAATTCGCTTAAATGATACAGAGTTTGCCGAATTCTGCAACAAAAAGGTGAGAAAAGCCCTCTTCTTTGACGGTGCAGCTAAAGGAAATCCTGGCAGTTCTGGAGCTGGTGGGGTCATTAAAAGTGAAGAAGGTATAACGGAAGCTAGATATGCTTGGGGAGTAGGCGTCAACACCAGTATTCAAGCTGAAGCTCTAGCTCTCCTTCAGGGTCTCAAGGTGATTAAGAATTTGGGAATCAGAGAGGCAGTAGTGTTTGGAGATTCTCAGATCATTATAAACGCCATGGTGAACAAATCCTCTCCCTCTGATTTAAGACTTTCCAGATTGCTGAGCAGAATCAACATCCTCACATCCTCCTTCCAGAAGTTGGAATTTCTTCACATAAAAAGGGAAAACAACAAAGAAGCAGATGTTGAAGCCAATATAGCAGTCCATCTCCCTCTCGGAAAATGTATAAGAGACGGAGAAGAAGGCTGGGATCCCATCCCCTAGCAGATCAATAAGAATGTATTACTGTGTATTGCTGAAGCAGTTTGTTTGTATTTTCAAATTAGGACAGATTGGAAATTCTGCAAGACGAACAACATGTAAAATCAGTAAAATCTTTAAGAGGACAACTATTTGGATTCTAGATGAGGCAAAAGCTGAGCCTCTCCCCCCATTTTGTAATTTGAATTGAGGCATTTCAGCCTAGAAGGAATATATCAGTCTAACCGTTTCTTTAAAAAAAAAGAAGTAATTGGATTTTTTTTTTTTTTTTTCAATTATTCCTTTTTTCTTAAATATAAAGTTGTTATAAAATCGTGCAATAAAATATTATATTTAGAGTTAATATTATTTTTTATTTTTTATTTTCACTTTTCCTTTTTATATACATAAAGTTGATATTGAAGTATATTACTTGAGATAGATAATTAAATGTTTTATTCAAAACCTACATTGAAATATATTAGTCAACCTAAATATTTCGATGTTCTATTTAAAACTTACATTTAAATATGTTTTTAAAGCAAAAGAATTTGAATGTGTAGATCTTCATAGTTGGAACTTATATTGTGACAATTTTCTTCTAGAAATGCCATGCAGAGAATAGAAAATGTTTAACCTTCACCCATCATCGTGGACATAAAACGTCCATCTACACATTATTATATAAATTCCTCTACACAATATTATAAATTTTCCTCACACTTGAAAGTGTTGTTTTATCTATCTTTATAAAGCTAATATAAAATTATATTATATAATATGGATATTTCTTTTTTCTTTTTCTGTTTTTATTTTTTATACTTGGAATGAAAGCACTAGGAAACTGGAGTACTTTCCCAGGTTTAGTAGATGGTAAAACGTCGGCCTTCATTATAAGGCCTCACCCCAAGGGAATTGAAGATAGTTGATCCCGAGATCAATAACAACTAGCAACAATATCAAAGAACTTCACGTCTTACTCTAGACAACTTGAGCTAACCTTTGGGGTGCTAAAAAAATTATTTATGGTTGAGAGTGAAATATTTTTTGTTATTTATATTTGTTTCTAAATTCCACATGTTTATTTTAATGGAAGGAATTAGCCATCTGTTTCATATTGGATTGTGATATCAACCAAAATACCTAAATTATTGATGTTTTATGGTGTTTCTAATTCCCCGATGGGGGTGTGCATTGAAGAAACACACCAGAGAGACATACGGACAAGTGATACGGTGTAGTTCCCCACTCTAGTTGACTAACAATGATATGACATTAACATTTATTTAGCCCTAAGGCCCGCTCTTTATTCTTTGAGGACCTCGGGTTGAGGATCCGGACACATGACTCTATTATTAGTGGATTTGATGGTTATGTATGTTATTGATATTATGATGATGATAGCATTAATGGTTATGTATGTTCTCTATTGATATTATTATGATTGTAGCATTAATGGTTATCTATGTTCTCTATCAATATTATGATGATGATAACATTAAAGGATATGCATGCTCTCTATTGATATCATGATGATGATAGCTTTGATGGATATGTATGTTTTCTATTGATGTTACGATGATGATAGCTTGATGGATATGTATGTTTCCTACTAATGTTATGATGATGATAGACATGATGGATGTGTTCCTTATGTTAGCTACTTACATTAGTTTTGGTTCACAATGAACAATGATGCGAATGACTAGGTCAAGTTAATGATGTTATTATGACAATGATTAACGTTGGGAAACTTTGTTGCTGATAATTATTATGACAGGAAACCACCAAAGGCACTCACATGTGATGAGTTAACGACATCTGGTTTGATGGAAATTAATATTTTGTCTTTGAAATTCTAAGTTCAGTTTGAAACCTAATATGTGTATATATATATATATATATATATATATATATATATGATAATGTGTTAGTGGTTGTAGGCATATGTTAGTTTCTTGGCCGAATGACTCACACATGGGTGATGGGGTTGTAGAATTATATGGAACTACATGGAAGAGGTGGGACAATGTCCCTGATCTCACCCGCTAGCACTCTCGTCGTGACTTGGGCTAGAAAGGTTGAAACACCTTCGCCTTGAAGATCACGATATCATGGGGGCAGGTCCCAACTTTGGGTCGCTCACGAGGATTTTACTAGGGGGCAGATTCCTTGATCCCCAACACCATTAGTCTCACTATAGCGGGCAACATAAGAGATGATAGTGATCTCTGTCGTTACACCTAGACTTCCCCCTCGTAGCCATTGGATGCTTAAAGGGAAAATGATTTGGCACCCTTGGAACTTCAAAGGAAGTTCTTGAAGGGCACGACTGACTTGACACCCTTGGCATCACAAATAAACTATTAGGTGCGGCACCCTTGGAACTTTGAAGGGAAGTACTTGAAGGGCACGAACAAACTTGGCACCCTTGGCATCATTAAAAAGAACTAATAAATATAATCAAGATATGAAAATCCTACAAATTCACATCAAATGGTAAATGACGTTAGAACCGAGGCAATTAAATCAAGAATAAAACTTGGGGTAAGGGGAGAATAGGAAGAAACAAAATATTTACCTTGGGAGCTTTACCCTTCCCACATTGAAAAATACTAGGTAAATAATGTACATAAGTAACTTAATTAGGAAAAAGGGGGAAATAGGGACATAGATTTAAGTATAAAGATTAATCCTAAAATAGTTAAACTTCATTAAGAGAAGAGGGTGGTGAATTAAAATAAGATTAATAAATTAAAATTAGAAAAAATTAGAGAACCTCCATGTGGCAAGAGCCAACATAAGAATATCCATCTAAGAGGCAAATTGAGTTAAATTAGGAGGTAGTTAGGGGACCAAATCTGAGACTTATCAATTGACTTCAGTAATGAACACAAATTAAGGAGTAGAAAAGGGGGATCAAGAGACAACTAGGAGAAGAAATAAGAAGACTTGTTGGGGTGAGAAAAAATATTATTTTTAAATTAAAATTTAAGTAAATAATTTTGGAGAGCCTTGGTGAGAGGGTGACACATGGGTGGGAGAATAATCAAACTTTTGGATTGATAAAAATTCAAAGTGTCACTTATCAAGCCTCATATAAAAGAAGGGGAAAGCCATGGGAGAAGGGACTTTTTTTTACCCTATTGTTGGATGGATGAGACTATGTCATTGTAGTGGCTACGAGCTATAGTTAATTTTGGTCAAGTAGAGGACTTTAAAGAGGGGACTCTTGAGCCAAGGAGTGTTCCTCCATTGTACGGCCCCATTGCAGCTCAGGGGTCTGCGGGGAAGGAGAGTACCCAAGGAGTAGGTTGGGAGGTCAACCAATGGGTCACTACATTCGGTCCAAGCACGTCAACATTCACACTTGGAGGCGGATGACAACAAGGGAGTGCACGTAGCGGCAAGTTAAGATTGAATCTCATCTCCTGGTGAAAGATATCTATGCTATTTATGATGTTCTTTTATATTATTCCATTGTGCCTATAGTTAATAACATGGAGAATATATGATATGTGTAATGCAGTGAAATTCAAGGATGTTTGATATAAGTGCTTAATATTTCTGAGTTCCCAATATTATCTATTTATGGTTAAATTTGTAGTTTACTGTATCTATATTATTCTTTATATATATATATATATATATATATATAGCATAGGGTTGGTTCCTTTATGGTCCCTTTCACTTGGTATCAGAGCCAAGTTCATACATTGAACGTGGGCACATCACTTGATTAGGTCCATAAACTGACTTTGCACCTTTAAATTTTGTTATGTGACTCCAAGCTCTTTCCTCATGGAATTTGTAAATTTATAGTTTTTTATTTTGTCATATAACATCTGTAACAACCCTAGTTAAAAATATATGTAAAAAATATATAAGGCCATGATCATGGGACACGAATTCCAAGATTAATGGTGGGAAAAACATCTTAGTGGGGTGTCATTTCGGTTATTATGGCTAAAGGAAATTGGCAAAGGCAATGGAAAAGGCTTTGTAAAGGCATGAGGCATTTATTGGCATTTTATTTGTGAAAATAAAGGAAATTAGGAAAAAAGGGAGGTGAAAGTTCACAGGTTGCATGTGAGGAGGAAAATGAAGGAAAATAATGGAAATTTGAAGAAAATAGAGGCCTTAATGATAAAAAGGATTATGAGGATCAATGGGCAGGTTTGGTCAGTTCAGTTTTGGAGCTCTCTCTCTTCTATTATCTCTCTAATACTCTTGGACACTTAGAGTTTTCTTGGAACACTCTTGGAGGAGTGTGGCACACTTGGAGTTTTGGAGCAAGAAGGAAAAGGAAGAGCGGGAAAGTGTAAGAGGACATCGAGATCAATAGCTACAATGGGTTTTTCTTGCAGGTACCGAGTTGCATGTATGTTTTCCTCACTCGTTTTGGCATGCATGGCACATGCATGTGGTTTATTGGTCGCGATTTGTCATTGGCATGAAGGATTGCCCAGATTGACATTGGATTTTCCTAGCCTTTCCATTTTCTGGATAGCCATGGAGATTGTGGGTTTATTTTCCTTGTTTGTTTTGGTTGGTTCTCATGTTTCCTTTAGCATGGGTTGAGTTATTAATTCCGGGAGCCTTGGTTGGACAAACACTCTCGAAGCCTTGTAACAACTTGTGTTGAGTTACCAGTCCTAGAAGCCTTGGTTGGACAAATGCTCTAGAAGCCCTATAACAACTTGGGTTGAGTTACTAGTCCTGGAAGCCTTGGTTGGACAAACACTCTAGAAGCCCTTGGTGGGTTGAGTTACTAGTCCTGTAAGCCTTGGTTGGACACTCTCTAGAAGCCCGACGACAGTTTTGGGTTGATTTACTAGTCCTGGAAGCCTTGGTTGGACAAACGCTCTTGAAGCCTAGTGGCAGCTGTGGGTTGAGTTACTAGTCCTAGAAGCCTTGGTTGGAACAAACGCTTTGGAGCCCTGGAAGGCTTGGGTAGAGATCAATCCAGTGATGGTTTTTTTATGTCCTAGCATGAGGTGGAATCAATGTTTGATGGGTTGAGGTGGATGCCTCTAGAAGCCATGGATGGTTTTTTATTGATGTGATTTATGAGATCCCACATTCATGCTTGGAATACGGCACGGGGGTGAATGACTGAAGAGAGATTTGGCTCAACCATTCTATGGTCGAGTGGAATGTGGTAGTCCCATACTAGGTTGGCTTTTGCATCATTAATATGAGGTTATTTCTCCTTGTAATCTCATGAGTATTATACTGGTTTATATGTGGATTCTATGGCTATTGTATCCTTGGATTTTTGTCGTTATTATGTTGGTTATGAATATATATTATGACAGTGGCTATGAATGGCTCCCATCATGTTTTTACTTGTATATAAATGAGCAATGTATCTATGGCCTAATGGATGAAACTGCATCTAAAGTGATAATGAAACAATGCCTCATAGTGAATATCAGATAAGTATGAGACCCCTATGTTTAGATATGTTATTTAAACCTATAGATTTCATTCATGTCGAGTGTTTGACAGAATGTCAGTCTCGGTTGGGGATGGTCAGGCCTAGTCTTAGAATTATTTTTTGGTTTATTAGTCTTGTCATCATGTGTTTAATGGACCTTAGAAGTTACAACAAGTTCTAGGAAGTGGTTGGAATTCTAGGCTTGAAAAGTGCCTTAAATTCCCAGGACTCTGACACAAGTCTGCTGGAAATAGTCCCTGGACGCATGTATGCATGCTTGTGGGAGCGTCCATAGCTCTCTGGATGCTGGCATGCCCATAGCATGGGAGCGTCCATAGCTCTCTAGACGCTGGCATGCCCATAGCATGGGAGCATCCAGAGGTTTAATAGCTTAAAAGCTCAGTGGGACTTAGGGGTTGGTTACTAGAAAAGTTGGGATGGTTCATAGGAGTCCTATTGCTAATGTTGAAGGTATGTATGGTGTGTTTCTATCGGTTCCACTTCCTTAACGTGACTTAGGAGGTCGAATCATATCATAGTAACTTCTCGTCACATGTTTACCTTGGTTGACAGTTTACTTAGGTAGATGTGGGATGAGGGTGTTACAACATCAAAAGAACAAATGAAACCAAACCATTAGGTACCCTTGAGAAGGAAACTACGCAAATCTAAGATACCAACGTACAAATTGAGATTATTTATTTGTTAGGTGTAAATAACATAAATTAATTCCTAGTTGCAATTTTAATGTGCCAATGTTGCATGCGATGACATGACCTATAATTCACCTTAGTATCAACAACATTGAGGAATGTCATTCATGCACCAAATTAAAAAGGAAGAGTAGAGTTTGAAAATCCTCGTCATTGCAAATTTTTTCTTTTTTTAATCAGTCTCAAATAAACACAAAACATGTTTAGTCCAAAATTCTCTATGTATCTTCTCTTATATATGCTCAACACACTAATAGAGGGCTATCTAACTCAGAAGACTAGATAAAATAGTAGTGAATACTTAAACTGAGAAAAACACAACCCAAAAAAAAGGGGAAAAATTTGGGGTGGGGGCAAATTATGGATTTTGTCATTGAACAACCAAACAATATAGAGTCACTTTTAACTTTGAAAACTAGAGAAGAAACTTAAGTGTCCCTGCATTTTTCTTTCTTTGCTCACTTTGCAGAAAATTTCGATTCCTTTAAAAATTTTGTCCCCCGATTTCTAAATTTAACAGAATGCTCTAAGCATTGAGTAATCCTGCAACCATTGACACTGGTCATGAGACATACACGAAATGAATGGTACTATTGAGAAAATTTGATACCAACGCATATCCACGTCCATGACACATTGAGTAGAGACTAAAAGTTGTTTTTACATAATATATATCCTCAAATATATTTGCTTCCCAAATTTCCACTTTCTGAATCATGTTTAATTCACAAAACCAGGCCTTTGGACTTTCCTGTCTGCATATCAACCCTAGCTAGCCTTCCTTGACTTCTTGGTTTCATAATAAAAAAATAAAAAATAAAAATAAAAAATAACAAACTCTACACTAGATTAGGGGTTAGAACATTGTTCACATACATTTTTTGTCCTATGGTCTCACATATTAGATTAGGGGTTAGAACAGTGTTCACATACATTTTTTGTCCTATGGTCTCACATATCCATTCATTCCAATGGACAAGGATGTGGTTTTTGCCACACTACAACCTCAACCTTCTTTTGGGTCTGATATCATTTCCCTTACAATATAACACTTTCCTTTTAGTGTTGACAAGGCATTCAACCATAGAGCCCTAGGTTGAAGAATAGTAAGTTGGGAAAAAGGAATTCTATGAAAGCTCATTCAGTGGAGACTCTCCCTAAAAAGGAGTGTAAAGGGATTTATTTCATGCATGAGTTACACAGAGTACTAAGTGAATTATGTACCCGAATCTTCATTTTTGAGAGGGCCAGTCTAAAATAACCAGTTATATGCATGTGTGGACACGGCCACAACAAAAGCAATGAAAGTAAAAGAGTTGCATTATGCATATGTTCGGTCTCAGAAAAATCCTACGAGATCCTCTGGTCGATAGGAATGGGTGGAGCTAAAAAGAGTTTAGGTAAAGGGGGAATATCAATATTCATGAGGATCTGAATGAGAAAATAAATTCTCAAGCTATTGCTTAAATCGATTTGAAGAGATACTGAAACAAATAAAATTAGTATTTTGCAAATATATGAATTAGTAAAATAATTGCAAATATATGAATTCCTTATTGTATTTAATAATGAAAGACAAATTTACATACCTTGAATTCGCATACTGAATCATTCAAATGGATTGATATGATAGATTTCCTTTATATTGGTTAGATACGTTGGAGGATTTTGCAATCTTATAGCGGTAGACAAGATTCCAACACTTCGTAGTTATAATCCCTCTAAATCTACCTAAATATAATCATTAGCTTTAATTATGTTGAGTGGCGATGGTTGTAACAATTGTCATCCACTCAATTTAAAAAACCACAATTATGCTAATTGTTTCTATTAACCAAACTAAAGTGCTCATATTCACTGAACTATAGTTTCAAGATTCCATCTTGTATGACTGATGTTATTCATAACAAGCATGTAGCTAATTGTTTCTATTAACCAAATTGAAGTGCTCATATTCGCTGAACTATAGTTTCAAGGTTCCATATTGTATCACTGATGTTATTCATAACAAACATGTTGAATAACAAACATGTTTTTCTATGAGGTTCATTACTAGCAATATAAATATATTCTTAGTATAAATTTAAAATAATTACCATCATAGATCATTTTAAGTATAGATCTAACATGAGCAGAGAGGGATCAATTTTTGTTGCGTGTAAACTTTTTTAGAGTGCAAAATATTATGTGTTATTTTTCATTGTTTAAATTGTATTTTTGAATGCTAAATAAAGTATATATAGGACAAAATAAAAATTTTAATAATAATATATATATATATTTATAAAATTATATATGAAATCGATATCAACATAAATTAGTTAAAATAGATCTTCAAATAGTTTATTTAAATCTCTTGTTAAAATATTTTTGAAAAGTATAAGATTTAAACATGATTCACACATTTTTTTTTACTTCTAATGACTTTACATCATATTCATTTTTTTAAATTATAAGTGATATTATTTTTCTATTTAAAACATAGTTTTTATTTTTTAATTTTGTTTTAAATTGACATAAATTCACAAACAAACTTACACATCCCCTCATATTAAACTATAAAATAAACTACTCAAATATATAAATAACTATTAATATTATCAAATATATTAATTATATAGCACTATCATTAATATTATCAAGTATATTAATGGTCCACGATCAATTATGTCGAGATGAGTGGCCGTTTATCCCACTTAAGATGCCCATATGCACTTAGATCGAAAGGGAAGTAGCTTTAAGAGAAATTTAATTGAAGTAAATTAGTGTTAGTGATGTACGGGTGGCCAGGGACAGAGTAACACATAATTCCAAAACTATGGATTTTCCGTGTTGAATATTTTCAATTATTTAAGTAGTATTATTGGAGTACTTTTATTCAAGTAAATAAAGAAAATAGAAATTTAGATATGTATAGGATAGGTTAAAAAACATTACCATTATATTAAATAACAAATTTTAATTATTATATATATATATATATATATATATATAATCATTTGTTTAACCATATTACATTTTAAGTGGAAATAGAATGAAGTCATATGATACCTAATTGAGTTATTATTTTGGTAGAAGATTAGTAAAATTATTTTTATTAATTTTAAAAACGAAATTTGTTTTTTTTTTTTTTAAATAAAAAAATTAAATTATTTTATATTAATTTTTATATAACTTTCATCATTTTATTTGTACCATGTGGTAATTTCTATACATTTAAATGTTATGAATATGTAATTGTTATATTTTTTCTATGTAAGAATTAATTTAATAAGTAATATCAATTTTTATAAATGAGTAAATTTAAATATGGTTATAAATACATGTCCTAGATTGAGATTCATAATTTTAATTAGTGGTGTTTTTTTTTTTTTTTTTTAAGAATTAATAGTTAGCTAAATTTAATAAATGAAAAATGTCAATTTTACATTTTGGATTTGAAGGTAAGAAAGAAAGAAAGAAATTATTTTAATTATTTATGGGACAAATTGCTTCTTCATCTGCTTAATGTATTCGACCTTTTTCTATGAAGCTTCTCGACTAGATTATCCCAAGAGCTAGGTGCGAGTTTTAACCACCAAATCAAGTTGAGACAAAAGTGGGTGAAAATATACATTTAATTTAATAATAATAATAATGGATATTCTTTATGTCTTAGTGACCTATTGTATTTACTAAGAATTATTGCCCACCATAAATTGTGCAATTTTTTGCATAAATTTAAGTAAAGTAAAAGGTGAATATGTAGTACATTATTTATAATCTTGTAGTAAAACATATTTACCAAGAATTAAACTATTACTTGTTTCTTATATATTTGTCAAGAATTAAATTATTATTTGCTTCCTATATATTTACCAAGAATTACAGTGTCATGTGCTTCTTATAAAATCTCATATATGAAAGGGACTTATTATGAATGTGATTTCAGTAATCCTAATAATGCAATAATGCAATATGTATATAGTACTAAATTATGTAAAACTTGTTATATTGACCATTGTACCCCCCCACACATATATTTCCTTATCAACTATGTAATGAAATACAAATCACTAAACTTGGGTCACTTTAACTTAATAGATTCATTACTCTTCTCTTTTTCTTATATTTATTGCTTGGTTCATACAATAGGACTATGAACGAGTATCACCTTCTATAATGATAATTATTATATGGTTTGAAAAAAAAAATTAATGAAATTTAATGTTGGTTGCGATAAGTGTCATGGCTAGAAGAGGCACAGGAAGGGGTAGAGCTGCTAGAGGGCACATCATGGCGCCACCACAATAGCCAACTTTTGTCACCCCACCCAACGATGTGGAGCACAATGTAGTGCAAGAACATGTTCCTACTAGGGAAGTTTTTAACTTAATGATATCAATTCGGCACATGTCATAGGGATTAATAAACCATTTGGAACGAGAACAGGGAGGACCTACTGCATGAAATAATGGTTCCCAAAATCCAACAAAGAACGATATGTGTAAGGAGCTCGAAAAGGTAAAGTTTCCATAATTTTGGGGGTCTAGGAATGGACAAACTACAAAGGCATGGCTATAGAACATGACCGTGTCTTTTACTTTGAGGGAATAAACCTCAAATATGAAAACTAAAATGGATTTATTTCAGTTGAATGGAAGTGCACTACTACGGTGGAAGCTTCTACTACCTCAATTAGGGGTGGATATTTTAGAGGTCACATGGGAGTTATTTGAAGAAAGGTTTAGAGAATGCTACCTGTCAGAGGAGTTCCTTGAAATACAATTGAATGAATTCAATGCTTTGAAGTTGGGCAGTTGCATAGTGGCTGAGTATGAGGCTTGCTTCATGGAGCTACTTTGTTATGCCCCTCACTTAAACACATAAAAGCTTAGAGTGGACAAATTTGTGTATGGACTAAATTTTAACATTCAAGCCAACATTAGGATCTTAATGCCTCACACCTTGCACGAGGAAGTTCAACAAGTGATCATCACAAAGGAGGAGATTGTGAACCACATACCTAGTAGAAAAACAAAGCCTGCAGGATCAAGAGTGTCCAATGGAAACAATATGGAACACAAAAAAATAAATCAAAAGGGACCACTACTCAATCATCAAAAGTGGTTAACCAAGAATCTAAGAACACCATATAGGCATCCAACTCAGCAGTCGCTTAAGGTACCTCAACAAACTTGTCAACCACAACTGCACTTTCCCATGCATCACCACCAAGCCACACCACCACAACACCAATCCCGATAATCTGACTCTTACCAGCATAGTTCCAGGCCAACTCCTAGTTCAGTTGGTAGTAGGAGCCAAGCTCCTAGAACATGGTGTTGGACTTGTGGAGGTCCACACTACAAGAAGGTTTGCCCTCAAAAGATAGGTAATACCAACATAACTCAAAAAAACAACTACGGTGGGGGATATGGGGAAATATCATCGCATCCATGCAACGGTGAACAATCGTCAGGTCGAACACCAGTACACTGTGTTGGAAACATCAAGCAATATTTATGGTATGAGTTTTGTCATTTTAATAAATCCAGGAGCTACTCACTATTTTATTTCTCTAATTGTGTTGTCAAAAATTAAACACGAAACAATTGCACAACATGATTTTAGGCATGTAGAGATGGTTTGCAGTATGAAAAGAAATGTAGGAAGGATGGTAAGGGATTGGGAGGTGGATTTGGGGGTGTGAAAAACCAAGGTATCCTTGTACTCCACAATCTTAGGACTATGTGATGTAGTCATAGGAATGGATTGGCTGGAATGACACGAGGCAATTCTAGATTGCAAAAAATGAGATACTGCATTTCACGGAGGACGATGGACAAAGAAATTCCTTGAAGGGAAAGAATTGGGGGGTGTCCCTAAGGTTCATCTCCTCAATGCAACTGATGAAACGTAGATGAAAGGGGTGTCAAATGTTCATAGTGGTAGCTTTAAATGATAAGGGTGGTTATGAAAACCTCGAAAAACATCCAATTATTGTTAAATTTAAAGATGTTTCCTGAAGAACTTCCTGGGATACCCCCAAAAAGGGAAAATGATTTCATCGTCGACCTTAAATCAGGCAATGAGCCTATTGCAAAAGCACCCTACCATATATCAGCTCTAGATATAAAGGAATTGTAAATCTAATAAAGGAAATACTGGAATTGGGGTTCATACGACCCAACATATCTCCATGGGGAGCCCCTATGATTTTTGTTAAGAAGAAGGATAGGCCTTGGAAACTGTGCATTGACTACCGCTAGTTCAACAAAGCAACGATAAAAAATCAATACCCTCTACCAAGGATAGATGACTTGTTTGATCAAATGAGGGGGCCAACTGTGTTTTCAAATATCGATCTGAGGTCGGGATATCATCAGTTGAGAATCAAGGAAGAAGATGTATTGAAGAAAACCTCTAAGATAATATTTGGGCATTATGAATTTGTAGTTTTACCCTTTGGTTCGACAAATTCCCTAGGTGTATTCATGAGTTTGGTGAATGGAATATCCTAGGAATACTTAGACAAGTTTGTAAAAGTCTTCATTGACGATATTTTGATCTACTAAAACACCCCATAAGAGCATAATGAACACTTGAGGTTGGTCTTACAATGTCTTAAGGAGAATCAATTGTATGAGAAGTTGTCAAAGTGTTCCTTTTACCAATCCAAGATACCTTATCTTGGGTACATTATCTCTAGGGAGGGTATTCAGTAAACCCGACAAATATAGAGGCCATCATGGAATGGCCAACACTAATGAATGTTCTTGAAATACACATTTCATGGGCATGGCGGGATATTATCACATATTTGTTGAGGGGTTTTCAAATATAGCAAGCCCTATTATCAAAATCCAAAGGAATAACAAGTTTGTTTGGACTAAAAAAATATGAAGAGGCGTTCTAAAGATTAAAGGTATTGCTAACAATGACATTGATTTTGAAGGTACCAGATATGGAACAAGAATTTTTGGTTTGCATCGATGGCTCCAAGGAAGGGTTGGGTTGTGTATTGATGCAAGAAGGAATAGTAATAGCATACACATCAAGGAAAATTAGAACCCACAAAGAGAACTACAAAACCCATGATCTAAAAATGTCAGCAATTGTTTATGCACTAAAGATTTGGAGATACTACCTTCTAGGAAGGAAGTTGGAACTTAGGACTGACCATTGTGGGCTACAACACATATTCACTCAAGACCACTTAAATGAAGGACAAAGATGGTGGTCTGAGCTAATCAGTGAATATGATTTTGATATTACTTACATAAAAGTGATGGTAAATAGGGTGGTTGATGCTTTAAGTAGAAGCCCTCAGATATTTTCAATGATCCCCTTAAAGACAAATTTGAGGGAGAAATTGCTTGACTTACAATTTAAGGACACTTGGTACCAGGAGGTTAGAAAGAGCTTGAGGGAGGACGAAATGATGATCCCAAACTATGAAGGATACTCCCTTGATAGTGACGGGCTACTACGATTTCGGGGAACGATATATGTCCCATAGAATGAAGATATACGTCAGTTAATCTTTAGCAAAACACATCGAGCAGTATACATGGCACATCCTGGTGTTAAGAAGATGAGTGCGAACCTGAAACCACTCTTCTTTTGGAAAGGGATGAAGAAGGACATTGTAAATTTTGAAGCAAGATGCTTAGAGTGTCAGCAAGTAAAAGTTGAACATAGACATCTAGCAGGGTTATTGCAACCCAATGAGATACCTTAATCTAAATGGGAATTTATATCAATGGACTTCATTGTGGGACTACCAATGACCTAAAGAAGACATGATACCATATTTGTAGTGGTGGCTTGACCAAGAGCGCCCATTTTATACCAGTTAAGACTACATATAAGACACTGAAGACAGCTAGAGTTTTTATTAATGAGATTATGATATTACATGGAGTGCCATAGGGGAGCAATGTTTACAGGAAGTTTTTGGGCCAGTTTCCAAGAAGCCTTGGGAACCCAGTTGAACTTCAGTGCTACTTATCACCCTTAGATATATGGTTAGACAGAAAGGACTAATCAAATCCTCGAAGACATGCTACAGATGTATGTGATGGACCAACAAAATATATGGGAGGATTTTTTTACCCCTAGTGGAATTTTCATACAATAACAGTTATCAAAGTTCCATCAAGATGGTGCCATTTGAATTCTTTTATGAAAGACCTTGCAGAACACCTCTCAGTTGGGACTGACTAGAGGACTGAGTATTAATAGGACCAGAAGTGGTGCAAGAGATGGAAGAACAAATTACTATGATTACAGGGAGGCTAAAAGAAGTACAATATCGAAAAAAGAGCTATGTTGACGCTCATTAGATAGACCGAAGTTATGAAGTGGGAGATAGGGTGTTCATGAGAGTAAGGCCCCAAAAGAGATCTATAAGTTTTGGAAAGGGAACAAAATTGTCTTCACGGTTTGTGGGACCTTTTTAAATATTAGAAAGAAAAGGGTCGATGACATATAGGCTTGCCTTACCTCCGTCTCGAGCGCGTATGCATGATGTGTTTCATGTTTTTGTTTTGCATCATTATATTTCAAATCCTTCGCATGTTATTGACTTGGGTCATTTGTAGGTTTCAGACAAGGGCACGGTGATGGCCAAACCAGTTCGCATACTATACCAATGAACTTTGTAGCTTAGAAAATGGTTAGTGGCCCAAGTTAAGGTCCAATGGGACAATTATAGTCCCAATTCATCCACTTGGGAGGACGCCGAGGAGATGCGTCACCATTTTGCTTACCTACTCCATTGACTTTGGGATGAAGTCTATTATTAAGAGGGGGTATATGTAGTGCCCCACCCTAGTTTACTAACAATGATATGACATTGACATTTATTTAGCCCTAAGGCCCACTCTTTATTCTTTGAGGACCTCAGGTTGACGATCCTGACACATGACTCTATTATTAGTGGATGTGGTGGTTATGTATGTTCTCTATTGATATTATGATGATGATAGCATTAATTGTCATGTATGCTCTCTATTGATATTATGATGATTGTAGCATTAATTGTTATGTATGTTCTCTATCGATATTATGATGGTGATAACATTAAAGGATATGTATGCTCTCTATTGATATCATGATGATGATAAATTTGATGGATATCTATCTTTTCTATTGATGTTACGATGATGATAGCTTTGATGGATATGTATGTTTCCTACTGATGTTATGATGGTGATAGCCATGATGGATGTGTTCCTTATGTTAGCTACTTACATTAGTTATGGTTCACAATGAACAACGATGTGAATGACTAGGCCATGTTGATGATGCTATTATGACAATGACTAACACTGATTCCTTGATCAAACTTGGAACTTAGCTGTCGAAATCAGGCTCCCATTACCATCGCAACATAAGACCTCGAATTGATAAGATCAAGCATGAATGTACAGGGAATTCGCCTGTACACATATATATTCCTCACCCCCTATTCCCCTCGCTCCATAACCAACATCCACAAATAGATAACTACCCTTTGACGTCAATTTAAATAGAAATCACCACCTTCACGAGAGTTCCAGCTTGCCTCTGCCACTTTAGGAGGCCCTCCCACTTGCCCCCAACACGCATCTAAGACATCATCAAAACCAGATGGGGCCTATGTCGTATTAAAGGAACCAACCCTATGCTATATCTTCTTCTTTTTTTGTAAAGAATAATACAGTAAACTACAAATTTAACCATAAACATATAATATTTGGAACTCGGAAATAATAAGCACTTATATCAAACATCCATGAATTTCACTACATTACACATATCATCTATTCTACATGCTATTAACTATAGGCACAATGAAATCATATAAAAGAACATCATAAATAACATAGATAATGTTCACCAGGAGACGAGATTAAATCTTGACTTGTTGCTACTTGCACTCCCTTGTTTTCGTTTGCCTCTGAGTGTGAATGTTGATGTGCCTGGACCAAATGTAGCGACCCATCGGTTGACCTCCCAACCTACTCCTTGGGTACTCTCCTTCCCCGCAGATCCCCAAGCTACAATGGGGTTGTACAATGGAGGAAGTGTGCTAGTTGATAGAGGTGAGCATTCCTTCAATCAAGAGTCCCCTCTCTAAAGTCCTCTACCTAACCAAACTCAACTATAGCTCATAGCCACTACAATGACATGATCTCATCCATCCAACAATAGGGTAAAAAAAAGTCACTTCTCCCATGGCTTGCCCCTTCTTTTGTAGCAGGCTTCATAGGTGACACTTGGCATTTCATGCATAATAAATTATTTTTATTAATCCAAAAGTTTGATTACTCTCCCTCTCATGTGTCACCCTCTCACCAAGGCTATCCATAATTATTTACTTAAATTTTAATTTAAAAATAATATTTACTACAATGATGCCTTTTGTGGTCCAACGCCCGTTGTCTCTCATGTTCTCTTTCAAATCTTTATGTCTGGTCTAGACAGGTATTGAAGAGTGTCACCTTTTTTTGGGTACTGTTTATTTATGTATTTTTGGTTCATTTTCTGGGTGGTTCCTGCTACCATTTATTTGCCACCTATTGTTGGGTTTTAGTGGTAGTGCAGTGTCAATTCCCTACGACTTGCAACTCGTACAGTGGCCTTGGTGGTGAAGACGCTCTGCAGTGGTGGGAGGAAGCCTAGTGTGGGTGGAGTGGGAGAGTAGTGTACTCAACCAATTGTGCCTTGGACACAGAGTGGGGGGAGGTAACCTTAGTTTGGAAGGCGAGGTTGTTCAACCTCTTGGCGTTGGTTTGAGGGTGAATTGGGGTCGAGGGTGGAGAAGTGTCGTGGGGTCGTTTTGGTCTCGAAGTGATGTTATGCAAAGACAGAGGGGAAGGGCTCAACATGGAGCCGACCATTGTGGGTAACTCGGGGATCAGGCAATGAGAGGGGAGGAACACGACGAGGAGGGTGGCATGATGGAGGAGGAGATCGCCCAAGAGATCGCCTAGTTGTCAAGAAGAGTTGAGCAGCCCCCAAATTTGCAATCCATTGTTGAACAATTGTGTGTCATCCAAGCCAATTTGGACATCCTCCAGGGGCAACGATATGAAGACAGGAACGAGGTAATTTCTTACATAAACGATTTTCAGTTTTTTGAGCGAGGAAATCTTGGACTTTCTAGCTTGTGTTCATCATAGCGAACACAAATCCGATGAACGCATGGATGAAATAGAAGCTAGGCTAGCTAATATTTATCTTCATTTCCATGAGGGGCACATTCTATCGGTGGCCCCTAAAAATGCACAAATGTAGAACCCTCCACTATAGCTTGATGATTTTTGGGAGTTTTTTTTTTTGGATGTTTTTTGGGCGTTAGTTCCTATTAATCTTTTGGTTTTTTGTAAAAATTATATTTTTGTTTCTAAGTACTGCACATCTCTCTCGGCCAAAAAGTATCATCAGAGTGAGGTCAGGATAGCTAAGAAATCATTGATAAAATGTACTCCATTTTTGCGAAATTAATATAAAATAATTAACTAGAAAAAAAATGAATATGTAACCACCCCTCCCACATCTACCGACTTTCATCGTGCTGCCAGGGTAAACATGAGAGGAGGAGCTACTATAACATGACTCAACGTACTAAGTACAGTTGAGGAAGTGGAATCAACAAACTAAAACTTTATTGACCTTCCTCGGGAGCTACAGGACCCCCAAGAGCCAAACAACCACTCTAGGTGTCCAAACCCTGAGCTACACTGCTTTTTCATTGACCTAGGCTGCCAGTTGCATGAATCATCCTGCATCCATGCGACTGTATGCCTTTATTCGCATGCATAATCCTGCATCCATATGATTGTAGGCCTCAACTTGCATGCATTAGCCTGCATCCATGAGACTGTAGGCCTCCAGTCGCATGCATAAGCATGCAAGGTAGCGGCTATAGTCCCAATTCTCAGTTCTGAACCTACAACCATGATATTTGTGCCACCTTTTCAGGGCTAGACTCCTGGTCACTGCCCAAAACTTGATAAGACTTTCCAAGAGAATAAATTACACAAGGACAAAGCCTCTAACATAAAACTTAATCAAGGACTTGACCTAACCAGGCCTAACCATGACATACATTTCGTCAAACACATCGTGAACATGTAATCTATAGGTCATAAATGCATATCTAAACATAGGGATCTTATACTTATATAAGAATCATAAATAAGGTCTAATGCCCTCTCATAGTAGCTACAATAACATTTGTTAGTCCATGCATTCATCAACCATTCATATATTCATCAAACATGTCAAGAGCCATAGACATTATACACCATATAACCAGCAAATAACCAACATATAAACCATGGAAACTCAACGATAATATCACCATCATAATCAATACATATGATCATATATCATAATAGAAAATACCTCTTATTAACATATGAAAATGCCAACCAAGTCAGGGACTTCCAGTACCACCCGATCATAGATTCGGCTGAACCAAATCTCTCTTTCAGCCAATCACCCTCGTGCCATATTCCAAGCATGAGTGTAGGACCTCATGGAATAAAGCAACCAAAACCAAACCAAAGCTACCATAGGCCAAACCACCTTAACCCTCAACCAGTGATTCCACCTCACGGTCGGACATCACTAACATCAACCAGATCGACCTCTACCCAAGTTTTCTAGGGCTCTAGAGCGTTTTTTCCAACTTGGCTCCGAGACTAGTAACTCAACCCACAACTGTCGCAAGGCTCTAGATCGTTTGTCCAACCAAGGCTCCAGGACTAGTAACTCAACCCCCCAAGGGCTCTAGAGCGCTTGTCCAACCAAAGCTTCAGGACTAATAACTCAACCCAAGATGTTCCAAGGCTTCAAGAGAGTTTGTCTAACTAAGGCTCCAGGAACTAGTAACTCAATCCACAACCATAAGGAACTTGAGCACCAATAAGAAACAACAATTGGAAAAACCCACAACACCATGGCTATCCAGGAAATGGCAAGGCTAGGCAAAACCACTGCCAATCCATGAAATCCTCCATGCCAATGACAACACATATTCAAGAAACCACATGTTGTACCATGCATGCCAAAACTAGCAAGGAAATCATACATGAAACTCTATAGCTACAAAGCAACCCAGATGTAGTCGCTTGATCCAATCTTTCCTTGCTTGATCATTGCTTTCCTTTTCCTTCTTCCTCCAAATCCAAGTGAGACTAGAATGCTCCAAGAATGCTCTAAGTGTGCAAGAGTAGGAGAGAGAGCTCCAAAACTAAATTGACAAAAAATTTTATTGACAAAAGCTAAACTGAAAAAAGCCATGAATTGATCCTCAGATTCCCTTTTATCATTGAGGCCTCTAATTTCTTCATTTTCCTTCTTTTTTCCTCTCATGCAACTTGTGACCTTTCACCTTCCTTTTCTCCTATTTTCCATTATTTTCATAAATAAATGCCAATTAATGCCTCTTTGCCTTTTCTAATGCCTTTGAGAATTTCCTTAGCCATAATAAACTGAAAGTGACACCCACTATGATGTTTTTCCCACCACTCATCTTGGAATACATGTCCCATGACCTTGGTCTCATTTTTTTTTTTTTTTTTTTTTTACATGTAAAATCAACTAGGGGTTGTTGCAGAACCCTCCCCTTTAGGGTAACACTGTCCTCGGTGTTCAATGACACCTATAACTAGAAAACCGTTGAAAACAAAACATACTGCCTATGGAGCTTTATAACATAGCTCGATACAGTATTTGCAATGACCATTGCTGAAAACATGACAATCATATCGTTTGTTTGAGATTTATAACGCAATTCATTACAATATTTATAATAACAACCACATATATACTCATACACATTTGCTTCAACCAACAAATAACCATAATGTTTATGGAGATTTATCACACAACCCGATACAATATTTACAATAATATGCACATTTTTTCAACCAACAAATAAAAGGACATGATGGTTACATCAACAACAAGGGAATCTAGAGGCTCACACCTCCACCCTCAAAGTAGTACCAGTATTCACATCCTTCCCAGGAAGTCCAGAATCCACTGCTAAAATCAAATTCTGCATCCAATATCCAATGCTACAATCCTTGTGCTACTTGTTCCCTCAGTGAAGAATTATTGGCTGATTGTTCTAGGGCACACTCCTGATGTGTATATGATTCCATATGGAAATGCTAATGACCAAAGCAAATCCATCCTCGACCTTCCCTTCTCTTCTACATAGTCCCTCAAGCAATCCACTCACCCCCTTTCGTGTAGTCACACACCTTCCAAGTTCTGTGGGCATCCCCTTCTCTGCTACATAGTCCCTCAGGTGACCCCTCCCTTGGCAAGGTTTCCTCGCATTGAAAGGTCCAAAAACCAAGGCATATCCATGCCTTAAAACCATAATTCTGGTCAAGGCATGCTCATGGAAATCAATGGACACTATTGGGTACCAATGTCCCACAATTGCCCTACTCCTGAAGTGCTTTACCCATATACTATTGCATGTTCCAATTCCTTTTGGTATTGCTACTAATTCTTGCAGTCAGTTTCATCCACCCAAACCAGGCATTTTCAACCATGCTTTCCTGTACCAAGCACATAACTTCCATTATATTTAAAATAAATTGAAATTCAAATCATACCTCCTTGGTAACCTGTCAATAAGGTACACCTGCAAATTTTTTTACTTCCTATCACAACAAGTCAAACTAGTTGTTTGTTTAAATCATCATGTATAAACATATCACATCCTGTTAGCTCAAAACGCAACCATCATAAATAAGAATCATGAATCACACATAACCATCATAAATCAAATTCATGAATCACATGTAACAATCATAAATCAGAGTCATGAATCACATGCAACCATTGTAAATCAGAGTCATAGATCACATGCAATCATCATAAGTTGGCATCATAGACTATGTGCATAATTAAAACTGAAATACAACACTTATACTTATCTTTCAACCAGTCATTTTCTTCTACCTTTTTTCTGTCCTTTCCATAAACACACTAAATCGATTACCACACTCGGTAAGCACCAATTGATTCTCTTCTCTTCAATCACGTACACATACACATAGTGTACACCACAACACATTCACCCACACACAGTGTACCACACAATAGATACACCTACACACGGTTTACAACATAACACATACACCTACATCCGGTGTACAACATAATACATAAAATGACACCTAGTGTGCAACACAACACATATACCTACACATGACATACAACACCGTACAATACATGCACTTACACTTGGCATACAATACAATGCATATGCATACATCGAGTACAACACAATGAACACACATGTTGCAATGCAGCGATTACACAATACCCATAACACAATAACACATATACACAACACAACATGTACGACATGTACACAATACCATATGTACAACAACACCACATGTACAACATGTACACAACACCATTTTCACAACGTGTACACTACACCACATGTACACAACACCACCTGCATGACGTGTACACAATACCACATGTACACAACACCACCTAACAACGTGTACACAACACCACCATACAACGTGTACATAACACCACATGCACACAACACCACATGTACAACATGTACATAACACCACATGCACACAATACCACTTGTACAACATGTTAGGGTCCTATAATTTATAGGATCTCAAGGTGATTAAGCATTTCATAGTTTGCAGGTTTCAAATTGTTCATAAGATGTCGATTTTCAATTGATTTCATTAAAAAGGAAAAGAAAAGAAAAAGAAAAGAGACCCCAAATGTTGTTCAAATCATACAGTTTAAGCATGATTGAAAAAATTTCAATTTATGTTCATAGGTTAGAAAATAAAGATTTTCCAAACAACTTAATCTTGGAAAATCAGTAGCTAGGTAGAAAATAATATTGGTTCAACTGTTTAATCTGGACCAAGAGGACAAATAAGTGATAGAGTAGGTTAGGTTTTGAGAGAAAAAGAGATAAAAACAGAGAGGAAAGGGTCTGTAAGTCTAAGTAAGTCTAAGTGCACCCTGCAAATGGAAAAGAACAAAATGCTAGGCTATAGAACAAGGGTAGGTAGATTGAGAATAGAAGGACATATGCTAATGTTGTCCTAAGGTCAGAGAAAAAAAAAAAACCAAGGAAGGGGCATTATATTACTTTGATATCATTATTCCCCTAAACTTTAAATATTTACCCCCTTGTACCTATAGTTTGTCCCTCATTTATCACCCAACCCCACCACGCACTCACCCGTCGCATCGTGTTTAATCCACCCACCATCTATCACTCCATCCCCACTCACTCCGCCCGATCTAATGGCCCACGTATTCTTTCGACCCCCCTCCACCCTCCGAAAGTTAATCCGGGGGGGTCCGAAGTCGGCGGTTTCCACTCCCATACGTGTCACACCCTTGTGAGTTTGCACCCCCCCTCGAAAAGCTATATTCGATACCACAAACCGCTCACCCATTTGATCGTTGGACACCTGCCACCTCACTACGCCAAGTTGTCCCATCCACCCAATCACTTCCATTCCCGCCATTGGGCAATAAATGGGTTGGGTTGTTATCTAACGGACCCACGCCAAATCAGGCCAATCCAACTGCACAATTACAAATCGTAAAACCACCAGTACGCCGATTTCGAATTTTAACTATTATCGTGCACTTGCAGGAGTCTTTCCACTTCATTAAGCCATTACCAAGAACGTACAGTGAAGCCAAAACACAGTAATACAATGCAGGATCACTCATTTTCTTGCAACAATCATCATTTCCCACTCTTGAATCCCATTTCTGTTTAAATCCCTATTCTTCCTCCCTCACTGAAATCCCACTTCTTTTATCCCTTTCTGTTACAGATTTAGCACAGGACAATTTCCAGGGGAAAGTTGCAGAGAAAACAACAATGGCACCAAAGAAGAAAGAACCAGAAGTATTCAACCCAATGGTGCACCCACCACTGGATTTAGATCATTTACCACTGGCCAATAGGGATTACAAGATCCATGAAACCCTCTCAGAATTTGATCTGTTTAATATATATTGCTGGTGGGAGGACAAATTCATGGAGGAAATGGATGACATAGGCCTTTGGGACACCAACCTGCCATTCTATATCTTCCCTAAAACACATAGTTGCCCAGAATTGATCAGGAAGTGTCATTCATGTTACAATCCACAACAAAGAGCAATGATGGCCCCAATAGGACATATTTTATTCACAATAGATGCTCAATCCATCATGCAGATGATGCAAGCTCTGGTTATTGAAGGATTTGTTCCTTTTTCACATGAAGTTCTGATTTAAATGTACTAAAAGCTTGATTTCTCCAAGAGAGCTAAGACATTATAACTTTTCATGGCTGAGAAGACACCTCTGCCAAGAAAAATCCCTCCTTATTCCTCCTCTATTTTCCCTGATAGAACCAGACATATTGCCACAGTTCTTTCCTATTTACTTGGCTATTATTCTGATCAATGGATTGATGAAGCTATTATAGCTTTCCTATCTATCCTCTCAACTGAATCCAAACCTTCTGTCATTTTCAACTTCAACCAGTTTCTAGCAGATGCAATCCATGAAAAACTGGTCAATTTCTTCACAGATGAAGTTTTTCATTACTCCTCAGTGTTGGTTTACATGTTTTTGTATTTTCAGGCAGACAGGTTCTAGTTTTCATTAACCAAAATGAATGAGGAAGGTGAACCTCAATCAGTAATATTTTGGACAACATTGGTAATGAAAGATCAAAAGGACTTCAGCTACAAGACATTTGTGGAAATGTTTGTCCACCCAGCAATGAGCCTCCTCAGTGGGACAACAGAACCAAGGATAAATGAAGATATAAAGAGAATTATGCAACTGTCTGATCAAGCCAGAACTGGTGATTGGTACTTGTACCAAAACTACACTGAAATAAGAGTGTATGGCTGTGAGTTAGCCCCCTACAAGCTGCCAAAGTTCCTCCCCATGAGGATATTTGCATTGGAGTACATCAGATAGATGATTAGTGTAGATGAGATGCATTTTGTATCAGCCAAGAAGAAATCCCAATTCAGGATCAAGTCCCAAATTGGTCCCTTCATTTGCAATAGCAGAGCTGCAGGAGAGGAGGCAGACAAAAGATTAAGGGAGATGAATTTTACCCATAGCTTCACATGGTCTTATGACCCATGGGGCATTATTTCTAAGAAGAGGGTGGAAAACAAGTCCACTACCTACATCCACACTCAAAGGCCCGAAATCGAGAAATATATGAATCAAATAGACTGGATGCCAGATACATTACAGGAAGCTGAGGAGCAAGTAATTTCCTCTTCCAGTGCACAAACTCCATAGAAGCAGGAGAAACAAATTACTGAAGAAAGGAATGAAAAAGGGAAATAACAAGAGCAAGGGATAACAAGGAAGAGGTCCAGAGAAGATCAGTCACCAGGAACTGATATTTCCATGAAAGAATTCAGGTTGAAGTACAGGAACAAGCCTATGAAACATATGGACATAGATAAAGGATCACCACAACAGACAATGATCAACATAATTGATATTCCAGACTCATCCCTAGCTGGAGGACAATCATTTCCTTCTACTCTGATTTCAGAAAGACAACAATCTCTTCAAGTGTCCTCATCTTCAAAGGTGACTGAAGAGAAAGAAGAGACAATTTTTGATACCTTCAGAGAAATCAAAATCAGAAATGAAATACTAAAGAAGAGCACCTATGCTCAGTTTTGGAAGTAGAGTGCAACTGCACAAGGCAGACTTCTCTCTGCCTTTGACTCAGAGAAGGGAAAAATGCATATGGCATTTTTGGAGGCACAAACATCAGAGCCCAAAACTCCAGCAGACTACAAGCAAACTTCCTTTGAGTTTGATGTCAAGAATGTCCATCCAATAGATTAGTTGGAGATGCACAAGCAAACAGGGGAAATGATTTCATCTACTTTAACCAACACTTCCATGAATTTATTCAAAATGCAGGTGGCCCTCTCAAACGCTCAATCTCAGTTGAAGATGGAGATAATTTTATCATCGTCAGAGGACACCAGGATTAAGTCTTTGGAAGACTTAGTAATAAAAATTGGATATGATTCCTCAGATACAAAAGTAGCTGAAGAAGTAATAAAGAAGAAAGAGTTATACATTGCAGCTCTGAAGAAGCAGCTCAAGCTGCCTACTACACATGACCCATTGACCAAGGAAATAGAGGAAATAGAGAGCATAAGGGCTGACATTATGAAACTAATAGTGGCACAGTCCATCCAAATCAAATAGATGGAGACAAAGATGGAAAAGATGGTGCAGGAGAAAGAAAAAGTAGCACAGATGGCTAGCACAGTAGTGGAAACCCTTACTCTAACAACCCTACCCATAACTACTCCAACAGGTGCAGCCACAGGAGCAGGAAGCAGTGCAGAACAATTGGCAAGATCTATGGAAGGAATGAATCTATAGAATGAAGAAATCAAGAGGTTGGAATCCCAAGTTGGTGTGCTACAAGATTAGATTAAAAGAGCTGAAAATAATCACTTGGTAGAGATGCAGAGAGAAAAGGCATTGATAGAGAAGCTTCAAAAGTCAGAAAAAGAATCCTCCATTGGAAATACTCCAGGGAGGGTTAAGGAGATCGTTTGCAACAAAATAATAGATCATATGAATGAAATTTGGCCTAGCATCCAAATTATTTTTGAGCAGAAAGAGTTAGTAGAGAAAGCCAAAGAAGCCATTTCAGCCACCAATACAGAGTTGGGAGATATGCCAGCAACAACAAACAAAATTATCAAGTTTATGAATGCAAGAAACATATATGAGCTGGAAGAATTGGGAGTAGTAGATAGGACAAAGACCATACTACAAGTCAAAAAGGTGTTGACAAAGAAAAGTTTAAATGTGCAGCTTCAAGAAAAATGCCAAGTTCTAGAGCTGATAGTCAACAGGTTTTTCAACAGAATGCAACCTCTACATCAAAAAGGCCTTCCCTCTTTGTTTGTTATAAATGACAAACTCATGGACAGAGGGGATTATGTCAAGAAATTACAGGGCATAGCCACAGATGCTGCAAATCTATCCAACATCAAAGGCAACATAACAGGAAAGGCTTTACTAGAAGAAATCAGTAATCAAATTTACATTGAACATGAGTTGAAGCATGTGTTTTTGTTCAAGCCATTGTTTGCCAAATATACTGATGCTGATGAGGTTTTTCAAAGATTAACCAAGATCAAGATCCTAGAGGGGGAAGCGTAGAGTGACTTATGTGACTATTAGGAAGAACGAGACAAGGATGACTAGAGTGACCATACAAGGATGAGTTATCACTAGCCACGTCAGCCGAACCACTCCAGTAAAATTAATACTTTAGGCAACAACATCCCAGAAAAGAGGGACACATGTCCCAGTTTTCTCAGCATGGCCACTCCCTAGCTACATTAGTCAATTTTTCCTTCATTGAAATAAATAATAGATTGCCAAGTGTACAAGGAAAATCGTTGTAGTTTTTGTTTAAATACTCCATGCATTGGGAGTATTAGGGGTTGGACCCTAGTCATTGGAACAATTTTTTTATTTGGAGCATTGTAATTTTGAGCTGGAGCATCAATAAAAAGGACATTTTACAGGATACTTGATCTGTTTTGACCTGGTGATGTTTTTCTTTCTATGTTTAATGTATTTCTGTTTATCCATCCATGCATCTTTCATTCTTATTGTGAAGCAGAAATTATAGTTTAAGATATGTTGTTGGAGCACCTTACTGCTATCTGTGTTTACAATCTATATGTTTTCCTCTGAAGTATGATTAAAAAATACTTGAATGCTTTTTAATCCTAACTGATATCATTTTTCTGTCATTCCATTTATCACTCTGCTTTAAAGATCTAGTAGGAACAATTAGCTTGCCCTGCAAACACTCTGTAAGATTGATGCTACCACCCAGCCTGTGACTCCATAGCCCAATGGAAAATATTAAAAAATGACCTTTTCTCCAACCAAATGAACAAACAAACAAACAATATTTTATTCTTAATATCTAGCCTAAAACATTATAGCACTAAAAACAAAGTTAAATCATAATTACATAGAGAGAGCCCTCTCTGAGTCCAGGAAGGCTAGGTCCTAGACTCATAAGTGGTTTGATGTATCTTTTGTGACTTTTGTCTTGCCAATCTTCAAAATCATAGAACGATAACACAACATGCACATCACACCATATGTACACAACACTACATATACAACATGCACAAAACACCATATGTGCACAACATCGCCGCACATACAACACGCACACAACATTATATGTACACAACACCGCACATATGATATGCACACAACATTATATGTACACAATACCGCATATGCAACATGCACACAACACTATATGTACACAATACCACATATGCAAGATGCACACAACACCATATGTACACAATACGCGCATACAACATGCACACAACACTATATGTACACAATACCACATATGCAACATGCACACAACACTACAGGTACATAGAATACAACACAATGAATACACATGTTGCAATGCAACGACTACACAATACCCATAACACAATAACTCATATACACAACACAACATGTACGACATGTACACAATACCATATGTACAACAACACTACATGTACAACATGTACACAACACCATTTGCACAACGTGTACACTACACCACATGTACACAACACCACCTGCACGATGTGTACACAATACCACCTAACAACGTGTACACAAAACCACCTGTACAACGTGTCCATAACACCACATGCACACAATAGCACATGTACAACTGATGCAGGAGCATACGGACTTAGCCAGCAATGTGATTGTATGTTCACATGTTGTGGCTAACAAGAGATGGATTTTATTGACCTAAGTGGTCAAAATCAATTCTTAGGAGAGAGGGTTGGATCTCTCGAATTGATCTTTACTTCAATTATTGTAACAATTAAATCATTGTATTATTTTTAGAACATGAGATAAGTGTTAGGATAGGTGTGTATCAGAGCTTGAGAATAGGGATTTAATAGTTGAGCTGATAAAAATAGAGATTGAGTTGTCAATGTTGTTAGGATAGGATTTGATCCATAAAAGAAAGGAAAAAATGTAATGATAGATATTGGATGGAATAAGAGAGTGAGTAAGCGAAAAATTGAGAGAGAGATAGGGTTTGCGAGTGAAACAAAGGTCAGACAAATTGTTGTAATTGAGCCGAGAGGGCCAAGACTTTGTAATTTATATTGAAATAATTGATTAAGTGTGGCGTTGTGTATTATTCCTAGTGTGAAATTCTCTCGAATCTATGTATCGACATTCTGGACCCTAATCAGGTATTATTTTCCATTTATGTGTTTCATTGGTAATTACAGCCAAATAGCGTTAAGGGTTAATACCGAGATTAGGGGCTAAATCTATATATTTCTTAAAGGTTTTGTATTAAGCACGTGGGTAGTATTCGGAAAGCAGTAAGTGGTATATCGCGTGGAAAATAAATGGTAAATGGTATTTTTCCAAATCGTGCGATTAACCTAAGGTGTTGACACGTAGCACGAAGAAACCACTTATCTCGCGTGCTCTCGACCTGATATCAATCGTGCAAGTAATCACGCGAGATTGCGCGATAACTGTTGGATTGAACAGGATAGATCGATGGTGGAAATCAATCGGACTAGTTGGCAAGCGGATATGACGCGATATCCATTGGATCTGAAGAAGCCAGATCAACGTGGAGATTGAAGCACTCGGGGAGTAAGAAGTCAAAGTAGGACCGATGGTGATTGGTCAGACAAGCGGGACCCTCAAGAGGGAATACATGTACAAAATATGTTTAACACGCAGCTGATTGGTTTTTAAGTGAACCATTAGTCTAATTCTAGACTACCACATCAATTTTGGTAACCATCCACATCATTTGGTATCAGAGCTCAAGGATTAAGTCTACTACAGTAAACATGCCACCTAGGAGAGGAGCTGGCATAGGTCGGGGGAGACCTGTAGTGAATGCAATTCTACTGGAAGAGATTTGAAACTTTCGTACAAGGATGGAGACAATGGAAACTGCTCAAAGGAGAGCACCTGATGAAGGAGATGCTAGTGCTACAGAGGAATCTTCTGAGGAAGAAGAAGAGGATGAAAGCGAAGCTACCAAAGTTCTCAAAATGTTGGCCAAAGTAAGTGGAAGACCAAAGGTGGAAATACCTTTGTATGACGGGAATCTCAATGTAGAAGAGTTGATGGAATGGATCAGTTCATTAGACAAGTATTTCGACTATGAGGAGGTTGATGACAAAAAGAAGGTGAAATTTGCAGTTACCAGATTGAAGGGTCATGCAGCTATCTGGTGGGATGAACTACAAACATCCAGAGAAAGAAAGGGGAAGCCCAAGATCAAACAATGGGATAAAATGGTGAGTAGGTTGAAAGGTAAATTCATGCCAAAAGATTATCAGTTAAATCTTTTCAGACAGTTACAGAATTTGAGACAAAAGGGGATGACTGTCAAAGAATATATAGAAGAATTTTATAAGCTGAGCATTAGAGCAGGACATGTAGAGGATGATGTAGAAAAGGTAGCTAGATACATCAATGGCTTGAGATATGACATACATGATGAAATCAACTTGTTGAGTCTGAAGACAATTGAAGACGCCTATCAAGCAACTTTGATAGCAGAGGAGAAGATGTCGAGGAAACAAAATCAAAGGAATAGAAGGAAAAGTTCAACAAGAGGTAGAGGAACTACCAGATCAAGATTTCAGCACCCTCAGGGTGAAGCAGGAGGTTCAAGTAGTAGACCACCACAGAGAGGAGACTTTAGTAGAGGAAGATTTGCACCCAGAGGAAGAGGTCGAGGAAGAGAAATTCGATGTTATACATGTGGAGAATGGGGACATGGATCATGGGATTGTCCTCATAATAAAGAAACAAATCAGCGGAATGTGAATGTTGCTGAGGCAAAGGAAGAAAAACCTCAAATTGCAAATAAGGAAGAATCACCCGAAGTAGGAGAATCTTTGTTATTGAAAAGGGTATTGCTTAAAGAAGAGAAAGAGACAGGAGAACTAGCTCAGAGAAAGAGTTTATTCAGAACTACATGCAAGTCCAAAGGAAAATGTTGTAAAGTGATAATTGACAGTGGAAGCACTGATAACCTGGTTTCTACAGAAATGGTGGACAAGTTAGGATTAGTGAAAATAGTACACCCTACTCCTTACAAAGTATCATGGCTGCAAAAAGGACATTAGCTTATTGTGACAGAACAATGCAAAGTAGAAATCCATATTAGTACTTATAAGGATGTGGTATTATGTGATGTAATGCTAATGGATGTATGCCATGTATTGCTGGGAAGACCTTGGAAGTTTGATCAGAAATCTATACATGATGGGAGAAGAAACACTTATACTCTAGAGAAGGATGGGAATAAACATACATTGCTGCCATTGAAGAATGAAGCAGACAAAGAAGCACCTGGAAACAATGTTATGCTGATAAGTGGGAAAGAATTGCTGCAAGAAGTCAAGAAGGATGAACAGATACATTTTGCTGTCATAAGGAGACCTAAGGTAATTTTGACTTCCACAAACTTAGATGATTTATCTGAAGAAATCAAAACTCTGTTGAATGATTTTGCTGATATTATTGTGGATGAGCTACCAAATGCATTACCACCAATCAGGAGTATTAGTCATCACATTGATCTAATACCTAGAGCAAGTTTGCCAAATAAAGCAGCATACAGGTTAACTCCTCAAGAAAATGCAGAAGTTGGGAGACAAGTGCAAGAACTGATGGATAAGGGATTAATCAGAGAGAGTCTTAGTCCATGTGTTGTACCAACAGTACTCAGTCCAAAGAAAGGAGGTGAATGGTGCATGTGTACTGATTCCAGAGCCATAAACAAGATTACTATCAGGTATAGATTTCCTTTACCACACATGGATGATTTGATGGACTGGTTAAGTGGGTCAAAATATTTTACTAAAATAGATTTGAAGAGTGGATACCATCAAATAAGGATTAGGGAAGGAGATGAATGGAAGAATGCATTTAAAACAAACAATGGGCTGTATGAGTGGTTAGTGATGCCTTTTGGACTCACTAATGCACCCAACACATTCATGCGATTGACGAATGAATTCTTGAAGGAATATGTAGGTAAGTTTGTCATTGTTTATCTTGATGATATTCTAATTTTCAGTACAAGCAAAGAAGAACATCTGGAGCATCTTAAGTTGGTTCTAAGAACTCTGCAGAAAGAGAAACTCTGACAAACCTGAAGAAATGTAGTTTCATGAAAGAAGAATTAATCTATTTGGGGTTTGTAGTTTCTAAAAAGTTATGAGAATGGATCCAGAGAAAGTCCAAGCAATTTGGAACTGGCCTATTCCAAGAAACATATTTGAGGTAAGAAGCTTTCATGGTCTTGCAAGTTTTTATAGAAAATTTATCAGAAGTTTTAGTCAAATTTGTGCACCAATTATTGAAACAATCAAAGAGACTAATCAGCCATTCAAGTGGACAGAAGCAGCAGACCGAAATTTTAAGTTGCTGAAGAAGAAAATTACAGAAAAACCAGTTTTAGCTTTGCCTGATTTTGGAAAAGTTTTTCAAGTTGAAACTGATGCTAGTGGAGTTGCAATTGGAGCAGTTTTAAGTCAGGAACAGAGACCAATAGCATACTTTAGTGAGAAACTAAATGAAGCTAAGAAGAAATATTCTTCTTATGATAAAGAATTTTATGCTATTGTGCAAGCTTTAAAAAAATGGAGACATTATTTACTACCAAAAGAGTTTGTATTGTATTATGATAATCATGCATTACAGTTCATAAACAACCAACCAAAATTAAACCAGAAGCATGCCAAGTGGGTAGAATTTTTGCAGAGTTTCACTTTTGTGATAAAACATACAAGTGGTAAGTTGAACAAAGTTGTTGATGCTCTAAGCAGGGTAAATTTCATTGTGCAAGAATTAAGAGTTGGTGTTGTAGGATTTGAAGAAATGGTTGATATGTATAAAGATGATGTAGAATTTAAAGATATTTATGCAGTTGTACAAAATCCAGCAGTTCATAATAGAAGCCAGTGGTTAGATTATCTTATCCAAGGAGGTTTACTGTTTAAAGGTAACAAACTGTGCATTCCCAAATGTTCTATGAGGGAAAACATAATCAAGGAGAAACACAGTGGAGGGTTATCTGGGCACTTTGGACAAGACAAAACCTTTGCTCAGGTAAATGCTTTTTACTACTGGCCAAAGATGCAAACTAATGTTAAGAAATTTGTTGAGAAGTGCATGATCTATTAGCATGCTAATTGGAGAAGCCAAAATACAGGATTGTACCAACCATTACCAATACTAGACCAACCATGGGATGCAGTTAGTATGGATTTTGTTTTGGGATTACCTAGAACTCAAAGAGGAAATGCTTCCATTTACGTTGTGGTAGATAGATTTTCAAAAATGGCACATTTCATTGCATGCAAAAAGACTAGTGATATAACACATATTGCTAATCTATTTTTTTCAAAAGTTGTGATGTTACATGGATTGCCTATAAGTATTGTGTCTGATAGGGATACAAAGTTTGTTGGGCATTTCTAGAGAACTCTTTAGAAGAAACTAGGTGCCAACCTTAGTTTCAGTTCAACATATCACCCTCAAATAGATGGACAGAGTGAAGTGGTAAACGAAAGCTTAGGAAACATATTGAGAAGTTTAGTGTATCAAAATCCTAAGCAGTGGGATTTAACACTTGCTCAAGCTGAGTTTGCTTATAATGACACTCCAAACCGAAGTACTGGGATGAATCCATTTCAGATTGTTTTTGGAATAAATCCAAGAGGTGTGTATGAGGTCATAAATTTGGGAAAACAAGAGACAAGAAGTGCAAAGGACGAAGAGTTTGCAGAGTAGATGTAGAGACTACAAGAAGATGTCAAAGACAGATTGCAGGAAAGCAATGGAAAATACAAACAGAGAGTTGATATGAGGAGGAAAGAAAAAGAATTCCAAGTGGGAGATCTAGTGATGGTGTACTTGAGGAAAGAAATATTTCCTGTTGGGACTTATAATAAACTAAAGATGAAAAAGATAGGGCCATGCAGAATTGTGAGGAAGTTTTCAACCAATGCTTATGAAATTGAGTTGCCAGAAGGGATTGGAATATCACCTATCTTCAATGTTGCAGATTTATATCCATACAAGGAGACAGAGGCAGAGTTACAGAAGGAACCTACAGAAGATGAAGTTCAGACTTTAAATTGGGAAGAACAAATGCCAAAGACAGTCAAGAAAGAGGTGGAAGCTGTTTTGGAGAAAAGAGTATCCAAAAGAACCAGAGGACAAGATTATTTTCAGTATCTAGTCAAATGGAAGGGACAACCAATGGAGGATGCCAGTTGGTTAACAACAATAGAATTACAGAAGTACGGAGTCAATCCTGATAGTTTGATGAATGATTCTTTTCTTCCCCGGGAGTCTGATGCAGGAGCATCCAGACTTAGCCAGCAATGTGATTGTATGTTCACATGTTGTGGCTAACAAGAGATGGATTTTATTGACCTGAGTGGTCAAAATCAATTCTTAGGAGAGAGGGTTGGATCTCTCGAATTGATCTTTACTTCAATTATTGTAACAATTAAATCATTGTATTATTTTTAGAACAAGAGATAGGTGTGTATCAGAGCTTGAGAATAGGGATTTAATAGTTGAGCTGATAAAAATAGAGATTGAGTTGTCAATGTTGTTAGGATAGGATTTGATCCATAAAAGAAAGGAAAAAATGTAATGATAGAGATTGGATGGAATAGGAGAGTGAGTAAGCGAAATATTGAGAGAGAGATAGGGTTTGTGAGTGAAACAGAGGTCAGACAAATTGTTGTAATTGAGCCGAGAGGGCCAAGACTCTGTAATTTCTATTTTATTGAAATAATTGATTAAGTGTGGCATTGCGTATTATTCCTGGTGTGAAATTCTCTCGAATCTGTGTATCAACATTCTGGACCCTAATCGGGTATTATTTTCCATTTATGTGTTTCATTGATAATTACAGCCAAATAGCGTTAAGGGTTAATACCGAGATTAGGCGCTAAATCTTATTAAGTATATTTCTTAAAGGTTCTGTATTAAGCACGTGGGTAGTATTCAGAAAGCAGTAAGTGGTATATCGCGTGGAAAATAAATGGTAAATGGTATTTTTCCAAATCGTGCAATTAACCTAAGGTGTTGACACGTAGCATGGAGAAACCACTTATCTCGCGTGCTCTCGACCTGATATCGATCGTGCAAGTAATCACGCGAGATTGCACGATAACCGTTGGATCGAACGAGACAGATTGACGATGGAAATTAGTGAGACTGGTTGGAAAGTGGATACGATGCGATATCCGTTGGATCTGAAGAAGTCAGATCAACGATGGAGATTGAAGCGCTCGGGGAGTAAGAAGTCAAAGTAGGACCGACGGTGATTAGTCAAACAAGCGGGACCCTCGGGAGGGAATACACATACAAAATATGTTTAACACACAGCTGATTGGTTTTTAAGTGAACCATTAGTCTAATTCTAGACTACCACATCAATTTCGGTAACCATCCACATAAACAACATGCACATCGCACCATATGTACACAACACCACATATACAACATGCACAAAACACCATATGTACACAACACCGCATATACAACATCCACAAAACACCATATGTACACAACACCACTGCACATACAACACGCACATAACACTATATGTACACAACACCACACATACGATATGCACACAACATTATATGTACACAAAACTGCATATGAAAAATGCACACAACACTATATGTACACAGTACCGCATATGCAACATGCACACAACACCATATGTACACAATACCTCGCATACAAGATGCACACAACACTATATGTACATAGTACTGCATATGCAACATGCACACAACACTACATGTACAACATATACACAACAATAATACTGCACACCCAAAAACCACATTGACTCTACTAAGCAACCTTGCTTCTAGTGTCTTCCCATTGTACATGCTTGTCCCAGCATGTCACAGATCACATTTATTTCATTCCGCTAATGTATCCCTCAACATTACCTGTCCATAACATAAACATAGGCATAGTATAACACATAATATCAATTCATATCCACATCATACTGACCTCATAGATCTGTCAGGGCTACTCTTCCCACTCGATTCCTCATAAGACCAAGAACCTCTTCATGCCATTCACATGCATAAGCAATCATTACTCCACAAGCATGATCCCTAACGACCCTGTTAGACAATGACATACATACATACATACATACATACATATATACATATAAACATTAGCATAAAACAATCATAATCCCTAACGACCCTATCAGACAATGACATACATGCATACGTATATACGTATAAACATTAGCATAAAACAATCATAACATTTGACGACCCTATCAGACAACGACATACATACAAACATGTATACATATATAGACATTAGCATAATAATTATCACAACATAGTTACCAAATATCATAACGTCAAGGTTAAGAGAACTCCCTTTATCCGTGCACAACATGCACAACATTGAGAACAACAATTCCTAACAAAGCCAAGGCATTTGACGCATCAAATCCATTCTCTTTACCTTTCCAGTTACCTTCCCCATGACTATCCTGCCACCATCCATTTATCTCAATGGACCTAACCAATCCAACCGACTGTCATACTCTTGCCTTCAGATACCCTTTACTCATGCACTGAGCTTCATTCAAGTCTTACATTACCTGTTGGGTTTCATTCAGCTCTTCCCGAGCTCCATTAACTTTCCTCTTTCCCCAACCAATTCCCAAGACCCTCAAAACATAAGAGACAAGAACAAGAAGAAAACTAAGAAGAAAACCAAGAAAACCAATAACAATACAACACCACAAACAAAGTGGCATGTCCATGCACCAGACACAAACAAATTGAAAATCAAACTCAAAAAAATCACAAAAGACTAAAAACACATATTTAGCAACAAACACCATGACTCAACCCCATGGGTTCATAGTGCTTCCAAAGGAAATCTCAACCTGAACCTTCTTAAAGATTTCATGGTAGTCTCTTTTTCCATGAAATCCATGCATCATACTATCATGAACACATAATTGCTAGTGTATAAATTAATATAACAATATACCAGTTATCTTACCTTGTTGTGCCAAGCACGTTGGCTTGTAACTGAACACATCCATGCCATCTCTCAAGGGACTCCAATTCCCTTAACGCATCCAACTATAACTAGAAACTAGTGGATATATATGTCAAATACATGTTCATGAATATAACACATATCCACCTAATGTCAGACAAAATCAAGTTTAAGAAGATTTCATGTATTCATGCAAGCACTCATTCATTTGGAGTTGCGATTTCCAAACATAGCCAAAGGAATTCTCACCCAATTCCTTTATTTTAAATTTTACCTTGCTACAATTGAGTCTTATTAGTTGCTATCACATCACCCAACTATTAGTTATGAAAACAAATCAATTGTTAACTTGTCACACTAATACCAAGCATGTTTCTTGCAATTGTTAACACATGTCAGTCACATGTTACAAATATCAAGAAATAACATCTATAAATTTGAAATTATACTTTACCGAGACTAACAACCATGTCATAATTTACAATCGACTCATAGTCCTTAGTCATAATACTATAATTATCACTTGCTTACATTCAAGTGCATATCGACTGTCTCAACACATTTTGAGTTAGTAAAACCATCTTAAAGCAAGATCATACCTTCATGCAATCTTATAGACACATGCTCATATCATGCACTTAATCAAACAACTTGTAGACATACCAAATAGATGACATAATCAAACTCATACCTCAATGTATCTCAAGGGAGGCTATCACATATGCACAAGTCAATCCAGATTAATACAACTCAATATCAAAAATATATCGACTCATACCTTAATATCATAACCATAACCATCTGTACAGGTCGATCCATATTAGCACGATACATAATAACACCAAGAACTTAACTGCAATGAGCATAATCATCATGCCTGTGACCGCAATGCATATAACAATATGTTACTACCATTCATGACTATCTGACACATGTGAATATGACCGCACTGATCAATTGGCATCTATCATGTAGGTATCCAAAACAACAATAGAATGATAGACATGTATATAACCATAATGTGTATAACAACCAATAACCAACATACCTGCATGTCAAACATACATGACGATCTGCTCTTACCCTGAGGTCCAGTGTTGCAACCTTGCTCTAATAATATGCAGCTCTTGCTCTATCTTAGCCAACATATCAGTGTCATGATGACACAAAGTACAACAATGACTATCACAATGCATGCATAACAATCACATGGACAACTAACATGCATGCATGAAAAACACATTCCACCCTTCCAGTCCAAGTGTTGAACCACGGGAGCTCTGATACCACTCTGTAACACCCCTCCCACACCTACCCACTTTCACCGGATTGACAAGGTAAACATGAGAGGAGGAGATACTATGAAATAACTCAATTTCATAAGTACAGTTAAGGAAGTGGAATTGACAAACTGAAACTTTACTGACCTTTCTCAGGAGCTACAGGACCCCCGGGAGCCAAACAACCACTCTAGGTGCCCAAACCCTGAGCTAGACTACTTTTCCACTGACCTAAGCTGCCAGTCGCATGCATAAGCATGCATCCATGCGAATATAGTCCTCCAGTTGCATGCATATATGTGATTATAGGCCTCCAGTCGCATGCATAAGCCTGCAAGGTAGCGACTGCAGTCCCAATTCTCAGTTTTGAGCATGCAACCACGAGATCTATGCCACATTTTTAGGACTAGACTTCAGATTACTGCCCAAAACTTGATGAGAATTTCCAAAATAATAAATTACACAAGAACAAAGCCTGTAACACAAAAATTAATCAAGGAATTGACCTAACCAGGCTTAAACATGAAAACATTTCGTCAAACACATTGTGAACATGTAATCTATAGGTCATAAATGCATATCTGAACATAAGGGTCTCATACTTATCTGAGAATCATCAAGAAGGTCTAATTCCCTCTCATAGTAGTTGCAATAACATTTGTTAGTCCATGCATTCATCAACCATCAATATATTCATCAAACATGTCAAGAGCCATAGACATTATACATCATATAACCAACATATAACCAACATATAACCAACATATAAACCATGGAAACTCAACCATAATATCACCATCATAATCAATACATATGCTCATATATCACAATAGAAAATACCTCTTATTAACATATGAAAATGCCAACCAAGTTAGGGACTTCCACGTACCACCCGACCATAGATTGGGTTGAGCCAAATCTCTCTTTCAGCCAATCACCCTTGTGCCATATTCCAAGCATGAATGTGAGATCTCACGGAATAAAGAAACCAAAACCAAATTGGGGCTTCCAGAGGCCAAACTACCTCAACCCTCAACTAGTGATTCCACCTCATGGTCAGACACCGCTAACACCAACCAGATTGGTTACTAGCGAAGTTGTCTGGGGCTCTAGAGAATTTGTTCCAACCTGACTTTAGGACTAGTAACTTAATCCACAGTTGCGGTAATGCCCCATGGCGTTTTTCCAACCAAGGCTCCAGGACTAGTAACTCAACCCAAGTTGTTCCAAGGCTTCTAGAGAATTGTCCAACCAAGACTCTAGGAACTAGTAACTCAACCCACAACTATAAGGAACCTCAGCACCAATCATAAACAACAAGTGGAAAAACCGACAACACCATAACTATCTAAGAAATGGGAAGATTAGGCAAAACCACTGTCAATCCAGGCAATCCTCCATGCCAGTGACAACACATACAAGAAACCACATGCATGCCAAAACTAACAATGAAACCATACATGCAACTCAATACCTACAAAGCAATCTAAATCTAGCCACTTGATCCAATCTCTCCTTACTTGATCCTTGCTTTCCTTTTCCTTCTTCCTCCAAATCGAAGTGAGATTAGAATGCTCCAACCATGCTCCAAGGATGCTCTAAGTGTGCAATAGTATGAGAGAGAATAGAGAGAGAGCTCCAAAACTGAATATACAAAAAAATTTACTAACAAAATCCATGAACTGATCCTCAAAAGCCTTTTTATGATTGAGGCCTCTAATTTCTTCATTTTCCTTCAATTTTCCCCTCATGCAAACCTGTGACCTTTCACCTTCCTTTTCTCCTATTTTCCATTATTTTCATAAATAAATGTCAATTAATGCCTCTTTGCCTTTCCAAATTTCCTTAGCCATAATAAACAAAAAGTGAGACCCACTTGAATGTTTTTCTCACCACTCAACTTGGAATATGTGTCCCATGACTTTGGTCTTTTTTTTTTCCAATATATATATATTTGTATTTTACATAGATTTATGGATCTATAAATCAATGTTATATATATATATATATTTATATATATATATATATATATATATAATCAATGTTATCTATAAATATATATATATATATATTGTATTTTACATAGATTTATGGATCTATAAATCAATGTTTATTGTGTATGCATGCAATTTATAATAATGTAGAAAATAGACACCAGCGAAATAAAACTCACAAATCACAAATTAACACGAGATATAACCTGGGAAACCTTTAAGGAGAAAACCCATCAAGAAGATGAGGCTAATTTGCGCTCTTTCTCATAACGGAAATGGATGCAAGTACAAAGAAGTGAGGCCTGTGAACTGTGGGTTTCTACAATACACAAATCCTCTCTCCCTATCCACTCTCGGCTACTATGTTCATCTATGGAGTAAAATTCACTCAAATAGAATGGAACCATGTTTCTTCCTAATGGCCTAGTTATAATAAATTGTGAACCTACTAGTGGTTAAGTTTGAATCTTTCAACTCTTAACTAGAGTTACAATATGGACACTCCTTTTAGAGTCTTCTTCATCATAATCATGTGGCTAGCCCCTTTTCCATGAATAATTGGGGTTGACGTGTCATCCTCTCGAAATATGGTGTCCATACAGACTATGATTGAGGTAATTCTTGCATCGTTGGAAAGGGATTTATGTGTAGAATAACACTAAAAGGAGTTATGATTAAGGGAGAAAATTTTTACCACCCCCCCCCCCCCACCCCAACAAATTGTTGTTTAATTCCTCAAACTACTCCTAGAATGTTTCAGACCCCAATTTTCCAGACTAGGTCCCATCGGTAAAAATGGTCATGTGAGTTGATTCCTCCACTTTTTACACTCTAAAAGCTTCAAGATGGATGACAAACAATAAGGATCCAATGTGAATCGCACTTCCCCATTTTGGTAGGTTTTTGACCCCCAAAAGGTTCTATTTAACGAGGTAAGGAACTTTTTCCTCCGCCTTCTCTTTAGTGTACCATTTAGCCCTACCTGGAAGTTGTTCTTTGATATCAATCTAACAAAGATCATTTTGCCCTTGTTTGACAGTTTTGGGTCTCTTCTGCAAAATTGTATCTTTTGTCAACTTTGCTTAAGCATCCGATGCAAAATCATTTACAAAGGTAGGACTTGTTCCTCTCCCTGATCTAGCATGGCGGGATCATAGAGTTTCATATTCTTTAGATTCACCACTAAGTAAATGTACATGTATGGGGGTGTGTTGAGTCTATAAGCGTTATCTCTTGCCCTTTCCAGTATCTCAAAGGGTCCATATCACAAAGTCTTGATTTTCTTAATAGGCTATGTAACCTCTCCTTGTTCAATTGTAAAAATACTCTATCTTACACCTTGAAATACCTATTTGTTATGTGTTGATCATGCCTAACCTTATATTTTCCCTGTGACCTTTTTAGTGTCTCTTGTACCTCTAAATGGATCCACCTAATCTTCTCAACAATTTTTTCTACCCTTAAGGAATTCTTTGTAAGATCCTCCATCACTACTCCTTGTTACCCATATCTAATATCCAAAGGTGAAGGTGGAAAATATCCAAAACAAGTTTCAAATGGCGACTTACCAATAGAAGTGTGGACTATTTCATTATAAGAGTGTTGTATATATACCATATTTTCATCTCAGGTCTTCAATTGCTTCTTGTTATAACCCCTCAAAAATTTCACCAAAGTCCTATTGACTACTTTTGTCAACCCATTTTTCTATGGATGGAATGTTGTAGACCTCTTCAAATTCATCTCCATCTTCTCCTGTAGTCTAGTCCAAAATGCACTAAGAAATATTGTGTCCCTATCTTTAATGATTCTCTTTGGTATTCCAAAGTGCACCCAAACCTATCAAAAGAATAAGTTCACTACTTCTTGCCTGCTTATGGTCTTTTTAATAGGGCATTAGAACACACATCTTGTTGAACCTGTTAACTACCATGAACATGTACTAGTTTCCCTTCCTGGTTGTTGGTAAACCTCCCAAACAGTCCATGGAAATGCTTTCCCAAGGAGGAGTGGGTATGGGCAAGGGATGATATAGACCTTATTTACTATTACTAGGCTTGTTGGTACAATAAAGCATACATCCTCTTATGACCCTAGCAGCATGTTCTTCAATATTTTTCCAATACACATACTTCTACAAGTTGACCACTGTCTTCCCTACACTAAAGTGCCATGCAACCTTTGAGGTGTGATCCTCTCTAATCAACTACAATTGATCACATTTGGGAACACATAACTTATCCAGCCTTTAGGGGAGTCTGTCATGGATATGGTAGTCATTGGTGATGTCACCATCATGCACGTATTTAGCTCCGTGACTACTAAAACACTTCCTTGAATTTCCCATCTTTTAATATTCCTCTATGTATGCATCATGGATGAATGGATCCATGTGAATCAAAGTTCCCAAAGTTGTGATATTTGATGTGGGTGGTCTTGAAAGCATGCCAACCAACTTTTTTGTGCTTCCATTCTTATACTTGATCACTAAATGAAATTGTTGTAGAAATCCCATCGACTTGTAATGCCTATTTTGTTGTATCTTACTCTAGGCCTACGAGTACTATAGTGGCTGGTGATTTTTGTAGATTACTATATACTTTCCCATCAAATAGTGTTTCCACTTCTTCATAGCTTGCACTAGGGAATGGAGCTCCTTGTCTTCGGTAGGGTAGTTGAGAACTACCCCATGAAATACTTTAGAATAGTGGCATATATGTCTTCCTCTTTGCACGAACATTGCTCTGATTACATGCCCACTTGCATTTGTCTCAAAGGGTTGTTGCAAGTCTGTTAATTTGAGAACTAGTGCTTGAATGATCTTTTTCTTTAACTCCTCAAAGACCTTCTATTGACCCTTTCCGCACTAGAAACTCTTGCCACTTGTTGTTATGGGCAACATTTCTACTATTAAAAATGAGGCTACTAATTCCTTAGGTATTGTGATATGTCAACGAAACTCCTGACATGAGAAACATTAGTAGGCACTAACCACTTCATGATGTGCTCCATCTTGGCAGGATCTATATTCATCTCTTCTCCACCTATCACATACCCTAAATACACCAAATACCATTGTTCAAACTCATACTTCTTGAGATTTGCCAACAATTGTTGCTTCTTTAATGTCTCTAGCAACTATGTCAAATGTGAGATGTTCTCTTCTCAACTAGCAGTATATACCAATATATCACCCAAATAGACAATAACAAATGAATTTATAAAAGGGAACAATATATAATTCACTAAACTCGTAAATGTAGTTGGTGCATTACATAGGACAAACAATATGACTAACCACTCATACAAACCTTGTTTGGTTTTGAAGTAAATCTTCCAAGGATATTCTTCCCTTACTCGAAGCTAGTCATATCTAGACTTTAAGTCCAACTTAGTTGAGTATTTGGATTGCTGCAAATGATCCAACATATCATCTATCTTAGACTGGGGGTACCTGTTCTCAAGGGTAATTTTTTTTAACACCTTGTAATCAATACACATCCACCAAGTCCCATCCTTCTTTGGCACAATGATCATGGTGGCCCACATATTGAGGCACTTGATCAAATGACACCTTGTTCTAGTGGTTGTTACAAGTGTTTCTTCACCTCACTTGCTTCTATAATGGATTGTCTCTACAACCCAACGTTTGGTAATGGGGATTCTGATAATAGTTGTATCTCATGCTTTATTTCCCTCTTGGGTGGTATCCCATTAGGCTCCTAAAACACATCCATGTGTGCCTGTAGCAACTCTCTACTTGTTTTTTTTGTTTCTTGGCACACCCTTCCAATGATGACTTTGCTCTCACAAAATATTCTATAGATTGTTTTTCTATTAAAAATAGTAAATCATACTTCTTACTAGAACTTATTAGTTTCTTGGCTTGGTTGGCACTTACTAGCAAAATTTTGTGTTGGGTGTGGAGCCTGATTATCTTATTTATTCAGAGGTATCACTGCATTGGACCACAGTTCGTAATGTGGCAGCAACGCCGCCCATAATATTTGCGCTGCAAGGGGGGTCCAGGGGGGGCGGCGGGGGATCGGGAGTAGCGCCCCCAAAGCTAAAAATAGATGTAAAATTGCCTTGTAAAATGTTGTAATTTTGTGGTCAATCTGGGCCATTCATTAGGTGGAGATCTAACGGTAGACGTTATGTTTAATTTAGAGTTTTTTTCCCTAGAAGGCAACCCATCGCTATATATGAGGGAATTTTATTGCGTCTATGTAGATATGTATTCTGAGTGAGAAAGAGAGAGGAGATTGTTTGAGAGAGAAGAGACAATTACATCAGATCTACTGTAGGTTGTATCTCTTCAGTTTGCTAGATAATATAAAAGGAAGCACTGTGTTAGGGTCCAACCCTAACCCCCTTATTTATGTAATAGGGTCGAGTCATAGTTATAGTTAGTTAAAGAGTCAATAAAGCCCATATTAATAATTGTAAGTGGTTGACCCGCATTTAAAGAAGGGACCACAGTTAGTTGCAAATGGGCCATGGTATTAGATAGATGGTATTAATAAGAACCATGGTACTGACCCATGGTATTGCATGTATGAATCCTATATAAAGGATAGAGACTCCCCTTGAGGAGCGTCATGTCTTATTTTGTAATTGAGCCCAGCTCTATTGGAGGTTGCCCCCTCGAAGAGGCAAGTGAACATTGCTTTCCTTTCTGAATAATAAAATACATGCTGTTATTTCTTATTGTTCTGTGTTCTGGGTATATTTCTTCACATACTTGGTATTCTAGTATCTTCTCGCAGGTCAAGAGCATAACAAGTGATATCAGAGCACTTTCCAGGGCCGGAGGGATCTCCATTTTTAGTAGATTTTTTTTTGGCTAGAGACGTGTTCCGACGTCTTTAAACCATGGGATCTGTCATTAAGCGCATAAACCTGTGGATTTGGGGAGGCATGCACGTAGGAAATACAAGAGGTGGTCACGCTTGTTGAACTCCCTTGTAAACCCTATGGGTACCCCTTCGAGTAGTAGCGCATTAGATAGAACCGTGCACGGACAATCTTCCAAGTACCCTCTGGGTATATCGGAAGCCCCCAAGGCTCTCTTGAAACCTCGCCATAGATAAACTGTCGGCCGTCTTTCTGTTACAGTACACCGAGAACAAGACTTGAGGAGATTACTCGCGCGTACGATAGGGTAGTCAGGTTGTACGACTAAGGGTACGGTTGATCCTCCTTGGTTAGTGCCCTGAAATATTGGGCCGAGTAGTACTGTCGGACCCTTATGTATATTGCGATCTGTAGCACCTGACACTCCTCGAGACCATAGTTCCCTTGTCTCTCTCTAGATCACGCATCATCTTTTCCAGATCAGATCTAGCAGGTTGGGTTCTGTTGCAGCAGCAACAATCAGTTCCGCCATTCAGATCTCTTAGATCCACCATTCAGATCTATCAGATCTGCCATTCAAATCTAGCAGTTTGGGTTTTGTAGCAGTCGCAACAATCAGATCTAGCAGCAGGGGTTCGATCCCCTGAGACCCTCCCGAGATGGTTATAGGAGACTTAGCCCATGAGAATCAAGTCGACGGGCTGAGCAAGGTGGTACCATTCACTTGTTAGCGTCAAAATTTCAGGTGGTCCCAATTTTTTTTTTCACAGTAACGACAAGTGCACCGGATCAGTGCATGGTACAAACTAGAGCTTAAGCTATGGCCAATGAGAAGATCGACACCCTTGAACAAAAGTTGGAGGCATTAACGAAGCAGATCCAGACCTTAACTGACACAATAAAAAAGGGCAAGTCAGGGGAACAATCAGAGGCATATGCTTTTAATGAAAACCTTGAGGGCGAGTCTAGCCATTCTCTTCACTTCTATGGAAACCATCAACAATCCCAGCTTCGACCACCCAAGCTGGATATGTATAAATTTGATGGCTCTCATCTGGCCATATGGCTAGCACAAATGGAGCAATATTTCACATTGAATCACATCAGAGATGACGCGACTAAGCTAAGTGTGGGAAGCCTATACTTGGACCAAGAAATATGGCAATGGTGGCAGTGGCATCAACGTTGCTATTCAATGCCAATGACTTGGCAAATATTCTCAAAAGCCCTTTCTTATCGCTTTGACCATGAATATAACTTTTTGGGTTGTCTTACTAAGCTCCGACAGACAGGCACAGTGCAAGAATATATTAAAGCCTTTGAAGCATTAGCCTTCCGCACAAGAGGTCTAGCAGATGAATTCTACTTGGAATGTTTTATCAGTGGTCTCAAAGACGCCATACAAGCCCACGTTCAACTACAACACCCAGTCTCATGGTTGGCAGCTTGCAAGATAGCTCGTGAAGTAGAACACGCGTTAGCGACCCGGTCGACTCGTCCAAATTTCATAGCCAAGGGACCCCCACCTAGGCTCAGGGCACTACCCTAACACTTAAGGTTCAAAAGGTGTCACCAGCAGAAATGGCGGAAAGAAGAAAGTAAGGATTGTGTTACTACTGTGATGAGAAATACTCCCCAGGGCATAAATGCAAGGAACCCAAATTCTTTCAAATTGATGCTACTGATCACAATTCATCTGAGGAAGCCCCACCATTTGAGGGACCAGAGGAGGAAGATGAGGACAACTAGCCAGACAATGAGCTCCCAGCTACACCTGAAGAACCAATTATCTTGCTTCATGCTTTGGTAGGAATTTCTTCTCCCCAAACTCTCAAAATTAGAGGTTTTATTAAGCATCGCCCTGTAGTAGTCTTGATTGATAGTGGCAGTACGCATAACTTTATCCATCAAAGAGTCGCTGAAGCAGTGCATTGTTTTGTCAGAGCAGTCTCTAATTTCCAAGTCTAGATTGTTGATGGGGGGACAATGAAATGTGAAGGCCGTTGTGAAAATGTCAAACTTCAAATGGGGGATTATCACCTAAATACCCACATGTTTGCCATCAACATGGGTGGGTGTGAAATTGTCTTGGGTGCTGAATGGCTCTGCACATTTGGCCCAATCACAATGGATTTCCAAGAGTTATATATGAGCTTCAAGCAGAATAACCACACACATACCCTCTGCGGACTCCAGGCAAGTGCTTCTTCTATCATCAGCTTGCATAGGATGGAAAGATTGTTAAAAAAGGGCCACCATGGAGTTATAGCCCAATTTAATGCCATCCAAGCCTTCGAACCCACTTCTCTTCATATTCATCATGAGATGCAACACGTATTAAACAACCATCTGTAGGTCTTTGACAAGCCTCATGAGCTTCCACCCTCGAGAGGGAACATCATCATAGCATTACTTTTGTCCCAGGGGCACAACCACCAAATGTGTTCCCATATAGATATCCTTTCGCCCAAAAGAATGAAATTGAAAAAATCATCAAGGAACTCCTAGAAGGTGATGTCATTCGTCCTAGCATTAGTTCTTATTCATCGCCTATGGTCATGGTGCTCAAGAAAGATGGGGAATGGCGTATGTGTCCAGACTTCAGGGCCCTCAACAAGCTGACGGTCAAAGATAAATTTCCCATCCCGGTTGTTTATGATTTGCTGGATGAACTAAATGAGGCTCAATTCTTTATGAAGCTCGACCTTTGCTCGGGCTATCACCAAATTTGCTTGAAAGAAGTAGACATTCCAAAGACTTCTTTTCGAACTCATGAAGGCCATTATGAATTCCTGGTCATGCCATTTGGTCTTTGTAATGCCCCATCCACTTTTTAGAGCCTCATGAATCACCTTCTCAAACCATATCTCAGAAAATTTGTCCTTGTTTTCTTTGATGACATCCTCATCTATAGCCTAAAACATCTTCAGCATGTAGATTTGCTCTTGCAATTGCTCCGGAAGCATAAATTATTTGTCAAATTGTCCAAGTTCTCTTTTGGCATGGAAGAAGTTGAGTATTTGGGCCACATTGTGGGGTGTGAAGGTGTCAGGGTGGATCCCAAAAAGATCCAGACAATGCAGGATTGGCCTCAACCAAAGACCTTGAAGAGCTTGAGAGGACTTTTGGGTCTCACCGGCTACTATCGCAAATTTGTCTGCAATTATGGTCGCATTGCTAGACCCCTCACTCACCTTCTCAAGAAAAGTTCATTCCTCTGGAATGATGAAGCGCAACAGGCATTTATAGCTTTCAAACATGCCATGTGTTCCACTCCCGTATTGGCACTACCCGACTTCACCAAATCTTTTGTGATTGAATGTGATGCTTTAGGTACGGGTATTGGGGTTGTCTTAATGTAGGAAGGTCGACCCTTGGCCTTCACTAGCCAACAACTAAGTGGGAAAAATCTGGGACAATCTACCTATGAGAAGGAGATGATGGCCATCTTACATGCAGTGGATACCTGGTGAACATACTTATTGGGGTGGTGTTTCCAAATCTGCACAGACCATCAAAGCCTTAATTTTTTTTGGAGCAACGCCTATCCTCACCACAACAAAATAAATGGCTAGCCAAAATTTTGGGATATGATTATGAGATAATTTACAAGAAAGGGCGAGAAAATGTCGTAGCGGATGCTTTATCACGCCAATTTGAGGAGGAAAGCACCCTGCTAGCAATCTCTCTTCCCATTCCAGAGTGGATTGAAGAGGCTCGTAAGGAATGGTTTTCACATCCTTTGCTCTCCCAACTCATTAATAAATTGCAGGCGGATCCAAATTCCACAGCGGGCTACTCTTGGCAGGATGAGATTCTTTGCTACAAGGAAAAAGTAGTGATATCACCAACATCCACCCTTAAAAGTCGCATTTTGGCAGAGTTGCACTCATCTCCCACTGCAGGCCATTCAGGATTTTAGAAGACTTATGCTCGCACTCGACGTTCATTCTTTTGGACAGGAATGAAAAAGGACATTCTTACTTTTGTAGCTGAGTGCGATGTGTGTCAACACCACAAAGGGGAAACAATAAAATCCCCAGGCACATTACAGCCATTTCCCATCGCTGCCTCAATCTGGACGGAGGTTTCTATGGATTTCATTACAGGTCTTCCGAAGTCAGGAAACAAGTCAGTCATCGTGGTGGTTGTGGACAAACTTTCTTTCCCTACCCCACCCTTTTACACCAGCTTTGGTGGCTCAATCTTTCATGGAACAGATCTTCAAATTGGATGGCATGCCCACTTCCATTGTGTCTGATTGTGACCCGATCTTCACTAGTAACTTTTGGCAGGAACTCTTGGGCTACAAGGTACCCAACTACAACTAAATACTTCCTATCATCCCAAAATTGATGGTCAAACTGAAGTAGTCAACAAATGTCTGGAGACCTACCTTAGGTGTTTCACTTCAGAAAAACAACATCTATGGGTACAGTGGTTACCTCTGGCCGAATGGTGGTATAATACTAACTATCATGCCACTACCAAAATGACTCCATATGAAGCAGTTTATGGTCAACTCCCTCCTTCACCTACTTCTTATATCTAAGGATGCTCGAAGGTACAAGCAGTGGATCAACTCCTACAGAACCGTGCAACCATGCTGGCCCACCTCAAAGAGAATCTCCATCAAGCTCAAAATCGCATGAAGCAACAGGCAGACCAACATCGTTCAGAGCGCAAATTTCAAGAAGGGGATCAGGTATTCTTGAGGCTGCAACCATATAAGCAAACATCACTCAAAGACAAGGGTTGTTAGAAATTATCTCCAAAATTCTACGGACCGTATCAAATACTTCAGTGCATCGGAGAAGTAGCCTACAAGCTAGCCTTGCCACCCACTACAAAAAATCCACCTCGTCTTCCATGTCTCATGCCTCAAGAAAGTGGTTGGGAACCATTGCAGAATTCAAACCAATCTACCAGAATTGGATGAAGAAGGTTCAATCTGGCTCCAACCTAAACAGGTTCTTGACACACGAGAACGGCACCTGCGCAGCCGCACGATCAAGGAAGTCCTTGTCAAGTGGAAAGACACCTCTCTAGAAGATGCGACCTGGGAACCAGCCACTGTTCTTCAGCAGTTTCCGCAGCTTTAGCCTTGAGGAAAAGGCTATTTTTATGGGGGAGGGCATGTTAGGGTCCAACCTTAACCCCCTTATTTATGTAATAGGGTCGAGTCATAGTTATAGTTAGTTAAAGAGTCAATAAAGCCCATATTAATAATTGTAAGTGGTTGACCAGCATTTAAAGAAGGGACCACAGTTAGTTGCAAATGGGCCATGGTATTAATAAGAACCATGGCACTGACCCATGGTATTGCATGTATGAATCCTATATAAAGGATAGAGACTTCCCTTGAGGAGCGTCGTGTTTTATTTTGTATTTGAGCCCAGCTTTATTGGAGGTTGCCCCCTCAAAGAGGCAAGTGAACATTGCTTTCCTTTTGAATAATAAAATACATGCTGTTATTTCTTATTGTTCTGTGTTTTGGGTATATTTCTTCGCATACTTGGTATTCTGGTATCTTCTCGCAGGTCAAGAGCATAAAAGACTGGCTGTTTCTGTGGACGTAGCCCAAATTGGGTGAACCACGTATATCTGTGTCTCTCTTGTTTTATGTGTTTACATTTCTACAATATATTTTATGTGTTCCATTGCTCTGTAATATATAATTTTTTTAACATTTTGGACTAGTCGTTGTGCATGTTGATGGTGAAGGATTTACATCCTTGATGAGGCAATATTGGTTGGCTCTCTACATGATGATGGCATCTCGCATATACATATAGGGACTCTCAAACACCACTCCACATACATCAAGTGGAACCACATCTAATTATACTTCATCAATAACATCAACACTAATAGCAAATCTATTTTTGCATTGTTTATTCACCTTTATTTCTGTATTCGTATTTTCCCATCCTAATGGATATGGGCTTGGATTATCACAAATTTATAATCCAAATTTATTGAACAACTTTATTGTAATGAGATTTACTTGTGACCTTGAGTTGAATAGAGCATCGATCTTTATCTTTTTAACCTGTATATTTATATGGAAGAGTTTGGTCTTTTGGTTCTCTTCCTATTGTTGAAGGCTACTTAGATTCACCTCCTTTTCCATTGATGTACAAACAATCTTATCATTTGTGTCCAAGTTTCTTCCAACCTAGTTTCTTGGATCAATGGCCATGCGATTCCTCTCCTTTGCATCTTTCTTCCTACTCTTTGGGTTTTGCAACACTTCTCCTCTGTATGGTCGTTGATGTTATAGTGGTTGTAATGGCTACTGGGATCTTTGCACTCGTGTTTCGAGGTTGTTATCTTTCTGACCTTCCCCCCTTTCCACTTATTCTTTCCCTCCTTGGAGGCATCCAAGTTCTCTTTCTGTTTTGACCCACTTAATTTCCCTTTCTATTGGCTTATGTTCTCTAGGTATTGTGCCTGTGCACAAGCCTCTTCCACATATATAGGCTTGAACAACATCAATTGCTTCCGTAGATGGATATGTAGACCCACCAAATACTTGAGGAGTATGACTAGGTTCTTTGGGGAGATACCCAACATTATGGCCATCTTTCTAAATTATGTGGTGTACTCCTATACACTTTTCCCTTAATATTGCTTGAAATGGTGCCAATGGAGCCATTAGTCCTTGACATACCCAATAAGGTAAAATTGTAACTTTATGAGGGTTTTGAAATCCTCCCACTTAGTCACTGGAGGATCTCCCTCCTGTTGTACTCCTATACCAATAGGTGTTGTATTTCATGATTCAGTGGTTGAGCTCTACAATATGTTCATCCCTTTCCTTGCTGAAAAGGTTTTCCATATTGTCAGAAAATAAAAAAATTTAAAAAATGTAAAGAGGGTATACCCTAAAAGAAAAATCAAAGGGTGAAAAGAATAAAATGGTCAAAAAAGAAAAAATGAAAAGAAATGAACCCCAAACAAAGAAGACCATGAAAGTGTGCAAGTCCAAAATGCCACTACTTTTTCATTTTCTGCAAGTAGAGCATTGTGTGCTGCTTGTTCTTTTATGCCACAAGTGTTGAATGGCCAAACAGCTTAATCTTGGCTAGTTCATGTTTTGAATTTCCTGTTTTAGAGATAGAGAATAAAAATCTGACCAAATTGTTTAATATTGGCACATAAGTAGATAGGCAGAGAAGCAAAGGAGCTCAACAGTTTAATTTGAGCCCTTGGAAGTAATAAGTGCAGACTTAGGTAGGCTTACCATGCAAAGAAAATAAAAGTTGATGAGGGTTTGCTAGTCTAAGTGCACCCAAGTAAAGAGGAGAAAAAATGCTAGGCAAAGTAGGCAGGGTAGGTAGATTGGTGTTGCTGAATGACACTTGGGATAGATTTTGTCTCTAAAAAGTGTTAATCTTATCTCTATCACAAGTGCATGGCGGACATTATACCTGATATAGCTCAAGCGAGGTAGATTTCATAACTAAATCCCCTTCATACTTTTCCCTAAATCACTCACTAATTTCCCCCCCTCAAATATTAAGATCTGCTTAATATCACTCACAAGTCACTCATTCCATTTTAATCAATTACCTAAGTAAAACCCCATTTTACTTAGGGAAATGGCCATATTTCTCAATCATAAAACCTTTTTCCCCTTCAAAGCCTAAGTTAAATTGCAAAAGACAAATTGTTTTTTAACTTGGTGCTTTCATTTTACATCTTTTCATATTAACCATTAACCTTTATTGTATAACTCCCATGTAAACATTTCCCTTCCCCGTACTATGTAAACATAGAACAAAAATCCCAAAATATTAATATTTCCCGCCCACGGTTGAACTATAACCATATACATGTTTGACAGGGATTAATAGATTTATTCGGAATTTATTAATAACCTTTCCCCCGCTGCGCATCATGGAATTAATTAACCTCTGGTTAAATAATAACCAAACCCCCCGACCAATGAAATTGTGCCCGAAAACATTAACACATGGTTTATTGCGTCGGGCCCGTTGCTTAACTCTCCGCCATCTCCGCAGTGCGTCCACCATCCGATCAACCCTTGACCATCCGACGGTCCGCATCCATTTCGCAACCCCCTTCATCGCCGAATTTTAACACGCGATCGCCCGACGGTTTTGGTGCCCGTACTTTGCCACACATCGCACTCCCACCATGTTCGCTAACCCTCCGCCTGAAACCGCCCAGCCCCCAAAGCGGTGCAGGCAAAACCGCTTACCACCCCCCCGGCTGACGTCATTTGCTGATGTCCTCCATACCTCCACGTCACCTCCACGTCACCTCCACGTCACTCGTTCTTCTGCTTACGTCATCTGTCTTGTTTATCAAAATTCCCGCCAAGCTTCATTTTGTCCAATAAAACTGAAAATATCATCATTTTTGCTATGTTTGTCGGCATACCACGCTCTCGGGCAAAAACATATTTTTCAGTGTTATGCGCTGTATGCAGCGCCCCGAACTCCCATACAAAAATAATGGCCTCTGCTCCAATTTTTCGACCGCCTTCCAAATAGAAAAGCTCCAGCAACAAGCTCTCGGCCTCTGCCGACCCGCCATTTTACAGTTTCTCCTTCTACAAACACAATTTAAACCAAACAGAAGGAATTTCGAGCTCGCAGAAAAAAGAAATAAAGGGATGAACAGGGATATTCACCACCCTAACCAGTGGACCTGCAGAGACACAAATTACTAGCAGAAGACGAGTTAAAGTGTATCAGTGCAGCATTAAAGGCAAGTAGATCAGCATTAAAGAAATATTAGATCAAAATTAAAGACATATCAGTTCAGCATTGAAGAGTATCAGATCAGAAGTCAAAGTGTATCAGAGCAATTAAAGTGTTTCACATCAGAATTAATGCACATTTAAGACAGGAAGTCGGCGCAAAGCTACTACAGAAGACATCTACAAGCCGAACCCTAAAAGGCCTGCTTCCAGCGCAAACATCAGTTAGTTGTTTCCATTTCACTTGTAAAATATTTTAGGTTAAAACCAGGTATTATCTCACAACTGGTATGAGATATTTCTTGTACATATTTTTTATAAATACCCCCTCTGGAGTATTGGAGTAGTCTGTGGTGTGTGGATATTTCCTAGACTGTGCTGTAATACTGAATATTTTGGAATACAAAGTTATTGGAATCAACTGTTGTCTGGCCTACTGGATGAAGAATTGACGCAGAGGACTTGTCACATAATTCTTGAATCAAACCCCGGATCAATAAGTCCTCTATATCTTGTGTTTTATGGTTTTCTTGTTTACTATACCACCTGTGTTTCATAATCTGAATGATAAAGAAAAATATTAATTTCAGAATTTGCTTGATTTCACTCTGTATTCAATCTTTATTGTTCTCTGTGTTTTCTTTAGAATTAGAATAAACAGTGAATTCTTAATTGCTCCTATTTCCTGATTCTTTCATGTTGATTATTTGGTAAAGAATTCTTAACTGCTCTCTGTCAATAATCATCCACTTTCCCTCTTTCAATATGTTGAAGGATTCTTAACTGCCCTTCACCCATTTGAGCCCATTCCATCTGCTTCAACTCTTTTATTTGTTCCCTGTTTGACTACCTTGCTCTGTGAAACCATCATCTGTTTAGAAACCAAATCCAGAAGGCCATATTCTTTGACTCCATCATGCCCAATGGACTAAACTATTCTGTTTTACCTCTCTGTTCTATGGAATCTCACCACCCAAACTCAAAACAAAACCCTTGAACTTCATAACTAGCCTAATACCTTCAAAAAACAAAGCTAAATAAAAAAGAGAGAGCCCTCTTTGGATACAGATTGGCTAGATTCTGTATATAAAATATTGGTCTATGGTTACCTCGGCAGTATTCCCTTTCTTACAACTTTTGGGAAAAACCTGAGTGATAACACCTCCAACCTCAAGGTCTCCATGTGTCTTTCCCACTAGGTCAAGACATGGCCCTCTCATTTGCACCGAGAAAATGAAATCTTTTGTTCTTCATATATATGATGAATACTGAATTGATTTGATAATGGAAGGATATCTTGAAATGAGGATGGTTGATTCAACATCCCCAGTTCAAAGAAATATGTGTCGATGAGAAGGCAATGGGTGTGATCTCGCTCAACTTGGGCCAAGGCCATGCCAGACGTCGAGCAGAAATTGGGTATGTGATGGTTGTTGGGGTAAGGGCATCATCACTCAAGCTGTTAAGTTAGCAGTGTTTATGGTGTCCCAAGAGCTGCTAGATTTGGAGAGGATTGAATGGTTGGTCGAACCCGAAAACATGGTGTCGTAGAGAGTTTTAGAGACGTTGGCATCTATTAAGGGTGGGTTGTTGTCCATATCTATATATCTTTATGTGGATTCGATCACAAGCAGGGAGCTGGGGCATATGTGGGTAGTAGTTATATGTGTTAATTTTTCATAGAGCTACATTGTTCTTTGTTTTGATAATTGCATTTCTTCATTAACACATTAAGTTCACCCCATAACATTATAGCATTATTCAGATTTACAACATTATTCATCAACATATGCAACTATGTAGAAAGAACAATATCATCATCATTAATGCAGCAAAACATAAAAGAACAATAAAAGAAAATCATGCACACATGAAGACACTAGAATTGGTTGGAGACTAGGGCAAAACCCACTACTAGGAAAACCCTTGCAAATTATTCTTCTTCTTAGATAATCATCAAATAATTCAGTAAAAGAGAGTACAATGATTCATATCTTCATCTATGCAACAAAATAACTATAACATACATAAAATGACCCTCAACATGCTTATACTTGAAAACCATGATCCTGAGGACTGTAATGCCCTGTCACTGATTGTATTCAACTGTTGAATGTTGTTTTCACTGAGAGGAAACTTCAAAGTACTGATAATTCATATTTTGGTCCTGAACGCTCCCTCAAACACTGTATGCGAGCATCTAAGACTGACCTGGATGCTCCTAGGAGAAATATATGTGAGCGTCTAAGGCCAAACTAGACTGCGAAAACTATAGCCTCGCAGACGCTCCCTTAGACATTGTGTGCATGAGTCCGACACTTCACAGACGGTCCCTATACCACTATATGCCAACGCATAGGGATGAAAAACCTTAGTTATGAGCGTGTGTCCAAGAAAAAAAAACCCTAGACACGTGCGAGCTTTGACCCTGTAGCTTTAGACCCTTTGCATGAGCTTTCCTCTATCAGACCTGTGCGAATTGAACAATAGAAGAGAGAAGAGAGTGCTTGATGATTGTGTCCAAATGATCTTGAGGTATATTCTATTTATAGGCTTTCACGAGGGTCCACTTGATGTTGAATTCGACCTATCTAATTGTATATGTGCATAGGGCCGACTTAATCCAATATACATGAGTTAATAAATAAATTTAAAAACCAACTTCTGCTTGTCTAAATAAGGTGATATTTAGGTCGATTTTGGTCCTCTCGAAAAGAGGAATTCAATGAAATCATTATCTCCATCATGTGATGGTCTGGAATTTATCCAGGATAAAGAATGAAAGGTATTACAGACTCATGTGCATGGATGTGCCTATGTTACTTATGCAACGGATCGATAAGATTGTTAGAATACATAGACACTAAGGAAATCAGAGAAAACATAACAGTCAAACGTGTAAACAAAACAAGTTTAATAAGGAGTTCACCCAATGCTCCTGGGCTACGTCTCCTGGTCCAGCGTTTCAGTGGTGGCCTCTCTATTATGTTTTCAAGCAAAGTTATTACAACAACGAGCTCGATTCGAGTCTCACTAACAAAATGTAGTCAGTAGGAATGGAGTGCACAGACTCTCCTTACTGAAACTCGACCTCTGAGGGTCACAGTAGTATGACAAGCCTATACCGAGGAGCTTGCTTGAACCTCTCAAGCCTTCAATGGAGTACACAAACTCTCTGACTCTCTCTGGCTCGATCTTGCCTTCAGGCTAGCTCGACTTCTACTCTCTGTTCTCTGCTATTGGCTTTCTGCGTCTCTTCGCTGTCTACCTCTTGTTGTTCTGCTTCTGTCAGTTCTTGGCTTTAAAGCCAGTTTTCTCTTCGACTGCTCATTTCGCTTCCCAGCCTTCTGGTTTCCTTTCCTCTGTCCGTTCGAATTCCTCTGCTCTGCGTCATCATCACGGGGTAACGCCTCACAGGGAGGTGGCCACCTGTTTGCTAACAAACTGGGTGTTAGATTCCCTGAATCATACTCGAATGGCCGTTAAATCTGTTTGCTTCAAGATCGCCCGCAAACATGAATCGTTTTCCAACTCATCATCCACGTCGGACGTCAAATTCCTGTCATCTTGCTTTTTTGACCTGTCAAATCCGGTCAGTCATCGGGATGTATCTCCACCGTCGAACTGGACCCCCCAGATCCTACGGTCGTCCTTCATATCGGGTGAACAAGTCGCACGGCGTTTACCCATCCGATGTGGGTAGTTTTCTCTCTCTTCCATTGGACGCGTGTTTCTCGATGTATAGCATCGGACGAGACTCAGTCAAAACTGCTTACCGCCTCGAAGCCTTCCGATATCCTGCCAATTTTGGGGAATCCGCGCCATGGAACCGAAACCGTTACTTTTCCGAGTTTTATAGCGTTTTTGGGTCCGAGCATTTCGGGGCTTTCCTTCATTGAGGGGGATGCCCTGCGATACGCGTTTCAGAATCCACCTCTGTTTCTTGATCTAGCCTCCGGTTTTGCCAGTTTTGTGCCATTGCACTTTACCATGGGCCAACGGTCTGCGCGCTCGATCGAGGGTCCTCGTTGCTCTGCTCTAGCCACAACTGCAATTGTTATGAGGATTCCTTCTGATAGCTTTGATATTTTTTAGGACTTGAATCTTTTAGCATAATTTGAAACAATCATGAAAACTTAGAGAGTTTTAGGATCTAATTCGGATCACGACCTTCCCACTGAAAAAAGCTTTTGGACCACCAAAAGTTGGTTTTCTTTCAAGCATCAATCAAGTGAGGGTATTGCTTCCTCGCTTGCTCAATTTCTATCCATTTCGCACTGCTTGGCTTTGAACCTTTGAGTCTGATCTTGAGGTACTCAACGTCACCTCTACGTGTAGTTCTTACCTTCCTGTCCAGAACTACATCTTCCTGCAACTGATTAAGATATTCAGGTAACAGATTATCAATAGAAGGCAATTGACTCTGCTCTTCGGGATCTTCAATTAATGAAGGTTCAAATAGTCTCAAGCTATCTTCATTAACAATTGAGTAGATGTGCATGTAAGCTGGTAGATCAAGGCGAAAAGCATTCTCACCAATTTTCTCAAGTATCTTGAAAGGTCCATACCTTATTGGCTTCAGCTTCTTACCTTCACCTTACATCCTGTCTTTGCTGATATACAGCCAGACTTGGTCACCAACTTGGAAAATATGCTCCATCCTTGTACTTGGTTTGGCTCTTTTCCAGCTGTTCCTGTACTGCCTGGTGAATCTATTGGATTTGTTCAATGAACTTGGTTGCTTTGTCCACATCATTGTGTCCATCAACTGCTATGTCTTTACCAAAGACAAAATCTAAGGGAGACCTTGGTGTGAAACCAAAACAGGTCTCAAAAGGAGATATCTGTGTAGAAGAATGTTTAGCTTGGTTGTAAGCATGCTGCACATAACATAAATGTTCATCCCAAAGTTTGGGATGCTTACTGCAATAGCCTCTGAGCAACTGGATCAATGTCCTATTGACCACTTTTGTTTGGCTATCTATTTGCAGATGAAAAGCTATGCTTTTCTTCAGCCTGGTGTCCATCAATTCCCACAAGCTTGACCAAAATTTCCCAAAAAATCGGGTATCTTGATTAGATATTATGGAAGTGGGTAATCCAAAATGAACCCATACATGCTGAAAGAACAACTTTGCAGTTTTTTCAGCTGTAATCTGTTTGTTACAAGGTTTTAAACTACACATTTTGCTGAACCTATCCACAACAACATATAAATAGTCATGACCTTTTCTAGATTTAGGTATTCCTCCAAAAAAGTCCATGGAAACACTTTCCCAAGGACGAGAAGGAACTAGTAGTGGAGTGTACAAGCCTAATTTTCTATTGCTGGGCTTGCTCTTCGCACACATGGTATACCCTCTTACATATCTACAAACAGTCTCATTCATTTTCGGCCAATAACGAAATCTTTGTAGCTGTGCAACCGTTTTACTTACACCAAAGTGACCTGATATTAGAGAAGTGTGTGCTTCTCGAATTATCTTTACTCTTTCAGTTTGTGGAATGCATAGCTTCCCACAATGATACAAGAGTTGGTCCTTACTATGATAATCCAATTCTTCTACTCGTTTGCCTTGACTTAAAGTTGCATATACATCTTTAAAATCTATATCTTGAGAATATTGTTCAATGTAGCTCTCATGCAATACTAAATTATGCTTAAGTATAGTAGATGCATTTATAATTGGTCTAGATAACATATCTGCAACTTTATTGTGTATGCCCTTTTTATATCTGATGACTAAATGAAACTATTGTAGAAAACCCATCCATCTATAGTGTCTTGATTGCTGTAACTTAGTTTGGGAGTGTAGATATTGATGCGGTTGATGATTAGTATGTATAACTGTCTCTTTGCCCATTAAATAATGTTTCCACTTTTTCACACTCTATACCAATGCATACAATTCTTTATCATATGTAGGATAGTTAACTACTGCAGAATTAAATGTCTCAGAATGATAACATATGGGTTTACCGTGCTGCATCAACACTGCTCCCATGGCATAGTCACTGGCATCTGTTTCAATCTCAAATGGTCTTTGAAGATCGGGCAGTGCTAGTACTGGTGCTGTACTAATCTTTTCTTTCAAGGCATTGAAGGCTTTCTGCTATTTGCCTCCCCACTGAAACACCTTGTTCAATCTTGTTAAAGCATGCGAGGGAGTTGCAATTAAGGAAAAGTTAGAAATAAACTTTCTCCAATATTGTGTTGCTCCTAAGAAGCTTCTAACCTCTGTAGCAGATTTGGGTTTAGGCCAATTTACAATGACTGCAACCTTAGAGGGATCTATCTTCAAGTCACCACCCCCTACTATATGTCCCAAATAATTCAAAGATGTTTTGCCAAATTCACATTTTGAGAGTTTAACGTAAAGTTTTTCTCTTTTCAAAACATCTAATGTCTACTTAACATGCTTTAAATGTTCTTCCCACGTTTTGCTAAATATAAGAATGTCATCCAGATATACAATAACAAAATCATCAAGAAAAGGCCTGAGTAAATCATTCATTACTCTCATGAAAGTAGCAGGAGCGTTAGTTAAACTGAAAGGCATAACCAACCACTCATACAATCCCTGCTTTGTTTTGAAAGTAGTCTTCCATGCATCTTGTTCTGCAACTCTGACCTGATGATAGCCACTATGCAAGTCTAACTTGGAAAAATAAACAACTTCTTTTAACTGATCTAATAGATCATCTATGCGAGGAAGGGGATAACGATTTTTGATCGTTATCTTATTTAGTGCTCGGTAATCAATGCACATTCTCCACGAGCCATCTTTCTTTTTCACCAAAACAATTGGAGACCCACATGGTGATGTGCTAGGTCTGATGAACCCCTTCTCGAGCAACTCCTGTACCTGCTTCTTGATTTCTGCATTCTCTAAAGTGGACAACCTGTACATTCCGATGTTAGGCAATGGAGCATCTTGCTGCAAATTAATATCATGCACTATTTCCTTTTTGGGTGGCATACCTTTAGGTTCTTGAAACAATACATCATATTCTGAAACAACTTTTTCTAAATCAGCTTGTTGTTTAGCATCACAGCCCTCAAATACATTGGTTTTATCAGGTTTCTTTTCCTTTACAACCATCAGTAAAAATTGTTTGCATGAGTTTACAATTTGTTTCATCTGCCTTGAGTTTATGAGAGTATAATTATTCTTGAGCTTATGAGCTCTTACAATATATTCGATTCCATCTTTAACGAGTAGATACTTGTTCTCATCTCTATAGAAAATGGATTTTCTATCATACAAGTAAGGACTTCCTAAACAATTCCACATATATCCAGAGGAATTATATCTAACTCAACCTCATCTACAAATGTTGACCCAAAAGAAAACTTAAGTTTACATTGTCTAGTCACTTGTAGGTTTGCTTTATCACATAGCCAACCTAATGGATATGGTTTCTTGTGAGGTGTGGTTAGTAATCCCAACTTCTTTACAATTGCTTCAGAAATTAAATTTACTTGTGAGCCACTATCAAACAAAGTATCAATCTTTTGATGATTGGAAATAACTTGAATATGAAAAAGCTCGCGTCTTTTTCTCTCATTTTCTTCATTATCAGTGGATTTTGTAGAATTACTAGTAGATGCTTTAGAATTTTTACCTTTTATATCCGTGGTTGTGATTGTTGCTTCATCTCCTGAGTCTGACCCCAAATCCTTTTGAATAGTTGCAGCAGTCTTCTTCTTCTTGCCCTCGAACTTCTTAGGTTTCAGCTTCGAATGCAGAATCCAGTAGTGTTCATCATCATGCCCATCCTTCTTATAGTGAGTGCATGAGGACTTTCTCTTCTGTACAGTGTTTGTCTTCCTCTCTTTCCATTTCTGTTTTCTTTTCTCCTTATTTTTTCTTGCAGTGGGTTGGGATGATCCCCCAACTTCTGGGTTCCCATTCTTACCTCTAGCTTCTAGATGCATAGCCTGAACAAATACCTCATCTATGCTAGTGGGATTAAACATGAGGATAGTGTGCCTCATGTAGCTGTGTAGACCACCTATGTACTTCAATAGAGTCTCAGGTGAGTCTAAAGAAATTCCTAGAATCAAAGCTCTTTTCCTAAATTCTTGAGTGTAACCTTGTACACTTTGCCCTTTTAGTTGTCGAAGAGTTTGCCAGCTCATCATGGCTTGCTGCATGTAGGCTAGTGGATAGAATTGCTTTTTAATTGCAGAAACAAATTCACTCTAGACAGAAAGAATATTACCATGTTTCTTCATGTCAGCTTGTGTCCTGCCTTCCCACCATACCAAGGCAGTGCCTCTAAGGCGTAGGTTGGCCAACTGAATCTTACTCTTGTCTGAGTCAATGCTCTGCACTCTGCAATAAACATCAATCTGTCTGATCCAATTATCCAGCTTCTCTGCATTCAACTCTCCATCATATATTGGTAAATCAAATTTAACATCTAATTTAATCAAAGATGTCTTCTTTTTATGTTCAGGGCTATTAGGAGGCGTGAGGAATTTTTCTTCTTTCCCTTTGCCTTTGGAGTGGTCATGGAGGAGAGATTCTTCTACTCCTTTATCTTGTTTGGAGCTTGAGGCATCTTCATCTCTATGTTTCTTATAGTCCCTATACATTTCCTCCACCATGGATTTCAAGGTCATAAAACTATCCATGAACTGGGGGTATGATTCCACGGGATTTTCTTTTGACATTTTCCTCTTAGAATAGACTCTTCCAATTTCCGGGTTAGTTTAAGCCAATTCTCCTTCTCCTAATTTAAGCTTTGATCTAGTTAGCATTCAACAACAAAATCCAGCACAAGCTTGCATAACCTTAGGAAACCTAACACTCTAATACCACTTGATCTGGAATTTATCCAGGATAAAGAATGAAAGGTATTACAGACTCATGTGCATGGATGTGCCTATGCTACTTATGCAACAGATCGATAAGATTGCTAGAATACATAGACACTGAGGCAATCAGAAAAAACATAACAGTCAAACATGTAAACAAAACAAGTTTAATAAGGAGTTCACTCAATGCTCCTGGGCTATGTCTCCTGGTCCAGCCTTTCAGTGGTGGCCTCTCTATTATGTTTTCAAGCAGAGTTATTACAACAGTGAGCTTGATTCGAGTCTCACTAATAGAATGTAGTCAGTAGGAATGGAATGCACAGACTCTCCTTACTGAAACTCGACCTCTGAGGGTCACAGTGGTATGATGGGCCTATACCGAGGAGCTTGCTTGAACCTCTCAAGCCTTCAATGGAGTACATAGATTCTCTGACTCTCTCTGGCTCTGTCTGGCTCGATGCTGCCTTCAGGTCAGCTCGGCTTCTACTCTCTATTCTCTGCTATTGGCTTTTTTCGTCTCTTCGCTGCCTGCCTCTTGTTGTTCTTCTTCTGTCAGTTCTTGGCTTTAAAGCCAATCTGCTCTTTGACTGCTCGTTTCCACTTCCTGGCCTTCTGGTTTCCTTTCCTCTATCCATTCGAATTCCTTTGCTTTGCGTCATCATCATGGGGTAACACCTCACATGTAGGTGGCCACCTGTTTGCTAAAGAACTGGTTGTCAGATTCCCTGAATCATACTCGAATGGCCGTTAAATTTGTTTGCTTCAAGATCGTCCGTGAACATGAATCGTTTGCCAACTCATCATCCACGTCAGATGTCAAATCCCTGTCATCTTGCTTTTTGACCTGTCAAATTCGGTCAGTCATCGGGATGTATCTTTGCCGTCGATCTGGACCCCCCAGATCCTACGGTCACCCTTCATATCGGGCGGACAAGTCGCACGACGTTTACCCATCCGATGCGAGCAGTTTTCTCTCTCTTCCGCCAAACGCGTGTCGCTCGATGTATGGCATCGGGCGGGACTCAGTCAAAACTGCTTACTGCCTCGAAGCCTTCTGATATCCTGTCGGTTTTGGGGAATCTGCGCCACTGAATCGAAACAATTACTTTTTTGAGTTTTATAGCATTTTCGGGTCCGAGTGTTTCGGGGCTTTCCTTCAGAATCCACCTCCATTTCTTGATCTGGCCTTCGGTTTTGCCAGTTTTGTGCCATTGCGCTTTAACATGGGCCAACGGTTTGCCCGCTCAACTGAGGGTCCTCGTTGATCCACTTTGGCCACAACTGAAATTGTTATGAGGATTCCTTCTGATAGCTTCGATCTTTTCTAGGACTTGAAACTTTTAGCATAATTTGAAACAGTCATGAAAACTTAGAGAGTTTTAGGATCCAATTCGGATCATGTGATCTGTCCAAAGTGGAAATTGATCGTAGTTGAATAATTTTAACAATATGGTGGTCTGACCCATTTTTTCCAGCAGATCTGACTCTGGAAAGCCCCTCAATGCTAACTAAGAGACACAACCTTCATATCAGAATAGATCTGTTCAAAATAAGGCTCTTCCCCTCGTCATTAGAATGGGTGGAATGGTATGAAGTTTTAATTAAATTCCAAAACACCCATAGATGCAGATCCAACTTTGCATGTTCAGATCATTGTTATTCTCCACCCTATGATCCCCTATAACAAGTAGATATGATAAATCAGGAACAAGGTTTAAGCTCGAAAGAGGAGAGGAAATTCTAGATCTTCATAAAAAACATTGACTAGAAAATCTATTTTAATTTAGGTCAATGATGAGGACTTAGTGGAGAATATCAAGCGCAAGATCTAACAACGAAAAGGAATCCCATCAATGGCCCAAAAGCTCATCTTAGGAAGAAAAATACTTCAGGAAAGGAGGTCTCTCAAGGAATACAATTTTAGTAGAAGTTATGCCATATTCTTGGTATTTGTTCTGCTTGGAGGATGAGGATCTAAGCCTTCAGTTTCTTATAAAGAAGTTGTTAAAATGAGTGCAAAGCATGCAAAGGTGACACCTCCTACTAGGACATTGCCCATGCCTTACATCATGGAAAGGATGGAGAAACACCCACATATCGAGTTCTAAAACCTTAAGGTAAATGACATGTTCTCAATTTTTCATGAAAAGGTAGTTATTTGTCGTTTTAATGGTTTCTGGCCTAAACTGAAAGATCTATACCAATGGACCGAAATATCTATATCAATGGACCGAAAGATCTATACAAATTGGAATACCCAATGTGATATTTACTTATATTCAAAGGGCTTATTTATTGTACACCCTACCTCAAAAAAATATTACCATAAAATATTTGAGGAAGGACCGTGGTTCTGGGGTAGAGAAAGGTTATTTATCACCCCCTGGTTCCCAGAATTTGATTCATCAACAACAGATGTAACAAAAATGTCTGTCTGGGTTTGGATACCCAATCTTCCACTTCCATTTTGGATCCATCAAGTTTTTGAAGACATTGGGAATGCTTTGGGAGATTTTATCAAAATAGACAACAAGAGAATAACAAAGGGTCTATTCACATATGCTCACATTTGGGTGGAGATCGATGTTACAAGGGGCTTCCAGATCGTATTCAGTTAACCAATGGAAAATTCCGATGGACACAGTGGTTAGATTATGAAAACAAGACTTTTAGATGCCATGTGTGCAATCAAACAGGGCATTTACAAGATAATTGTCCTTCGGAAAAAATATCAGTAAAAAAGAGGAAGCGACAGAAGCCCAAATCAAAGTATTGGCAAACTTATGAGCTCCCTCCTCCTGGTGATGAAGAAGAGGTGAACTTAAAGGACACACCAGGCAAAGAAAGAAGAAGATAACAAAACAAAAACATCGACAAATCCACCTTCAAAGTCAACATAACCCAACTAGAATCTGGATATGGAAGTTTCACATATTCCTGTAGAAAACTAAATAGCAGTAACAAAGAATGAAGGGATTCAGGGAAGCAAAAGATCTCATGTTTCTGAGAGCTCGAAATCAGAAAAGGAGAACACACTTGGAATTTCAAGGGAGTCGGCTTTAGCTATCATCCAACCTGCCACTGGGTATGGAAGGAAAAATAAGAGGGGGAAGAAAGGGAAAGTGGATGATTTTATAACTATTCCAATCATTGATTTTTTATGATGTTTTTGGTGATGGACCCTAATGGGTTTTTCTGATTGCACCATAGTGCATAAACAACATGCAATTTTGTTTTCATTAATGAAATTGTGATTTTTCCTTGGGGGAAAAATGATGAGCACTAAAATAAACTTCTAATTGTTGGAACCAATGATTTAGCTTTAGAGTGTTAATCTCACCTTGATATGGCTCGATGTCGGCCTTCAATTCCATTTTTAACAAGGACTGTGAATGGTTCACGACACTCGAACTAGGTTGATCTTTTTAGGGTTCTTTATTCGACTCCTTCTTTATTTCTTCCCGATATCTCGATCTCCCCTTTGATTGGAATTATGTGTTAAAACCCATATTTTCTCTAAATAGCTCGAACTTATTGGTCAAGGATGCCATGTGGAGGCTCACATTGCAGTGTATATCTGCAACTTATGCTTCCAGCTGCGCAAACCTCTCCTCTGTGGGATCATGAGGGTTATTCACATATTTGTCACCCATTATTGGGGCTTTGTGACTTTTGGCTTAACCGATCTGGGTCCCATGCAACTCCCCACAATATACCCAAAGAAAATTGCTATAATACCAATACAATTTGTAAACATGGATATTCCATTGGATAGTTCATCATACAAATCTGATAAAATTATGCTTAAAAACCAGAATCCACGCTATAAGGCTTTATTTCTCCTTGGGTTTATGGATCTATAAGTTATTGTTTATTGTATATGCACACAAACTATAATTATGCATAAATAAAAAACAATGAAATAAAATGCACAAACCAAAAATTAACATAAGATACAACCTGGGAAACCCTTTCAAGAGAAACTCAGCTAGAAAGTGAGGTTTCTATGCTCTCTTTCTCTGAATGGAAATGGATGCAAGTACAAAGAAGTGAGGATTATGGCCCGTGGATTGCTACAGTGCACAAATACTCTGTGTTTTATCCCTCCCTATCCACTTATGGCTACTCTACTCATCTACAGAGCAAAATGCACTCGAATAAAATGGAACCTCGTTTCCTCTTAGTGGCCTGGTTATAACACAGTCTGATAGCCTACTAGAATTTAAGTTTTACTCCTCCAACTCTTAACTAGAGTTATAATATAGACTATTCTAAAGTATTCTTCATCATTATCACATGTCCAACCCCCTTCTCCATGAATAATGGGGGATGATGTAAAATCCCCTCGAAATATGGTGGTCAAAATAGGAAGGTCAACTTCTAAGTGGCATATCTTTAGCATACAGACTCCAATTGAGATAATTCTTATGTTGTTGGAAAGTTATTTATGTGTAGAAGAGTACAAAAAGTGCTACACTTATGTGGAAAAGTTTTACACCTCAAAAAATTCCATTTAATGCTTCAAATTACTTCTCAAAGGTTTTTTTACCCCATGATCTGTAAATTGTCATGGATATTCCACTGGACAATTTGTCACAACAGATGTGATAAAATTACACTTATAAGTTCGAAATCTATACTATGATGGTTTATTTCTCATTAGATTTATGGATCTATAAATTACTATTTATTTCAAATGCATGTAAAAATAGTTATGTAGAAAATAGAGAACATCGAAATAAAAACTCACAAACTAGAATTGACATAAGATATATCCTAGCAAGCCGTTTTGGGAGAAAACCCAGCTGGAAGGTGAGTTTTCTCTACTCTCTTTCTCTGAATAGAAAATGGTTGCAGGTACAAATAAGTAAGGCTTATGGCCGATGGGCTACTATAATGCACAAATCCTCTCTGTGTACTCGCTCCCTATCCCTCTCGGCTACTATGTTCATCTATGGAACAAAATGCACTCGAATAGAATGGAATCCCTTTTCATCTTAGTGGTCTAGTTATAACACAACCCAATAGCCTAATGGTGGTTAGGTTTGACTCCTTCAACTCTTAACTTGATTTACAATATGGACTCTTCTAGAGTATTCTTCATTATGATCACATGCCTAGCCTATTTTCAGTGAATAATGGGGGTTGGTGTGGCATCCTCTTGAATTGTGGTATAAATTTTGCATACAAACTCATATTGAGGCAATTATTGTGTCGTTGGAGAGGTATTTGTGTGTAGACTAGGAAAAAAGAGTAAAGCAACAAAGTTTTACCCCCAAAAAAAGTCGTTTGATGCCTTAATTTGCATACCCCAATTCTTCAAATTGGGTCTCACCAGTAAAAATGGTCTAGTGAGTTGATTCCTCCCCTTTTTCCACTGTAAAAGCATTGATATGGATGAAAAACTATATAATGATCCAATTTGGATCAAACCTCCCCATTTTGGGAGGATTTTGGTCCCCAAAAGTTTCTACTAAATGAGGTGAGGAATTTTTTCCTCCACATTATTTCAAATGCACCATTTGGCTTTGTTTGGAAGTTGTCCTTTCAACCCAATATGCCAAAGGGCATGCTTTCCCTATCTTGTAGTTCTAGACCTCTTTTGCAAAAATGTATATTCTGTCAAATCTGCTTAAGCATATAGTGCCAAATCCTCCACAGAAGTGAGTACTTCTTCCTCTTCCTAATTTATCATGGAAGGCTTAGAGAGTTTCAAATTATCTACATTCACAATTGAGTAAATGTGTATGTATTGGGGTGGACTGAGTCTATAGACATTATCTCCCAACTTTTCTAGTATCTCAAAGGGACTTTGCCGTAGAGCCTTGATTTTCTTACCATGACCATGTAGCCTCTCCTTATTCAATTGTAATCCTACTTTATTTCCCACCTTGAACGACTTCTTTATTATTTGTTGATCATGCTTGGCCTTATATTTTTCTATTGACTTTTACAATGTCCCTTGTACCTGTATATGGATTTGCCTAATATTCTCAACAAAAATTTTAGCCCTCAAGACATCCCCTATAAGATCCTCCCTCACTCCTCCTTGTTTTCCATATGTAATATCTGGAGGTGAAGGTGGAAAATACCCAAAACAAGTTTCAAATAGGGACTTACCAATAGAAGTGTGGACTGCTTTTTTATAAAAGTGTTGTATATACACCAAATTTTTATCCCAAGTCTAAGGATGTTTTCAACTGTAACCCCTCAAAAGTTTCACTAAAGTTTGTTGACTACTTCTGTCTGCCCATCTATCTGAGGATGGATTGTTGTAGACCTCTTTATCTTCATTTCCATATTACCCCACAATGTAGTCTAAGATGCACTAGGAAATATTGTGTACCTATATGAAACGATGCTCTTCGGTATCCCAAGGTGCACCCAAACATGTCTGAAGAACAAGTTTTCTACTTCTTGACCACTAATGATACTTTTACAAGGCATCAAAACACACATATTGTTGAACCTGCCAAGTACCAAAAATAGGTATTCATGTCACTTCTTGGTTGTTTGTAAACCTCCCACAAAGTCCATGGAAATACTTTCCCAGGGACGACTGGGTACAAGTAAGGGATGATATATACCTTGTTTCCTATTACTAGTCTTGTTGGTACAACAAAGCATGCATCCTCTTATGAACCTAGCTACTTTCTCTTGCACCTTGGCCCAATACACATACCTTTGTTAGTTGGTTACTATATTCCCTACACCAAAGTGCCCTGCAACCTTGGAGATGTGAGCCTATTTAATCAACTTCAATTGCTCACCTTGAGGAACACATAACTTACCCATATCGTAGAGCAACCCCTCATAGAGATGGTAGTCAACTATGTTGTCACCATCATGCACATTCCTCTGGCTCTGCAACTACTGAAATACCTCCTTGAAGTCCTTGTCTTATGAATATGCCTCTCTGTATGCATCATTGGGGAATGGATCCATGTGTATCAAAGTTCCCAAAGTTGTGATATTTTATGTGGGTGATCTTGATAGCATGTTGGCCAACTTGTTTGTGTTGCTCTTTTTATACTTGATCACTAAATGAAATTGTTGTACAAAACCCCATCCACTTGTAATGCTTTGTCTGCTATAACTTACTCTAGGCCTACATGTGTTGTAGTGGCTTGTGATATGCGTGGATTGATGCCTCCTTTCCCATCATATAATGTTTCCACTTCTTCAGAACTTGCATTAGGGCATAGGGCTCCTTGTCATAGGTAGGGTAGTTGAGTACTACCCCATGAAATAATTTAGAATGGTAGCATACAAGCCTTCCTTCCTACATCAAGACCACTCCCATAACATGCCCACTTGCACTATCTCCACTTTGGAGGGATGCTTCAAGTTCGGTAATGCCAAAATTGGTGTTTGATTGGTCTTCTTATTTATCTCCTCTGTTGACACTTTCCCCACTGGAAACTCTTGTCACTTGTTGTCATCGAGTGTAGTGGTTCTTCTACTGTTAAAAATGAGGCTATAAATTTCCTCAAGTACTGTGATGCCCTAATGAAACTCCTAACCTCAAAAACATTAGTAGGTATTGACCATTTCACGATGACCTGCATCTTGGTAGGATCTATATGCAACTTTCCTCCACCTATGAAACACCCCATATACATCAAACACAAAGGTGAAAACTCACATTTCTTGAGATTTGCTAGAATTTGGTGCTTCTTTAATGTCTCTAACACCTAAGTCAAATCTAAGATGTGCTCCTCCCAAGTAGCACTATATACCAATATATCATCCAATAACAAATGAATCTATAAAAGGGATCAATATATCATTCATTAACCTCATAAATGTAGTTGGTGTATTGCATGGGCCAAATGGAATGACTAACCACTCATACAAACATTCCCTGGTTTTGAAGGTGGTCTTCTACATATATTTTTCTTTGACTCGAACCTAGTGATATCCAAACTTTAAGTCCAACTTGGTGAAGTATTTTTCATGCTGCAATTGATATAATAAATCATCTATTCTAGGCAAGGGTAACTGTTCTTAAGCATACTTTTATTCAACACCCTATAATCTATATTCATTCACCAAGCTCCATCCTTCTTACACACAATGATGATGGGTGACCCACATGGTGATATACTTGGTCGAATGACACCTTGTTCAAGTAGCTACTACAACTATTTCTTCACCTCACTTGCTTCTATAACAAACTTCCTGTACAACCCAATGTTTGGCATTAGGGAGTCCGATAATAGCTAGATCTCGTGCTCCACTTCCCTCTTAGGTGGTAGCCCTTTAGACTCCTGGAACAAATCCTTCTATTCCTATAGCAACTCTTCAAGTTGTTTTTGTTGTTTTTTTTCTAGTACACCACTCTAGGGATGCCTTTGCTCTTACTGACTCTTCTATAAACTAATTTTACCTTAAAAACAACAATGCATACTTCTTGCTAAGACTAATCATTTTATTGGTTTGGTTGGCACTTACCAACAATTTTTTCAACTTACCTTTATTCATGTCGATGGTGAATGCTTTTCCATCCTTAACAAGACGATATTGGTGGGCTCTTCACATGAAGATTGAATTATAGGGACTTCCAAACACCACACCACATACATCAAGGGGGACTACATCTATTTCTACTTCATTAATAAAATAAGCACTAATAGCAAATCTGATTTTTCACTGTTTGGTTACCTTGATTTTTGCATCCTTATTATGGATATGGGCTTGAATGATCATGAAATTCAAATCCCAATTTGTTGACCATCTATGTGGTAGTGAGACTCACCTGCGATCCTTAGTCAAACAGAGCATCAATCTTGGTCCTTTTGATCTATATATTTATATGGAAGAGCTTAGTGATTTCATTCTCATCCTATTGTTGAAGGCTAATTAGATTTACCTCCTTTTGCAATGATGCACATACAATCTTCTCAACCATGCCTTAACTTCTTTTAACTTGGTTCCTCAAATCAGAGGCCATAGTATTCTTCTTCTTGTTATTTTTCTTTTTGTTCTTCAAGTTAAACCATGTATGCAACTTCAAACACTTCTCCTATGTATGATTGTCAATGTTACAGTGGTTTCAATGGTGGTTAGGATCTTTTCATTGGTTTGTTATGGCTACCATCTTTTTATATTTTCATCCTTTCACTACTTCTTCCCCTCATTAGAAGCATTCTGGTGCTCCTTCTGCTTTGACCCACTTGATTTCCCTTTCTTCAGGCCTATGTTCTCTAAATATTGAGCCTATACACGAGCCTTGTCCATCGATTTTGGATTAGAAAACATCACTTTCTTTCGTAGATGGTTTTGTAGACTTGTCGGATACTTGAGGAGTATATTTGGGTTCTTTGGGGATATAACCAACATTATGGACATATTTTAAATTTTTTTATGCACGCCTATACATTCTTTCCTTGCTTCTACTTGAAGTAGTGCCACCAGATCCACTTGTCCTCTACATACCCAATAGTGGAAATTGTGACTTTTGAGGATTTTAAAGTCCTCCGACTTAGTCAATGGAGGTTCTCCCTCCAACCTCAACGTCTCTGTGTGGCTTTCCCACCAATTCATGGCATGGACCTCTAATAAAGCAAATGAAATCTTATGCTCTTCCTCTATATGATGAACACTAAAATAAACTTCCAATTGATGCAACCAATGATTTGGCTTAAAATCGTCGATCTCACCGTGATATGACTTAATATCAACTTTTTCTTCCATTTTGATTAGGAACTCTGAATGATTGGCATTCAAACTAGGTTGATCTTTTTCAGGTTCTCTATTTGGCCCCCTCTTTGTTTCTTCCTAATCTCCCTTCTTATCATAACTTTAAATTAGAGCCCCCATCTTCTTCGAATAGCTTGAGCTTATTGGTTAGGGCTTCCATGAGGGGATTCATGTTATCATTTATTTCTACAACTTGTGCTTCTAACTGCAAAAACCTCTCTTATGCAAGATCGCAATGGTTATTCACATATTCATTGGGCATGAGTAGGGTTTTATGACTTTTTGCTTCGCTGAGCTAGATACCCTACAAATATCCACAATATACCCAAAGAAACTTACTTTGATACCAATATGATCTGTAAATTACTGTAGATATTCCACTGGATTGATAAAATTATACTTAAAAATATGGAATCTACACTATGAGGCTTTATTTCTCTTTATATTTATAGATTTATAAATTATTGTTTATTTCATATGCATGCAAATCATAGTTATACATAAAATAGAGAACAATGAAATAAAAGCTCACAAACCAGAATCGCCACAAGATATATCCTAGGAAACCCTTTTGATAGAAAACCCAACTTGAAGGTGAGACTATGTTGGCCGGATAAATCGTTCTTGCAGACAAGGCCAATCTCCCTAGTATCAACAGATATCTAGCAACAAGCAGGACAAGCAAATCTACCTTTCTCTAAACATATTGCGATTCATTAATAAAAACTAAAGAGGTGTTTTAGACCCTACCTTAAGTCCAACACTAGTTTGTGGCAACCATGCTTCAACCATCTGAAAGAGTTTCCTTTTAAGAACCTGTAATCACAAACAAGCACACATCAAATAACACCTGCATAGCTAATATAATAAATCATGTTCATTATGATGATCAAGGAGTTCATAAAATAAACCATAGAACACAACTTATTGAGAAAAATAAACTTGATTGTATTAACTTTGAAAATAGAAGAACTTTACAACCTTTGGTGCCTTGATGTTGTACAAGCTCTTCCCAGGGTCTGAAACAGGAATCTCCTCTACTTTGACAAGCCTCACACTCTTCCAAATGAGATCAAAGAGGTATGTAATCTTTCCTCACAAAAGCTCAATTAGGAAGACTAAGTTCCAGCAGCATTTCACCTTAAAAATATTAAGCTTTCAACCTCCTCAGTAACCAACCCAATGCTTCATTTTATAGTGCAAAGGAAGGAGGTTACAGGTCCACCTATGAAGAGATAGAGTCCTCCTTCAAAGGGATAATCTCCTCACATCAAGGGGTTAGCTCCTTAAGGTATGAGATGCATGAACCTTAAAGGAGCGAACTTGCCACCGCAAGATTCCTTCTAGAAGCTTCCAGAAATGACTCAAAGTGAGTTTTTAAGAATGTACTTGCACCTTTTTGACTTTTACAGGGGTCCGCACCCATTACACACAGACAAAGCGGTCAGGAGCGCAGGGAACATGACCTTTAGGTGTGGGACCGCAGGTAATGCTAAGAGAAAGTGCAGAACCAAAGTTTTATAGACTTTTGAGGGCTTTCTCTTATTTTCAAGGCTTGATATGAAGATATGAGGCTTAAGACTTGCAAAGGAGGAAAGTATGAGTGGTGATAGACTCACACAGATTGCAGAATGTCATGGTGACAATTTTTAGTGCAACAGACTACTATGTTCTATTTTTTTTAATAGAAAATGGTTGTAGGTACAAAGAAGTAAGGCCTGTGGCCCATGGAATACTATAGTGCACAAATCCTCTCTATATGATTTCTCCTTATCCCTCACAGCTACTCTGTTCATATATGGAACAAAATGCACTAAAAAATATTAGAACCCCTTTTCCTCCTGGTGACCTGGTTATAACACAACCCAATAGCCTACTAATGATCATGATTGACTCCTTTAACTCTTAACTAGAGATACAATATGGATTCTTATAAAGTCTCCTTCATTATGATAAAGTGGCTAGCCGCTTTTCCATGAATAATGGGGGTTGGTGTGGCATCCTATCGAATTATGGTGGCCAAAACAAAAAGGTCAACTTATGAATGGCATAAATTTTGCATATGAACTTTGATTGAGGTGATTCTTCCACCATTGGAATGTTATTTGTGTGCAGAATATGAAAAAAAGGTGTAGCGCAAAAGTGGTAAAGTTTTACCCCTAAAAAACAACATTTGACATCTAAAAAATGCTCCCATAAGGTTTCAGGGCCGAATTTGCCAAAGTTGGTCCCTCCGATAAAAATGGTCTTGTGATCTGATTCCTCCACTTTTTCCACTTTGAAAGCATCCAGATGGATAAAAAACAATATAATGATCCAATTTGGATCATCCCAATTTACCAAACTAGGTCCTGCTTAAACAAGTGGTTCTCTGAGGTGATTCCTCTACTTTTTCCACTTTAAAAGCTTCAGGATGGATGACAAAAAAAAATAATGATCCACCTCGATCAAATGTGTAAATTTAATTATCGAAGGGATGAAATATATATTATTTGTTAATACAAAATGATTGTGCAAAATCGAATAATTGTGTTAATTTTTTTTTTGCTAAGTAAGTCTAAACTATTATTCACAGTAAAAGAGTAAAATTACAAGAAGCTGAGCATGGTGAACCAACTAGCCTGAGAGGAAGGCCGTTTGAGCCAGACATTGTCCAAAACTGAGAAATTGGACGAGATTTCCCACGCTGGGGATCCAGAAGAACACAAACAACAGGCGAACACAACAGAAACTAGAAATTGATCTCGACACAGTAACAGAGACAGAATTTGACACATTGAGCCAAAAAAAACCCTTCCACTGGGCCGCAAAACCTGTTAAGCAACTGCAAAGCTTGATTACTCATCTGGTAACTCCTCCACGATCCTGCACCAACCCCCTTCATTCAGGTCCTGAGCTTGGGCCGCTGCATTTTCTCGCGTGTCTGGAGGAGCAGGCGCCATTGGATTAACATTGACAGCGCTGGCCGGCGGAACCATCCCGTGCTGCAAATCTGCAGTTGGCATCAGAGTATTGGGATCACCCACATCCTGTTCATCCTCTGTGAATGGCATTGGAGCACTGGGATTGCCCTCATCTTGGGCTTCCTCTAGAAAGAGGACAGAGACATGAGCAGTGATCTGAGGGCGATTAAGGGAGCAATTGAATGTAAAGATAGCAGAGCCAAAGGAGGGCGAAGTCGAAGAGCCTGGAGAGTTGGGGTCGAGGAATTGACTGGGCCTCAGAGTGCCCTCACTTCCACTACGAGGTCGAGGATCCTGACTCGTGGCGACAGTCCCAGAGGACGGGCGTGAAGGGGCACCCCGCCCTGAGCCTCTGCGGCTGAGCATCCTCTGGCAGGGCCTCGGCATTACAGCAGCGTAAAAGTAATCACCACGAACAACAGGGGGAATACCACGCGAATAGAGCGCGCAGGTTTGCGTTTGTGAGCCCACAACCTCAGGAGAGGGCCGCTGATAAAAACCAGAGCCCGACCCCCACGAAGCCCTTGCACCTGCAGAACCCGCAACCATCCAAAACAACATGAAAGACAGTAGCGTATAGCCGTGGCTGAAGCTGGCTAATAAACAGTTTCCTCCACCTCGATACTCTTCCGCCATAACTATGGCATTCATAGGAGCCGAGGACTGATAACCATCACCGCATGCGGATAGGGACGGCATATTAATGCTGGTCTCAGACATTCCTTTACACTCCATGACACCCACCTGCAGGCGATCCTCCTCCCACATGGCTATTAGTCCTATGTTCATGGCTGGCAGGTGGTGTCGCAGCTTCGCCCACCCCAGTCCCATCACATTGAATGCATTTCTAATCACCCGCATCCGGGGCGAATAATTGTGTTATTACTATTTCATTGTTTTAATGATTATTTCATATTGGCATAAGTGTGGTTATGTGACATGTTATGATCATAAGTGATTTGATATGGATCAATTTGGATATTTAGTGACAATGTGAAATGTTCGTTTTTATAACATGACAAAAATTGTCTTTTGGGCAAATTTTCAAACACTTTTCATGTTGATATTTCGTCAAACACTTAGAATAAAAAGTGAGAAACCTTTGTGATAGAGACATTTTTGTTAAACAATTTACATGAAATTAAGAATGAAACTTTTATCTGACATATAAAACAATATAACTCCACAATGATGAACAATAATATATCATCCAACTTATTTATTAATATAGGATATGGAATTACATGCTAATTAGTAAATTAGGAAACCTGTAGTAGCTTAGAAAATGGCATGATTGGTTGTAGGTGAACACAAATAATAATAAAATTATGCCTATTAGTTGCTTCTCTTCAAATTTGCACTTAATTGACTCTTAATTTGTTGATTTTCACACTAGAGAGGGGGATATACTAGCTGATGAACCTCCATTTTCAATTATGGGATAAAACAATCTTATGCAAAATAAGCCTCAAAACCAAACACCAGATCTCCATCTAAAATTGTCAATCATATGACATTATAGCTCCAAAGGCAAACTTTCCTATCATGAATAACCCACACCAGGTGGAAATACTTATGTGTTGTTTTATACTCATAGGAATGTTGTGATGAGAGTGGACCATCCCTAATATATTGTTGTTTTTCCATGACCCTCGTGTCTAGGATTGAAATCTTAAATCTCTAACGCTACCAAACCAAGATCTACTAGTCCACAAAATATAGACTCCTGATGATGAACCACATTGGTTGGTTTGAAATGCATCAAACAAAAATGTGATGTGATTTCTACCGAAAGACTTTTCGTAAAACTTTTTACAATTTTCAACCCAACTTCGTTATATTAATAAAACTGAATAATATAACTATCTAGGGCTCCCATACTAGGGATAATGGTCCTCAAATATCCACTAGTACAATAATACAAAATTGGGGCTTGGTGTAAATCCATTAACAAACAATCTAACCTCAATAAGATACTTTGACCATCTGGTTGTAGCGTGCTCTCTCAGCTCCTCTCGGTCGTACCCTGTACCTTTATGGTCCTTTGGCTCCTGATCTACAACACTGATTCTATCAACGATCCAAGTCCATATGACCACTAAACCTCGACTCTCCAATATGCTCATTAGTTGTGCCTTTGTCCATCAAGGGAACAACACATCGAGACTCCTGTCGAGTTGCTCACACCTCTATTTGTGAACAACTCACAACTGCCCACTGTCACTCCTCATATACTCAGGGACTTCAGCCCACTATGGTCTTCCTGCGTTGCTTTAATGAATACCAACATAGGGCACAGAGGGCTTCCACCTATCACTTCAAGATGTCCATCTCCCACAATGAACATGGGATAGGAGGACTTCCCATCTTCTGTTGTAGAAGTCCTTCTCCACACACAAGCCTAGGGTTTCTCAACTACTCCTCTGGATGATCAAACCTTGAGCCCAACTTTTGCCACTCTAGCGACCACCTAAGTCCATGAAGACGGTGCACACCGGGCTCCAACTTCGGTACTAGCATGTTGTCCTCCAACATATTATAAATGCCCAATCCTTGTCCACATTTGGTCCACTCTCACGCTTCCCTTCAATAGATCACGAGTGACCAATACTTGTTGTAGCATTTGCTCATAGTTAGGGCATCCAACATCTATGGAGACCCTTCCACATGGCTGCTAATAGAATCCTCAACAATCAATCCTCTCCTAGGACACTCATCCTCTAGCATCCAATCATCAAAAAAGAAGACATTTGCAACTTATTGTTACTATCCGCTTTTCCTCGGGATCTGTGCATGTACCAGACTGGTTAGGGAATGCCAACAATCCTACACCAGTCCCCAATCTATGTGTTCACCTTTCACCAACTAGGATTCTTCACTTGTTGTTCTTTCTAGGCATCAAATCATAGTAGTAGAGCTTGAGGATGCTCCTCACAACACCCTACAACATACCTGTACCTTTCAACAATACAAATCTGCCCAAACTCATGGAGAAAAGGTTTGTTTAGGCTGCGACCTTCAAGATATGAATGCGGCTAGGTTAGAGGGTCTCTCCTAGGGCTCTCTGCCCACTCAAATATCCTTCCTCAATGCTGTTACAATTCCTCTTATCTGTAGCCCAAACAATATGTAAAAACACACTTAAACAATGTGTAAACAATCCCTACCTCACCTCTAACCCAATGGCTTAGGATCTACACTTATGGACTGATTAAAACAAGCCAAGACATGTTTCAATTGCTCATGTATATGCCTCAGACTTGCATCCATGTTCCTCACAAATCCACACTCCTAAAAGAGGCCCAAACTTGTGCTCCTAGCCTTCTTCGTCTTCCCTTAATCTCGATGTCCAATCTCAGAGGTGTTCTTTTGATATTGATGCACTTTAGGATCTCTCAAATAGCCTCAATGAGCCCTCTGATTTATACACTTCTCAAGGGATCCAATGAATTCTCTCCATGGGCTTATACAACTTGACATTAGGCTTCTAATCACTAGGCTGACTTGACCAACACATGTGCAAACCCAACCATGACCTTCAAAAATTAATATCTCTCTTTAGACAGTTGGGATTTTGATGATTCTTGATGCATTGGATTTTTCTTGACATCCTCTATCATCTCCATCCATCACATGTCCAAAAATCTCCATGGTTTTGGCCCAAACATCGATGTGTGAAAAACCCCAAGCTTGGGTTTCAAGCCCACAAGGCCACTTGTGGAGCTCCTTCCTCCAAACTCTTGATCCTCAAGGCTTGGAGTACCTCCCAAGATGAAAAAATCAACACTCCCTCTTAGCGAGGGAGGTTCTTCCAACACTAGGAAGTCTCCATCGATATCATCGGCGGCACTAGCCCATCTGGCATCCATCACTGCAACATACTCTGTAGAATGAACCCTGTAATATTGGTAGTGTCTTTACCTCATCACATATGAACTGAAGATCCCACACCTCCATAGGGTTTCTCCCTTTGAGGCTAGACTCCCTCTGAGCTTACACGATCTCCAATAGCTCATTCCTACAAGAAGTCATCCTCCTAGATCAAATACCACTTGTGCAAATCCCTCCAATATCGGATATGCAACATCATGATCCGATGAAGACTCTAGCCTATCGATATCCAATCCATCACATGAAGCCATCTCAATCATGTTGATATCATCCAAGCCAATGAAACCCTCTAGTTGTCCTAACCATCCATGTCAGTTCAAAGGAATTCGACGATCAACAACTTTCCCTAGAACAAATTTTTGTTCACCAGGCTCACCACCACTCCCCAGAACTCCTAGCCAATCTCACTACCAAGCCAGTCAAGATCACATCTCCATTCAAACACTATGCTCCATGATCTAGACACCCACAAATCCCTTTTAGTTTCTTCAATGCGCACAGTTTGATTCATTGTCCCTCAAAGTAGCTCATATACTCTCTAATACCATGTTGTTTTTCCATGACCCTGGTGTATGGGATAAAATCTTAAATCTCTGACACTACCAAACCAAGAATCACAATGAAACTACTTTGCTGATCGAAATATAAACAACAGTAAATCTACTAGTGCACAAAATATAGAGAACTTTTTACAATTTTCAACCCAACTTCGTTATATTAATCAAACTAAATAATACAACAATCTAGGGCTCACATACTATGGATAATGGCCCTCAAATATCCACTAGTACAAGAATACAAAACTAGGGCTTGGTGTTAATCCATTGACAACCAAACTACCCTCAACAAGATACTAAAACCATCTGGTTGTAGCGCACTCTCTCAACTCCTCTCGGTCGTACCCTATACATGTCCCGTCCTTCGGCTCCCGATCTGCAACACTACTTCTATCAATGATCCAAGTCCATCTGGACAATGAACCTCGACTCTCCAATTTTCTCTCTAGTTGTGTCTTGGTCCATCAAGGGCACAAAACATCGAGACTCTAGTCTAATTTTTCACAACTCACAACTGCCCACTGCTGCACCTCAGGTACTCAGGGACTTCAGCCCACTATGGTCTTCTTGTGTTGCTCTAATGAAAACCAACATAGGGCACGGGGGGATTCCACCTATCACTGCAAGATGTGCATCTCCCACAATGAACACGAGTTAGGAGGACTACCCATCTTCTGTTGTATAAGTCCTTCTCCACAAACAAGTCTAGGGCTGCTTAATTACTCCTATGGCTGATCAAACCTTGAGCTCAACTTCTGCCACTCTAGTGACCACCTAAGTCTATGAAGACGATGCACACCATGCTCCAACTTGGGTACTATCACGCTGTCCTCGAACAGACCATAAATGCCAAATCCTTGTCCAAACTTGGTCCACTCTCACTCTGCCGTCCAACAGACCACAAGTGACCAATACTTGTTGTAACATCTGCTCCTAGTTAGGGCATCCAACACCTATGGATACCCTTCCACATGGCTGCTAACAGACTCTCAACAACCAGTCCTCTCTTAGGGCACTTATCCACTAGCATCCAATCATCAAACAAGAAGACATCTGCAACTTACTGCCGCTGTGCTCTTTACCTCGGGATCTGTGCATGTACTAGATTGGTTAGGGCACAACAAAACCCTACACCATTGCCCAATATCTGTGTTCACCTTTCTCCAACTAGGCTGCTTCACTTATTGTTCATTCTAGGAATCAAAGTACAATAGTAGAGCTCGAGGATCCTCGTCACAACACGCTACAACATACATGTACCTTCCAACAATACAAATTTGCCTAAACTCATAGAGAAAAAGCATGTTTAGCCCACGTCCTTTAAGAGATGAATGTAGTTGGGTTAGAGGCTTTCTCCTAGGCATCTCAGCCCACTCAAATATTCCTCCTCAATGTTGCTACAATTCCTATGATCTGCGACCCAAACAACATGTAATAACACACTTAAACAATGCACAAACAATCACTAACTCACCTCTAACCCAACAAATTAGGATCTACACTTATGGACTGCTTCAACCAAGCAAAGACACGTCTCAATTGCTCATGTACATGCCTCAGACTTGTGGCCATGTTCCTCAGAAATCCACATTCCTAAAACATACCCAAAAACATGCTCCTAGCCTTCTTCTTCCTACCTTAATCTCGCTATCCAATCACATTGTTCTTTTGATATTGACACACTTTAGGATCTCTCAAATAGCCTCAACGATCCCTCTTATTTATACACTTCTCAAGGGATCCAATGAATTCTCTCCATGGACTTGTACAACTTGTCATTAGGCCTCTAAACACTAGGCTGACTTGACCAACACATGTGCAAACCCAACCATGACCTTCAAAAATTAATATCTCTCTTTAGACAACTCAGATTTCAATGATTCTCGATGCGTTGGATTCATCTCGTCATCCTCTATGATATCCATCCATCACATGTCCAAAAATATCCATGGTTTTGGCCTGAACATCGATGGGTGAAAAACCCCAAGCTTGGGTTTCAAGCCCACAAGGCCACTTGTGTAGCTCCTTCCTCCAAACCCTCGATCCACAAGGCTTGGAGTACCTCCCAAGCTACAAAAATCAACATATATGAGAATATTAAGATCTCAAATTGCCAAATTATAGAGCTCAACATTTGATTAATGATGGATTCTATTTTCTCAAAGAATTTGATTATGTGGCCTACAATTGATAACATTGTCTTCAATCTTTAAGTGCTTGTGAAGAAATTGATTGGTCTTTCCATTTTTGTCACCACGTCAAGCACTAATGAAGGATCTAAGTGATCCCTATTCTCTCCAAAGTGAAGCACTAGTGAGGAAGTCTGGGTGGTTCCTCCTATTGACCAACTAGGATAAATAGATTCATAATTGAAACATGTCTGGTTGGATTAGCTAGGGTGGATCTCTCACCAATGAAACCAACCCTCCTTACATGGGTTCTCACCCCTACTCTCGAGCTACAAGTACTCTCGAAACAATTATCAAAATAATGAACAATGCATACCCAAAAGTGAGCTCCAATTATCCTTTTATAACCTTTATCATTAGGAGTTGATCTCTCTAATGCCTCAGGAATGTGTGGCCTGATGTATGGAGTGGTACCTTCAAACTAATCTTGATAACGTTGGTTGGTCTCCTAAAGGGGGACACTGAGGAGAAACCTAAGGTCTCACCATTCTGTTGTTTGGTGCACTCTAGAACTCTACATGCCGCTTGTGGCTCTAATCTAACAGATTAATAGGGAAGTATGAGGTGACCAGTCTCGTCATCCTCGGGAGGGGCGTGGCATGTAAGAGCTAAGATCTGTGGTTGACGATCTCCCTAATGAAGAGGACTAAGCATCTCTGGTCTTGGAAGTGAAATAAAGTAAAGAGAAAGTCCCTTGATTCCCTATAGAGGTAGTGATAATGACCTCTAATCTCATAGTATAGGGGACACCAAAAAAATAAGGTGCATCTTTGTCTTAAGATCTTGAAACTGCACACCTAGAAGATCCTATCAAATTGTGGTATATGGTGATCTGTATTTATCTGGAGTCAATGGAAGTCAACCTGGAACTGTCCTGAAGGGGATCCTAAGTTGGGTCATAAAAATACCATGGATCTCCCCTTTTTACCTTTTTCATGCTTAATAATATAAAACAACTTTACAAGGTTTTATTCCTTAATTAATCAAAAGTCAATAATCTCCTTTTCAATTTAATTATTCAATGTCTCCTTAGAGATGACATTAAATAATTAAATTAATTGACTCCTTAATTCTATTCTTGAAAAGGGACATTATAGTTCTCCCTTCCCTAGATTGATTGTCCCAAGCAATCCAAACCTATATTCTCGGGTCCCAGATAATCCTAGAGAATCCATACTTTCTTTTCCTTTCCGTGAAAAAACTATTATACACTCTACAATTGAATACATAAAAAAATATTGATGAAGCTCCTCGAGGAAATGATCAAAATAATGAATAGAGGCAGATGGTAAGGTGTGACACCATCAGCTAACATGACCTTCAAGAGTGAGGAAGAAAAGCACACAAGCAATATTTTCATCATCGATTTCATAATATTCACAAAATTTAAGAAAATCGGAAATGTGCTCAGCTATGGATGTTCCATCCTCACCATAAAATTTCAATTGAGACAAGTCATAAAGAGGCTCATCAGGGATTAAAAGTTGACCAATGGATAAATTAGAGAAACACCCTGAGAGTATGATTTGAGGATTATCCATTAAAGATAAGAGATTCAACACAAACTCAAAGGGCACAACTTGTCATTTGACCCTCCTTATAGCGCCAGAGTGTTGGTAGTGTTGGATACTGCCAACATACAAGGGGTATCCCCGACGTGAAGTCCCAATTAAACCTCACTCGGTTTGGAGTAGGAGTTGCATCCAGAGTTTTAACCTGACCACCATAACACAAAGGTTCGTCTTGGTTTCAAAGAGTAACATAAGACTTTATATACATAAACCTTAAACAATCAAGTGAGTTGACATTGTGAAACACTGATTGCAATGTATAAAAAGAGACTTTCATGAGGGGCAGACAAAAAGTGATCCTCTAGAAGGAAGTAATAGTAATAACCTAAGAGAGACACATGAGCAAAGAAATATTCGTTAGTTATCTAGCGAAATAGTTCACTTAAACACAACGATCATTAAAACACATACAACACACCTTCAACAAGATAAGTACCGAGGCCACCGAAATAGTTCAATTTCCTTAGTACATATGAATGAAACATATATAGAAAAACATCTAAAGAATAGTCCTAAGATATTCACAATACATGCATGAAAATGTGTTGGCTCATTGAGATTCAATTATAAGGTGACATATTTAAGTACACAGTTACAATGGTGAGACACTAGTTCCAATAGTGGAACATTAAGCCACTTCTTGCTTCTCCAAAGAATATTTTTCTCTCCTATGCCAAGTAGAGAAGCCAAAACTAGATCTCCAAAGCTTAAGTCTCCAAAAATCCCTTTCCTTGAGTTATGAAGTTCCTTTTATAATAAGAGGAACAACCTTTCATATCCTCATGGCTCTTGGACTTCCCTTATGTCTTTTGGAATTCTAAACAACTCTTGGACTTATAAATTGTAACAACCCTAGTGAAAATTCCATGTAATAAAAGTTAGTAAAGGAAAAATAATAACCATGATTATGGGACACTTATCCCAAGTTGAATGTTGGGAAAAACATCCTAGTGTTGGTGTTCATTTGGTTTATTATGGCTAAGGAAATTGGTAAAGGAAACGGCAAAGGCTTTGGAAAGGCAAGAGACATTAATTGACATTTTATTTATGAAAATAATGGAAATTAGGAGAAAATGAAGGTGAAAGGTCATAGGTTGCATGTGAGGAGGAAAATGAAGGAAAATAATGGAAAATTAAGAAAATAGAGGCCTCATGAATAAAAAGGCTTATGAGGATCAGTGGGTAACTTTTGTCAGTTTTACATTTTTGTCAGTTTAGTTTTGGAGCTATCTCTATTCTCTCTCTCTCTCTCACTCTTGGACACAGAATTTTCTTGGAGCACTTTAGCATTGGATCTGTTATCACCCCAAGAAACTCTCCTAGGTTGTATATCAGAGATGCTCAGGAACATTACAAACTCAAAAAAAATGTTGGAAAAATGGTGGATGAATGAAACAAACGGTGCATTTCAAGCCAGATAACCACTTCTACTGTGATTTACCCCAGACATGGGTGAACACCCCCAGACTACAAGGCTTTAGACAACCAATTACTCATAGTTTTGAATAAAATGTGATGATGGAGAAGACTGAACACACCAGCAGATGCACAGGACCCTGTGATGGCCGGCTGCAACTAGTAAAATGTCTGTAAATCTATTTCCTAATACACAGACAGGACGACAACTCTCTGGTATTAAAACAACAAAAACCTGCAAACAATATTCAATGACACATGCTAAATCCTAACACAGAGGTGGGATGACAGCCCCTCTGATGCTAGACATCAATAGCACATGAAATAATGCAAGACAGGCACAGCCTGGAACAAGAAGAAGAAGTGGAAAGTGAGCAATTAACAGCAAAAGAAGCTTGCATTAGCTGGAAATGAAGACTAGAAGTTGCAGTTTACACAGTAGTTATAGTCTCCAGACGTTGAAGCTTACAACAAAATAACACTCATCAACCTGATTACATCGTTTTCTTGGGTATATATAGAATTTGTTTACAAAATTACTCTGCTAGGCTATGCGTGTAGGTGTTTTAATTGACCACCAACCGCATTTACAGTTAGATATGGGTTTTTGATACAATTTGAATGTTTTAATGAACAAAATGGCTCTTTCTGTAATTTGGTGTACTCCTTGAATAGGTGAAGTATTATCTACATGACTTTCAATAACTGCTGCAGTCATTTATATGCTCAAGGTGGTCCTTTTTGTCCTTCGGAGGTACACTGTGTTGAATGCAGTAGCTGATGGTTTTAAGGCGCAGGTCGCTAGATCGTGGCTTCCTCCCTCCTTTGCGTGCACAAGACAGGCCGAGAACACTTTAAAAATACCTTGAAAATGAACAGGAGCCGAGATAAACGCTGGCCGTTGGATGGATTACGCGGACGATCGAGATCTGCTAGCGGGAGACAAAGACACCACAGGGAGAATATCAACCTTCGGATCGCTAAAATGAACAGTGCAGATTGGATCTAGGAGGCCATTGGGGAGGAACGAGGATGGATGAATGATGGCCTTCGGATCACTGTTGGGCAGATCCGACGGCTGACGGGAGCGGAAGATGCGAGGGAGTTAACAGGCGGGGAGGCAGCGGTTTTGCGGGCGGGCGGTTTCCCCGCACCGCTTTTCGGCAGAGGGCGGTTTACGTACACATGAGCGCAATCCTGTTAAAATGTGCCACGTGGCCGACGGGACGGCGGGGAAACCGCTTTCCCTACTGACTAATGGACGCGCGGTTTATGGGAGCGGGGGCAGCGAACATCGTTGGATCATACGGGGAGCACAATCGTACGACAGAGAATTAACATGTGTTTTGGTTGATATGACAGGTGATGTGACAGGTAAGGGGTGCGGGTTATAATAATTTTTTATATATGCGTGAGTTATATGATTAAAACGCTAGAGCCAGGGTTAAAGTGAAAACAAAGGTTAATGTGAGGTTTAAAGGTTTTCGGTGTTTATAGAATTAAAACAAAATATGCCCGGGAGTTTAAAGGGGAAAATGGGAATAAGGATAGAGGGGTTTAAAGGGAATAAGGGGAACTTAAGAAGAAGGAAGAAACAAAGGTGTGGGAGTTATAAGGAGAAAAGGGAAAATGAAGGAGAAAGCATGAAAGACTGCTGCCAACCTCATACAACCAAACCAGCACTGCCCAACACCTATTTTTACCCATCAACTGCTGAAGAACATAGCAAAGCTAATTTGGGGATGAGATCCTCCCTGTGAGGTCTCAAGAACCTGCAGACCATTGCCTTTCCAGCTGAAAACCAATTAACCAAAATTTCTAGTGTTCCATTGGGCATGGAGTCTACTTTGGCTGCACAAAACTGATAAAAAAAACATATCTATAGCCTTTAAGGCCAAAAGACCTTAAACAACATAAACTTTCAAAAACCGCCCATTAACTGGGCCATAAAAAACTGCTTCTCCTCCCATACTTTTCAGTATGAAGGTGTTGTTCCCTTGAACCCGTGAAATGATGAAAGGCCCTGTCCAAAAGCATCAAATTTCCCATGATTGCCTTTCTTCTCCTTCAATGCATCCCATTTCAAAACCAAGTCACCAACCTGAAAATTATTTGATTTTGCCTTCTTGACAAAGGCTTCCTTGATCCTTTTCTGATGTGTTGCAACGTTTTCAACCAGCTGTTCTCTAATATGATGTATTTCTGCCAAATCAGTGATTATTTTCGCCATTTCCTCTTCCTCATCCTGCTCTTCTTGAAGGAATTTTGCCACAGGGAGAGTTAGCTGAATTGGAAATACAACATCAGTGCCATATACCAGCTTGAAAGGAGAATTCCCTGTGGATTTTTTAATGGTCACTCTGTCAGCCCACAATGCATACTTGAGCTTTGAATCCCAATTCTTTTTATTGTCCTCTAACAATTTTTTAATTATCCTGATCAGACTTTTATTAGAGGATTCTGCTAGACCATTTCCCTGTGGATAATATGAGGTGGAATGAACAAGTTTGATACCCATTGAATCACACATTTCCACCAGTTCTTTTGCCCTGAAAGCTGCTGCATTATTTGCTATTAACTTATGTGGACAACCAAATCTGTTGAAGATATTCTCTGTCAAAAACTTCATGACCACATTATGATCAGCCTTCCTAGTAGGGACTACTTCAATCCACTTAGTCAAATAATCAGTGGCTACTAATATCTATCTGTGCTGGCCACTGGAATGTGGATTTATTTCTCCAGTGAAATCAAAACCCCACTGCTGAAAAGGTCCTTTTGCCTGAATTGGTTTTAGGGGCAGGGATTTCAACTGCTGTTTTCCTTCAAATCTTTGGCACTTGTCACAAGATTTAACAAAAATAAATACATCAGAAAATAAAGTAGGCCAATAGTACCCAGCTCTGAGAATTGTATGGACTGTAGTTTTCCAATAATGGTGCCCTCCACACATGCTGTTATGAAACTGCTGCATAACTTCTTTTGACTGTTCTTTGTCCAGACACCTTAGAAATATTCTAGATGGATCCCTCCAATAGAGCAGATTTTGATTTATGCAATATTTTGTTGCTCTAAGTTTTAAAGTTCTAGTCTGACTTTGAGTAAATTCTGAAGGGATTTTTAGCTTCAACAAGAAATTAATTATTGTAGAATATCAAACACACGAGGCTAAATTCTCAGCCACTGACTGTTTTCTCTCTGTTTCAGCTGTTTCCTCTTCTTCATTTGTTTGACCATTTTCTGCGTTTGTGCTCAGGAAATCAAAATCTATAGACCTGCAATTTTCTTCAGCTAATAGTTTGGCAAGCCCCTGACCTCTGACCAGCTTGGTGGGCTTCAGCTCTATATTAAATTCTATCATTTTTGCAATCCATTTTTCCCTTCTTCCATTAGCATCAGTTTGAGTCAAGACATCTTTTATTGCAGTAGAAGGTACATATGCAATTATTTTTGAATGCAAGATATAAACTCTGAAAGCCTTCAAGGATTTAATAAAAGCATATTCCTGTTTTTCTATAATATCATACCTTAGCTCAGCATCCCTCAAGCTCTTGCTGAAAAATGCTATTGGATGTTCTGAACCTTCTTCGTCTTGCTGCAATAAAACTGCTGCAATGGTGTCTTCAGAGGCAAAAGAAAATATGTAGAATTCCTTTCTGTAGTCCGGACTTATTAATGTGGGAGCTTCCATAATAGCTTTTTTTATGGACTCAAATGATTTTCTTGCTATTTCCGTCCATCTTACCTCTGACTCTTTTCTCAACATGGAGGTAATATGCTTCACTAGTTCAGCAAAATTTGGAATGAACCTCCTTACAAAATTTATTTTCCCTAAAAAAACTGAATATCCTTCTTTGATCTAGGGACAGACAAAGTCTGAATTGCTTTGACTCTTTCTAGGTCTATCTGAACACCTACAGCAGACACAATATGTCCTAACAGCTTGCCTTCATCTAAAGCAAATTGAGATTTTTTGGGATTGAATGAGATTCCAAACCTTCTGCACTTTAGAAACACCTTTTTCAAATGCTGCAAATGATTTTTATGGCTGCTGGAGTAAACTGTTATATCATCAAGGTAGATAAGCACAAATTTGTCCTTCTATCCCACAAATTCTATATCCATAGCTCTCTGAAAGGTGGCTCCAACATTCATCAATCCAAATGGCATTTTGCCATACATGAACGTGCCCCAAGGAGTGGTAAATGAAGTCTTTTCTTGATCAACTGGGTGCACAACAATTTGATTAAAGCTTGAAAATCCATCCAAAAATGACATCACTTTGGCTCTTGAGACCTTTTGCAACAAATGTTCCATCTTTGGCAGAGGATAGTTATCTTTCTTGGAGCATTTGTTTAAATTTTGGAAATCAACACACAATCTGATTTCTCCACTCTTCTTCCTCACCACCACTAAATTTGCCACCCATTTTGAATACCTGAGAGGGACAATAATCTTGGCAGCCAACAACTTTTTAATTTTTTTTTCAATCAGAGGAAGAAGTATGGGATTTATTGGTCTCAGCTTCTGTTTGAAAGGAATAGTGTCTTTTTCCATAGGGATTTTATGCTGCATTATTTTCTTATCATAAGTTTTTAGGTCACCATACTCCCAGGCAAACACATCAGCACATTGCCTCATTAAATTGCAGTATTCAACACTTTGATCAGCAGACAAATGAGTGGACAAATTCACATACCTAGGCTGACCTGGACTTCCTCTATCATGCTTATAGACTGCAGATTGGTCTTCTTTTTGGGCAGCTTTGTAAGGCACATCATTTTGGTCAAACAGTCTTTCTAGAGGAATTAGACCCTTAGGAATATGGTTACTAGGAAACTGGACTATGCTGTCTTTACCAATCTTATTTCTAAGCTAGGATTGGGGGTTTTCTTCCAAGGCATCATTCTCTTGGTCAATTTGCATTTATGAAAACTCATCAATGACTTGAACAAACCTATTTATCTCATCATCTTCATAAAATTTTTCCAATGCTGGACATTATCAGGCAAGGATGGTCTATACTTCATTTGGACTTCATACACTAGTCTGGGAGGCATGGGAGGTATAAATAGACTAGCACAGACAGCAAGGGAGTCAGCAAGCTGATTTTTGGCTCTAGGAATGTATGAAATACAAAAATAATCAAAAGAGTCTCTGATTCTCCACACCTCATCTCTGTATGCCTTCAACCTTGGGTGCTTTGTTTGAAATGTCTTATTTACTTGCTGAATAATCAAATCAGCATCTCCAAACACCTTCAAATTCTTGATTCCTCTGTCTTTTGCTGCATTAAGGCCCAACAACAAAGCCTCATACTTTGCTATATTGTTTGTGACTTTGAAAACCAGCTTAAAAGACAATTGAATGCTCTCTTGTTGTTGAGATACTAGCACCACCCTGTTCCTGCAGTCTCCCTGGAACATGCTCCATCAAAGAACATCTCCCAAATCTGACTTCCTTGCTTTTGCTCGGCCTGAACTGTTGGTTCCCCAAGCTGCATTTCGGCCTTCTGAGATTCTTCTATTTGGAGAATGCATGCTCCAAAATCAGTGTTCACTGCATATATAGGATGATTTGTAGGATTCTTCTCATCACCGATGATGTATGCCAGCTGTGCTTCTCTGTACAATCTCCTGCTTTCTCCTCCAAAGACTGGGACAGTGGCATAAGAGAGATCATTCTGTAATGTACCACCTAGTCTCTTAATCCACCCTCTGGAAAACAGCATGCCAAACTTAGGAGGGACATCTGCTACCACAATATTCATCATCATACTCTTCATGGGCAGCTGAGTTAAGGTAATGGCCAGATCTTTAATCAATCCAAGACATTTCACTTTCCTTGAATCAAAAGAAAATAAGTCATGATAGGGTCTAGTGATATCAAGGCCTAACTCTTCCATGACAGCTTTAGGCATTAGATTGTGGTTGGCCCCTGTTTCTAGCAGGCAGTTGTGAAGGATTTTGTCATGAATGGTCAAGGAGACATAAAAATATGGAGAATTATTATCAACAGGTTCAATTATAGGGCTGAGCACAATGCCAGGCTTGTCATCTTGCAAATTGACAGAGTCAGTGAAGGTTTGTGTGGTTTCTAGCTCAAGGGCTTCAAGGATAGGCTTCCTAAATACTTCACCCTTCACCAACTCAACCAGAGGCACATATATTTTCAATTTCTGAACTTCTGACTCAAAGCTGAAAGAAGAAGATGATTTATCAGAGCTTTTTACCTCTTGAACTGGAGCTTTGAGGATGATTGAATCAGTTGTTGGTCTTCTCTGCCTGCTATTCTGTGACTCTGTTTGGACAACAGCTCTTTGGGCAGGATTGTCTTTGACATTTTTTGCATTTGATCTCAGGTTATATCTCTGCTGCTGCTCAGTTTGTAGAACTGCTCCTCTGTCCCACTCCTGACTGTTTTGTTCTTGCAGCAATGATTCTTCATAAGCAGCCAGAGTAAAAAATGCAGCGCTGCCTTTATCTTCCATGCAGTGAATTTCATCCTCATCTTCTTCAAATTGTTCCTCCTCCATGACTACATTTTGGAAAGGAGCTTTTACTTTCTGTTCTTCCTTTGTTTCTTCACCCCTCTGCATTATTTGTAACTGCTCAATTGCTCTTCTTAATGGATTCTGATTTCTTGGAGCAAATATGTTTTTCTGCCTTGTTTTTGTTGAATTCTGTGCAACCTTTAGCTTAGAAATTTTAGCAGCCAATGACTCTATCATCTTAGTCATCTTGTGTAATTTAGCTCTGAAGATGATGCAGAAGAAGTAGAAGCCTGATTTCTCTGTCTTCTCCTATCAGCTTGACCTTTTAGCTTTTCTGCAGCCATAATATTAGATTCGACCTCCAGTGCTGCATCTTGCATATCAGCTATAGTGGCACATCTTCTTTCTCTCAATAACAGGCAGAAATCAGAGTCAAAAGCATTGGTGTAAGTGAGTTTGGCAGAGGTAGGAGTAGGCTTTACCTCAGCTGGTATCTTATTATACATTCGATTGAATCTTTTATTAAAATCAGGCAAAGATTCACCATTTTCCCTCTTCGGATTACCAAACTTAGTATGATAATACAGCAAGTCTTTTTTATCTCCCCATTGCTTCAAAAATGCATCATCTAATACTTCAATATCTGTTATTGATCTCTGGGGTAATTCTCTAAACCACTTCCTAGCCTCTCCATCAAGGCTCTGGACAAAAACTCTCATCCACACATTATTTTTACTTATATCTAAATTATCAGCGTAACTGTAAAAAGCTTCAAGGTGTTCTTCTGCTGTCACTCCCTCTGTTCCAGTGAATTTAGGCATATATTTTTGATATTATCCCACAGGCATAGGATTTAAAGGAATAGGCAAGACTACAGGTCCATATCTAGCAGCAACAATTCTCTCAATCTTCGTGGGTGCTTGCTCTCCAGCCATAATTGGAATATGTGGAAGAATACTAGCAGATTGAAAGGTAGGAAATAATGTGATGGATGGCAGAGACAAAGGGATGTTTTGGATTGTATGGGAAGTTTTCTTTGGACTGATATTCAAAGGGGAACTAACTGCACAAGGGGTTGAATTAATCTCTGAAAGAATTTCCTGATTAACAATGCTGGGCTCTAAATCTTCAAACTGTATATCTTCAGCAATAACTTTATCTTTTAGAGATGCATGAGATTTCTCAGGCTTACCTGATCCTGATGCCCCTTTCTGTGATGCTTTCTTCGATTTAACAGTCCTCTCAGGGTCAGGCACTGATTCAGCTGGTGATTTCTGAGGATTTCTTCGAGTATGTCTCACAAACTGAGCCAGAACTTCGATGTGGAGTCACCAATGGATGGTCTTCCTCCAATGGAGTCGCCAAATAGATGATTACAACCAAAAACTGTGTTCAAACCTTGTTTATCATCAAAGCTTGAAGCTGTGTCGTTCTCCCAGGGAAGCTGAGCTTCGATTCTCCTTTCCCCGGCAACGGCGCCAATTAATGTTATCACCCTAAGAAACTCTCCTAGGTTGTATATTAGAGATGCTCGGGAACATTACAAACTCAACAAAAATGTTGGAAAAATGGTGGATGAATGAAACAAATGCTGCATATTCAATACAGATAACCACTTCTACTGTGATTTACCCCAGACATGGGTGAACAACCCCAGACTACAAGGCTTTAGACCACCAATTACTGACAGTTTTGAATAAAATGTGATGATGGAGAAGACTGACCACACCGGCAGATGCACAGGACCCTATGATGGCCGGCTGCAAACAGTACAAGGTCTGTAAATCTGTTTCCTAATACACAGACAGGATGACAACTCTCTGGTATTAAAACAATAGAAACCTACAAACAATATTCAATGATACATGCTAAATCCTAACACAGAGCTGGGATGATAGCCCCTCTGATGCTAGACATCAATAGCACATGAAATAATGCAAGACAGGCACAACCTGGAACAAGAAGAGGAAGTGGAAAGTGAGCAATTAACAGTAAAAGAAGCTTGCATTAGCTGGAAATGAAGACCAGAAGCTGCAAATTACACAATAGTTACAGTCTCCAGAAGTTGAAGCTTACAACATAATAACACTCATCAACCTGATTACATCGTTTTCTTGGGTATATATAGAATTTGTTTAAAAATTACTCTGCTAGGCTATGCATGCAGGTGTCTTAATTGACCACCAACCGCATTTACAGTTAGATATGGGCTTCTGATACAATATGAATGTTTTAATGAACAAAATGGCTCTTTCTGTACTTTGGTGTACTCCTTGAACATGTGAAGTATTATCTGCATGACTTTCAATAACTGTTGCAGTCATTTATCTGCTGAAGGTGGTCCTTTTTGTCCTTCAGAGGTACACTGTGTTGAATGTAGTAGCTGATGGTTTTAATGCGCAGGTCACTGGATCGTGGCTTCCTCCCTCCTTTGCGTGCACAAGACAGGTTGAGAACACTTTAAAAATACCTTGAAAACGAACAGGAGCCGAGATAAACACTAGCCGTTGGATGGATTACCCGGATGATCGAGATCTGCTAGCGGGAGGCAAAGACACCACTGGGAGAATATCAGCCGTTGGATCGCTAAAATGAACGGTGCAGATTGGATCCAGGAGGCCATCGGGGAGGAACGACGATGGATGAACGATGGCCGTCGGATCGCTGTCGGGCAGATCCGACAGTTGACGGGAGCAGAAGATGCGAGGGAGTTAACGGGCGGGGAGGCGGTGGTTTTGCGGGCAGGCGGTTTCCCCGCACCACTTTTCGGCAGAGGGTGGTTTACGTACACATGAGCACGATCCTGTTAAAATGCGCCACATGGCCGACGAGACGGCGGGGAAACCGCTTTCCCTGCTAACTAATGGATGCGCGGTTTATGGGAGCGGGGGCAACGAACATCATTGGATCATACGGGGAGCACAATCGAACGACGGAGAATTAACATGTGTTTTGGTTGATATGACAGGTGATGTGACAGGTAAGGGGCGCGGGTTATACTAATTTTTATATATGCGCAGGTTATATGATTAAAACGTTAGAGCCAGGGTTAAAGTGAAAACAAAGGTTAATGCGAGGTTTAAAGGTTTTCGGGGTTTATAGAATTAAAACAAAATATGCCTGGGAGTTTAAAGGGGAAAATGGGAATAAGGATAGAGGGGTTTAAAGGGAATAAGGGGAACTTAAGAAGAAGGAAAAAACAGAGGTGTGGGAGTTATAAGGAGAAAAGGGAAAATGAAGGAGAAAGCATGGAAGACTGCTGCCAACCTCATACAACCAAACCAGCACTGCCCAACACCTATTTTTACCCATCAACTGCTGAAGAACATAGCAGAGCATAGGTGGACTTGTAACCTCCTTCCTTTGCACTATAAAATGAAGCATTGGGCTGGTTACTGAGGAGGTTGAAATCTGAATATTTTTGAGGTGAAATGCTACTGGAACTTAGTCTTCCTAATTGAGATTTTATAAGGAAAGGTTACATACCTCTTTGATCTCATTTGGAAGAGTGTGAAGCTTGTCAAAGTAGAGGAGATTCCTGTTTCGGACCCTAGGAAGAGCTTGTACAACATCAAGGCACCAAAGGTTGTAAAGTTCTTCTATTTTCAAAGTTAATACAATCAAGTTTATTTTTCTCAATAAGCTGTGTTTTATGGTTTATTTTATGAACTCCTTGATCATCATAATGAACATGATTTATTATATTAGCTATGCAGGTGTTATTTGATGTGTGCTTGTTTGTGATTGCAGGTTCTTAAAAGGAAACTCTTTCGGATGGTTGAAGCATGGCTGCCACAAACTAGCGTTGGACTTAAGGTAGGGTCTAAAACACCTCTTTAGTTTTTATTAATGAATCGCAATATGTTTAGAGAAAGGTAGATTTGCTTGTCCTGCTTGTTGCTAGATATCTGTTGATACTAGGGAGATCGACCTTGTCCGCAAGAACGATTTATCCAGCCAACAAATTGGCGATTCCCCTGGGGACCTGAATTTGGTTTTTTGGTTTTCCTTTGTCTTTGACTTGAGAAACTTGTTCTTGTTTCTGGTTTTTGCTTGATCTGTGTGTCATTTGGTAGTTTTAGGATCTGGATTATTTTTTGTTTTTTCGAAGTTTTCAAGGGACCACACTTTCTCTTTACAGACAGTGCGGGCATCTCCACACTTTTCCTTTAGTACACAAAGTGGTACCGTGCCTGTTTCTTCTGGAAGCCTACGGACCCTATCAAAATTTTTGAAAAACTTAAAATTTTTTCTTCCAGTTAAGTTTAAGTGTTATTTACAGCTTTTAGTATCTACCCAGATCTACATGTGTTCTGTCAAAAATCTCTTGCAAGTAAGTTCCATTGGTATTTTTGTTTTAGATGATTTTCTAGAAGTTTTGCATGCCTGGATTGGTCTTCACTTGGTCTATGTAGTGATTCAAAGATTAAAAGCCTAAGAAACCTTAGATTACCCTGGTGTCTTTTTGTCTTCTTGATGAGTCTGACCTGTTTGTGAAATCTGTCATTGGTGAGAAATAGATTTTGTTTTCTCTTTGCAAAGCTTTGAACGAACTTCCTTATAAGTTTTGAATTTAATTTTTATAAAAGAAAACACAGCTGGATGTTTTTGATTGATTTGTTATTCTGAATGAATTAATCCTTAGTTTACTGAATAACTAAGTAAAACGTCCTCAAAAATAATTGAAGCTTTCATACAATTAGTTTTTTTTCAAGTTTTAGATCTCAAAATTAGTTTTTGTAGTTTTGAGTGTTTTCTAGAACTTGTAGACCCTCTTTTGAAAGAAAATTGTTTTTGTAGTTTTGACTTTTGAAAAAAGAAAAGGGATTTTTTTTGAGCTTTAATTAGTAGTCTCGTTTTGAGTTCTTATTGAAAAAGACAAAAGGATTTTCTTTTCATTTGCATGTTGAAAGAAAGATTTGTTTATCCAAGATTGCATTTTCAAACTCTTTCTTTTAGCTAGGAATTCATTGAAAGAAAACAAATTGTTTATCATTTTAGGTGCATTTTTTAGTGTTTTTTGGAATCGAGTCTTCACACCATCAAAGTTTCATTTCCATACCTATTGACTTAAGAAACAACCCATAAAAGTAACGCTTAATTAAAATTGATCTAGCAATCTTTTTATTTCTAGGGCTCTTATCACCAATATAGCTTAGGTTAGTATCTTGGAGTAGGGAGTAATTAACTCTCCAAGATAGTGAAAACAAACAAGTAGCTATATCTTGCGGTAGGAAATAAATCCAATTGTAATTGATATAATCTGGGAAGCTTCTCTTAAAGAAGTCAATCACAAGATCATGTCCGAACCTTTGAGATAATCAAGTTTGTCTCATTGGGAAAGATAGAAGATTGCGCGTATTAAAAATGGTATACCTCGGATTAACCATTGTCGAGGAGCCTGGGGTCACTTGTTGGTAAACCTCGGATTGATCATGTCGAGGAGCCTTCAAGGGGATTGAGCTTTGTTACTCTGCCCTTGCGCGTAGATCGGATCGTAGACTGTTCCCCGAGTTGTATTTGTTGCTGTTGGTAACCTTAGTGTCCATATACTTAAGATTATTTCCTAAGGTGACGGTGAAGGATGAGTCTCATTGTACCTGGAGCAGACATCGACTAGACTCACTTTGACTCTCTGGGGGGTTCTCTTCACTCGAGATGGTTTTGTGAAGAAACTTGTGCTAGTCTGTTTCATTAAGCAGGTTATCGGGGTAACTGTTCCAACTGCCCTTTCGGTATTAAATTCTACGATGTTGGATTTCATCACCAACTAGTGTTTTTGGTACGGAAAGTTACTGTTTGTGTGTGGTTTGAACTCTTAGATTTTTAGGTGTGTGATTCACTTGTTTGTTTCTTTAGAGACTTTAGGTGCTTTTATTGAAATTTTCTTTGTTTGCGTGTGATTATCAGAGATTATTATCCTTGATCAATCATGTCAAGACAATCATCTATGTTTTCCCAATCACCGGAAACATTTTTATATGGCGGTCCTACAGTTCCTTTGGGGTACCAGTCACTTTCTGGTACTTTTTCAGGAGCAACTCCTCGACCGACTGAACATCAGTTATCCTGGCAATAATGGAACTAAAATGTTGAACGTAGAACATATCTTTATGATGTCGGGTAGTATTCCAAATCCTCAACCTCAAGGTAGTCAGTTACTGCCTGGGGGGCAAGGTAGTCAGTTACCGCTTGGGGGGCAACCTCAAGGTAGTCAGTTATCACCTGGGGGGAAACCCCAAGGTAGTCAGTTTCCGCTTGGAGGGCTACCTCAAGGTTTTCAACCTTCAGGACAGTACATACCCCAAGGTCAACCCCATATTCCTCAGGATGCTTATCAACCCCAGATTCAGTACGTGCCTCAGGGTTATCAACCTCAAGGTCAGTACCCAACTCAAGGTTTCCAACCGCTTTCGAGTTAGTCATTTTTACAAGGAGCTGGAAATGTACCTCCTAATTATCAACCCTACGTTCAACCAGGTTATGGTCCTCCTTACGTACAACCTTTTATGGGTCCCGGAATGAATATGGTGTGGGATCCCTCTCAAACTCAACAGACTTTGCAACCTAATGTGCAGTTACCTTATCAAGCTGGACAACCTTTGGTTTCTGGTCCAATCCAGCAACCTGTCCAACCTATGGTTCAAACCTCTGCACCTGGTTTAGTTCAGTCGCCTGGGCCTAGCTCACCTCAGACTCCGCCTCGAACTACCGCTACAACTGCTGCATTTTTTGTTCAATCTACCACCCCTGTTTCTGGAGTATCTGTAGCTCCGGTTTCTACTATCCCTGCATTAGTGTCAACTCCTCAAGTCTCTGTACCCCAGTCAGGACCTAAAGTTCAGACTTTGGTCCAGATGCCCGCAGGACAAGCTGGTCCAAGTACAATTGCCACGAGTCAACTGTACCAGGGACAATATCAATCTGTTCCTATTGTACAAAATCCAGTTTATCAATATCAACCGTACCCTGGCTATACTTATCAACAACCTCAACAAACCCAGTTTGGTCCGGTTAATCCTGGTTTCCTGGGAGGTTATAACATTCCTAATGCAAATCTGATTCCAGGTTATCCTGGATATCCTCCTCCTGGAACTGGTCTCATTACACAAGGTTTTCGTGAACCTAACCGTCAGTTACCATTTATTGCAACTTTGGATTTACCTGATTTGTCGCGCCTTACGAACAATCCGATTTACTATCTTCTGTATTGGCCACCAATGCCTAATAAGTTGCCCAGTGATATCCCGAAATTCGAGGGTAAGTCAGGTGAGGATCTGTCAAATCATGTTATGACTTATCACCTCTGGTGTGCATCTAATTCCATTATTGATGATTCAATTCGCTTACGTCTTTTTCAACGAACTCTGATTGGTCTTGCTGCCAAATGGTACATTGAGTTACCACGAGGCTCTTTTTATAATTTCAGTTAGTTAGCCACTTCTTTCTTAACTCATTTTCAGTTTCCTGTCAGATACGACAATAACACGGAATAGTTAACTTCACTAAAACAATCCACGTCCACATATATTTCTGATCATATTCATGAATGGCGACGTAGAAGGCATTTAGTGAAAGTTTTCATTCCGGATCAAATTTTAGCAGAATGGTTCGTTAAATCATTGTTACCTAAAATCACTGAAGATGTAGCTAAGGCAAGAGTTGTCACTGAAGAGCAAGTCATTGCTCAGGCTCAGTACCTTGACCTCGTTTATACGCAGTCAGGTACTTTACACGAAAAAATCCCTAATCTTTCGAAAACTACAACTCTTTCAGGGTCTCATGCCGTTGATGGTATGATTGGTTCAGTTAGTATTAAAAGCAAGAAGAAATCTTCAAAGAATTCTTCTCCTACAATAACTTTACCTGATTCCCCGAAAGGAGATTCTTCCGCTGAAGTTTCTGCCGACGTCCATGTCGTAGATTCATCTACGGCCAAATCCGGTAGTAAAGAGAATTTATTAATTACGGCTTAACACTTAGGGAACGGATTACTCTACTAGCAATTATAAGAAGACTCCATCATATAGACTCATAAATACGCCTCGGAACTCCTATCTTTTGAATTGACTCGCAAAATCAAACTTTGGTGCAATTCTTTTCACCTATGCATCTTATCTACGCATTTGCAACTAAACTTATGCCTTTTGAATGAATGGTACTATTACAATGTATCTTGCCTTTACCTACTGACTACGGCTATTCCCCGCTTCACGCCCCAGGAAGGAACGACCAACGGCAATTGAAGAATAAAAACAATCAAAATTCAAAAGATAAAACAAATAAAAATGAATCTATTGACGAAAAACAAAAACCTCGCTATCCTTGTTTCATCTACGACGAGGATCATTTTACTAAAGAATGCCCCTATTGAGCAGAGTTTTCAAAATTCATTAAAGGTTCTCAAACGCCTGTTGTCTTGAAGAATCCTTCTCCTACTCAAGATAGTAAAGCGGTTGCTTCTTACTCGAATACCTTGGAAGAACCCATTATGATGATGTCTCATGTCAGGATTGCGACGCGATTGCAGTATTATGGTAGTAACAATCCTGTTGACGGTCAAGAAGCAGAATCTTCTAATTCAAACCCATCAACAACACCTCCTCTTGGGTCTGCTCCATTACAGATCGAGAAAGCGAACCCATACTTAGTAACCAAACCGCCTGCTAAAGGTATATTTCGGAAATCAACTTTCAATCCACATGTGAGAGCTGCTCAGAAGTATAACATTGTTGAAGACTTAGTTGTTGCCCCTTCACCAATGTCGGCTTTGGAAGTGCTGCAATCATGCCCAACACAACGTAAATTACTATTGTCTGCTATAGGAGCTGTTGATATTCAAGATTCGAACCTAATAATCTTCGACTTAGAGAATAGTACACCTCGTTTCCCTCATCAAATGGCTTTCCAGATTCCAGTGTTAGTAAAAAATAGACCTTGCTTTCGGACTGTGATTGATGAAGGGGATTCTACGTGTATTATGTCGATCCAATGTTGTAAATCGCTTGGTTCTCCGACACTCAATCAGTCCCGGACGATTCTAAAGGCTTTTGATGGTCGAGGGTTCCATCCTTTTGGTATTTTGGAAGATTTACCTATAGGGGTCGAAGGCAAAACTGTAAATCTAGATGTGGAAGTGGTTGATGCCCCTCTAGATTACAACCTTCTCCTGGGTCGCAGTTGGTCTTATGCTATGACTGCTATTGTTTCATCGGTCTTTCGGCTTGTTAAGTTTCCTCATAACGAAAAGATCGTTACGATAGACCAGCTCAATTATTTCTCATCCGAGCTAGCCTCTATGATAGTGTTCAGCATGTCGGTAAAACAACTATCCCTTACAAGGATGTTGGGGTAGGTTTGATTAAAGATTCTGGTTTACTAGGAACTTTTTCCTTCCCTCCTCCTAACGTATCACCTTCTATTGCAACTATTCATATGATTTCATCGAACACTATTGCTTTTGATGATCCTTGGATCGTACCTTCCGATTCCGAGGTGGATTCATTTGATGGCGCGATGCCTTTGAATCCCTTTGAAATTGCATATCAGGCGGTACAGTTGTTTTCTGATTCCTGACCTATCGTGAGGATAGTTTGTTCCTGTGTCAACCTCGTTAAAAAATGAAACCGGATGTCTTGAGCATAGTTCCTTGTCTTGTATCAAGCTCGTTAAAAAATGAAACAAGGTTTTCGAGCATAGTTCCTTGTCTTGTGTCAAGCTCGTTAAAAAATGAATCAAGGATTTTAGAGCATAGTTCCTTGTCTTGTGTCAAGCTCGTTTAAAAAATGAAACAACTCCCTCAAAAGTGAACCTTCATTCCATCCACTTGGTTGAATGCAATGAAGCTTGGGGGGCATGTACATCACTTTGCGTCATTATGCTGGGGGCATGCGAACTTATAACAAGCATAGTTTTTCATTTCAAGCTTGTGTAAACATGAAATCGAATCCAAGCAGAATTCTCTATGGTTCAAGCTTGTATAAAAATGAACCTATACCTTTACATCTTGTGATTGCCGTCTTTATCCGCTAAATTCAGTTAGATGAGCCTTGGTTGTTTTCATTCCATCGCCACCATTTCTTTGGCTGATCATGTGCTTTTACTTGGTTGTTTACCCTTCCTGAGGGACCGCATCTATGAGTGGTTTTTTTAGCCAAACTCTTAACCATTACATGTTTTGAGTAGTTCCTCCATTGCCGGAACCAATTGCTACCCTTTATACCACTCATTCCTATAGGACGAGTCCTCTTTAATCTCTTTTCTGACTCGTAAAATATGAAAAGATTACCGAGTTTTTCCCTTTTAAACTCATTAAAACGGAATTAAAAAGACGATCCACTTACAACTCTTTTCTAACCGTATAAACATGAAAAGATCGCTGGACTTTTGTCATTTCAAGTTCGATATTGGTTATAAAATGATGTGTTTTTGATCGCTTTTTTACTTTTTTAGATCGGAGCCACTAATTATGAAAAGTACTCCTTGATCGTAATGGTCAAGCGGTTCTCTCAAGTATTATTTTATACTTTTTCGGGCTTGGGAGACACAAATTTACAAAAAAGGACACCCATGGAGTTTCCTTAAGTTTTTCTTCTGACTCCCTAAAATTGAAAAACACCGAGTTTCTCCTATACTGGACTCATTAAAATTTAACAGTAAAGGACCTGTTCAATTTTAAACAGGAACAAACCACTCCTTCTTAGGGTTTGAATTTTAAACTAAGTTGGACTCATTCGAAGGATGAGCTTATAACCAAGCAAATGTTATCCTCCTCAAGCTTGTCAAAAATAAAGAGGTACTTGTCATAAATGGTGGGGGAAAAGAGAGAAAAATGAACTTGTTTGTTATACTTTGTGTTTTAGAAAAGCAGTTAACCACTCTTGAACACGACACCTTTTGTTCACCTGGGTTGGGAAATCCTTTGCTTAACAGTTAATCAAACCATATTGAAAGTCTTCAGCCGGTTTCTGGGTATTAGCTTTGGGTCAATTGTCACCAAACCATCTGCAGTGTCGTTATGTGTTCAAGAGGTCAGTTCAAATAAACCATTCATCTGCAAAATATCTGTCATCCATTTTGACCGTCCCTGAGTCAGTCCTTGCTACTATATTTCTTCAAAACTTGATCTATGATTTCGTGTTGTGGGCTTGCCTATGACGGATCGCTTTCTATCGACTTCAGCTCATTATCTAGAAAGATGATCTAGAAATCATCAGTACCTTGGAATCTGCATGCCCTAATGGTAGGTTTCTCGCCTTCGACGATAGGTTTCATCATTGACCTTCGATCAAAGGATTATGTGACATGTTCGACATCAACGCATTTATTCACATTTCATGGATTGTACTGAGTACTTTGAGAGCCATTGACATTACTGGTGGTTTCTCTCACACTTGTTAACAATTCACATCATTGACTGGTAATCAAGTGGTTTCTACCATGTTCGACTTCGACACATTCATTTACATGGATAGAATCGTACTAATTCAGGAAGTAGAAATCAAGACCTTGGATTTAGTTTCCACCATCCAGACTACGAGGAATTTTGTTATTCATTATACAATGGACTATTCATAAACAGATGGCTGCGCCCATACTGTGTCTACATATGTCTATACTCGTGATGTATTACAAAATCATTCCTGTATCAGAGCAGTTTAGTTAGTTAGTCAGTTTATAGTTAGTTTTGATCTGAGTATGGGAATGCCGACCTCAGCGATGATATGTTCACATATATATATATATTTTACATTGAATGTTTTTACAGGTTCTGACTGGGGTGTCCACAGGATGATCCTTGAAATGATAAAGTACTTCACTCTTCATACATAAAAGACTTCATTTTCATCTATTACAGACTTTGCACTTTAGGGGGAAATCTGTTGCACTAAAAATTGTCACCATGACATTCTGCAATCTGTGTGAGTCTATCACCACTCATACTTTCCTCCTTTCCAAGTCTTAAGCCTCAGTTCTTCATATCAAGCCTTGAAAATAAGATAAAGCCCTCAAAATTCTATAAAACTCTGGTTCCACACTTTCTCTTAGCATTACCTGCGGTCCCACACCTAAAGGTCATGTTCCCTGCGCACCTAACCGCTCTGTCTGTGTGTAATGGGTGCGGACCCTTGTAAAAGTCAAAAAGGCGCAAGAACATTCTTAAAAACTCACTTTGAGTCATTTCTGGAAGCTTCTAAAAGGAATCTTGTGGTGGCAAGTTCGCTCCTTTAAGGTTCATGCATCCCATACTTTAAGGAGCTAACCCCTTGATGTGAGGAGCTTATCCCTTTTAAGGAGGACTCTACCCCTTCATAGGTGGACCTGTAACCTCCTTCCTTTGCACTATAAAATGAAGCATTGGGCTGGTTACTGAGGAGGTTGAAAGCTGAATATTTTTGAGGTGAAATGCTGCTGGAACTTAGTCTTCCTATTTGAGCTTTTGTGAGGAAAGATTACATACCTCTTTGATCTCATTTGGAAGAGTGTGAGGCTTGTCAAAGTAGAGGAGATTCTTGTTTCGGACCCTGGGAAGAGCTTGTACAACATCAAGGCATCAAAGGTTGTAAAGATCTTCTATTTTCAAAGTTAATACAATCAAGTTTATTTTTCTCAATAAGCTATGTTTTATGGTTTATTTTATGAACTCCTTGATCATCATAATGAACACGATTTATTATATTAGCTATGCAAGTGTTATTTGATGTGTGCTTGTTTGTGATTGCAGGTTCTTAAAAGGAAATTCTTTCGGATGGTTGAAGCATGGCTGCCACAAACTAGCGTTGGACTTAAGGTAGGGTCTAAAACACCTCTGTAGATTTTATTAATGAGTCGCAATATGTTTAGAGAAAGGTAGATTTGTTTGTCCTGCTTGTTGCTAGATATCTGTTGATACTAGGGAGATTAGCCTTGTTTGCAAGAATGATTTATCTGGCCAACAAAATCCTTGGCTTAGTAACCCCTAAACTGGACTATGGGTTATGGTAAAGTTGGTTTTTGTGTTACCTCGGTGGGCCTAGGAATCCTCGACCAGTGAATGGCAGGATATATGGTAAAAACTAGAGGTGGGTACCCTCGATCAGGCCTAGGAATCCTTAGCTGGTGAATGGCAAGATATATGGTAAAGCATGGAGGGTGGAGTCTCAATTAGGGTCTAGTGCTCCGGTGGGGATTGCAGTAAAGCCTAGAGACTAGGAGACAAGAAAATTCCTCACAGTGTAGGTGGAGAAATCGGTAGCATCCATGCTTGTTTAGGGCCTAGTGATTTGATGAGGATTATGATAAATCCTAGTTCTAGTGATGAGTGTTAGGTGGTTTAGCCTTAGGAAGCCCTGGATGATTTGTGCAAGGAATATGACATGGGGGTGATTAGCTAAAATAAATATTTGGTTTAGCCAATCTATGGTTGGGTCGTTTATGGAAGTCCATACCTGGTTGGCTTATGCATTCATTAATAAGAGTCTCTTTTCCTTGGTAATTCATGTATAAATGTATTGGTTTATATGTGGATTTTATGACTATTGTATCCTTGTTATTTCCGTTGTTTAAATGATGGTGATGAGTATGTTTTATGACAGTGATGATGTATGGCTCACATCATGCTTTGATTTGTAAATGAATGAACAATGAATATATGACCTAGTATATGATAATGTCGCTAATGTGATAAGGCATCAATGCTTCTTAGAGATTCTCATATAAGTATGAGACCCCTATGCTCAGATATGTTGTTATGACTTGTAGAATGCATATTTGTGACATGTTTGACGGGTCCAGTCAAGTCCTTGTTCAAGTATTTTCATTAGTATCATTGTTTCAATGTTACTTCTCATTTCTGATGTTTCATGAAGTTACCGATAGTGGCCTCAGTCCTGGGCCTGAAAATGTGGCACAAAATTCAGGGTTGTTGGCTCAGAACTAGTTGAAAACATCCCAATCGCTGGCATGCCCTTGTTGTGGGAGCAACTGGAGGGTCCCAATCGCATTCACGCCCATGTCAGGGGAGAAAATGAGGCTGCAGGTGAGTAAATTGTCAAGTTACCTCAGGGGTCAGTCACTTGGAAGTGTTGGCTGGCTCCTGAAGGTTCTGTAACATGTTTAGAAGGTCAGATTGGTTGTGTTTTGTCAGTTCCACTTCCTTAACTATACATGGGGGGTTGAATCAGATCCTAGTAGCCTCTTGTCACATGTTTACCCTAACGGACTGGTTAACTTGGGTAAATGTGGGAGGAGGGTGTTACAGAGTGGTATCAGAGCATGGTTCACCCTTGGACTGGATGGGCGGTGTGTTGGTCATGCATTCATGTCGGTTGCATATATGTTCCTTATGCTTGTGGTCTATGCATTTGTTGTGTATGCATGGTGTTGGTCATGGTTGCATTTGTGTCACCATGTGAAAGTGGATGGTGTGTTCTTAGAGGTGGTCGTCATGAGTGTATGTCAGTTATTCATTGGTTATGCATGTTTGTGCTTATATATTGTTATGCATACATTGATATGGTTGTAATTTTCATGCATGAGGTCATGATGTGTGGTTGATATGGTCCCTCATTGATGATTGGACTATGGTTATGATGATATCTATATGTTGTTATGATTATAATTATGCATGTGTTGTGCTAATCTGGTTGATCTTATAGATGAGATATCCTCCCCAAACTATAATGAGGTATGTTGATTATGTTTATGTTTTGGTTTAGATGACATGGTATGATTTGCAGGAAAGAGATCAAAGATGACTAGCAAGATGGTAGAATACAATTCACGAGACTCTCCCTATGGGTTAGATGAGCAACATGGTGTTGGGCACTCTTATGACTTAGCAGACACATTGAGAAGCTTGAAGGAAGAATTAAGAAGTTGTAAAGAAGACAATGACATAATCATGCAGGCACAGGAGAAACAAGCATAAGTCAATGCAGTAATCCTTCAGAGTTTGTTAGAATTGCAGATACTAGGGCCACTTCGGATCAACCATGGACACGAGGATAAGACTAATGGGGCATATGACAGTAAGTCTCATGGTTGGCACAGGTCAGAAAGGGATGACACAGTTAGAGATGGCAAGCTCTTGGATACTTCAGATACGAGATGTGATGGAAACATGTACTATTCTAGTTATGGTTTTGACAGGCACTATGATCGTCATTGTTATCACCCTTATAAGAGGAGTGACAAAGGATACTTTCCATATGAGTTTATGAAAGCTAAACCACCTACATTTGATAGATATTTGAAGAAGTCGAAGGATGCATAGGCTTGGATACTTGGGATGAACAAATTATTTGAAATGCATGAGTACACAAAGAATATAAAGGCCAAAATAGTTATCTTCAGCCTCAAAGGGAAAGCAAAAATTTGGTGGGAAGATGTGAAGCGGGTTAGAGACATCAAGATAGAAGACTTGAGTTAGCATGAATTCAAGAAACTTTTCAGGAAGAAGTACTTGTCATAGAGGTACAATGATAGTAAGGCTAAGGATTTCTGTGAGATAAATATGGGATCAATGATAGATGAGGAGTATACGACCAAGTTCCTAGAGTTATTGAGCTATGTACCGTATCTTAAAGATGAGAAAGCTAAAGTTCAAAGATTTGTCAGTGGATTTCCATTAGCATTTAGAGATTGGATTAAGTATGATGAGCCTCGATCACTTGAGGAAGTTATTAGGAAATTGAAACACTTTTATGAGCAATCAAAGCGTAAGAATGAATCTCAGCAAGGTTGAAAAGGGAAAGACAAAGCTAAAGCTAAATGGCAACCGAAAATAACAAGGTCTCAGAATGTAGAAGAGAAAGAGAATGTTGCACCATACAAAAAGTTCAACTTAGCTATACAAGGACATGGGTCGCAACAACACAATAGAGGTGATGGTACATGACAGTTGGAGTGTTGGACATGTGGTAAGGAACATCCTAAGAGGGATTGTCTGTAGAATCAAGGTGGTAGGCCTCATATTTATAGTGAATAGGAGGCATAGACAATTGAGGATATTATGTAGATAATTCCATGAATTTATGCAACGTTGGATAACAAGCAGGCTGAGCATCACACAACTGTCATCGAGATAGATAGTAATCTTTGTGATCAAGTTGTTTCCATTTTGATTGAACCTCGATCTAATTATAGTTATGTTAGTCCTGACCTGATGGATAAGTGTGGTTTGAATAAAGAAGTACATGCAAAATCCTGGTTAGTGAAGTTGGCTACAAGTACAAAGAAGAGAGTGTATCACTGGGTAAGAGCTTGTGCGTTCGAGTGAATGGTATGCCTACCTTAGCACATTTGAATTTATTTCCGTTGGGATCATATAGTATGTTATTGGGTATGGACTATCTATATCTTCATAGGACCAAGGTAGATTGTTATCCCAAATCCATTGAGTGCTTGGATGACAATGAAGAATAGAGAGTCTTATAGGGTAAGAAGAAGGCAACATTAGTGAGAATGGTTACAACTATGCAAGAAAAGTGCAGTTGCAGAAAAGGGCGTCTGTTATTTGCAGTGTACATTTCTAATGATAAAGGTAAGGATGTTGAGGATGCAGTGGTATTGATCAAGTACTGGATCTTGCATCAATTTCAGGATGTGTTTCTAGCAGAGATTTCAGAGTTTTTGCCTCACAGAGAAGTGGAATTTTGCATCAAGTTGGTACCAAGGGTAACACCAACATCGAAGGAACCATATAGGATGAGCACTCTAGAGTTAGTAGAATTAAATTTGCAGTTGAAGGAAATGCTTGACAAGGGATACATTAGGCCAAGTGTATCACCTTGGGGTGCATTGGTATTGTTTGTGAAGAAGAAGGATGGTACTCTTAGGCTATGCAGTGATTACAGGAAGTTGAACAAGGTGACCATCAAGAACATGTATTTGTTGCTGAGGATTGATGACTTGCTTGATCAGTTTAAGGGAGCAATAGTGTTCTCGAAGACTAATTTGAGATCAGGATATCATCAGGTACGCATCAAGGCAGAGGACATATACAAGACTGATTTCCAGACTAGGTATGGGCATTATGAGTTTGTTGTAGTTCCATTTGGTTTTACTAATGCTCCAACTACTTTCATGTGCTTGGTGAAGAGTGTGTTGCATCCTTATCTAGACAAGTTTGTTATTGTATTCATTAATGACATCTTGATATATTTTAAAAATGAGGAAGAGCATGCCGAGCACTTAACAACAATGTTGAGATTACTGAGAGAGCATCAATTGTATGCCAAGCTTAGCAAATGTAGTTTCTTTTAGAAAAAGGTACATTACTTGGGACATGTTATTTCCAAGGAAGGCATAACAGTGGATCCAGAGAAGATAAGAGCTATCATGGAGTGGGAAAATCCTAGAAATGTGGATGAGGTAATATCATTCATGGGGTTAGCAAGTTACTATAGGAGGTTCATCATGAACTTCTCTCACATTTCATATCATATTACGTCATTGCAGAGGCAAGGTAAGAAATTTGAATGGATAGAGGAATGTGCAACAAGTTTTGAGCAGTTGAAGTAGTTGTTGACAAATGCTCCAGTGTTAAATATTGAAAATCCAGACAAAGAATTTGTGGTGTGCACAGATGCTTCCAAGAGAGGACTTGGTGGAGTCCTTATGCAGGAAGGACATGTAGTATGCTATGAGTCACGAAAACTAAATGAGAATGAGCAGAATTGTCCGACAGATGATCTTGAGCTGGCAGCGATCATCAATGCGTTGAAGACGTGGAGACACTATCTTCTTGGTAGGAGGTTTGTATTAATGAGTGATCACAACGGGTTGAGATACTTGTTTGATCAACTAAACTTGAATTCTAGGCAAGCTAGATGGTTGGCCATGATCAATGAGTTCAACTTTGAGATAAGGTACATTAAACGTAAAGAACACAGGGTTTCATATGCTCTTAGCAGGCAGATACATGTGAATCATATAACAACTACGAGTTATTATGGGACAGACTTATAAGATCAGATCTTAAAGGCAGGTCAAGAGGATGATAGGTACATGGAGTTTATGCACAGGTCTTCATCATAGGTGCGGTCAAATTGCATGGTGTTCCGAAGAATATTGTATCAGACAGGGATGCTAAGTTCACTTCAAAGTTTTGGAAGGAGATGTTTGCAGGATTGGGGACAGAGTTGGCCTTCAATACAACTTATCATCCCCATATAGATGGATATATAGAGAGGGTCAATAGGATGTTGGAGGATATGTTGAGGATATATGTGATGCATTAGCAGTGAAAATGGGAAGAGTATATTCCACTGGTTGAATTTTTTTATAATAATGGTTACCATGAGTCACTAAGGATAAGTCTGCTTGAGGCACTATATGGGCGGAGTTGTAACACTCCCATCAGTTGGAGTGATCTAGTGAACAGGGTGTTGATTGGACCATATATACTGGTAGATATGGAACATGAAATGCAGGTAATTAAGAAGAATATAAAGGCATCACATGACATACAAAAAAATTATGCAGATCGAAACAAGTTGTTTAAGGAGTTTTAGGTTAGGGAACATGTGTACTTGCGCATAAATCCCAGGAAGAGCTCCTTGCGGATTGGATCGTGTGCCAAGTTGGCACCTCAGTTTTGTAGACCTTTCAATATTCTTGAAAGGATTGGACCAGTAGCCCATCGAATTGCACTACCTCCAACAATGAAAGTCTATGATGTTTTCCATGTGTCATTGCTTAAGAAGTATGTTAAATATGTTGATCATGTGATTGACTGGTCTGTATTGTAGGTGGAGCTAGATGGATAATTCCAGCCGTAACCTTAGTGTATATTGCATAGAAAGATTCTCATTCTTAGGAACCGAGCAATCGAGCAGGTTGAGGTGCAGTGGAAGCACTTTGGGCCCAATGAAGCTACATGGGAGATGGCGGATCAAATGCAGGCTATGTATCCTTCTCTATTCGCTGGTTGAGCGAATGTTTTTGGTATATGTTTTAGTGTGATGTTTTGTTATATGTAAATATGTATATGGATGTAAATACCACAACGAGTTGTGTTATAAATCTCCAATAAGTGGTATGGGTGTCATGCCATTATGATTTTCATGTTTTTATGTTGTCATGTTGGTTTTCTTTTCAGCAGGATAATCATTATAAATATTGCATCAAACTAAGTTATAAAGTTCCATGGGCAGTATGTTTTGCTTTCAACAGTCTTGTTCGTTATAGGTGTCATGGAACACATAGGACAATGTTCCCCCACAGAGGGATAAATCTATAATAACCTTGGTGAAAATTCCATGTAATAAAAGTTAATAAAGGCAAAATAATAACCACGGTTGTGGGATACTTATCCTAAGCTGAATGTTGGGCAAAACATCCTAGTGTGGGTGTCCTCCCTATCCCTGATATGAAAATGAGCCGCATTCAGACTAGCAGTAAACCCACACCAAAGGTCTGACCATTCATCTAGAATATGAAATTGTTGTGGAGACAACCATCTCTGACCCCACATGGTTGTGTTTGTCTCATCTGCGATCTGTGCCAAAGTATGATGACCATTTGCCTATAAAAAATTAAATTAGTTCGAGTGGTAGGTGATAATTTGGGCCATGCCCCACCCAAGGATATTATCCTATGCATACCTGTGTACCATTTCCAACTTTCCATACAAGGCCTTTTTCAATTACCTAAAAATAGTGGAGAATTGCCTTCCAAATTACTAATACATTTGATCTGATGTGGCCTGGAGTACGAATCCATCAAACAATGGTCCAGGGCCTGATGTACTTGTGATACATAAATTTTATCCATAATTTGTTGTTGGAAATCATGTGCCATCCCACCTTTGTTGCAAGGGACCTTGCAAATAAGTGAATATTATTCAATCCCCATCTGCCCCACTCCTTTGGAAGAGCAATTTTGTCCCATTTTACCCAAGAAAATAATCTGCCATCCTTTTGAACAACCTATAGATATCGACAACAAATTTTCTGGACTAGAGAAAGGGTTCCTTTATGGATCCAAGTGAGAGAAGACCCTAATACCAAGATCACTTCGAGGATTGATTTGGTGAGTATCAATCTTCCTGCCCGCGGAAGACATCTAAAACTCCAAGATTTTAGCCTATTTTCAATTTTTTCCAGAAGCTATTGTCAGTAAGCCTTTCGGTAATCATTTAGCTTGAGATAAAACCCCAAGTATTTAAGTCCTTAATTAAGGGGAATGAATTGGAAATGAAATATACGTTGGATGATCCTTGAATCCTCCCTAGATAAACGATTGAAAGATATGGATGACTTCATCTGGTTAACTTACATTCCTATACATACTTCAAATAAAGGGAGAACCTCCCTTATGGTTGCCACATCATGTTGAGACATGTTACAAAATAACAAGCCATCATCTACAAATAATAAATGAGTGATGTGATAGAAATAAACAATATCATTACCTCTTAAGCTTCCCTTCTTTTTGCATAAGCTAATGATCTGAACAACCTCTTAACCACGAGCAAGAAAAGTAAAGCGGATAGGGGGTTGCCTTGTTGCAGACCCCATTGTGCATGAAAGAAAGATGTCCCTACTCCATTTATAAGCACACCAAATGAAACAAAGGAAATGCAACTCATCACCCAATTGATAAAGGGAACTTCGAAACCAATGTGAGTCAATATCATCTGAAGATAGATTGAACTAACCCTATCGTATGATTTTGAAAGATCCAACTTTATTGCCAGTCCTTTAGCTTGCGGGTTTTTAGGCTATGAAGTCCTTCTTGCGCCACCCCGATAGCCTCGTGGATCTGACGACCCTCTAGAAAAGAAAATTGTTCCTTTGACATGCTCCTATTTGCAGTGATTTTGGCAATAATATTATATATAACATTGCATAGAGATATAGGCTAGAATCCATCTAAATTGGCAGTGGTGTCAGATTTCAGAATTAAAGCAATGCAAGTGGCATTGAAAGGGTCATGTATTTTACCACTAACTCTTGATTCTTCAACTACTTTCAAAAGATCTCGACCAAGAATCTCATATAGATCTATAAAAAATTTGATCGACCAACCATATTGTTCGGGGATTTTTCCCCTTTGGAAGCTGTGTAGGGATTTGTGAAGATATCTTTATGATATGGGTTCCACCAGTGACTCATTCTCTCCTTCCAAAATAGGGAAAACCCTAGCCAACACAATAATTTCTACTAAATAAGTCCCAGGGGAGCTTCAAAAAGTGTTATGAAGTGATTTATCCCTAGCTTGACCAACTCTCTAAAAGAGGTGCCTCTGCTAACTGTAGAGTTTTCCAGCTCCCAAATAATATTTTTGAATTTTCTGCCATTTGCATACTATTGAAAAAACTTGGTGTTTTCATCCCCACTTTTGAGCCAGAGCATTCTGCTCTTGAGACGCCACATTTCCTCCTTGTCTGTTAGTTTTTTTTTTTTTTTTTTTTGAGGATTCCAGCCAGGATCAATCTTTGTTTAGATTCATTAGAAATATATCCCCCTCTTCCTAGATCTTCCATACTTTCCATTTCCTCTTCTATAGCTTTAGGCTACGCTTCATCCCTTTCTTTTTATCTGAGGACCAAGATATGCCTTTTCATTTTATCCTTTTGAAGTTTTTAGCAATTTTTATTGTTTCCATGCCATCGACTTCAAGATTATAATGAGACCCGTTCTCTGCTACCAAGTTGTGAAATGAGTCCTCTTTCAACCAAGAATAAATGAATTTGAAAGGGATGCCCGACTTACTTTGATCTCCTTTTAATTCCAAAAAGATTGGATGGTGATCCAACCCACCATCCTTCACAATCCATTGGAGAAAGAGAGGGATTTGCTCGGTTGGAGGAGATGTTATCAGAAAATGATCTCTTCTTCTGGAAATTTTGGTGTCCCTCATCCTCTTATTCCTCCATGTAGGATTATTCTTGACTATATCAACATCACAAAGGAAACTCTCCTGTAGCTTGTTATTGAAGTAGTTTGAGAGGGGAAATATTTGACATCCCAATAGAAAAATATAAGTCACTGCCCAACACTAAATTTGTTTCTTTCATAAAAGATCGAGCGAGGAGATAGTCCAAAAAATCTAGTCTGTCTTGATGAGGAAAATAAATATTTACTACCTTCAAGCCCATCCCCAGCTCAGATGAGAATATATTTTCCTCCATGACCAATTTTAGACCCCATGATGATAAATCTTTATGGATTTTAGCTTAACCCCCAGTGCTAGTCCACTGGATATTCTATGCACGTTTGAGGCCACAAAATGGCATCCCAATAGATGGCTATTCATAACCGTGGTGATGGAATAACAAGGACCTAGGGTTTCTTGCAGGAAAAGGATGTCAATATTAGACAATTTAACCAACCTCTTCAATGCTAGTTTTTAGAGGCACTGGCCAAAGTTTGGTGGTTTAAATATAGATAGATCATGAGGAAACATGGGAAGGGGATTGCGTTGCTCTAAATGCCCCAATGATAGTTGTGTGATGACCAACAACCACCTCATGATTAACTATTTGTTGGGATTTCGATAAGAAATATTTTCAACCCCTACCCTTATTGATATGATTAACAAGAAATGCAATCGCCAAACCACCTATACAAGAGGACATCCGGTTGGTCAAAGATCATAGAAAATAACCTGAATGAATAGATGAAGGGGATCGACGTAGCCACGTGACAAACAGGGGGATGGATAGGGGGACCGAGCAGATGGTACAATTAATGGAACTGAGTTTACTGGGAAGGGAATCATGTATTGACTGACAACCATCTTCCATAGCTAAACAAGAAATAAAGAGAACTAAAGAGGAAATAGAATGTGGAATACAATAGTTACCTGGATCCGCTGCTTCCGTTGCAGAGACCCAAAAGATGTCTCTTTTCTAGGTTCCTGTGGAAGCTACTGAAGAGCTACTCATTCTCTATCCTCCACCATCGTCTCTATAGAAACTTCATACCCGATAATACTTGCAGAACGTCTTGATTGATTATGTTCCTTTGAAGCTGACCCTTCCTCCTCACATTGACCTTCTCTGTTGCCTGTGTTCACATTCCTCTTTCATTTATACATGAAAGGGCATTCCTCGAATATATGTACCACTTTAAAGCAAAGACAACACCTATATGGAATACCCTCATAATCCAATGTCTATTTGTGGGTAATCCCTCTGAAGGTCAGATTTATATGAGTATAGACCTTCTCTGGTTTCAATATTAACCAAAATTCTAGCAATGGCCATCCTCCATGTTAATTTGAATGATCAGTAAGCATTTACATATACACCCAGGCGATCCCCATTTATTTTGAAAACTTCCTCAAACCAGTATTAAAGAGGCATTCCTAGCATCCAGATCCGTAGAGGGGCTCTACCCAGGTTTTCTCTCTTGGCATCAAACAAAGGGGTTAATTTCTTCAGAAGGGTCAACATAGAGTCTATGATTCGTGGCTTGGATAAGAGCTTACCTGTTGCCTCTATCATCTCGAACTTGAGAATAAACCAGCCCCATGTCAGGGTTTTGATTTGCACAGACTCCACTAGTTCGTCCTTTCATTCCTTTTCATACCATTCTTTGAGAAATTCGATTGAGAAGAGACTACCTCTAACATGCCTAACCACCATTGTCTCTGATACCTCCATTGCTACGCCCATTTTTACATCTTCCCTGAAAACCATATTTATTAATTTGTTCCCAACTACGTGCTCTTTTTCTTCTTGACCTTATTTCCACTAGGTGGAACACCTGCGTTAATAGGGTTCCCTTCTAGAATTTCAGCTTGAGCAACTTGTCTGCCTGTAGGAACATCAACCACCCCTTGAACAACCTCAAAGGGTTATATTGTATGTTGGAGAATACTATTGATTCCTTCCAAGCCTTGCGATAGAAAATGATTATTCTCCAAGCCTAGGTTTGGAGGGGGACAAAACAACACCAATGTTTTGACGACCACCCTCAATTGCAAAAACCCTAGTCTGATATGGGGATCCACTAGTTGCCCATAAATATAGGTTGGGAGTAAGCCAAAAAAAGCCCCAAAGAAACCTTCATCGTGGGAACTGATCAAATTCAACGTAGAAAACCCCCCTTGGGTAAAGGCCTCAAACAAAAAGGAACCAAAACAGTGGAAAGTGATAAAGAAACCCTACCTTGTTCAGAGCTCAGGATTTGTGGGTATGCATTGGAAATCACCGTTCCACCATGAAGCCACCTAAGCCTCTCTGCATTAGTTTCTAAAAATGGTTCTTGAATTGGTTGGTTCACAAAGGGTTCATGATGCTGAGGTGGCTTGTCAGCCTAGAATGCAACAATGTCATCCAAGTCAAGCGAAAAATCCGCTAGCTCCTCCATACCCTCAAATATGCCCTCCCTTGTCATTCTCTGATCGATCACTCTGACAACAAGGACTTTGAGAAATGGAAAAATTACGCTATGCCGACTGACACCCACCTTTCACCATTGTAAATGCCCTCGAGCTCCAAATCCTAGCTACAAGTGAGAGTAGCTCCATCCTCCTCCATCAAGAATTCTTACTTCATTTTTATTGTTCTATATAGTTTGATGATAAATATATATTGAGATAAGTTTTTTGGTGGGATGATGGAGTGATTGGTACAATGAGATGTTATCCTCTTCATTCAGTTTCAAATCCTAGGGGTACATCTTTGACTTCTTTTTAGCCTCTTGTAATAAGATTCAAGGAGTAGGCTCTCCGCCTTCGTGGAATCTCAACTCTTAATCATAAATTCCTAAAACCTCCACCCGAATTACTCCAACCAAATTTTCATATATAAATAGTATGATTAAAATTTGTATTGATTACAAATTTATTTATTTAATAAAGTATGAAATAATAAAATTAATAATTAAATTTACTTCATATATTGAATATACACAAGATCAACATTTAAAAAAAATAAATAAAGGAATATTGTAATAGATTATTCTCACTTAACAAAAAATAATTATTCTGACTTAACAAAAAGTTAAAAAAAAATTGGAATAGATTATTCTAGTCATAGCTGTTACTTAATAATATTTGTTTTTAATAAACTAATATTATCATTTAAATATTATTGTTCAAAAATAGGCGTTACTTGAAATTATGGTCTCTACGTTGCTCTCTATTTAAAACTTTGCCATGGTTTGCCTCTTCATCTGGTCCTGTTGATGAACCACACTTGTTCATTTGAAAAGCGTTGACCAAAAATTTCTCCTATATATTTTTTACCAAAAACCTTTTCATAATTCATTTTAGATTAAAGAAACTTGAATTCAAAAATTATTCTTACCTAAAAAATAATTGAAATAGATTATTCTCACCTAACAAAAAAAATAATTGGAATAAGATTATCAATGTGAGTTGAATAGGTAGTTTAGTAGAGAATAAGAAGCAAATGACAACAGGTTGCGTTTTACTTAAAAACGAATATTTCGTTTGAATGGAGTTGAATATTCCTTGAATTTGCGTAGACCATCGAAGGAATGGATAATGGACACGAGATTAAATTTCCGTGCGAGCCTCTATAGCTCAGTGGTAGAGCGTCAGTCTTGTAAACTGAAGGTCCGTAGTTCGATCCTGCGTGGAGGCAACATTTACTGCAACCAATTTTTTTGAAACAATAGTCTTGTGAGAATTTTTACTAAATGCAGGAACAAATTTTTTATTAATCGAACCAATATAGTCTTGTGATAATTTTTACTAAATGTAGGAACAAACATTTTATTCATATTTAATTTTATTAATTGAAACAATATTGTCTTCTGGTAATTTTTATTAAATGAAACAATATTGTCCTCTGTTAGGTTAGTAGTTCGGTCCTGCCACGAGACAACATTTACTTCAACCAATATTTTTGAAACAATATTGTCTTGTGGTAATTTTTACTAAATATAGGAACAAACATCTTAATATTATTTAATTTTATTAATTGAAACAATATTGTCTTGTGCCATTTTTTACTAAATGAAACAATATTGTCTTGTGATAATTTTTACTAAATATAGGAACAAACATCTTAATATTATTTAATTTTATTAATTGAAACAATATTGTCTTGTGGCATTTTTTATTAAATGAAGGAACAAATATTTTATTAATATTTTTTTTATTAATTTGAAAATAAAGACCATGGTTTATTCCAACCCTAACATATAAAAATTCAAATTACAATATTATTTTTAATCTCTATAATATTTATTTAAGTCATAATGACGTTCACCCAACACAGGGCTCGACGAGGATAGCGGCTGCGAGGATGAACCATGGTGGAACCCTAGCTAGGGTTTCGGATCAGGGTCCCCGTTTCATGGCGGTTGGCACCTGGAGCTTCACAGTAACGACAGCTCTGACCGCCTGAACACCGACAGCGGTATCGATTTCCACGAGATACCTTTTGTCTTTCTCTGCCGCAGTCCCCTCCCCGTTTACCTTCTGGCACTGACCTCCGTTCTTCCCGCTGGACGGTTCCCGTCTCGTTCACGGACTCAGGCTCTACACTCCGACTGTTACAATGGGCGAAGAGGATATTGTGGATTATGAAGCGGACCCCATGCCCCATCAGGAAATCTGGGCACACACTAGCAGACCGTGCTTAATACCGAGGAGTGTCGCGCTCAGGGTCGAGACAGGTGCTTCTTCGCGGCACCCACACTTGCCGCTCAAAGGAAAGGAAAAATCCCCTGAGTATACTCTCGCTGACGCTTCCCCGCTGGATTGCCCGTCGTTATCTCCTGCTACCCTTCAGATTTTGGGTTCTTGTTACCAATCCTCGCCATCTCTGGACGCTCCGCTTCAGCTCCACATCAGACCTGACTACCCTCCGCCCCCGCCTCCTCCGCCCCCTTCTAGCTCCCACTCCCTCTCTGTCTCCTTTATGCTGCAGACCCAACGGCTCCCCCCCCACTCCTCCCTTCCCTTTCCCCCGGGTACTTCTACCTCGGCGCCCCGCTCCCCTATTCGGTCAGGCTGTTTCACTCCGCCGTTGATACCTGCTCGCTCTGCGGGTTCCGCTCAACACAGCTCCTCGGACCCGTGCCGCAGACTTCTGAAGGAGACCCCCTTTGGCAAGCGCTCTGAGAAGGTAAAGAAAGGCAGATGCCTACGTGCTATTGATCCTGATTTCAGTGTTATCTTTGGGCCTGAAGCTCCGCTGCCAGACGTGATGGACGCCTCTCGCAAAGTCCTGGTGGGTCGGGTTCGTGGGCGCACCTACACGGCCGAACGATTAAAGCTCTGGGTGGAGGAGATTTGGGGTTCACTGCTTAAGGATTTACCAGAAGTCATGGTCCTCACCCGGGGCTGGTTTGCTTTGCACTTCAATCGGCCTGACCTCACCCAGTGGATTCTTTCACAATACTGGCACATTGAGCTAGCTCCTGTCATGCTCAAGCGATGGGATCCCTTATTTGATCCGGAAAGAGAACAATTGGGGGCCGGCCCCATCTGGGTTCGTCTTCCAGGACTGCCATGGCAATTCTGGAGCCCGTATGCATTCATGAGGATTGGGAACACACTCGGCACATACTTGGAGCACGACCGTTCATATGAGAAGACGGGCAATAGGTCCATGGCTCGTATTCTTGTTCACATGGATATCAAACCGGGCCTAGTGGAGAAGATCACTCTGCACCATGGCCATGTTTCCCGGAAACAGCTACTGGATTATGAGGGCGTCCCCTTCCGCTGTCGTAGATGCCATAAAATTGGTCACCTGTATAAGGATTGCCCATTGGTTACAGGGATGACATCGGAGGATCCCAAAGGCCCTCGACAGCAGTCTACAGGGGACCAAAATGCAGGAGACAACATACCTACTACTGGTGGTCTGGCACATCAGGAGAATTCAACAAAGAAGTCGGGTGTTAGTGCAAATAAGAGCACTCGAAGAAAGGCATTGTCTTCCACAGAGCCGCCGCGTACTCGATCCAAGACTGCAGAGGCTGCACCAAAATCGGCGGAGGCTGCATCTACTCATTCGGGTATTGCTCCAATCCCTATCTGTAATCCTTTATTTTCTGATGAATTGCAATCTTCTATGCACTCTTCCTTTCGGACCCCCTGCACAGATAATGTCTCCCTCCCCTCCATTCTGTGTACTATTGCCCCGCCTCCGCCCACCTTCTCTACTACCCCCCCCTCCTACAATCCTACTTTGGATTGGCCTGCTTCCCCTCCCTCCCCGGTCGCCTCTGGCGCACATCATTACCACCTGCGGTCCCAGGCTCGCACTAATGTTCTGGGACTGGGTACATCCCCTGGTCGTCACCGCAAGCAAAAGCGTGGTAGACCATCCCAAATCTCTTCAGCTAAGCTTAATGCGGTCGCGGATGTCGCCATGGGCCAACAGGCTACCATTGAAAGGGCACTTAGAGCAAATGAGCCCCTGACCTGTGTTTTCCCATGATCTGGCTCTCCTTCAATTGCAGGGGACTAGCCAACCCCAAAAAGCGCCTGGCTCTGAAGCGGCTCATTCATGAATCCAGATGTGACATTATCCTCCTACAGGAGACCCTCTGCACCGCTGAGTTGGCGGTGAAAACTCTTCAAGCTATGCTCCCTGGTTGGGTTCTACATGGGTTGGATGCCTGTGGTAGATCTGGTGGGCTTCTTATCGGCATAAACCCTAGAAAAAGTAGACCTATCTCGGCATGGGGGGGCTGTGGATTTCTTGGAATGGATATTATTCTGGGAGAGCTCGACATCCCGATCAGATTTATTAATATCTATGGGCCAAACCAGAATAGGTTATCTTTCTGGCAACATTTCCTGTCTGGTCACCATATCACACAGAATACTATCATTGGGGGCGATTTCAATTTCTCATTGGGGGCTGGGGAAACCTGGGGTCATCAGGCGCAGTTTGATCCTCTTGCGGAGCAGATGAGCATGTTACTTGATGCTAACCACCTTGTGGATATCCATATGAACAAGAAGCTCCCCACTTGGCACAACCAAAGAACTGGTGAGGCTGCTCTTGGAAGGCGACTGGACAGATTTATGATGCATGAAGTATTGATTCAGATGTTTCCCTTATACAGACAGTGGGTCGGAACTGGGGGCCTCTCTGATCACCACCCGATTCTCCTTCAGATAAGCGACAACAACCCTAAGCCGCGCTCTCCCTTCAAATTTTTTGCTGGTTACCTCCAAGACCCGGACTATATCAAGCTGGTCACTGACTTCTGGGCATCTCAACCCCCATTGAGAGAGCAGAGGAAAGCGATGGATTTTTGCGCTCGGCTAAAGAAGCTCAAATCTTTGACTGAGATATGGGCAAGAGCAAAACGGGATAGAGATGATCAGTCCCTGAAGTATATGGAAGAACAGATTGCTAATCTGACTGATGAGAGAGGTGCTGGATTTCAATCCGATGCCACAAAAACTCTATTGTGCCAGTTGATGGAACAAAGATCGAAGATATTGCAAGATAAAGAGGAACTATGGAGACTCAAAAGCAGGGCCATCTGGCTCAAAGCCGGGGACAATAATACAAAGTATTTTCATAATCTTGCAAACGGCAGAAAGGCATCCAATACCATTTGGAAGCTTCCAAAGGAACCAGATGGATGGGCTACAACACACCAACAACTTGCTAGGTTGGGGGTTGAACACTTCAAGAGACTCTTCACAGCCCCAAACAATGTCAATCTGCCTGATATCATCAGACTTGCCGGAAAGTTCCCTTGCTTTGTTGGGCAGGAAGACAGAGAAGATCTTAGCCTACCAGTCTCATCACAAGAGCTAGAAAGTACTCTCAAATGGTTTAAGAAGGATAAGAGTCCAGGGCCTGATGGATGGCCAGTGGAGTTTTATCTGGCCTTCTACGAACAGATGGGAGAAGACTTATTGGCTGTCATCGAGGAAAGCAGGATCACAGGGCACATTCATCCTCCTATGAACCAGACCTTCATTGCCTTGATACCAAAATCAGATGACCCCACATCCTTTAATGATTTTCGCCCTATTTCCCTCTGTAACTGCCTTTATAAAATTATCGCCAAAATCATAGCTAATCGCATCAAACCTATCCTATCTTCGCATATCTCGGCTGAACAATTTGCCTTCCTCCGTAACCGGCACATCCAAGAGGCCATTGGCACTGCCCAGGAAGCCCTACACTCCATAACACTGAAGAATCTTAAAGGTATCTCATTAAAGATTGATCTAGCAAAGGCTTTTGATAAAGTAAATTGGCTCTATCTCAAGATGATCCTTACACATCTGGGATTCCCTCATCTACTTATAAACTGGATTATGGGATGTGTCTCCTCGGTCTCCTTTGCTATCCTTATCAATGGTGCAGCCTCGGAAAGATTTAATATTAACAGGGGGATCAGGCAGGGATGCCCCCTCTCCCCACTACTCTTTCTCATTGTCATGGAGGGTTTGAGTAGGCTCATTGCGGAAGCTAAAAGGAATGGTGATATTAGCAGCCTCAAAATCACTGAGCAATTTTCTCTTACCCACTTATTGTTCGTTGATGACATATTAATTTTCCTTAATGGAAGTGTCCGAGACATTATTGCTTTAAATGATATACTGCTGCTCTTTTGTAAAGCCACGGGCATGGAAATAAACAGGGACAAATCCACTAGATCTTTGATGCGTTGCACACAACAGGAATCTCTGCTGGCTGCTCAACACTTTCCCTTCTCGGAAAGCCAGCTGATGGATGGTATCAAATACCTTGGTTTCAGATTAAGACCGGATGGATATAAAGCGGCTCACTGGACTTGGCTCATAACTAAAATTGAAAAGAGGATTATTGGCTGGCAACACCATCTACTGTCAAAAGCGGGCAGACTTCTATTAATCAAATCTGTGCTCGAGGCAACTCCTGTCTATTGGATGTCGCTTACTTGGATCCCAAAAGGAATTCTACAAAAAATACAACAAATTTGTAATAGATTTCTGTGGAATGGCAACAAAAAGGGCAAGATATTTGCTTGGACCAGATGGGATCTTGTCTCCATGCCGAAGAGATGGGGAGGATGGGGGATTAAATCTCTGTCAGCTTTTGCACAGGCTCTAACTGCAAAGCAGGGTTGGTCACTTATCAAGACGGACAGCCTTTGGGCGGAAGTTGTTCACCACAAATACATTTGGCCTTCCAGCATTACGGAATGGCTTCGCAGACCTACTTGGAACCACTCTGGCATATCCGCAATATGGAGGGCTACTCTAAAAGCTATGCCCCTAATCCGCGATAACCTGCTATGGAAAATAGGGAATGGTGCACAGGTTCGCATTGGTTTAGATCCATGGCCCGGCTCTGGGAATGCTCATCTACTGCCTGAAGGATTAATCCGACATCTCAACAACAGAGGCATCAAATATTTGGCTCAGATCGGAGACCCTCATCGATCAACAATATTTTCACAAGCTTGGGTTACGGATCGGCATTGGCATCTGCCAGAGGATTGGTCTGCACTTTGGCAAGGCTACGTACGGGCCCTCACCGAAACTCACATCAAGTTACAGGAGGAGGAAGATGAAATAATTTGGGCCCCGGCAAAATCTGGTACATATGCACCAAAGCTCGGTTACTTGAAGATAATTGAAGCAAAGAAACCGGACATTCTTAAAAACTGGTGGTGGGATGTCTGGCAGCTACAAGCACAGCCCCGTACCAGACTTCATATGTGGAACATCATAGCTGATAAGCTCCCAACAGGTGCCACTCTTAAGAAGCGGGCTTTCTCTGGACCATCTTGGTGCGTCCTCTGCAAAAATGAGGAGGAATCGACGGCCCATCTTTTCCTTCACTGCGAAGTCACAAAGAATATATGGGCTCAAGTCACACAGGTGCTCAATATTAATACTGTCTGGCAGGGTGTTGATATACTCTCTGCCTGGGAACAATGGTGGATTGCGGTGTCCTCCGAAAAGGCCAGGAACCTTCCGCTGGTGGTTTCCTGGTACATTTGGAACAACCAAAATGCCATTATTTTTGAGGACTATAAAGTAAACTGGCATCTTCTTCCACCATCTATCTGCGCGGCCTACACTGAAATCCCTTTTGAGCATAAATCTAATTTCCCACGGAACATACAGCCTGAAATCATTAACAAGGAAATGCCCTGGGCTTATTTTGACGGGGCTGCGCCCCTACAAGGATGTGGGGGGGGGTATTGTTTTCCATCTAACAGATTCACATTTTTATCACTTGAGATTGGGATTAGGGACTGGCTCTAATAACTTTGCTGAGCTGATCACTTTGAGACATCTCCTCTATTTTGCTCTTACCAAACATTGCAGACAAATTCAAATTTTTGGGGATTCAAAGATTGTTATTGATTGGGCAAACAATATCTCTATTTGTCATGCATATTCTTTGAAACATATCTTGGAAGAAATTGTTTTTCTAAAAACACATTTTGACCAGATCACTGTTTCTCACATCTACAGGGAAAGAAATGCGCTTGCTGACCGGCTCTCGAAAGAAGCGGCGGATCGCCACATAGGCGACTGGCAGATTGAAGAGTACACTCCAGAAGGCATGCACAGTTACTACCACCGCCCATACATCGACGGCCTGCAACAGGGGGATCCCCCCTATACTTAGAAATTTTTTGATCTACATGTTTATATTATTGTATATATCAGCTATGCACTAGATCGGCTCTATGTCTATCTTTCACAGCATGAGGATGTTTATGCCTCAGATACCTGTTTTATTTACTGCTACATGAACTATGTTATTCCGGTACTTTTTGATTTGGATACTCCGCACAGTATCTACCGTTTTTGGACATTACAGGATGTTATTTTGTAATCCTTTGATCTGTGGATTATACCACATTACAGCATATGCTTCGGCATCAACAACATGTAATCTCTGTTATTATCTTTTTAATAGAAATTACGAACTCTATTTCTTCGGAATTTTTATTTATTTATTTAAGTCATAACACTTAAAAGTTTAAATCACAAAATCATTTATAATTTTCCAATACATTATATAACTAAAACGGACTTTCTAATCAAAATATTTTTTGAAAATTTTAATTAAATAAATTTATAATTTTCATTTGCTTTTACATGGATTTTCAATTTACTAGGCATAGAGTAAAGTAGATGATGAAAGAGTGTTCTGATAAGGTATTTCATAGTGAAAAGTTTATTGGTTCAAAATTCCGTGGGCAAAAATCTAACTATCATGAAGGTTGGTGTGGCTCAGACTAGGTTCAATCCTCCTAATCATCGTATCTACAGTCTTTGCTTCATTCCTTCCCAAGCTAATATTTATAATTTGTTGTTGTTTATTACAATATCTTTTTAAAATTTTAATTAAATAAATTTATAAGTTTCATTTAACTTTTACATGGATTTTCAGTCCACTGAGCATAGAGTAGAGTAGATGATGATGGTAGAGTAGATGATGATAGAGTGTTCTGTTAAGGTATTTCATAGTGAAAAGGTCACTGGTTCAAAATTCCGTGGGCAAAAATCTAACTATTCTAAGGGTTGGTGTGGCCTAAGACGAATGCAATCCTCCGATAATTTTGACAACTTAGTTGACCTTGGACCAAAATATTCAAACCTCAAATTCTACTGTCCAATGATCTCAAAACCTGTATAACCTTAAAATTATATCTCATATTCTGAAGATGTTTCAAAGTCTTCTAATGTGGGACATTGGAGCCACTCCTTGTTCTTCAAAGAACTAGTTGATCTCTCTAATGCCTTGCGGGAGGAGTTAAGGTGAAAAGTGCTTTGCCCATACAATGAAGGAGTATATAAAACCAAGGGTGACTCTTTGACTACCCTCATGACTATTTTACTTCCTATCAATTTTCAACTTACATGACTCTTTACATCCCATGTGTGTCCTTTGGACTTCCACTTTACAATACATTTGAATACAATATACATGGTCCACAATAGTGATGTGGCATATGACCACTCATGAAATGACATTGCTGACATGGACTGCTTAATGATGTGGCAATGTCAAGTCATTGTTGCTATTGAGTGCTGGATGTCTTCTTGGATATGCTTTCTCTTCACCTCCGCATGGCTTGGTGATGCGAAATCTTCAATGATCTTTAGTCTTGGATGGTAGTTGCAAACTTGTGTCCCTTTGCTTTCTCTTGATTGATCAACTTGTGAGTTCAACTACAAGAGAGTCTTTAGGCATGCTTCCCTCCTTCTTCTCCTTCTCCATCATCTTGCCATGACATGATAGTGTACCTATTCCTGCAATTCACTCATGACGAGATGACATCAATCCGAAAACCCCCTAGTCTAAGATGATGCATTCTTATCCATCAACTAAGCCCAAGACAAGTAACAGACTGGGAAGAGGGGCTCAGTGACTGTGCATTTCACAATTCTAGTAGCCAGGGGGAGAGTTGGGGCTCTAAGACTATGCAATGTGCAAATCATAGAGGCTTGAAGGACAAAATTGCACAGTATCTGGAGGCAGTGGGGTCCAGCCGAGGGAAAGGACAATGGGAAACCCAACTGCGCAATTTTGGATGTCAAGGGAGGCTGGGCTTCTGTGCATTGCACAGTTCCAACAACCAAGGGGAAATCTTAAGGGTTGAAGATGTGAAGTGCACAGTTCAAAGTAGTCTAGGAGACATAACTACGCAATTCTGGGGGTCGAGATCGAGAGCTGGGCACATGAATTGCACAGAGCATCATCCTTGGGGGACATGGATTGTGTATTACACATTTCCAAGCAACAAGGTCACAACATAGAGGGCTGAGACTTGAAGTGCGTAGTTCAGTTAGGGCTCGGTGAAGCTAAGTTGCTTAATCAGGAAGATTTTCCAAAAATGACTAAGTGTGGGATAGGTGATGAACCTTGATTGTGATCACACACACAACATATTTTGATGACACAACAACCTAGATCATTGGAACACGTGAACAAAGAATTTCCTTTCATGTGACTGCCTCATGACAAGATGCAACAAGTGCAACACTTAAGATAGGCTTTAAGACGATCATAAAGACACTTGAGTGACAATGCTCAAGACTTTGTGTATGGATGCGACAAATATTTACATGGTTGGGACAACTCATATACACAAATATCGACCTTCGAAACCATCAGAATAGGTTTGCAAACATTGCACGAAAGCCAAACATGCCAAAATACGACAGTTAACCCAACATGCAAAAGGGACCAAAGCACTGTAAGAAAGCTCATGAAATGAGCTCTAGTGTTTGCAACAACAATGTAAAAGACCAAGGAAGGCTCTGAAATTGAGTGTAAGCCAAAATTTTGGAGGGTGTTGCAGTAGCTACAACACTTGGTGACACACTGGTTGAACTCCAGCTTCTCTATCTTGGTTAACTTCTTTTGTGTAGGGCCTTGGTTCTTCAGGGAGTATTGATTCATCGTGCAAATTACTTTGGCCTTCCCACTTACCCCACGAACAAACATGGTCCCCTATATACCTTCTCAGTTAAACACAACATAAGATTCAACATAATCACAATGTTTCGAGTTGGGAAGGGTAGTGTAGCTCGCGAGCTTAAGATTTTCAGAGTATAATTTTTCATCTTTGGTGTTGCTCCACTGCCAGCAGGCCTGGATAGTACCCCAGCGAAGTCACACAGGAACACAAACATTGCTCCGCTGCCAACGAGCCTGGATAGTGCCCCGGCGAAGTTGCTTTCTTCACCTCTCTGCGCAGGAAACCTTTCTCTTCTTTCGTCTTTATTTATTTATTTAAAGAGAATTGTGCATTGGCACTTATTTATTTTGGGGAAAAAGAGGGATCCTGACTTATTGAGAGTAGAAGAGGTTGTTCCTTCATAGAAGCATATAAAGACCTCTGATTTAGGTTTGCTTGTTTAGATTTTCCCCTTCTCCATTTCTACTAGTTGGATAAACTTGAAAACACCAAAGAAAAAAACCGAGTATAGGCATTAGGTTTCTGGACTAGACATGGGTTCATGCTTGCGTTGAGTCCCAAACTTGCAACTTCCCTATATACCTTTTCAGCCTTCTTTTCCATTTACTTGACCCACCAAGCTGTCAAATCATTGCGTATTAGTTTAAAAAGAGCTTATAAAATTGTTTCCTAACTATGTTTGTGACTGCTGTTTGATTTAGATTTTTGTTCAATCAGCTGCGGAAACTTGTCACTTTCCGCATCCAGCTCAAGTTTCCGCAGCCATTTTGTTAAAGACTATGTTACAGGTGTCCAATGGAGAATCCGGCCACATGGGCAAGCTGCAAATGACATGTACATGGAGTGTGTCCCCTTGGTTCAGCCGAATCACTCACAAACAATCATGGTCAAAGACGGTCAAAGGAGTGGTCAAACCAAGAGTTTTGCGGTGGCACGACTCTGTTTTGCCCACGTGAAGTTTTGCGTGGCAAGATCCTCAATCTCCGTAGGTGTGCTAACACCTGTGGATCAATCCGTGAACCAAATTGAACAACCACCACTCCATAGATTTATTTGTCATGATTACCATACTGCTAGATCCCAGGCCGTGGAGATTTACGTGTCTGTTTGGCAGCGTAGAATTTAGGAATCAGTTATAGCATTTTCACTTATCAATAACGCATTATCATATGCTTGATGTTAGCTTTTACATGTAATCTTGACTGTGTTTACGAGCCCACTGTGCCGTGCTCTATTTCTATGTTTTGACTGCACTTTAATATATGAGAAGAAAACATTCCTAAGTTTAATTTGTGACTGAGTATTGATTGGCCGAGGTTGCAGAGGGCCCCTGTACACCAAGGCTCTGTATTTACTGTATAGTTTCTTACTTGTTTTCATTATGTTACTGCTTTTATAACCATTTGCTTGTATATATTATGCTGTCCTGATATTTATACTAACTGCTGTTCATCTTTTCTTTTATGCTTTCTCATAGCTGATCAGTATTTTATTTTAGGTTCTTGCAGGCAGCCCAGACAAATTACATAGTTTTAATGACTAATGACATGAGATCATCTTGTCCTTTCTGCTGATTCATTTACTGAGTTTTAATTTCAGCATTGTCATTTCCTTCAGTTTTGCTTTGCTTATTTACTTTTCTGCAACTTAGACATCATATTACTCATTTGTTTATGATTTCCTTCCTATAGCCAAGCGACTCAAATAGTGAGGAATCAAAATATTACTTAAATGTAGTATGATTTAGTTTACTTTCCTGCAAGTTAGTGATTAAATTACTTATGTCATTTTCAGGAATTGAAATATGAATGAGTAGTTAAATCTTAGTTTCATTTTATGCAATTTCATTTCCTGCAATTTAGATATCATATTACTCAACTTGTTTATGATTACTTCCTATAGCCAGAGCGAGTCGAAAGGTGAAGGGTCAGAATATGGGTTGAAGTAGTGTGGTTTAGTTTGCTTTGCTTTCAGTCTTTGAATTGCTTTGAGTTTAGTTTTTATTTTCTTTTTATACAACAGTAAGGATACTGGGCTTCATTGTCACTAGTTCACTGTTTTGGTACATTTTTATTTTCTTTTGAGAATTGATTTCATCACAGCTAGTTTGAAACCTTCTTTTTGAGAACTTTAAAGTTTGAAAAATCATTGTAGAAATCACCATCCATACTTGACCTTCAATTCTGCCATCTCACATTAGGGAATCCACAGAAGATAAACCCAAAAACAAAACCAAAAAACTCAAAAACGACAAAGAACTAAGAAATCGGTTATCTTGCATATACAATGCACTTCACTTCAACAGTTTACGACTCTCAGATTGACATTTTAAATAGCAATTTAGGACACACTAAATTGACCAAACAGGTTGGACCAAAAGTCTCCTCATGGATGGATCATATTTTCCATTTGAACTTCATCAACCAAAAGATGTAGCCAACACAAGGAAGATGGATAGAAGGCTAGCCAAATGTTGAAGTGTCACAAGACTCTTTATAGTTTGGCCACACACATACTTAGAAGCCATGACATATTCATGCACAACACTTATCGACATAACAGAAACCAAACACAAAATTTAAACGAACAACAAACAACAAACAACAAAATAAAAGACTATGTACACAGTGTAGGGCATAGCCCCGGATTTTCATCGAAAATATTGTTTCAAGTCTTGGCCATTAACAAGGAGAAAGTCAATCTTCCCATCAAGTGATTGAAGACGATATGTGTGATAGCCAAACTTTTTGTGCACCGTGAATGGTCCAATCCACAGGGGCTGAAACTTAGTGTGTTTTCCTTTGTCCTCGTGGGATTTATCCCACTTTAAGACTAAGTCACCCACACTAAAGTTATTTTTCCCTTCAAAGTTCTATAGTTTGGCCACACACATACTTAGAAGCCATGACATATTCATGCACAACACTTATTGACATAACGGAAACCAAACACAGAATTCAAACAAACAACAACCAACAAAATAAAAGACTATGTACACAATATAGGGCATAACCCCATATTTTCATCGAAAATATTGTTTCAAGTCTTGGCCATTAACAAGGAGAGAGTCAATCTTCCCAACAAGTGATTGAAGATGATATGTGTGCTGGCCAAACTTTTTGTGCACCGCGAATGGCCCAATCCACAAGGATTGAAACTTAGTGTGTTTTCCTTTGTCCTCATGGGATTTATCCCACTTTAAGACTAAGTCACCCACACTAAAGTTATTTTTCCTTGTAGACTTCTTGTCAAACCACCTCTTGATATGACTCTAGTGAAGTGAAATTTTTTCTTTAGCTTTCAACCTTTCTTCCTGTAGCTTATGAAGAGTGTCCATCCTATGTTAAACTAACAGATATGGCTTGCCTTGGGATTCTTGTGAGAGCTGGAGAGAAGGCAAGTAGATGTTTGGTAGGAGGATGGCTTCTTTTCTATACACCAAGAAGTAAGGGGAGGTTTTTAGGGAAGGTTTCAGTGTTACTCGGTCAACCCATAAGGCATTCACCAAAGTAGAGTGTCAGTTTCATTGTTCAGAGAATATGGTATTTTTAATAATACAGATAAGGTTCTTGTTGTTGGATTCAGTATGATCATTCCCCTGCGAATAATAATTAGCTGAGTGTTTCAACATGATACCATTTTCTAATGCAAAATCATAGAGTTTTAACAATGAAAAGTATGTTGTATTGTCAAAAACAAGTGAAGTAGGAACGTCGAGCCTGGAAATTATGTTCTACTGTAGAAAGCTGATGACTGCCTGATCATTCACCTATTTGAGTGGAACTACTACTGTCCACCACTTGAAGTAATCTGTAGTAGTGTTGTGCTGTACAACAACCCCCCATTTCATAAAATTTTTACTTAAAAAATCATAATATGAAATGGGTCCCTTCTAAACTTAGACGTGTGAATAAATTGGTATTAACCCATCATTAGAAAAACCCTCATCAAAAGGTTCAATGGAAATGATATATTTTAAAATAAACCTTTTTGAATAGAAATAAAGTCGGTCTTTTAAATGAATATAAAGTTCTTTGTCATTGCGATAAAGCGATCGCAAGATCGCATATCACAATGATAAGGAAAACATATATAAAGACCCATTGACTCACTCCAATTCGAAAAGAAAATAACTATCGGATATCGGGAAAGGCAAATCACAAAGTATAATGAAAGAGCCTCCCTCATTTCTCCGATGCGATATCGCCATCGGCAATCGGCGGTAACAACCCAACACATGATTAATGACATATTCAAATCCCCCGATGCGATAAGGCATATCGCAATCGGCGATCGGCGAAGTTGCAATGGCATAAGTAATAAGACCCGAATCCATCCCCGATTGCGATGCGTTAAATCAAGGCGCGTGTTTCGAAAACGTAATTAAAAGGCTTGCATGCATTGTATCACCTTTTGGTGATCGAAAGATATTTTGGACAAATATTAAAGCCTTTCCATTCACATTACCAATCGCCGATTGCGATTTACTTCTGATTATCCGCCAAAGAATCTAAGCCATGCTTGAATGGATCATTCGTCATATAAACGACATAATGGGTATTTAAAAACTCCTTTACCATGATTGACAGGTTAAACGACTAATTAATGAAGCAGTTATGGCGAGATTTTCCTTTAGATTGTATCTGCGGCAGTTTCACTATAATCCATTATTATCCGCTAATCGACATAATTCTTTCATATTGGTTCATACTAGCTATTCTCTGTATCACGTTGGTTTCATTGCTTGTGCAGAACTCTGCCGAAATAACAAATTTGAAACAAATGGGAAAGAAATCAAAGAAATCCGTAGCAGCAGTGGCTCCTACAACAACAGTGCAGCCAACCAATGATCCAGGACCAAGCAAAAAAGGGTTAATCTCAGACACTACGTGTCTCGGCCTTGGAAATACTAGTTGGCAAAGCATCTACAATTTAATTGAAGCAGAGGAGCCTGAGGAAGTATCGGAAGAAGCTACTGCAGACTCAACTAATAAATCGGAAGCTTCCCTCAAAGATTTAGCTGATTCATATTTGCACAGAATAGCAGCGCGTGAGAAAATTCTTCCATACACTGATGTAGTGAGATGGGTGGTAGAAGAAATTCCAGTTTCAAATAGAACGTTTTGTACAGTTGACGGAAGGATTTTTGGCTCATTTCAGCCTGATGACTTAAGGAAGATGTATCACTTACCCGAACCTGAAAAGAAATACAACAAAGCCTTCCTTGAAAAGTTCGCAGATGAGAATGAGACTGAATTGGCCCCAATTAAGCAGTGGAGACAAAATCCCGCAAAACACAAACATGAATCATCAGGTAAGTACTCTGTGGAATCATTGTCTTCTCCTTACTATTATGCTGGGGCAATGATGTGTAGAATGTGGGGAATGCATGACTCTGCAAAGTTCACTATTGAAATGGTCCCTTTAATGGAAGCCGCGGTCAATAGTTATGTGATGGATTGGGCAAACATATTGTCCGATAAATTAGCCACTGCAATTCTTGAATTTAGATCAAATTCACGCAAAACCACCAGGACCATTCCCCCTTTTTATTACAGTGCTTATATTATGGATATTCTTTGCTTTAATTCTGAATATCCGATACTCGGGTGGAGATGGACTCCCCAAGACCCTAAGCCAATCCACATTTATCATCAGATGTTATGGAAGGTTCACTATAAAGACCATTTGTACCAAATCTGTAATGGTTTCATGTTGCCTATCTATTATGCTATTTTTGATAAGCTCGCCCTAAGGATTTCTGAGGAAGTAGGGATCGACTTGACTGCTGTAGGAAATTGGTTCAGAGAAGACACGTTCACATATATAAGGCTTTATGGTAGCCTTGCAAGACCCCATGTCCTTCCTCTGTATGTACCTGATAAGCTGTTAGCTTGAGAATTGGCCTACCAGATAACAACAGCAGGAACATCCAAAACTCTTAGGAATTATAAAAAGCAGGCGTGGCCTACATTTCCTTTGAGATGCGGTGTTTACACTCTACATGATTACAAACATGCAAAAAAGGAGGCAGGAAAAATAAACATGCTCAATCTTGCAACTATTCCTAACAGACAATATGATCCAAGGAAAGTTTCTCATAATGTTCTTGAACAAGCCAAACTCACAAAGTTTGATCATGAAAAAGATGAATTTGATGACCTGTTTTCCTCAACAGAATCATTATTTCAGGTAAAAACATTGGCCAAGATGAGATATAAAGATGAAGGGCTGGTAGAATTCAATAGGCTCAAAGAACAGAGGTTGCAAACTCTGCCTCTAGACTTATTAGCTACCACCCCAGCAATCCAGTCAAGCGAGCCTGAACAACAAATTGTTGACAAACCTCCTTCTATGGAGAAGATTCCTGAGAAAGGAAAAGAGCCAAAACAGGAGAAAGAAAAGGAGAAAGAAAAGGAACAGGACAATGAACATATCGATATAGATACTTAGATTGATCCCAAACTCCTTAAAGAATGGCAACAATTTGATTCCATTATAAGCAATCCTGAAAGTTCACAAGGTTTCAGCACACCTCAAGTAACAGTTGGTCAGGAGACAACAACAACTACGGTTCCAATTGAAGGAACCAGTGGCCTACCCACCAGCAAAGATGTAGAAATAATTCCTAAGGATCCATCCGATCAAATTGTTTTGCAGATAGAAGACATACCACCATTAGATGTCTTTTACAGTCCCAAACATAGGGCTGTAGTAAAAAGACAAAGGAAAAGGAGAAGACTTGATCAATCTTCCCTTTTACCAGCACAAACAGAGATGGCTAATGTGGTATGGAAAGAAGAATTCAATCCTTCTGAAGACCTCACAAAACTTTCTCAGTATGCCGGAGCCTACTCGGCAGCTACTATGGATAAAGCATCGGAAGTAAGCAATTTACTTAAGGAAAAAGACCAAACAATTGTTTCATTACAGTCATAGGTATCCGAAAGACAACAAAAAATAGAACAGTTAGAACAACAACTATCAACACAACAACAGATAAACAACCAATTAAATGAGCAATTGCTCAAGGAGAAGCAGAGGATAGACCAAAGCGCAGTACAAAAACAAAAAGAATTATTCGTAGCATTGGCCAAGCTGAAGACAACGAATGAAAAAACGAGTAAGACAAAAGATGAGCAAATCGCTCAACTATCACACCAAGTAGAAAAGTTCAAGAGTCTTCCTCAACCAGCAGACTTCAAGTCTGAAGCTCTCCAGATCAATAAAGCATTGGTTAAATAGCTAAAGTTGTTATGTCATAATATTTCCCTTGTTGAGCCCCTCTGTGAGATTACTTCATCAATAATTGACAAATCAGTCAACGCTAGGCAGGATTTGGAACAGGCCGATGAGACTTTAACCAAATTTCTTGCTTGGCAAGAAACCAGTGAAGGGCAAGCTGCAAATCTGCCTAAAATTCTAGAGTCACACAAAGAGATTCTTTTCCTAGAATGGCAGTCACAATTGATGAAAGCAGAAAGAGAAACCTCAAGATGCAGATCAACAACCAGTAATTTAATTGAGTTAATCAATGATACTCTTTATCTGTCTAACTTGATTTCACAGTGCACTCCAGGTAAATTGCCGTCAGCCAAAGCATTGGAACAAACATGCAATCAAGAATTGGAGAAGAACGAAAGATTAATCGTCGGCATCCAAAGTTTAACTTGGGATACCTTTTGGTTTTTCCTAGTTAAACCATACAGTCAAAGGGCAGCACTCAAATGTTTAACCGATGCAATCGGTTACATGATTCCCAAAATCCATGATGCCACATATTCAACCCAACTACATTCTCGTCTAAGTCACCCTCCAGAATTGCAACCAATGCTTGCTATCTGCCAGCTCAAGCCAAAGGAAGATCGTCTGAAACAGTGAATCATGCTGCCAAATGTGAACAAGCCTATTTCGACAAGATTCTCATGATTTAGTTATACCACCTAATAGAATTTTTATTTCAGAATTAGTTAGCTTAGATAGTATTTATACACCATTTCATAGTTTTGGAAAGGGTCCTCAGTTTTTGTATAAACTCAAATCAGTAAGTCACAGTATTGTGCTTCTGATATATTTTTATGAAGACTGGGCCAATATTCTGAATTTTAACGAAGAAAGCTTTGATGAGATGTGCACTATTGCTTTGTTGTGGAAGTGTTTCTAAGTTAGAAGAAGGAATCTGAATGCAATTGATATCGGGAGTGATCCAAATAACATATGGTACTCTTATTTATGCTTTTGCTTCATTCTTTCATGTGAACCAGCATTTATTTAATCTTGCTATCATTGGATATATGTATGTGTTTTAACGGCAGTCCTTATACTTATCAATATTGAATGTCTAAGGAGTGTTATCCTTTCAATCATATTTATGTCAATGATATATGAAGAATAGTGTAATAATATTTTCATGATTACTTTGTTCAACTACTTGAACAAAGTAATTATCATATGAATAAATGTCTTTGTTTACCAATAGAGTCATCTATATGCCTGTTTGTAGATAAAGATCATCAAAAGTTACACTAAAGCAGGAATTTCCCGGGATAGATTAGTTGTTTATAATTTTATCTTTTTAGATTAAATCATTCATCCATTATCATTATATATTAGAGAATCAACCACTTATCCATCCTACCTACAAATTATTGGGAAACTGGTCCCATTATTTCCAGTCAGAGCCACCATACCAAATGGAAAAGGAGCTACCTTTAAGGTTCGGACCGGGTGGTTTTCCCCGATGTTGTTGCAGCGATTTTCGAGGCATAAACAAGTAGTTAGGATGTAGCAGTGCTACTTTGACGAGTGCGGAAAAATCTCCCCAATAATGTCCAAGCCCCACTGTTGAAAAGGTTCTTCCACTGTAATGGGCTACAGTGGGGCGATTGACTTCTTGTTTCTGCCGGCACACCATTGACAGACTAGACACTTTCGGGCATAAGCATGAGCATATATGAATAATGTAGGCTAATAAAACCCAACCCTCATAACCTTAAGCATTGTAGTGTTGCCTGCAAAGTGTCCCCCAATTGGTCCATCCTGGAGATCACGTAATACCTTTTCTCAATCATGTGCCTCCAAACACTTGAGTAGTACTCCATTGTGGTGCTTCCTAAATAGCACCCCATGCACCAACAAATAAGATAATTTTTTAAGTCTAAGTGCCATCTTCTGTCGTTTGGAAAAGTGGGAGGGAACTGTGTCATGCTCAAGGTATTGGCACACATCCATGTACCAAGAGTTTGTGCTTGTAGCGGGGAAGGCTCGCTCAATGTTATATATCTTAATCTCTTACTCCCATCCCGAAAGCTCTTTTTATTCCTCCTTCGTATTTACTGCTTCTACTGCTAGTTGCAAAGACCATGGACCTTGATTTTGTGAACTTTCTTGATTTATAGATCATACTCTTGCAACTCGGTCATCCAATTCACTCTCCTTTCACCCAACTCTTGTTGAGCCAGCAGTGATCTAACTACTGGGTGCGGAACTAAGATAACACAACGATTTTTTTCAATAGGTAGGGCCAAAAATGATTTACCGTCTTGTATATTGCATAACTTTGTTTGTCCACAGTGGGGTAGTTAAGCTATGGTCCTTGTAGAATTGTGCTCATGAAGGAGATAGGCTGCTCATTGTTCAATTCATCCTTATGAGTGAGTACAAAAGAAAGAAAGGTATCAAAAGCAAAAGTGTAGAGAAACAAATCTTTATCGAAGTTTGGGTCGTACAATGTAGGTGCTTCTGCTATAGCCTACTTAATATGGGAAAACACTTCCTTTTCACTTTTATCCCATTTGTAGATTGCGTCTTTATTCACCATATCCTGTATTGGTTTGATAATCTGGGCATAGTCAGAGATGAAACTACAAAGGAAATTGATTTTCCCCAAAAAAGACTACATGGATTTCTTATTCACTGGGAAGGGAATCTGCGTGATTGTCTTGACCCTATCTGGGTCTACCTTAATCCCACTCTTAGCAATGATGTGTCCTTAGAGATTACCCTTGGACACTACGAAGATACTTTTCTTCGGATTTAAGCATATCACGTCCTTGTGACATCGCTAAAAAATATTCTTTAAGTGGCGTATGTAGCCTGACCTTTTTTTGGAGAACACCGTTACATCGTTAAGATAGACCACTACACTCTGACCAATGAGTCTGCGGAAAATGATGTCCATAGCATGTTGGAATTTTGCACCAGCATTGATTAGCCCAAATGGAATTTTCTTGAATGCCAACATGCCCCACTTCATTCAGAACACGGTTTTAAGTCTGTCAGGCTCTGCAACTGAAACCTGGTTGTATCTGGAATAACCATCTAATAGAGAAAACATTTCAGACCCCGATATTGTTTGCAATATTTGTTCCATGGATGACATAGGTTAGTTGTCCTTGTCCGAGGTGCAATTGAGATTTTAGAAATCTACACACAGGCAGATTTCCCCAGACTTCTTCCTTACCGGGACCAAATTTGACACCCATGTTGAGTGCCACACTCTATATATGATCTAGGCATCCAACAATTTTTTCAACTCTTTCTGAATAAGAGGCTCAAGCGTTGGATGTAATTTCCTTAGCTTCTATTGGAATGGCTTGGCCCCTTCCTTGATCGGTATCACATGCTGGATGATTCGTGTGTCATATGTCTTGAGTTCATTGTATGTCTGTGTGAAGACATCATGGTACTGCTTGAAGAAATGGATAAAGACTTGTTGCTCTTGTGGTGTGTAGAAAGTACTTAAATTGACATATTTCAGATCCTTATCTGTTCCCAAGTTAATATTCTCATGTGACAACATGGAACTGTGGGTCTTGGCATTGACAGGTCCCCAAAAGAGATTATGTAGGTCATACAACTTTTCCAACGATACCACACCCTTGGGGATGAGGTTTCCTTTGCTTGCACTGGCTTCATCCTTTAATTCCTTTTTGTGCTCCTCTTCATCGATCGTTGCATCTTTAAATACATTAGCGTTCGCCATGAAGCACAATATTTGTCACACCACAATTTCTGAGTCACCTACCACTTTCAAGATGGAAACATTGAGTTTAATGGCCTTTTGTAAGCCCAACATGAGTGTTTCATACTTTGCAGTGTCGTTTGTGCATTCAAATTCCAAGCGGTTAGAGATCAAATTCTTTCTCTGCAGCGGGCTTGTTAAAACACAACCAACTCTAGAGCCCTCTTGTGTTTTGGAACCATCGAAGTACACAGTCCAAATATCATATGTAGAGGGACTGGGAACTACACTAGTACTACTACAACTACTGCTAATTGTACAAAGTTCATTATCACTAGTTGGACAAGGAAGGAGATCCAAATGTGTATCTGGTGGAGCTGGGGATGGCTGTGCAAGATAACACCCCAATTGAGTTTCAAGGAAGCAATTTCCAAAAAGTAATTCTGCGAAAGTCATCAGTTCATTATGTCCGTTCAAGGGAGTGAGAATGTGTTTCATATATCTCTCTGATTCTACCCGGATTTGATTATTTCTGCCCCTATATGAAAGCCATAAGTGTGACCAGTCTATGGCAAATTATCCTTGTAGCTTGCTAGACCAATCTCTACTCAAGAACACTCTATATGCTTCCATAATGTCCATAATCACTATGTTGATACATTGGTGGACTCGTCTGTTAGATGATAAGCGAATGATGACATCTCTGAGTTCACCAATTACCTGGACATGAGTCCTGTCCAGTTGAATAATCTATGCACCTATTTTGTCCCATTTAGTATTGATTTTCTTGGCAACAAATAATGGCATTACGTTCACCAATGCACCAGAATCAACCAAGCAATTGTGTACATTGAAAGTGAACATTTCATAAGTTAATAAGAAAGGTGGGCAGAGTGTATTCACATCCATCGTTAATGTATTGAGTACAGATTGGAGAGAACCAAGAGACTTACTAGATCCCTTGTCTGAAGAGGTAGCGTTACCTGTGGAGGTTTACCCAAGTGCATGTAGGAGGATGTCCCACTGGCTCGTGATCTTTGTTAATTCAAACATTGAAATTTTTACATGAACCTTCTTCATGTCATCAACTATGTTATAGTCCATAACAGGAAGACTTCCCGAGGTGTTCGGGGATGTAACTTGGTTTGTGGTTTCTTGAGTGATGGTTATGTTATTACTACTGATGGAAACATATTTTGTTTAGACTGATTTCCTAGACTTGCTTTGCGTGTCTTGCACTGAGTTAGCGATGGGTTGATTTTCCTTAACATATTTTCTTTGAATTTCTTCTTTAGAAACTCAGTTGTAGTGGCTGGCCCTTGGCTTCTCAAGTTGTACTAGTTGATATGCTTTTAGGCTAGACCATCACTCGAAGGATGCTTATCGAAAATACTCTTTTGGGCTATGAGTATACAATTAAACATGTTCACTGCATACCTGACACTTGGAGTTTCATCAGCTGCATTAACTTCTTCATTTTCTTCTATAGGCTCAGTCTTCTTTTCAGTCAGTATTGAATCAACAAGTTGCATAGAAACCATGCTCATGGCTTTATTCCATTGTGGGCAAGTTTTCTCTAATTTATGTTCTTTATGAAATGCGCAATATTGATCCGTTCCCAACTTCTCAATGTTCAACATGACATTGGAGCTCTGCACAAACTTTTTCGGTTTATTACTGCTACTGCTAGAAGCTGCATTCCTTCTGAACAATTAGAATCTAGGAGGCTTGCTGCTCACTGTGGTCTCACTTGACCTCTGTTTGAGCTCTTCCATTTCATTAGATAGAGACTTGACAAGAAAAGTCAAGCTTTCAAGATCATACGTTTGTTTCTCTTTAGCCCTTCTCATAGAGGCCCGCGACCTCTTACATGTGTCCTTGGAGTCTTTTGTTGGTTCATCTAATGAGATGACTCCGATTGCATGAAATTCCTTCTCAACAGTGATAACCTCTTCATAATTTCCTATCAGTGTTTGTTTCGCAGTTTGTTTCACAAACAACGCAATGCTTGCCAGCAAGGCAGAGGTGTAGTAATCTATGGTGACAGAGTCATGAGGTTTTGTGTCTTCCGGAATTTTTTTCAAAATGCAATTGAACCTTTGGTTAAAATATTTCACTTTTTCCTTCTACTCCATCTTAATATTACCCATCTATTTTAATAACATGGTAAGGGTTCTATCATCAACAAATTTTTCAAGGAAGATCTTCTTAAACCCCCTCCAATTCTGGATGTAGTTTGGAGGAAGGCTGTGATACCATACAACTACTCTATCATCCAAGGTACATGGGAAAAGTATACATGCAACATCACCATAATGTACCTCAAGTGTTTGCAGATGTAGGTAAAAGTTTTCCAGATGGTCTTTGGCCTTCATTTTCTTATTAGGGTCGTATTTCATTAAGAGCTTCTCCGAATGCCTTGGCATCTCGTGTAGAACACCCAGAAGTGCAAGTGGGCCCTAAGTCATCAGTCCAGATTTTGGTCTACCATGTCTTATTCTTCACTGTCCCCCTCTTCTTTATCATAATCAGATGGCTCTTCTCCCTCTTCTTCTTCTCCGTCTGTCTCGCAGAAAGTTGTGTTCGAGAGAAAAATGTGTCTCCATCACCACCGTGAAAGAGTGGAGGCTCTTCTTGTTTTTCCACGGAGTTTTCTAATTCTTCAAGAGTGGAAAGAACCATGTCTTCAAGAGTCGAAACTAATATCCCCGTGGAGGTGGTCTTGTTCTTATTTGGAGAATATGGAAGACTGATTACTCTTGGGATCAATCCAATAACTTTTGCAAATTGACGGGTTATAGGGCGGATCGCCTGAATTTGATGATATGGGATTTCACATTCAGACTTGGGTTGAGAAGAGTCACCAATTGTTGAAGGATGAGTAGGGGAGGTGCAATTAACATTGTTTCCTTGACCGAAAGATGGAATGATGGGGTTGGAGGGTTTATCATCCATAAAATATTAGCAGCCCTCCTTCTAGTGCCAGAATTGTTGATGGTGTTGGAACCACCAACATTCAGGGGACCTCCCCAGTGTGAAGTCCCAATTAGACCTCACACCATTTGGTGTAGGAGTCCCATCCGGTATAAAGGATCGATTTCCAAATCCTTAAAGATTTGCATTGAGAGGGATGCAAGGGTATCTTCAAAAAGCAAGGGAGCGTGCTTAGTGAGTGTTTAGTTGCAATTGTGTCAAGATTCTTATACTACAAAGGGGGGAGAAAAGTGATCCTCTAAGTGAGAGGTAATAGTACCACCCAAGAAGAGAATCACATGAACCAGGAGGATCCGTCTAACATCCAATGGAATAGTCCACAATCGATGCGACGATCGTTACAACCAATAAATGCGGAAGGGTTTGTCTAGTATCCTGAAGAATAGTCCACAGGGATGGGACAACAATAACAACCATTACAACACATTCTCAATAAGATAAGCACTAAAATAATAGAAATAGTTCAACTATCTTAGAACATGTGAATGAAAACATGAAATACAAGCATCCGCATAATAGTCTTACAAATATTCAGAATCCGTGCATGAAGAATGTGCTGACCTTGAAGGCTTCTGTTATTAAGTAAAAGTTGCAAGACACATATTTACAATGTACATCACTAGCCCCATTAGTGGGACATTGGAGCCAGTCCTTGCTCCTCAAAGAAATAGCTGATCTCTCTAATGCCTTGTGGGAGGAGCCAAGGTGAAATGTGCTTTGCTCATACAAAGATGGAGTATATATAACCAAGGGTAACTCTTTGACTACCCTCACGGCTGTTTGACTTCCTATCACTTTTCAACTTACATGACTCTTTACATCCCATGTGTGCCCTTTGGACTTCCACTTTACAATATATTTGAATACAATATACATGGTCCACAATAGTGATGTGGCATATGACCACTCATTACATGACATGACACTGCTGACATGGATTGTTTGATGATGTGGCAATGTCAAGTCACAATTGTTGTTGAGTGTTGGATGTCTTCTTGGATATGCTTTCTCTTCACCTCTGCATGGCTTGGTGATGCGAAATATTCAATGATCTTGAGTCTTGTATGGTAGCTACAAAATTGTGTCCCTTTGCTTTCTTTTGATTGATCAACTTGTGAGTTTAACTACAAGAGAGTATTTATGCATTATTCCCTCCTTATTCTCCTTCTCCATCATCTTTCCATGACATGATAGTGTACTTTTTCCTACAATTCACTCATGATGAGACGAAATCAATCTAAAAACCCCCTAGTCTAAGATGATGCATTCTTATCCATAAACTGAGCCTAAGACAAGTGAAAAACTGGGAAGAGGGGCTAAGTGACTGTGCATTGCACAGTTCCAGTAGTCAAGGGGAGAGCTTGGGCTCTGAGATTGTGTAATGCACAACTTAGAGAGGCTTGAAGGACAAAACTGTGCAGTTTCTGGAGGTAGTGGGGTCCGATTGAGCGAAAGGACATTGGGAGATTGAACTACGCAGTTTTGGATGTCAAGGGAGGATGGGATTCTGCGCATTGTGTAGTTCCAGTAGCCAAGGGAAAATATTGAGGGTTGAAGATACGAAGTGCATAGATCAAGGAAGTTTGGGAGACATAACTGCACAATTATGGGGGTCAAGATCGAGAGTTGGGCACATGAATTGGGTAGAGCAGTAGCCCTTGGGGAAAGGGAATGTGCATTGTGTAGTTGCAAGAAGCAAGGTCACAACTTAGAGAGTTGAGACTGGGCAGTGTGTAGTTCAGTTAGGGCTCGGTGAAGCTAAGTTGTTCTGTCGGGAAGATTTTCCGAAAATGGCTAAGTGTGGGGTAGGTGATGAACTGTGATGAACCTTGACTGTGATCACACACTTAGCATATTTTGACGAAAAAACAACATATATCATCAAAACACATGAACAAAGCATTTCCCTCCATGTGACTACCTCATGACAAGATATGACAAGTGCAACACTTAAGATAGGATTTAGGATGACCGTGATGACACTTTCACAACAGTGCTCGAGACTTTGTGTATGGATGCGAAAAATGATTACATGGTTGGGACAACTCATATACACAAATACCAACCTTAAAAACCATTAGAATGGGCTTGCAAACATTGCATGACAACCAAACATGCCAAAAGACGATAGTTAACCCAACATGCAAAAGGGACCAAATCACTGTAAAAAAGCTCATGAAATGAGCTTTAGTGTTTTCAACAACAATGTAAAAGACCACAAAAGGCTCTGAAATTGAGTGTAAGACAAAATTTTGGAGGGTATTGCAACAATTACAACACCACCTCAGATGAAGTTGGGGATGTGTACTTGGATTCTTCTTCAAGTACACATGTAGATCATGAGGCATGGTTGATTGACTCAAGTGAATCCTTCACTTCACTCCCCAATGGGAGTGGTTCTTCGAGTATGAGAAATATGATGGTCGTGATGTATTCTTAGGGATGACAGGAAGTCTAGAATCATTAGATGCAGAAAAGTCAAGCTGAAGTTGTAAGTTGGAAGGATTAGAACACTTATGGGTGTTCTGCATATTCCCGCTTTGGCCAAAAATATGTTTTATGTAAGCAAGATGGATGATGCAGGTGTAAAAATAGTGTTCGAGAAAGATACTAGCAAGATGGTTCAAGGAGCACTGATATTGATGCGGGGAGTTCATATTGGAACTTTGTACAAGCTTCTGTGTAGCAGTGTTATGATGGGTACAATAGTTCTTTGGTTCCTGAAAGTGAAGCAAAAAATCTAGTGGTCTATGGAGTAAAGAACATGCTATGGAATCAAAGTATTGGAAATATTGGAGAGAAGGGCCTTCGAATACATCATGGTAATAGTATGGTAGAAGATATGTATAATTTCTCTATGGATTTTGGTTTCTGCGAACATTGTGTATATGGGAAGCAAAATCGGGTGAGTTTCCCCTTTGGTGCGAAGAAGGTGAAAGGGATATTAGAGCTTGTGCACAATGATGTGTTTAGACCTATGTCGGTTCCATCACTAGATAAGTCTATGTACTATGTATCATTTATAGATGACTTCTCAAGGAATACATGGATATATTTCATCAAGAAGAAATATGAAGTCTTTGACAGGTTTAAAGAATTTAAGGCTATGGTGGAAAACCAGACAGAGAAGAGGATAAAGGTGTTGAGGATAGATGATGGTGGAGAGTTCTACAAGAAGGAATTTTAAGAGTTCTGTAAGAAGTGTGGTATAACACGACAACAAATTACTACATACACACCTCAACAGAATGGAGTTGAAAAAAGATCGAACAAGATGTTCATGGAAAAGGAAGGAAGCATGCTCATTGGTGTTGGGTTAGGATAGGAATTATGGGCAGAGGCGATGGAGACTGCATGTTACCTAGTTAATAGATCACCTTCATCAGTGTTGGAGGATAAGACTCCACATGAGGTATGGATTGGTAAGAAACCCTCTCTTTCACATCTGAGGGTATTTGGGTTTGATGCATATGTACATGTTCTAAAGGAGAAAATAACCAAGTTGGATAGTAAATCAGAAAGGTGCATCTTTATAGGGTATAAGGATGGTTTAAAAGGTTATAAGCTCTGGAACCCATAAACAGGGAAGGTTGTGTACAACTGAGATGTGGTATTTAGAGAGGTGAAATATGTTATTAAACATGAAGTCCTACCAAAGGAACCTAAGAAGATAGAGTTTGAGCTAAAGGAGAAAGAATCAGAGTATATAGATATACAAGAATCAGAAGATGAAGAGCCACAAACTCCAGTTGTGAGAAGACCAGTTCGAGAAAGAAGGCAACCAGAAAGGTATAGTCCATCTGCTTAGTGTTCAAATTTTACTTTATATATTACTGATGATGATCCCAGAACTGTAAGGGAGGAAATATATTCAGAGGATGACAAACTCTGGAAATAGGCCATGGTTGATGAAATGAAATCTTTAGACAAAAATGAGGCTTGGGATTTCGTGGAGTTTCTAGTTGGAAGGAAAACCATTGGTAGCAAACCCATTGGAAGAAAATGGTTGTTTAAGAAGAAGATGAATGCAGAAGGCAAGGTGGAAAAATTCCCAAGTGTCGGGAATTAATTTGGTGATATTTTTTCTCCTGTTTCCAAGATAGCTTCTATTAAATTACTTTTATCTGTTGCTACTTTTTTTATTTTTATTTTGAGGTAGATAGATGGATGTGAAGACTACATTTATTCACGAGGCTATGGAAGAAGAGATCTACATGAAGCAACCCGAAGGCTTTGCGGTGAAGGAAAAGAAAGAAATGGTATGCAGGGTAAACAAGTCTCTGTATGTGTTAAAACAATAACCAAGGAAGTGGTATTAGAAATTTATACATATATATGAGGACTTGGCTTCACCATAAGAAAAGCGGATCAATGTGTGTATTTTAAATTAATTTGTGACCGTGTTATTTATCTGGTCTTGTATGTGGATGATATGTTGCTGATTGGAAATGACAAAGAAATTATCTAGGATTTGAAGACCTACTTGTCCTCCAAATTAGACATGAAGGATCTTGGTGCCATAAACTATATTTTAGGTATGGAAATTAAACGAGATCAGACAAAAAGGAATCTCTGGTTAAACTAGAGGAAGTATGTTGATACAATAGTGTAGAGGTTTAATATGCAAGATAATAAACCAGTGAAGGTTCCTATTCCTATAGGTGTAAAGTTATCTTTTGGAAAATGTCCCAAGACACAAAAAGAGGAAGAGGACATGTCCCGTGTTCCATACACAAGTGCAGTGTATAGCCTGATGTATGTAATGGTCTATACTAGACCATACATTGCACATGCAGTGGGAGTATTGAGCAGATTTATGTAAAAACCAGGGAAGGAGCATTAGACAACAGTGAAGCGTATTTTCAGGTATTTGCATGGCACTAGTGATTATGGTATGTGCTACCAAGGAAGACTAGGTTTGAACATCATTGGCTTTGTTGATGCAGACTGGGCTAGAGATCTAGATCAGAGAAGATCTACAAGTGGGTATGTGTTTAACCTATTCATAGGTGCAGTCTTTGGATGAGAAAGAGACAATCTCTAGTGGCACTTTCAACTACAAAGGCATAATACATAGAAGCCACTCATGCAAGCAAGAAGCAATTTGGTTGCAGAGACTGTGTTCAAGTGTAGGATTGGTACAACAAGCTATAAGGATAGGCTGTGACAACCAAAGTGCATTTTTATTGGAAAAGAACCCTGCTTATCATTCAAAGACAAAGCACATTGATGTTCAGTATCACTTTGTGAGGGATATGGTTGAGGAAAAAAGGGTGTTGTTGGTAAAGCTGGACACTTTGAAGAATGCTGCAGATGCATTAATGAAGTCTGTGAGCACTGAGAAGTTTTCTTGGTGTAGAGAAACGATGGGAGTTGCAGGGCTAGATCAATAACTAATCTATCTTGTGACCCCATGTGTGGAAAATAAAAAAACAAGTGGGAGAATTTTGGGTATGTGTTATATTATTTCCACGACTAGTCAGACGCGCGGGGGGGGGGGGGGGGGGGGGGGGGGGGTCATGGGGGGCCGATGGCCCCCCTGTTTGTTGTGGCGAGCACAACACGGGGGTCACAGGGAGGCACAAATCCCTTTCGGGGGGTTTCGGGGGGGAAGTAGCTCCCTTGCATGGGGTCTAGGGCAGCGCTTCGAGAATTTTTTTGGGACCCTATATTAGGTGGGCGGACCCACCTATGGTTTTGTGAATGAGTTTTGCACATGGTTTTGGGCATGATGGTTCTCTGCCCATGGTAGTTTTTAGATATGGTAAAGGGAACTATGATTATGTTCTAATCCAGGGTTAATGGATTGGGGTTTTTGAATGCTTCGACATGTATATATATGTATTGTAACATTGAAAGGAACATAATGAAAAATCAATTTGGCAGTCTTGGTTTTGGGATCCAGGGGAAAATCTATGTATATTTGTTAATGTTCTCACCATTGTTTATTTTATATTTTTATAATTCATATGTATGCAATTTCTGTATAGGGTTAAAACCTACATTTGGTATCAGAGTTATTTCGGCTTGAAGGGGACACCTTTTCTACTGATGGGTTTTGCTCAGGCATGAGGTGACGGAGCATCTGAACACCTTTAAAATTTCTATAAGGAAATTGTTATCTGTTGATATTAAAATTTCAGATGAAGATAAGTGCATCAATTTGTTGTTTCTCTAACAGATTCATGGGATAGTCTGGTTGTTGCAATAGCTAGCAATACAACTACCTTGAAGTTTGATGAAATAGTCTCATCCTTGCTGTTGGAGGAGATGAGATAGAAAAATGTGGAGGGCCAGAATGGAGATGCCTTGTCTGTACGCGGACAATCCTAGGACATAAACAAAAATAAGTCTTCAAGTGGGATATATAAATCTAGAGGAGAAAGGTGTGCTGAAAATGTGGAAAGGAAGGGTACTTCGAAAAGGACTGTATATCTAAAGCTCCAGAGAAAGGAAATATATCTGATGAGGCTAATTTTGCAGAGGCAAAAACCACCTCAGATGAAGGTGGGGATGTGTACTTGGGTTCTTCTTCAAGTAGACATGTAGATGATGAGGCATGGTTGATTGAATGAGGTGCATGTATGATGGTGGTGATGTATTTTTAGGGGATGACAGGAAGGATAGAATCATTAGACGCGAAAACGTCAAGCTGAAGTTGCAAGGTGGAAGGATTAGAACACTTTTGTGTTTTCTTCATATTCCTGCATTGGCCAAAAATCTGATTTATGTAAGCAATATGGATGATGCGGGTGTAAAAATAATGTGCGAGAAAGATACCTGTAATATGGTTCAGGGAGCATTGGTATTGATGCGGGGAGTTGGGATTGGAACTCTGTACAAGCTTCTGGGTAGCATTATTATTGATGGGTGCAACAATTCTATGGTTCCTGAAAGTGGAGCAGAAAATCTAATGGTCTATGGAGAAAAGAACCATGCTATGGCATCAAAGGCTTGAACATATTGGAGAGAAGGGCCTTCAAATAAATGATGGTAATAGAATGGTAGAAGGTATGTTTAATTTTTCTTTGGATTTCGATTTATGTGAACATTGCGTATATGGTAAGTAGAATCGGGTGAGTTTCCCCTCTGGTGCTATGAGGGTGAATGAGATATTAGAGCTTATGAACAGTGATGTGTTTGGACCTGTGTTGGTTCCATCACTATGTAAGTCTATGTACTATGTATAATTTATAAATGACTTCTCAATGAATACATGGATATATTTCCTCAGGAATAAATCTAAAGTCTTTGACATCTTTAAAGAATTAAAGGCTCTAGTGGACAACCAAACAAAGAAGAAGATAAAGGTGTTGAGGACAGATAATGGTGGAGAGTTCTGCAAGAAGGAATTTGTAGAGTTCTGTAAGAAGTGTGGTATAGAACAACATAAGGCTACTCCATACACACCTTAGCAAAATGGAGTTGAAGAAAAAATGAACATGACGTTAATGGAAAAGGCAAGAAGCATGCTCAGTGGTACCGGGTTAGGATGAGAATTCTTGGCAAATGCGGTGGAGATTGCATATTACCTAGTTAATAGATCACCTTCATCAATGTTGGAGGATAAGATTCCACATGAGGTATGGATTGGTAAGAAACCCTCTCTTTCACATTTGAGGGTATTTGGCTGTGATGCATATGTACATGTTCCAAAGGAGAAAATAACAAAGTTGGATAGTAAATATGAAAGGTGCACCTTTATTGGGTACAAGGATGGTTTAAAAGGTTGTAAGCTTTGGAACCTAGAAACAAGGAAGGTTGTGTACAACCGAGATGTTATTAAACATGAAGTCCTACCAAAGATACCTGAGAAGATAGTTTTTGAGCTAAAGGAGGAAGAATCAGACTCTACAACATAACATGAATTAGAAGATGAAGAGCCACAAACTCCAGCTGTGAGAAGATCAGTTCGAGAAAGAAGGAAACTAGAAAGGTATAGTCCATTTGATTTATGTTCCAATTTTTCTTTATCTATTATTGATGATGATCCCATAACTGTTAGGGAGGTAGTAGATTTAGAGGATGGAAAACTTTGGAAAGAGGCCATGGTTGATGAAATGGAATCTTTGGACAAAAATGAGGCTTGGGATATGTTGGAGTTTCCAATTGGAAGGAAACCCATTCGAAGAAAATGGGTGTTTAAGAAGAACCACACTTGCTGGTTCGAAACGCGTCGACAAAAGATTAATTATGTGATTTCGCCGAAGATTATCTAAACAATGTTATGGATCACAGAAGTCTAAATTCCTTAAGAAGATGAATGCAGAAGACAGGTGGATAAATACAAAGCTTGGTTGGTAGAAAAAGGTTATTCCCAAGTGTCGGGAATTGATTTTGGTGATATTTTTTCTCCTGTTGCCAAGGTAACTTCTATTAAATTACTTTTATCAGTTGATGGTAGTTTTGATTTTGAGGTAGAACAAATGAATGCAAAGACAATATTTATTCACGAGGATCTAAAAGAAGAGTTCTACATGAACCAACTTGAAGGCTTTGGGGTGAAGGGAAAGAAAGAACTAGTATGCAGATTAAAAAAATCTTTGTATGGGTTAAAACTGTCACCAAGGACGTGGTATCAGAAATTTGAAACATATATACGAGGACTTGGTTTCACCAGAAGAAAAGAAAATCACTGTGTGTATTTTAAATTAATTGGTGACCATGTTATTTATCTAGTCTTGTATGTGGATGATATGTTGTTGATTGGAAATGAGAAAGAAATTATCCAGGATTTGAAGACCCAATTTTCCTCCAAATTCGACATGAAGCCTGAAGGATCTTGGTGTTGCAAACTATATTTTTCCATGGAAATTAAACGAGATCAGGCAAAGAGAAAGCTCTGGTTAATCCTGAGGAAGTATGTGGAGACAATACATAGAGGTTTAGTATGCGGGATAGTAAACTGGTGAAGGTTCATATTCTTGTAGGTGTAAATTTATCTACTGAAAAATGTCCCAAGACACAAGAAGAGGAAGAGGAGATGTCCCGTGTTCCATACACAAGTGCAGTCGGTAGCTAGATGTATGTAATTCACTGTATTAGACCAGACATTGCACATGCAGTGGGAGTATTGATCAGGTTTATGTCAAAACCAGGGAATGAGCATTAGACAAAAGTGAAGTAGGTTTTCAGGTGTTTACGTGACACTAGTGATTATGATCTGTGCTACCAAGGAAGACCAGGATTGGAAAAAGTTTTGGACATCCCTGGCTTTGTTGATGCAGACTGGGTTGGAGATATGGATAAGATAAGATCTACAAGTGGGTATGTGTTTAACCTATTTGGAGGTGTAGTTAGTTGGATGAGCAAGACATAGTTTGTAGTGGAACTTTCAATTATAGAGGCATGTTTGTAGTGGAACTTTCAATTATAGAGGCATAATACATAGCAACCACTCATGAAAGCAAGGATGTAGTTTGGTTACAAAGATTGTGTTCAAGTATGGGGTTAGTACGACGAGCTATAAGGATAGACTGTGACAACCAAAGTGCAATTTTCTTGGCAAGGAACCCTACTTGTCATTCAAAGACAAAGCACATTGATGTTCCATATCACTTTGTGAGGGATATGGTTGAGGAAAAAAAGGTGTTGCTGGAAAAAGCGGACACTTTGATGAATGCTACAGATGCGTTGACGAAGGCTGTGAGCACTGTGAAGTTTTCTTGGTGTAGAGAAACAATGGGTATTGCAGGGCTAGACAAATGAATAATCTCCCTTGTGAACCTTTGTGTGGAAAAGAAAAAAACAAGTGGGAGAATTTTGGGTGTGTGTTATATTATTTCCATAACTAGTTGCATGCGTGGGGGGGTCACAGGGGGGGCGATAGCCCCCCTTGTTTTTGTGGTAGGCGTAGTAGGGGGGTCATAGGGGGTGGAATCCCCCCCTATCGGGGGGTTTCAAGGGGACGGTAGGCCCCTTGCACGGGGTCTGGGGCAGTGCCCCGAGATTTTTTTTTTGGACCCTATATTAGGTGGGCGGACCTACCTATGGTTTTGTGCATGGGTTTTGCACATGGATTTGGGAATTATGTTTCTCTCCCATGGTATTTTGTAGATCCAGTCAAGGGAACTATGGTTATGTTCTAATCCAGGGTTAATGGATTGGGGTTTATGAATGCTTCGACATGTATATATATGTATTGCAACATTGAAAGGAACATAATGAAAAATCAATCTAGTAGTCTCGGTTTTGGGATTCAGGGGAAAATATCTATTTATATATGTTTTATGTTTTATGTTCTTGCCATTGTTTATTTTTTGTTTTTAGAATTCGTATGCAGGTAATTTCTGTACAGGGTTAAAGCCTACCTTTGGTATCAGAGTTGTTTCAGCTTCAAGGTGATGCCTTTGCTACTGAGCGATTTGCTTAGCCCTATGGTAGACCCTATTCAGTGGGAGATCTGCGGAATTGATTCTTGCATTGAAAGAAGATGGCGAGCAGTGGAAAGATAGAGATCAAGAAATTAAATGGTCAGAGTTTTGAGTTGTGGAAACTCAATATGGAGGATCTGTTGGTGGATAAAGATCAGTGGATTGTGGTATACCCAGGTACTAAACCAATGACAATGTCATATGAAGATTGGGTGAAGTTGGATTGGAAAGGAAAGAGCACAATATAGTTGTGTATATCAGATTCAATATTGTTGAATGTATCAGGGGAAGCTACAATAAAGGCTTTGTGGGACAAGTTAGGGACTTTGTACCAATCTAAGTCTCTGGTGAACGAATTGTTCCTATGGAAAAAGTTGTATAACCTGAGGACGAAGAATGGAGACTCAGTGATAGAGCATATGAACACCTTTAATACTGTGGTAAACCAATTTTTATCTGTTCATATTAAAATTTTCGATGAAGATAAGTGCATCAGTTTGCTATGTTCTCTACCAGATTCGTGGGATAGTCTGCTTGTTGCACTAGGTAGTAATACAACTACCTTGAATCTTGATGAAATAGTCTCATCCTTGATGTTGGAGGAGATGAGATAGAAAAATATGGAGAGCCAGAATGGAGATGCCTTTTCTATACGAGGATAGTCCTAGAACAGAAACAAAAATAAGTCCTCGAGTGGGAGATCTAAATCTAGAGGGAGATCTAAATCTCTAGGTGAAAATGTAAAGGTGCATTGGAAATGCGGAAAGGAAGGGCACTTCGAAAAGGATTGTAGATCTAAAGCTTCTAATAAAGGAAAGGGATTTGATGATGTTCCTTCTATAAAGGAAAAAACCACCTCAGCTGAAGGTGGGGATGTGTACTTGACTTCTTCATCATGTACACATGTAGATCATGAGGCATGGTTAATTGACTTAGGTGCATCCTTTCACTTCACTCCCCATAGGGAGTGGTTTTGCGAGTATGAGAAATATGATGGTGATGATGTCTTCTTAGGGGATGACATGAAGGCTAGAATCGTCGGACGCGAAAAAGTCAAGATGAAGTTGTAAGGTGGAAGGATTAGAACACTTACGGGTGTTTTGCATATTCCTGCATTGGCCAGAAATCTAATTTCTGTAAGAAATATGGATGATGCAGGTGTAAATATAATGTTTGAGAAAGATACCTACAAGATGTTTTAGGGAGCATTGGTATTCATGCGGGGAGTTTGGATTGGATATCTGTACAAGCTTCTGGGTATCATTGTTATTGATGGGTGCAACAATTCTGTGGTTCCTGAAAGTGGAGAAAAAAATCTAGTGGTCTCTCGAGAAAAGACCATGCTATGGAATCAAAGGCTTGGACATATTGGAGAGAAGGGCCTTCGAATACTTCATGGTAATAATATGGTAGACGATATGTCTAATTTCTCTTTGGATTTTGGTTTCTGTGAAGATTGTGTATATGGGAAGCAGAATCAGGTGAGTTTTCCCTCTGGTACTAAGAGGGTGAAAGGGATATTATAGCTTGTGCACAATGATATGTTTGGACCTGTGTCGGTTCCATCAATGGTTAGTGTACTATGTATCATTTATAGATGAATTCTCAACGAATACATGGATATATCTCCTTAGGAATAAATTTGAATTCTTTGACAGGTTTAAAGAATTTAAGGCTCTGGTGGAAAACCAGATAAAGAAGAGGATATAGGTGCTAAGGACAGATAATGGTGGAGAGTTCTACAAGAATGAATTGAAGAGTTCTATAAGGAGTGTGGTATAGCACGATGTAATAATAATCCATACAAACCTCAGCAAAACGAAGTTGAAAAAAGAATGAACAAGACATTGATGGAAAAGGAAAGAAGCATGCTCAGTGGTGCTGGTTTAGGACATGAATTCTGGGCAGAGGCAGTGGAGACTGCATGTTACTTGGTTAATAGATCATCTTCATCAATGTTGGAGGATAAGACTCCACATGAGGTATGGGCTGGTAAGAAACCCTCTATTTCACATTTGAGGGTATTTGGATGTGATGCACATGTACATGTTCCAAAGGAGAAAATAACCAAGTTGGATAGTAAATATGAAAGGTTCATATTTATTGGATATGTTAGAAAATTATATATTACAGAGCAATGGAACACATAAAATATATTGCAGAAATATAAACACAGAAAACACATAAAACACATAAAACAAGAGAGACATAGATATACGTGGTTCACCCAATTTAGTTTACGCCCATGGGAAACAACAAGTCCTTCCTTTTATATTATCCAGCAAATTGAAGAGATAAAACCTACAACAGATCACTGTAATTCCCTCTTCGCTCTCACACAATCTCCTCTCTCTTTCTTGCTTAGAATACCGATGTACATGGATGCAATACAATTCCCTCATATATAGCGAGGGGTTTCCTTCTAGGGAAAAAAATCATAAATTAAACATAACTTCTACCATCAAATCTCTGCCTAGTGAACGATCCATATTGACTACGAAATTACAACATTTTACAAGGCAATTTTACATCTATTTTTAGCTTTGGGGGCGCTTGCCTCGATCCCACCCCCTTGCAGCGCAAATATTATGAGCGGCGTTGCCACCACATTACGAAATGGGGTCCAATGAGGTGATACCTTTGAATAAAGAAGATAATCAGGCTCCACACCCAACATGATAGAAGGATGGTTTAAAAGGTTATAAGCTTTGGAACTCAGAAACAAGAAATGTTGTGCACAACTGAGATGTGGTATTTAGAGAGGTGAATTATGTTCTTAAACATGAATTCCTACCAAAGGAACTTGAGAAGATAGAGTTTGAGCTAAAGGAGGAAGAACCAGACTCTACAACAGAACATGAATTAGAAGATGAAGAGTCACAAACTCCAGTTGTGAGAAGATCAGTTAGAGAAAGAAAGCATCCAGAAAGGTATAGTCCATTTGCTTTATGTTCAAATTTTTCTTTATCTATTATTGATGATGATCCCAAAACTATCATGGAGGCAGTAGATTTAGAGGATGGAAAACTCTGGAAAGAGGCCATGGTTGATGAAATGGAATCTTTGGACAAAAATGACACTTGGGATTTGGTGGAGTTGCAGCTGGAAGGAAACCCATTGGAAGAAAATGGGTGTTTAAGAAGATTATGAATGCAAAAGGGAAAGTGGAGAAATACAAAGATCGTTTGGTAGCAAAAGGTTATTCCTAGGTGCCAAGAATTGATTTTGATGATATTTTTTTTCCTGTTGCCAAGGTAGCTTATATTAGATTAATTTCGTTCGTTGTTGTTTCTTTTGGTTTTGAGGTAGAACAAATGGATGTGAAGACAACATTTCTTCACATGGATATGGAAGAAGAGATCTACGTGAAGCAACTTGAAGGCATTACAGTGAAGGGAAAGAAATAACTGGTGTGCAGGTTAAAAGAGTCTATGTATGGGTTAAAATAATCACCAAGGATGTGGTATCAGAAATTTGATACATATATAGGGGGACTTGACTTCACGAGAAGCAAAGCAGATCACTATGTGTATTTTAAATTAATTGGTGACTGTGTTATTTATCTGGTCTCTTATGTGGATGATATGTTGCTGATTGGAAATGACAAAGAAATTATCCAGGATTTTAAGACCCAATTGCCCGCCAAATTCGACATAAAGGATCTTGGTGCTGCAAACTATATTTAGGGCATGAAAATTAAACAAAATTAGTAAAGAGGAAGCTTTGGTTAAACCATAGGAAGTATGTCGAGACAATACTGCAGGGGTTTAATACACAAGATAGTAAACTAGTGAAGGTTCCTATTCTTGTAGGTGTAAAGTTATTTGCTGAACAGTGTTCCAAGACACAAGAAGAGGAAGAGGACATGTCTCATGTTCCATACACAAGTGAAGTAGGTAGCCTGATGTATGCAATGGTTTTTACTAGACTAGACATTACACATGCATTGGGAGTATTGCGTAGGTTTATGTCAAAAATAGGGAAGAAGCATTGGACAACAATGAAGCATGTTTTCAAGTATTTGTGTGGCACTAATGATTATGGTCTGTGCTACCAGGGAAGACTAGGACTAGACAAAATTTTGGAAATTCATGGCTTTGTTGCTACAGAATGGGCAGGAAATCTGCATCGGAGAAGATCTACAAGTGGGTATGTGTTTAACCTATTTGGAGGCACAGTTAGTTGGATGAGCAAGAGACAATATGTAGTGTTTAACCACTCATGCAAGAAAGGTAGTTGTTTGGTTATAGAGATTGTGTTCAAGTATGGGGTTAGTACAACGAGCTATAAGGATAGATTGTGACAACTAAAGTGCAATTTTCTTGGCAAAGAACCCTGACTATCATTCAAAGACAAAGAACATTGTTGTTCAACATCACTTTGTGAGGGATATGGTTGAGGAAAAAATGGTGTTGCGGGTAAAGGTGGACACTTTGAAGAATGCTACAAATGCATTGACGAAGTCTATGAGCACTAAGAAGTTCTCTTAGTGTAGAGAAATAATGGGCATTGTAGAGTTGGACCAATGAATAATCTCTCATGTGACCCCCTATTCGGAAAACAAAAAAACAAGTGGGAGGATTTTGGGTGTATGTTATATTATTTCTACGACTAGTTGCATGTGCAGGGGGGGGGGCAACCCCCCTTATTTGTTGTGCCGACACAACATGTGGGTCACATGGGAGGCAAATCCCCCCCTGTTGGGGGATTTTACGGGGGCGGTAGCCTCGTTGCACGTGGTCCGGGGCAACGCCCTACGAATTTTTTCTGGACCCTATATTAGGTTGGCCGACCTACCTATGTTTTTGTGTATGGGTTTTGCACATGGTTTTGGGCATGTTGGTTTTTTTCCCATGGTATTTTGTAGATATGGTCAAGGGAACTACAGTTATGTTCTAATCTAGGGTTAATGGATTGGGGTTTATAAAGGCTTCGAAATGTATATATATGTATTGTAAGATTGAAAGGAACATAATGAAAAATCAATCTGGTAGTCCCGGTTTTGGGATCCAGGGGAAAGTCTTTGTGCATATCTATTTTATGTTTTATGTTCTCGCCATTGTTTATTTTTCTATTTTGAATTTCGTATGCAAGTAATTTCTATACAAAGTTAAAACCTACATTTGGTATCAGAGATGTTTCAACTTTAAGGGGATGCCTTTGCTGTTGAGGGGTTTTGCTCGGTCTTGTGGTAGAACCTATTTAGTGGGAGATCTGCAGGATCGATTCTTGTAGTGAAAGAAGAAGGCGAGTAGTGGAAAGATAGAGATCAAGAAATTTAATGCTCATAGTTTTGAGTTGTGGAAACTCAAGATGGAGGATCTGTTGGTGGATAAAGATCAATGGATCGTGGTAGATCTAGGTACTAAACCAACGATAATATTGGATGAAGACTGGGCAAAGCTGGATCATAAAGAAAAGAGCACAATATGGTTGTGTATCTCATATTTTGTATTGTTGAATGTATCAGAGGAAGCTATGATGAAGGATTTGTGGTACAAGTTATGGAATTTATAACAATCTAAGTCTCTAGTGAACAAACTGTTCCTACAGAAAAATCTCTATAACTAGAGGATGAAGGATGGAGACTCGATGACAGAGAATTTGAATGCCTTCAATACTGTGGTAAGCCAATTTTTATCTATTGAAATTTCAGATGAAGATAAGTGCATTTGTTTGTTGTGTTCTCTACCATATTTGTGGGATAGTTTGGTTGTTGCAATAGTTAGAAATACAACTACCTTGAAGTTTGATGAAATAGTCTCATCCTTGCTGTCGGAGGAGATGAGATGAAAAAATATGGAGGGATAAAATGGAGATGCCTTATCGGATGGTCCCAAAGTAGAAACAATAATAATTCCTCGAGTGGGAGATCTAAATCTAGAGGGAGATATAAATCTCCAGGAAAAATTGTAAATGTGTGTTGGAAATGTGGAAAGGAAGGGAACTTCAAAAAGGACTGTAGATCTAAAGCTTCTAAAAAAGGAAAGGGATATGATGATGATCCTTCTACAAAGGTGAAAACCACCTCAGATAAAGGTGGATATGTGTACTTGGATTCTTCTTGAAGTACACATGTAGATCATGAGACATGGTTGATTGACTCAGGTGCATCCTTTCACTTCACTCCCCATAGTGTTACACGTCATTTTGTCACATTACAAAAATGACCATCGGTTTGAATCTCTTGCTATCCACACATGTGTTTTGGAGCATTACCCTGTAAAGTTTGAAACTAAATTATCCCAAAGAAAGTGGAATTTTTAGATCATATGGAACAGAACCCTAATTTTGGTTATATTCGCAGTTTCCTAGCTAAATTTTGTGCATATGTAGAGAATACCATTAATAGTCGTGCATAAGTACGCATTGTCTTCCATTATGACCTGCGAACATGGCTTGAAGTACGTAAAAATAAAAGGTAAAGTCTAGAAGCAATGTTGGCAACATCTATCCCAACCAACAAGCTTCGAATGAGTACCTATTCAGTACTAATCCCTCCCATCATGGAGTAACTCCCGTTCCTTTATGGTACCTCTATCCCACTAATAGTGGATCTCATCCCTTGGAGAATGGATCCATAACTTCCCATTATTGGCCTATAAAGCCACTACAGGTCTGAGGATTGGGAGAGGATTGTTGGAAGTAGGTTTATGTTGTTGAGATTAGGTTGGAAGGCTTTTCTTGCAAGGGAGAGGGTTGGAGATTGTAGAAGGGACTTGCAACATCAAGGCTATATGGTTGTAAGGATTTTCTCCAGTTTTATTAATATAAAATAATTTTTCTTTCTCAATTACATCTTCATTGATTTAATTTGTAGGATTCCTTGATCATCTACATGGATTTTAGTTGTATATTGATCAGTTTATTATATATAATTGGTTAATTAGTCCATTTATCTCTTTCATTATATGTTTTATGCTTTGATCTCTTGTTTGTCTTTGTCTTTGCATATCTCTTTTAAGATAATATGGAGAAGTTGTCAGGAGCGATGAGAGGAAATTTAGAGCATCAAGGAGCGAATGGTCGAAAGCTTTGAAGGACTTCATCAATCTTTTCGTCAAATTGGTAAGAGGCCTCTATAATTCTATTTGCTTTCACTCAATTAAAGTCTAACGAAAGGTAGCAAATTTTGTTTGTTTGTTACTAGGGTTCTTTGAAGTCTAGGGAGATCGCTCTTGTCTGTAAGAGGGATTTGTCCACATAAAAAATTGGCGACTCCATTGGGGAATCGTTTCAATCTCCATAGTTTCCCTTGTTTGACCTTTTCAACCAACTGCACAAGCCTTCTTAGAGTGTCTAGAAATTTTAGAAATTTGGATTTTGGATTGGATTTGATTTATTTTTATTTTTTCTTGAATTTCCCTGCTGTGTGCACTTTTACTTTAGGCACAGTGCACACTTCTGCACATATTCCCTTTAGCAATAGAACGAATTCACACTGGTTTATTCCAGGGCTTACGCACATGCCTGAAACTTTTGAAAAACTCAATTTATCCTCTTGAAATCCAAACTTTTCATTTTTTCCTATTGTTTCACACTTGTTTGAACCTCTTGTGAGTGATTGTCAGTTTGGCTGAGTGTTATGAAGAGTTTTGCTTGTGATTATCTTCTTTTTGCAAATTAGGGTAAGGTCTTATCCTGTCAATGGTCGATTTATCAAAAGAGAGGTCTGTTAGTCTTGTTGTCTTGACTGTCTATCTTTCTTCTGTCAATTACATCAGGTTATGAGTCCAGTTTTCTCTTTTGTAAAAGTTTGATTTGTGTGTCAAAATCAATGATTTGCAAAATTAGGTATTGTTTGTGAAAAATACTTCTTGTGCTTGTTTCAAAATGGAAAATCATTTCTTCTTTCTGCTATTGAAGTGTTCATGAACCGTACTTTTGCTGCAAGTAAATTCATAGCATTCCATTAAAGAAAATTTATTTTTAGTCATTATTGGTTTCTTGTTGCATTTGTCAAATTTCTGAGTGCTTGTATGAAAAGAGAGATTTCTTGTTTACTTGTGTTATTGGGCAAAGTGAAAATTTGAAATTGTTTTCAATATTCGGGTGATTTGAAATTGGTTATTTGCATTTTAGGAAAAGGGTTATAGTGGGGTTTAGAGTTTTGTTTATATTTCAATTGAAAAAGTGAAAGACTCTTTCCTTGCTTTAGATAGATTTTCATTGAAACAAAATATTATATCATCATTTTCGATTGCATTAGGATTGCGTCAAGTCATAATTTCATCAAGTTTCACATCCATTACCTTTGCGTAACAACATCTATTAAAATCAATGCTAATTAAAATCAATTTAGAAAGTTTTATTCTTAGGGCTATTTTCCACCTACAGTAGATTAAATTGTAGGGATTTGGAATAGGGAAGTGACAAAACTTTCCAAAGTTGTATACAAACACTAGAATCTTGTGATGCAGAGATAAATCTAGTTATTTCAATTTTTCTCTTGGAATCTCCCCTTACAAAGGAGTCAAGTATGAGATCATATAAGACTTGGTGAAGTGATCGTACCCACTTCATTGACTATGATAGAGTGATTTATACATATTACAACGGTGCTGAAAGGTACTTGGGGTCACTTGAATGTAAACCTCCAATTAACAATGTCGAGGAGCTTTCAAGGGGATTGAGCTTCATTACTCTGCCCTTGCATGTACGTCTGATTTGTGACTGTCTCCTCAGGTAGGATGGTTGTAGTTGGTACCCTTAGTGACCATAATCCCAGGGCTATTACCCAAGGTGATGACAGAGGGAAGGTCCCGTTGTACCTGGAACAAACATTGACTAGACTCACTTGGACTTTTTGGAGGGTAATATTTGCTCAAGATGGAATAAGTGAAGTTACTTGCACCAAATTGTTTCATTAAGTAGGTTGTCAGTGTAACTGGTTCCACTTGCTCATATCTACAACCACTTTTTACTTTGATTTCAATGACGTTGGATTTCATTACGAACTAGTGATTTCGTTGTGAAAATCTTGTTTGCATGGTTTTAATCCTTAGATTTTTTAGCGTGTGTTAATTGTTTGTTTTTAATTTTTAGAGACTTTAGGATTGGATTGTGAATATTATTTGATTTTGTGATAAATTTTAATCTTGGTTGAATCACCAAGGTAGTCACGTAGAATGCAAGGTAAACCTCCTGAATACACACCAAGTTAGTTGGAAAAGATAAAAACTGAAAGGTCTAAGTCAACAAGATCAAAATCCTCAGAAGAACCTGAAACATCAATAGTTTTACAATCTGAGACAGTAGAAACCAAAGTGAATCCAATGCAAGAAGTAGAATCAAGATTAGTTTACTCTGGTCCAGAGATTACCGAAGTAGTTCACACATAATCTAACACTAGTGAAGTTTCAGATACTAAACTTATAGAACCAAACATAGAACATCCTGAATCTGAAGTTTCTCAACCCGAATCACCTTTGGCTATTTTAGCTCCTACTCCTGAGCCACCTTCACCTCAAAGGAAGCTGATAGTAATGACTGAATTACCTCCTGGGTTAATTAGCATTGAAGACATTATCGAAGAAACATAGACACCTCATTCTCCATTTACCGGTACTGAAAATTTTGACCCAAGAGTTCCTTTCTCTCCTTTCTGACCTAACCCTTGGTATTCTACCACTTTGAGCTTTTTAGGTCATAATTTGTCACCTCCATACATTCATTTTTATTCACCAGAAAGAACTATGTTAGAAATTCCTATTGGGAGTGAACCTATTGATTCATCCATGTTTACCAGCTCCCCAGAATCACTATTGTATGGTGGTCCGTCAGTTCCTCCTAAATACCAGTCACTTACTAGGACTTTTCAAGGAGCTACTTCTTCTCCCCAACCTTCTACTTGGTCATCTCGTTTATCTGCGCCTACTGTTCATAGCATGAATTTCATTCCTGAAGTTCTTACAAAACCAGATCAACAAATTTATATGGTTTCTGGTAATTTGAGTAACCCTTAAGTAACCCCGACTTGCGTTTATTACCAGATTGGGGAGAAACAACCTTATCCTCCACCTAGAGGACAAACTATTGTTGGGGGTCAACCTCTTACCAAAAACTATGGTCAGATACCTCAACCCAACCTAGGTCAACCTGTTGTAAATCAACCTTTACTTGGTACTCCTTATCCTAGGATGAACACTATTTGGAATCCTGCCTTTAATCAACAGTATGGTCCAGGTGCTCCACAAGTGCCACTTTATCAACATGTTCAACCTACTAGACAAACTATTCCTCAAATACTTGTTCCAGGTATTGTTGTACCTATCCAGCAACCTGTTCAGGGGATTCCTCAAATAGTTGTCTAACAACCTATCCAAGGAATTCCTCAAACACCTGTTCAGCAACTAATTTAATGACCTGTTCAGAGTTCGCTACAAACCCCTATTTAAACAACTGTTTCATAACTGGGTTCAATTTCTCCTCAGCCACCTATTCTAGGAGTATCACAAACAACAGTTCCAATAACCCCTCAAATATCTGTTCCCCAGACTACGCGGGCAATCTCACAGGTTTTTGTTTATCAAACTGCTCCTACTATCCAGTCTATACCACAAATTCCTATCGGGAAATCCATTTTCGGAATAATGAAAACACCTTTTCAAGGTCAAGCTTTCCAAATCCTGCCTTTTCAAGGTCAAGCTTACCAGGTTCCACCTTTTCAAGGGAAATTTTTTCAAAGTCCTCCTTTCCAAGGTAAAACTTTCCAAAACCCACCTTTTCAAGGTCAATTTGTTCAAAATCAACATATTCAAAGTCAATTTGTTCAAGGTCAAACTTTGCAAGTGCAACCTATATAGGGGAAATATTACTTAGGTCAAATGGGTCAAGCTAAACCTTTTCAGAGTCAACCGTACCTCGATCATACTTATCAAGTCCCTCTTCAACCTCAACCTGGTATGGTTCACCCTGGTTACCCTAGTGGAATTCCAATTCCAACTGCATAGGCTATTCCATGATATCCTGGGTATATGCCTCAAGGGGTTAGGCTTAACCCACAAGGTTATCAATCTTTACCACAAGACCCTAACCAGAAGTTACCATTCATTGCAACCCTAGATCTACCAGATTTATCCTGGTTAACTAATGAGCATACTTTTTATTATCCTTATTGGTCAACGATTCCTACCAAGTTACTGAGTGACATACCTAACTTTGAAGGCAAATTGGGAGAAGAACCATCCAATCATGTGATGAAATATCATATTTGGTGTGCATCGAATTCTTTAATCGATGATTCCATCCATCTTCATCTTTTCCAACAAAATTTAACCAGTTCGATAGCCAAATGGTACATTGAGCTACCCCACACTTCTTTTCATAACTTTAATTCCCTGGCAACAACATTTTTGACCCACTTTCAGTTACCAATCCATTATGATACTAGTATTGAACTATTGACTTCATTAAAACAATCAAAATCAACTCACATTTCCGATCATATTCATGAATGAAGACGTAGACGTCACTTAGTTAAGGTTTTTATTCCAAATGAGTTTTTAGTTGAGTGGTTTACAAAGTCACTTCTTCCCGTCATTACAGAAGATGTTTCCAAGGGAGGTTTCATCACGAAAGAGCAAGTAATTTCTCATGCCCAGTACTTAGACTTAGTCTACACTCAATCTGGCACTTTGTACGGAAAAATCCTGAATTTACCACACCCTATGAGTGAACCAATCATTATGTCTCCTATAGGATCAAGATCTAATTTCACTGATGGTATTATAGGTTCTGTTAGCCAACAGTCTAAGGGGAAAAATAAAAATTCTAAAAATACTCATACTTTGGCCATACAAGATACACCATCTGAAAGCCTTCCTCCATAAACTATTTTTGAGATTAATGTTGTAGAATCATCTACTGGCAAGACGAAATCAATCGGAAGTAAAAAGAAGGGGAAAGGTAAATTGAAACAAAATGATTCTTCGAAGGAGAAACCTGCTAAAAATGAGCCTATTGACGAAAAATGAAAACCTCACTATCCTTTCCTTATTTGCAATGAGGATCACTATACGAAGGAATGCCCACATCGGGCAGAGGTTTCTAAATTCATTAAAGGTTCTCCAACTCCTGCTATTTTGAAGGATCCATTTCCTTCTCAAGACAAAAAAATGGTTTCTCATAACACTTCTTCCTCTTCCACATCGTAAGATATCATGATGATGTCTTCGCAAGAAGTTATGGTAGTTACGAGATCAAAAGATTATGGGTCTAATCATCCAGTTGATAATTGAAATGAGGCCAGAGGCTTCTAAATTCAATAAAGGTTCTCCAACTCCTGCTATTTTGAAGGATACATTTCCTTCTCAAGAAAAAAAATGGTTTCTCATAACACTTCTTCCTCTTCCACATCGTAAGATATCATGATGATGTCTTCGCAAGAAGTTATGGTAGTTATGAGATCAAAAGATTATGGGTCTAAGCATCTTGTTGATAATGGAAATGAGGCTAGTTCATCTGGTCAACCTTCCAATTCAATTCCTCCTCCTCCTTTTGAACCATTACAGATAGAAAGGTCAAATCATGACATGATGATTTGACCACCTCCCAAAGGTGTGCTTCGGAAATCAGCTTTCAACCCACATGCTAGAGCTGCACAAAATTACAACATTGTTGAAGACATGGCTATGTCTCCTTCTGCAATGTCAGCTTTGGAGGTGCTGCAAACATTCCTGACACAACAAAAGATTTTATTATCATCCATAGGAGCTATTGATCCGCGAGATTCTAACCTAATTATCTTTGATATTGAAAGTCATATCCCGAGGCTCCCTCATCAACTGGCTTTTCAAATTCCAATTTTTTTTAAAACTAGATGAGTATTTCATATAGTTGTTAACGAAGGATCTTCTATGTGCATTATGTCAATTGCTTGTTGGAAAGATTTAGGTTGTTCAACCATCAATCAGTCACCTACCACTTTGAAATCCTTTTATGGAAAAGGTTTTCATCCATATGGGATCCTCAACGATTTTCCCATCGAGTTAGAGGGAAAAAAGATAGCAATCGAAGTTGAAGTTGTTGATGCTCAGCTCGATAACAACCTTTTGCTTGGCCAAAGTTGGACCTATGCTATGTCAGTAGTGGTCTCGTCGCTGCTTCTAATGATTCAATTTCCTCACAAAGGGAAAATTTTCAAAGTAGACCAGTTGTCATACTATACTTCAGACCCTAACTCTACAAGTAGCATACATTTTTTTGGAAAAATGAATACTCTTTATGAGGATACTGGTGTTGGTTTACTCAAAGAATAATCATTGATGAGAACCTTTGCGATGCCTCCACTGAATTTTCCTTCTAATTTTGTTGTGGTTAACATGATTACATCAAGCACTATGGAATCTTCTAATCCATGGATAGTGCCTTTAGAGCCTGAATTTTCCTCTTATGGCAATGAGATGCCTTTGAGCCCTCTTGAATTGGCTTATCAGGTAGTACAATCGTTTTTTGACCCTTCATCTTCTAATATTGATCGAGTGGATATGATTAATGATAACTATTCTCCTTTACCTTGGTTAGAACCATTTTCACTCTATGATCCTCTCAAATGTACATTTCCAACTTATGAAAGCATCATGGAGGTTATGCTTCGGATGAAATGCCTTGGAACGATCACCATAATCGTTCATATTTTCTACCTGATCCTGATAAAATCGAGAATGATTTTTCAAAATTGTTTTCACCCAAGATAGTAAATAGTCCGGAATCACCCATTTTAGTATTTCAAATTGAGTCCGAAAGGAATTTGGGAAACATATCTGCAACGACTACCATTGAAATCTCAGTTAAAACATGGATTGTTGAAAATATTCACATAGGTGCCTCATGCTCAATAGAAGAAAAGCAAACATATAAGGCCTTATTTCAAGAATTTTGCGAGATTGTTTCCTGGTCCTATGAGGAAATTCCAAGAATTGACCCAAGCATTGTAGTACACGAAATTAAGACTTACCTGGATGCCAAACCTATCAAACAATGATTACGTCTGGTGCATCCATGAAAAGCTACTGCGATTAAAGCTGAGGTTGAGAAATTTCTCAAAGCAGGTTTCATCTACCCAGTTCCCTTAACTGATTGGGTGTCTAATATCATATATGTTAACAAGAAATAGGAAACCATTAGAGTATGCGTAGATTATAGGGATATTAATAAGGCTTGTCCAAAAGATAATTATCCTACTCCTTATAACGATCAAATCATCGATGAATATGCAGGAAATGAAATGTTCTCATTTATGGATGGATTTTATGGCTACAATAAAATCAACATACTCCTATTTGATCAATAGAAAACCACATTCATTTGCCCATGGGGAATTTTACCTACCGAAAACTCCCATTTGGTTTGAAAACCGTTGGTGCAACATTTCAACAGGCAATGTATTATGCATTTCACGATATCAAGCATATTGTGCAGCCTTATTTAGATGACTTGCCAACTCAATCATTGAGATGGGGAGATCATCCGATGCATCTAAGTGAATTTTTTATCAGATGTCGTCATTACAATATTCGCTTGAATCCACATAAGTGTGTTTTCTGTGTGCAATCTGGTCTATTGCTAGGATTTATCATCTCAAAGGAAGACATTCGTGTTGATCCATTAAAGGTTGAGGCTATTTGAATTTGCCTCCTGCTTCTAATCTTCGCCAACTCCAAAATTTGCAAGAGAAAGCAAACTTTGTATCGATTTATCTAGAACTATGTTGAGTTAGCTAAAGGTTTTACTCTACTTTTGAAAAAGGGCATCTCATTTATCTAGGATGAAGTGGCTCAAAGGGCCTTTGATGCACTTAAATATGCATTGACCCATACACCGCTATTGTATCCTCTTGATTATCACTTTGACTACTTTTTATACTTAGTCGCGTCTGATGCCACCATTGGCATGGTTTTAATTCAAGAAGATGGATCAAATGAAGAGCATGCGATATATTACTTAAGTCGCAATTTGACCAAAATTGAAGAAAAATATGCACATGTGGAGAAATTGGCCTTGGAAGTTGTTCAAGTTGTCCAATGTTTCTGTCACTACATTTTATTGTGAAAAACTACTGTAATTTCTAATTCCAACCCCATGATTTACATTCTTACCAGACAGTTACCGGGGGAAAAGTATTCCAAATGGATAGTCATCCTACAGGAATTCGATTTGGAATTCATTAAATCCAAATCTAAGAAATCATTGGTATTTGCTGAACTATTATGTGACTTTCCCCGTACTGAAACTGAAAACGTGGAAGATGATTCTCTTCCAAACAAATCTCTTTTTCTAATCAGTACTTTAGATCCATGGTATGGAGATATCATCATTTATCTTCAGACACAGATGTTTCGGGCCAGAACTAAGTCGAACTGATCATCTGTTAGGTCCCTATATTACTAGTGTAACCCCTTATTGTTATTAGTGAAACACCCTTATTATATTGTTGTGCCCATGTAGTCCCTATATTGTTATTATTGTTCCCCATAGAAGCCCACTATTGTTATTGTTGTGCCCTTACATTATTATTGTTATGTCGGCTCTGATTATATTATGACCCCTTGGACTCCTATATATAGAAAGGAGGCCTTGTGATTTGTATCATCCAAGAATTGTTCATTTGTGTAATGTAAAGGAGATTTCCCCCTCGAAGATACTGATTTCTAAGGCGTTGATCTTTCTTTTCTATCTTTTGTGAGCTGGTTTCATAACATTTGGTATCAGAGCTTTGGATTCTAGGGTTTCACTACTCCAAATAGGTCATCGTGGAATTTTCGATTTAACTTTTTTTATATGAAGTTTCAGAAGATAAAAAAAACCCATTTGAGCAGAAATCATTCTGAACCTCGGGTCCGAATTTCAGAACTTGTCTCGCTATATTTTCGGAGAAATGATCTGAGGAATTTAGGGTTTTGGCAAGCTCCAAAATTCCATCTCAAACAGGTCATCGCGGAATTTTCGCTATACATTTTTTTACTATGTTTAAGACTCTGAAATTAAAACCCATTTGAGCCAAAATCGTGGTGAAGCTTAGGCTTGAATTTCGAATCTTGTTTCTCTATATTTTCGGAGATATAGTCCAAGAAATTTAGGGTTTTTGCAGGCTCCTAAATTACATCCCAAACATGTGACCTTGGGGAAATCATCATAACTTTCTCTCTGAGAATCATATTGAAATTTAGTAAGAAGTTACGGAAAACAAACAAACTATAGTTTTCTATGTATTATTTTCAGGTTTGAAGGTCAAAACAGTAACACGTGGTAGGTCATACAAGTTCTCTCTACTGAACTAGTCTATAATCAGGTCATCGTAGGAGATTTGGCATAACGCTTTCTTGAAGAATCCAATATTGATCAGACTAGTGGGGTTAGAAAGAGGACTCAAAGGTCTACCACAGGATGCAATTTTAGAACTTGGAGATATGAAATTACAGAGTTACAGTCGTTTCAAGATCGATCTCTTAAAATCAAGAAAAAACGATATGAGGAAGTTTGATGGCAAGGATCCAGTAATTTGGATACTATAGATGGAGCAATATTTTGTTCTACATGATATACAACTGTTACAAAAGGTATATATTGCATATTTATATTTAGAACCAAATCAGTTTGTATGGTATAAAGGGCTTTGTTCTCATAAACCACTTGTCACCTGGTCAATTTTCACGGAGGAAATGATAGCACATTATGAGGATACATAGAGCAACACCTTCTTTAGCCAATTGATAAATCTCAAACAAAAGGGTTTAATGGAAGAGCACATTGAGGACTTCCAAAAATTGAATATAAGGGTAAATGATATTCCAGAGAAGCAAAGGATTGATGTCTTCATAGGAAATTTATAGGATAACATTCAATATGAGGTTCATCTTTGGGAACCTGATTCATTGGAGAAGGCATTCATGTTGGCAAGAAAAATTGAAAGCGGAATTTTGGAAACAGGAATCCTACCACTCACAACTATAACTATAGAAGTGTTTTTTCTCCTAGCCTTCCACAACCTACAAGGTTTACACCACAATAATTAGAAGAAAAAAGAGAAAACGAGCTTTGTTATAGTTGTGATAGTAAATACACTAAAGGTCATAAGTGTGCTGAGAAGAAATTATTTTACATAGATTGGGAAGAGGAGGAAGAAAAGGATCAAGAAATGTCAAAATAACAAGATATACACCAGGAACCAACCCATAGAAAGAAGAAAAGAATCCGACCACACCTTGTAAAGCATTGGCAAGAATTACCACTCAAACTCTCAAGATAGAAGGACATATCAGGAAGAAAAAGGTTCATGAAGTGAAAGATCACATCGAGCATCAAGATATGAATCCAACCATATCTTGTAATGCATTGGAAGAAATTACCACTCCTCAAACTCTCAAGATAGAAGGACATATCAAGAAGAAAAAGATTCAAGCAGTGAAATATCACATCGAACATCAACAACAAATTCTCCAACTTTTAAAGGATAACCCCACTTTGGTACAAAATCGAATGAAACAACAGGCAGATCAACATCACAGTGAAATAAGTTTTGATGTAGGTGATTGGGTATTTTTACGGCTACAACCATACAAACAAATGTCCCTCAAGAAATCTAAGAAGGATAATAAATTATCACCAAATTACTATGGTCCTTACAAGGTGATGCAAAATAATGGTACTATGGCATATAAATTGGAGCTTCCTGCATCTTCCTGAGTGCCCCCAGTTTTCCATGTTTCATGCTTAAATAAGGTTATAGTGACAAGCTCCCAATTCAAATAGTATTATCAGAACTTGATGAGGAAGGAAAAATCATATTGGAACCTGAAGCAGTCATGGAAGCAAGAACTCAACAGCTATGAAATCGATCAATTTCAGAGTTTCTCATCAAGTGGAAGAACTTACCCACTAAAGATTCCACATGGGAGGACGAGAATTTCATACAGAAGCATCTTGAACTACTCAAGCGTTGAAGACAACACTTTTTGAAGGAGAGGGGCATGTTAGGTCCCTATATTACTAGTGTAATTCCTTATTGTTATTAGTGCAACCCCCTTATTATACTGTTGTGCCCATGTAGTCCCCATATTGTTATTATTGTGCCCCATAGAAGCCCACTATTTTTATTTTTGTGCCCTTACATTATTATTGTTATGTCGCCTCTGATTATATTATGACCCCTTGGACTCCTATTATAGAAAGGAGGTCTTGTGATTTGTATCATCCAAGAATTGTTCATTTGTGTAATGTAAAGTAGTTTTCCCCCTCGAAGAGGTTGATTTCTAAGGCGTTGATCTTTCTTTTCTATCTTTTTGTGAGCTGGTTTCATAACATCGTTGTTGTGTCCAGTATCAATCCCAACAATACAATATTGTTGGCGATACACTTTATCGTCATGGTGCCGATTCTATTTTCCAATGATGTTTAACTCATGAGGAAGCCAAAAAGGCATTAAATGACTGCCATTCTGGAGCTTGTGGTGGTCATATGTCAGGGTTTTCCACTGCTCAAAAGATCCTGCGCACAGGGTATTTATGGACTTCTATTTTCAAAGACTGTATAACTACGGTTTGAAAATGCCATAATTGTCAAATATATGATCAAAAAATGTGTGAACATCCATCTCCTCTTCACCCAATCATTGTTGACAGTCCTTTCTCCAAATGTGGCATTGAATTTCTTACATGTAACCCTCACCCGGCCGAGGGGCATGGGTACATTATCCTTGCAGTAGATTATTTTACAAAATGGGTCAAGACGATGCCTACATACAAGGATGGCAATGAAACAATATCCATTTTTGGGTTCAATCATGTAATTGCTTGGTTCAGAGTACCACAAGTTATCGTCATGGGCCATAGTAGCCATTTTCAAAACCATATGATGATCGATCTTACCACGAAGCTAGGTATGTGCCATGACAATTATACCCCATATTACCCGCAGGCAAATGGCCAAGTGGTAGGGAAAATTTTAAGAAATCCCTCAAATTTATATGTATAATAACTGGGCAAATCCCCATGGTATTTAGAACAATGTATAGGCTATTTTTTCATTGATATAATATACATATATAATTTTTTGGCGAATCTTTCACTGAATTAAATTTTTTTGTTAAATCTTGGTGATTTTTTCACTAGGTTATATGGTATTGAAAATTCTTGGCCAATCTTCTAAAAAAATAGAAAATATTGTAAAATATTGGTGATTCCTTGATAATGTATAAAAAGATATATACTAATAAGAAAAATATTTAGTCAAATTATAATATACTGATTTTCCATGTTTTGGAAAAGAAAAATCACGAGTAATGTTGCTTGAGGTTCTTATTATACACTATTGCAAATATTTTTGCATGTTTTACCACAAAGGTATTATCACATCCCAAGGGGAAACTAGTTGGAAAGGCACACCCAAAGGCGTTTGACGTTGAACTAAAGAAACTATTTTTCTCAAACTTGTTCTTGATGCATCTAGATAATTCAATCATATTTAATGTAATTCATATTCTGTAGGCTTCAAATGAAAATAAGGTTTATGAATAGTTATATCAAAATCATGAATATTTACATCAAATTCTTTTGTTTCCTCATACATCACTTTTCTAAAAGGTAGATACTTCTCCAAATACCCGAGTTCAAATAAACCAACAACTTTAAAATATGGTGCTTCCTCGTCATACGTAGGTTTTTCACCTAATTTTTGGATCATAACTATTGTAGTAGTTGTTGCAGTTTATTCTAGAGTTGACGACTCTAATAATGTTGAATTGGTAAAAATTATTTAAAATTGCACAAACTGAAAAATGAAAATGAATGGAAGATAAATATGTATTGAAACTTAATTTCCTAAATGATGAAAAAGGAAAGAAGGTAACTCATTAAAAGACTACAATTGGTGAGTTAGAAAGTATAACACAAATATAAACAATAGCCTCTGCATGTTCATTACTTGGAAAAATATGTCACAAAACAATCATCATCAAGGGATTTTTCACTTCAAGAATGGTAGTGCACTAAACAATTTATTGCTCTCATATAATAACATGTGATGTTCTTTTTGTATTGGAATCAAAGTATAATTGCATTATGATAATAGGACTCCTATGATGAACACATAGGATCCTAGTGCATAGAGCATTTTTCTCTTCAGTTAACTAAGCAGATCTCATTTTACTTTCTTAACAATCAATAAGTATTTTCAAAGAAAATATAAAATAAATATAGTAGATTCTAAAAGGCGTTGATTCTTTTGTGACACCACAAAGTGAAAGGAAAAAAAAAAACTTTCCTTAAATAATCAAATTTATAAAGAAAATAATTTATCTTTTATGGCTCAAATTTCTCGTAATGTCTACATTATTCTTTATATGATTTAAAGATATTTTCCATTCCTTGGAACCCATTTTCTTCTTTCATGGTTAACTCCTTTCCATTACCTTTATATTCTCTTTCCAGTAATAAATTCACTTCATATTTTATTTCTTTCTATTTCCTTGATGATGGGTGGAGTGTCCACTCGAATATGGGGTATTTAAAAAATTAACACACAATTTATTCCAAAAAAGATATCAACAATGGTTGAAAATGTTGATGATGAAGTGGCCTATGATGGAAAACCTTGTGAAAATGATAAAGATGATAGGATTCTTTTCAATAGGTTGATTAAGGGATCATGTGAGTTGGCATGAGACATCAATGTCAGGAATGCTGAAGGAAACTATCCAAGTATGAAAATTAATCATGCCAATATATATGACTTGAAATGATTGGAGTAAGGATTCCTTTATCCATACTTTATATATTCATTTATTTTTTTTATGATGGAATTCATGTATGATAATGATACCTAGGCGGGATATAATGAAGGAAGAACCTTTTTGTATGGAAAGATTGTTATAATCCTTTTGATTCAACCATGAATTAGTATCTCATGATTGATTCACATGAAAATGAGTGAATGGGTAACATAATCATGTTATGAATTTGTACAACACATTAAAGTCAATTCCAATAGATCTAATGTGTGAGACCATATCGTTGATGGATATAGAAGGATATAACACTGCACAAGTGTCCAATTGTCTCCCTGCTTATATTGGTATTGTAGACTTTAAAATTCTTGCAAATAGTGAGGAGCACCTACAAAGGAGAGGGTTCTTAAGGTAATATAGAGTAGAAAAGGGAAGTTACTTGTAGTATTCCTAAGGTATAGATGGGAGGTGACTAGATGATGTGTTGAGGCATTGGCTAGACCTTCCAACTGATGATGCTGGAATACATGGTATAGAAATGTAGTATTTTGATATCAAGAGACAAAGATAGATTGAGTAGATGTGATCATGAGTATTGATACATTGGTTTATTGGAATAAATATTTAGTTTCATCTTGTAATGGTAGAATTTGTTAAGTAACCCATGTACATTGAATCATAGTTCCATTTCATTGAGTATTAGTTTGTTAATATTATTTTGAGAACACCTCATGGATGGTAGTAAATATTGAAAGAAATGATTATATGCATAGATACTCACTTTTATTTGGTTGATTGAAAAGTTTAGGTTGTAGGTAGAATGGTCTCAAATATGAAAATGAGTGTAATTTTGTAAGAAAGATTAGGTGCTACAACACACAAGAGCCAAACACTATGAGAAGGAATCTCATACTTATGAAATATGATATTATTTATGAATTAGACTTGGAATTTATAAGTTGTATTATTATGAATATATCTATGGTAACTATATGTGTATGATACATGGTAGATGATGGCTATTGAAGATGGAAACCCTCGAAGAAAGGCCATTGTTAGGACAAAGGAACCCTGTGATTTCCACACGTTATATACTACTAGTGGATGTCTAGTAGTAAGTTAGTGCTCTCCTTACACAAGAAATCCATGACAAGATGGATCACCTAAGGGATTGTTTAGTAGAGAAGGGGACATCTAAGCCTAGAGGGTGAGTGTATCAAGGAGGAGGAAACTTAAAAGTTCATGTGGGATGGTGGCTAGAATCTTGTGGGTGAGTTAGAAAGGATAATGAAATTAATTATTTCCTATGGAAGCCATTATATGGGATAGATGCATATCCATAGAGATAAGTATTAAATTATATATATATATATATATATATATATATATATATATATATATATATATATATATATATCTATATATATATATATATATATATATATATATATATATCTGAATATATGCTTACATCATGGAATTGAGAAATATTGTGCATAAGATAAGTGTTTCTTGATAATTTCTATAATATCTATTCTTACTTAATTACTAATGCAAGCATATGTTGGAATGTTGAAGTTTGGTGGTATACCAAGATAGTGAATAGGATGGCACTGCAAATACAACTGAAGAATGAGGAAAAGAAGTGTTGTTAATGAGAAGAGAATATTTATGATTGTGTTATTCAAAGGGGGATATGATAGAATGTCCTAGTATTGAATCCCATTGATTAACTATACTTAATTATGATTAAATGTTCAATTTTGTTTAGCATGTATATTTTAATTACCATGCTTTATTTACACAAGGAAGAAATTTTATGGTACATTGAATAATGTAAATATTATCTTTCTTAAATTTAATAAAATAATAGAGTTACTTGAGATAGGAGCACATAAAAAAGGGGTTATGATAGTAGGAGATGGGAAAGGTGAGAGGGTACTAGTGGGTTCTACATACTGAATAATCCTTAGTTTTCCATTTTTCCAAACTTTACTTTGTTTCCTTCATCATCATGTTCCTTACTAAAAACCTAGAAACCTTAACTAGCAATCATCAAATGCATGTGGTGGTTGTGTAGATGTACACCTTCCACAATTACGAAATCAAGGCGATAAGTACCTTCATCATGGGAATTGTGAGAGGAGTGGTAAAACCTAGATTTTCTCACATTTTCTTTGAAAAAAATCATGTCCCCATAATAAGGGGGAAAATGAGGTCTCATGGGGTGTTGGGGATGAGGTGAGTTTTTTATTCATTCATTCATCATTATATCCCCCACACATGTGGTTGATTGGGAGGGAACAAAATCATGATTGGATGTAGGAAATTGACTGTAAAGAGGCAAATATTTATGTAGTCTTAGAGGCATGTATGTGAATAGTTGTAGGGAAGAAGGAATGATTAATTATTGGAATAAGACAAGCAACATAGTACAAGACAAGATAGCCCCAAGAGTTAGCTCAATCGGTCAAATCAAGTGCCTCGCCAATGGGAGGTCACAGGGTCGAATCCCGAAAGCTCTTGGGGTTAGGTCAGTAAATAGGCCGAGGGGTGTTGATGCCCTTCGGGTGGCGTCCACTCAGTATTTAAAACCCTGGACGTAGCGGCTACCCACTGACCCGGGTATCCGTGAACCAGTAAGTGAAAAAAAAAACATAGTACAAGACAATGAACACCTAAATGACATAATTAATTTTGGTTCTAAAGTGAATGGTGGAGGCCATTTCACATTCACATGAATGGTGTGTGACCATTATGAACTCATGCAAAGAATATTGAAGAGAGATGCATGGGGCTAGACACAATAGAGAAGGAAAATCATATGGAAGAGAAGTAGGTTATAAGAGAGAAAGAAATAGAGGGAGAGGTAAATTCATTCTCTCTTGGTTGATGCTAACATCCATGAAAGTAGTTTTAGAGGTATTGATTCATACTAGGAGGATGATCAAGGAATGCTAGAGGCCATTTTGAATTCATTTGATGAGAGATACAAAAATATGTATAGATTATGAAAATAGATAAGGAAGAGATTCAAATGGTTAGAAGCTAATTCCTTGGAAAAGAAGCAAATTCTAGAGAGGGAGAACATAGAGAGATTCAAAAATTGGGTTGGAAAGGGATCTAGGAAAGATATCAAGCTATGTGATGGAGAAGCCATGGATATAATCTAAGGAGGAAAGCATAGTGTGGGTTGAATGACCAAGCAAGGAAGCCTTTAAAACTTGAAAAAGGTCAAGAACTAAGTAAATGTTGTTGGAGTTAATGGATAGTATCTAGACCCTCTATGCACACATAGAGGGAGATCTCAAAGACTTTTGAGGGAATATTGAGTAGATAAGGAAGGTATTCTCATTTTTCTATGTAAGGAAAGCAATGTGTCACCAAAATAGTTGTGTTGTTCCAAGAAAAAAAATTAGTGGTGAGACAATGGGATAGGTAATTTTTTGTCCTAAGATAGAATGATTTCCATAAAAATGTTCTAATTTTCCTTAGTGGTATCATAACCTCAACTGGGGTGTCCTAGTATAAAAAGAATAAGTGCAATAGATTGTATGGTTGGGTCAAACATTTATCTACCTAAGTTAATGTTGGCCTTCAACTTTCAAATAGATAAGTTTTTCCTTTAGTTTGTTTATTCAATTGATTAATACAATGCACTTTGTTGGAGTATTTTAGTATTTGAATGTTGAATGTTGAATATTGCTATAGGTTTACTATTTCTTCATAATGGGAAATCAATGTTTTATGTGCCAATATAATTCTTGTAAATGAAATTTTAAATGATGGTACAACATTTTTACTAAGTATCATTATCTCTATTTATTTTTAGATGTGAGTGTGCCAGTAAACATCCATAACGTTATAGCTTGTGATGAACATGCTATGTGAATAGATATTATGGTTATAGGATACCATTAGGGAATAACAAATTGTGGATGGAACATATGCTTTCTTTTCTAATGTTATGCATGAAACTAGAGGTATATATTCTGCCTCGTCTACTTAATCATACTCATTTACCTTGTAATGTGTTCTGATTAAAATAAGAAATCACTTTTTATGCACCAAACTAGAGGTAAAACAAATATAGACCATTTTCAATAATTTTTTGATTAAAATTAATGTAATAAAAATGTAGATATAAAATATAATTGTGTAAGGGAAAATTCGAAAATACATAGTTCCTCTATACCCCACGGTTTTGAAAACTAGGCTATCCATGAAGATTTTTCTTTCTTCAAGTGCTTCTTGAGCATTTTAGATAAAAATCCATATGTACAATGCCACAAATTATTATTGAGAGTGATACCAATGTTTTTTTTTTTGCAAGTATGTTTTCATGCGTGAGATATGAGGATCAACTCTTTAATTAGAAACTTAAGTGCAGTACTTGGAACTAACAACAATTTTTTACACACATGATCAAATCATACACGTACATGTTAGTGTTGGTTTAGATTGGATTTCAATCTTGGGGAGAGTATATAGGATTTTTTCGAGGGAGCAAGAAAATCTTGTAGCTCCAAGGAAAACCTCTTTTATAGTGAAAAGTTTGCTCTTTTATAGTGAAAAGTTTGACTAAAAATTTTGCACACAACAGATCTGAAAACCTTAGATTTGTAATCTCTCTCTCTCTCTCTCTCTATGTTCAATGTCTTCAAAAATTACTTGAGAACTTGGATTGTGTAAATTACATGGCTTAAACTTTCAATTTTAACACATCTTTGCTTGATTTCAAACAAAATCGACCAAAAAATATTCTTTAAAAAGGGCCACAATGAGACTACTTAAAATGTTTTAGCCATAAAAAAAACATTTTTTTCAATTGCTTTATATAATGAATATATAGTTTTTTTCAATCATATATAATATATACACATTTAAATATTTTTCTTGAAATATTTTATCTATGGAATATATTTTCCACATTAAAATGAGTTTTCTGTTATTAATATATTTTTGAATACATTTCAATATTAATTAACCCTCCATATTAAAATATTTTATTTATTAGTCACATTGAATATTTTATTATTAATTATATATTTTTAAATGTTGCATTTTAATTTTATATTAATAATTAAATAAAATACATATCTCCTGGAACATTTTTACTTTTAATTACTCCTCTTACAACATTGAAATATTTTATTATGATCAACATTAAAATAATTAGTCATTTACACTCTCTCCATATACATATGCATGAAGTTGAGATTGAAATAAATTATTCCACATGCATGTTTAAAAGCATTATTTGAGTCAACTACTAAAATATTTTTAAAAATTTTTTTAAGTCGGTACTAAAATATTTTTAGAAAGTATAAGAATTATACAATTTGTTGTACTCAAAAGTATAACATTTTTATTATTATTTTTAGTTACTTTATTTCTCTATAAAATTGGTATAAGATTATGATAGTTCATATGGACATTGAAATATTTTATTTATGGTTGACAGTAAGAGTATAACATGTATATTCATTTTTTTTATTTATGGTTGACAGTAAGAGTATAACATGTATATTCATTTTTTTTATAGTCCACAGTTTTTATTTACAGTGAAAAATTTGACTAAAAAATTTGCACACAACAAATTTAATCCCTTTGGAAACCTAATATATCTATAATTAATATTAATATTTTTCATTGTTTAAATTATATTTTTGAATGAATAAAATAGATTCAATGTCTTCAAAATTTACAATAAAAAAATGACTAAAACATTTGCATAAAATAGCTTTAATCCCTCTAGAAACCTAATAGATTTGTAACTTATATATATATAAAATTTTTTAATGTCTTCAAAATGTTAAATCTCTTTCTCTTCATGAATACCATATATATGAATGGAATGTGAATGATTGTCGATGTCTATGGACACCCAATAAATAAAAATTGCACTGCATCTATGCATATAAAATCACTCAAAATATCTCCTCCATCTTCATCTTGCTAATAAAATTTATATGAAGTAAATAGTTTCAACTTTATTATTCATTTTCTTAAATTCTCATTTTAATATAACATTTTTCATTTCAATCTTGAAAGTTTGGATGACAGTCCTTGTTTTGATAATACATATTTTAAATATATCTGTTTTTTTTTAATAAGATGTCTTCAGACATCCATTCAATTGTGTTCCAGCTGAAATTTTCAAACGGGCACCTTGGTATTCAAATAGTAACAACTACTTTATCATTTCTTCGTAGAAACATAATTTACATAGAGTGTACATTGAAGATAAAGGGTAAGTAACAAAATAAATGATGGAATTTGGGTTGTATTGATTTTGGAACGTAAGGGATTACTTTTTTGGAATAGATATTTTTAAATTTTTCATAGATGTTGACTTAACAATGGGTGGAAGCTGAAAAGCAAGAATCAAACATCAATTATTTTAATGGGATTGAAAATTCAAAAAATTTATTATCTAAATAATATTTGAAAATGACAAGTATATATCAGAAAATTAATAATTATATATACCAAAAATCCATTAAAACACAGACTTACCTGTACCATTGTACGTTGATTCTTGACTTATTAATTCAAATTTCACTACTTTGCAAACAACCCTGTACCACTATTCTCAATCTTGACTTCTTAATTCAAATTCTACAACTTTGCGAACAACCCTCGTATATGATTATGACTAAACAGATGCAAACTTGGAAGATGACAAGAGCACTATTCAATCTTTAAATAGACATGACAATAAGAGACTTGAATTTTTAAATAAAAATGAATTATTCTTTTATGACCATTTGTTCCAAAAAATGAGGGTCATTTTCTCAAAATTAATCCCAATACCATGAAATAAGGCGAATGAAAGAAAAAACCTTTTTTACACCAAATGGGGAGGGTGAAATAACTATCATAAATACCTATTCTTGAAAATTAAGGTGAATGGAAGGTTGTAACTCCTAATTTCAAGGGCTAAACCTATTTTTTTTTACCCTATCCCTTAAAATAAGGTGGGCCAACCTCCATACCTAATTTTTTTATAAAATAAATTTGAGGTGATTTGTAACAATGTTCTATGATACAAAATATTTGCCCAATAAAAATTTAAAACCCCTTCATTTTGCCCAAGGGTGAAAATTCGCCCCTAAAATTTTCCATGCCAAGTGGAAGCCATTAACAAGGTTTTAACCACCATGATTAAATGGATTATCGAGACTCATAAATGAGAATGACATCTAATTTTTATCGAGCCTTGTGGGAATACTGCACTACAATGAAAACTCCAACTGGTTTCACTCCTTTCCAGCTTGTCTACGACATGGAAGCAGTGCTATCGATTGAATGTGAGATACTGTCTTTAAAAGTGGAAATTGAATTATTACCAACTACTTCTGCTGAAGAGGAACACTTTCTATACTTAGCACATCTCAATGAGACTCGTCGTGATATTGCATGAGCTAGCGAGACCCAAAAGAAACGAGTTAAATCACAATACGATCAAAATGTCAAAAATTGTTCATATGTAGAAGGTGATTTAGTCTTGTTATATGATCAAGAGCACGATAAGTTAGGCGTTGGTAAATTTGAGCCTATGTGGCATGACCCTTATATTGTAAAATTTGCACTAGAAAAGGGGGCCTATGAACTAGTGGAATATGATAGAATTCCTTTGGGAAAGCCCAGAAATGGTCTTTACCTAAAGATATATTATGCTTAGACTATTCAGTGAAACATTTGTATATTACTGTACCATAGTTTATATGTGATAGTTTTTAGCAGTTTCTGTGATTTTTCGACTACTTCTCCTACTCATCTTGTGTTACACTTGATTTACAGATGTCGGAATTCCCTTGAGCTTACATTGGCTTCACTGATGCATTAGTCATAATACTCAAAATTTGTCTTCCACAGCCTTGGTCATTTATTTGCCCATAGACGAGTTAGTTTCTATTCATGGGTTATGCCTCGGTTAAACAACAAACAATATTGCAGATATAGCGCAATGATTGAGCTATTATCTGATGCCATTGCATTTGGAATTCATCGGTTGATCGTTAGGTTAGATTCACAACTTGTACTATTACATTTGAATGGTGTTTATTCAGTTAGAAGTGCTTCCATGTTAAGGATGTTTTTGCGGGTTCATCTCTTAGAAAGAGAATTTGATTATATTGAGTATCAACATATTTCGAGAAATTTAAACACATTGACAGATGCATTAGTTAATTATGTGTTAAATTGGCATTCGTTAAACATTTGTAAATAAATCAATGCAATATTCATTCACATATTGTACAAGATAAAACACAAATAGGAGTAGTAGTTTTCAGTAGATAAAAGTTTGTAAATAGTGTGGCTTTTACAAAAAATGTCATCCCAGAACATAAGGCCTTGTGGCTTTTATTTTCTGAACATGCCGACACATCATCAAAAATAAAAAATCTAGCCATCAGACTAGTCACTACTCATGATGATGATCATGGTAGCATACAATAACACGCGCTACTCATCGTAGAAAATAACTAATAGGACTAGAAACCTTAGCAATATGCCTATGGTAGCAGAGAGGCAAATCATCTATAGCGGCATCTGGAATGTCTAGAGTCAACCTCTCAAGGTTGTGCTCTATCTCTATCATTATCTATGTTGCCTTAGGGTTCTATATTATGGGAGCTGTTGGCTGCTCATAGCCCCTATCATATCTACGTAATCCAATTGGTCTCACTGGGGCCACATTTGCATGATCATTTCGGATAATTAGCTTTGGATGCCAAAATAACAAAAAATGAAAAATTTCAAAAATCAACCAAAATGTGAAGTTTTACCTATAACACCCCACTGCATCCCAGGAGGTAGTGGCATGTCCAGATCTCCTGTGTAGTCCATCCCTGCATACAAAAAATCTTCGATCATGATGATCTGGTTTTCCAACCACTCGAAGAAGTCAGGGGTAAATCTGATTGTTGGACCCTCGCCACCTCCATGGCATGTCATAAGTGTAACCCATTTCAACATGCATGGGTCACATGGCCCTCATCTCTCTACAGATACCTGTGGAGCCAGAAGAGGAATCTGATCCAAAGAAAATGAAATAACAAATGCACCATACCCAAAGTTTTTGAGTTTGCCTATTTTGACCCTGGTTAGTTGCCCCTTCAGATTAGCAATTATAGCCTCACTCTAGTTAAAAATGGTACCCTGAAAGCAATCCACAACGATTTTCATCTGAGCCTTGGTCAACAAATGCAAAGCTACACTACCACACAACTGTATAATAGTAAACCCGATGGATTTCAAAGGAACTTTACAATGGTTTTTATGTCAATCCAACCATCTTTGAGAGCTGGTCCACCGGTACAATGTTGTATCAAATAGGTAGCATTAGTTTCGCCACCTTTCCTATGCCCATATAGGTTGATTTTCTTGCCATGGTGTGGAAGTTCAATCAGGAAGTAAATGTCATTAGCATCGATGACAAGTCTATGGTCCCCGATTAAGAAACATTCCTCCTGAACATTCCACTTGAATACTATCCATTCTAGCAAGTCCACTTGGGTCTTCATGCTTGGAATGGTAAAAAACTTGTACAAGCGACATTTTTTCAAGACCTGTATGGTTTCTGTATCATTCAGAGCAACTATGTCTTGTTCTTTGTGCTCACCTTCTCTCCATTCCATGTTTACAGTTCAAAAGCCTATAATTAAAAATTAAAAATCATTAGAATGAAATATGGAGAAATTTAGCAAAAGATTTGGGCATTTTCTCTATTAATTTTCTTTCCCTCGGTGTTGTGTGCAACTGATTTAAGTAAACAATGTGCATGTGCATGCTTTCTTTCCTTGAACTTGCGCATATAAAATTAAAATATAGGTCGATGTGCACAGGCCCGATAAGGGTGACCGGTGCACATCGAGGGCGAAAATCAATTTGAAAACCCTTCCCAAAAAAACCTAAATCTACACTGAAAAGATAAATAAATGGCATGAAAATGAAGAGCTTGAAGAGACCATTTACCTGGAGTAGACGGTTCGTGATTTTGTCCAACAACTTTCCCGGAATCAACTTCAGAAGTTTCTGGTAAAAAATGACTTCTATCATTCTCAAAAGGGTAAAAACACAAATGGTTAATTTTTTTACTATTTGGGAATTTTATAAGTTTTTAGGGCTAATTAAATAATAATTTTTGCCTATTGACTTTTAAAAACCAATTTTATAAAGTTTTCATGTTATTTTTTGAGCAGAGATAATTATTTCGAATTTAAGTGTGCAGGTTACAAGTTAGTTATAGAAATAGATCATTTTGGTATTGAGTAAATTTTTATCACTTTTTCGTACTCGTTAAAACTTAGGAAAAAGTAAAACCGTGGATTTATCTTTACGCCCTTTTCAAACTCATTAAAAAGGAAAATATTGTTGAGTACTTGATTGTTAGAACTCGTAAAAGTAAATGAGCAACTCTCTATTCAATATAAGTTTACCCCTTTTACGAAGTGAACCAGACTATTTACGAAAAAGGTATACGTTGACTAATCATGGTCAATAGAGTTCTCTCTTGCATTATTTTATCCTTTTTTTGGCTTGAGAGACTAAGCTTACAAAAAATAACATTGTGGAGTTTACTTATGTTTTTCTCTTGACTCCCTAAAACTAAAAACCACCGAGCTTTACTTTCTCTGGGCTTGTTAAAATTTTACAATAAAAGAATTGAACAAGTTTCCTTTTCGTGTCTTTTCAAACTCTTTAAACATGAAAACAACACCGAGTTACCCCTTTAATGGACTCATAAAATTAAACAATATAGGACTCATTAAGCATGACGAGATCGAACCACTCCTTCTTAGGGTTTGTTAAAAATACTTTGAAGGACTCATTTGAAGGATGAGCTTACAGGACAAGCATATCATATCCTCCTCAAGCTTGTAAAAAATAAAGAGGTACTTTCCAGTAATGGTGGGAGAAAAGTGAGAAAGAATCTTTGTTTTGCATTTGTAAAAGGAATTATGTCACTCTTGAACATGACACTCCGTCACTTTTGTGTCCAGGGTGGGAAATCCATTTGCTTCTCAGTTGACCATACCTCATTTAAAGTCTTCAGTTGGTTTGGGTTTTATTTTTGAGTAAAATGCTGCCAAGTCATTATGTTGTGTCTCTGATATGTTCAAGATAATTTCAACCTTAGTCAAATTACTTTTTTAGTCTTAGCCTTTAGTTGCGTTGACCATCCCTGAGTCAGTCTTGGATTACTCCAAACTGTTGTTCTTCAAAACTTGACATGAGTTTCGTGTCATAGGCCCTCCTGCAACAGATCGCTTCCTATCGACTTCAACTCATTATCTAGGAATTTGATCTAGAAACCTTCAATACCTTGAAGCTTGCATGCCTTAATGGCAGGTTTCTCGCCTTCGACGACATGTTCTCATCATTGGCCTTTGATCAAATGATTCTATGAGTGTTCAACATCAAATCATCTATTCACACTTCATAGATTGTATTGAAAGTACCTTGAGAGCCATTTTCATTATTGGTGGTTTCTCTCGCACTTGTTAACGGTTCACATCATTGACCGGTAATCAAGTGGTTTCTACCATGTTCGACTTCAAGACATTCACTCGCATGGCTAGATTCATACTATGGATCGAGAGATGGAGATCAAGACCCTGGATCTAGTTTCATCCATCCAGGCTTCGTGGGGCTATTAGATATTCATGATTGTAAATATAGATCCATTGATGACTGCGTCCATACTATGTCGTCTATTGACATGGATCTTCAGATGTATTTCCATACTGTGCTTTGAGACATTTATGTTATGAGTATGGGAATGCCTACTTAGCGATGATATTAATTTGTTTGATTGTTTAAGGTATCCGACTGAAGTCTCTAACCCAAACCTTAGCATGTTAAAGCACTTCAGTCATCAAAATATTTCTCTTGACTTTGTGCTTTAGGGGGGAATCTGCTACACGTCATTTTGTCACATTAGGAAAATGACCATCGGTTTGGATCTCACGCTATCCACACATGTGTTCTAGAGCATTACCCTGCAAAGTTTGAAACTAAATTATCCCAAATAAAGTGGGTTTTATAGATCCTATGGTACAAAACCATGATTTTGGCTATATTCGCAGTTTCCTAGCTAAATTTTGTGCATACGTAGAGAAGACCATTAATAGTTGCACATAAGTACGCATTATCTTCCACTATGACTTGTGAACATGACCTAAAGTACGTAAAAATAAAAATTAAAGTCTAGAAGCATTGTTGGTAGCATCTATCCTAACCAACAAGCTTCGAATGAATGCCTATTCAGTACTGATCCCTCCCATCATGGAGTAACTACCCTTCCTTTCTGGTACCTCTATCCCATTAATGGTGGATCTCATCCCTTCGAGAATGGATCCATAACTTCCCATTCTTGGCCTATAAAGCCACTACATGTCTGAGGATTGGGAGAGGACTATTGGAAGTAGGTTTATGCTATTGAGATTAGGTTGGAAGGATTTTCTTGCAAGGGAGAGGTTTGGAGATTGTAGAAGGGACTTGCAACATCAAGGATATATTGTTGTAAGGCTTTTCTCCACTTTTATGAATATAAAAGAATTTTTTCTTTTTCAATTACATCTTCATTTATTTAATTTGTAGGATTCCTTGATCACCTACATGGATTTTGGTTGTATATTGATCATTTTATGATATATAATTGGTTAATTAGTCCATTTATCTCTTTGATTATATGATGTATGCTTTGATCTCTTGTTTGTCTCTATCTCTTCAGATCTCTTTCAAGATAGTACGAAGAAGCTGTCAGGAGCGACGAGAGGACATCTAGAGAATCAAAGAGCGAATGGTCAAAAGCTTTGAGGGACTCCATCAATCATTTCGTCAAATCGGTAAGAGGCCTATATCATTATATTTGCTTTCACTCAATTAGAATCTAGTGAAAGGTAGCAAATCCTGTTTGTTTGTTACTAGGGCTCTTTGAAGTCTAGGGAGATCGCTCATCTGCAAGAGGGATTTGTCCACATAACACATAGGGAGTGGTTCTGCGAGTATGAGAAAAATGATGGTGGTGATATCTTATTTGGGGATGACAGGAAGGCTAGAATTGTCAGACGCAGAAAAGTCAAGCTAAAGTTGCAAGGTGGAAGGATTAGAACACTTTCGGGTGTTCTGCATATTCCTGAATTGATTAGAAATATGATTTCCGTAAGCAAGATGGATGATGTAGGTGTACAAATAGTGTTCGAGAAAGATACCTGCAAGATGGTTCAAGGAGCATTGGTATTGATATAGGGAGTTTGTATTGGAACCCTATACAAGCTTCTAGGTAGCATTGTTATTGACATATGTAACAATTTTGTGGTTCCTGACAGTAGAGAAAAAAATCTAGTGGTCTCTGGAGAAAAGACCATGCTATGGCATCAAAATATTGGACATATTGGAGAGAAGGGCCTTCAGATACTTCATGGCAATAGTATGGTAAAAGGTATGTCTAATTTCTCTTTGGATTTTGATTTCTATGAACATTATGTATATGGGAAGCAAAATTGTGTGAGTTTCCCCTCTGGTGCTAAGAGGGTGAAAGGGATATTAGAGCTTGTGCACAATGATGTGTTTGGACCTGTGTCGGTTCCATCACAGGGTAAATCTGAGTACTATGTATCATTTATAGATGACTTATCAAGGAATACATGGATATATTTCCTCAGGAAGAAATTTGAAGTCTTTGATATTTTTAAAGAATTTAAGGCTCTAGTGGAAAACGAGGCAGAGAAGAGGATAAAGGTGCTGAGGAAAGATAATGGTGGAGAATTCTGCAAGAAGGAATTTGAAGTTATGTAAGAAGCGTGGTATAGCACGACAGAAGACTACTCCATACACCTTAGCAAAATAGAGTTGCAACAAGAATGGAAAGGACATTGATGGAAAAGAAAAGAAGCATGCTCAGTTGTGCCGATTTAGGATAGAAATTTTGCGCAGAGGCGGTGGAGACTCCATGTTACTTGGTTAATAGATCACCTTCATCAACGTTGGAGGATAAGATTTCACATGAGGTATGGACTGGTAAGAAACTCTCTCTTTCACATCTGAGGGTATTTGGATGTGATGCATATGTACATGTTCCAAAGGAGGAAAAGACCAAGTTGGATAGTAAATATGAAAGGTGCATCTTTATTGGGTATAAGGATGGTTTAAAAGTTTATAAGCTTTGGAAACTAGAAACAAGGAAGGTTGTGGACAACCGAGATGTGGTATTTAGAGAGGTGAAAGATGTATTAAACACGAAGTCCTACAAAAGGAACCCGAGAAGATAGAGTTTGAGCTAAAGGAGGAAGAATCATACTCTATAGTAGAACAAGAATCAGAAGATGAAGAGCCACAAACTCCAGCTGTGAGAAGATTAGTTTGAGAAAGAAGGTAGATAGAAAGGTATAGTCCATCTATTTTCTCTTTAAATTTTTATTTATCTATTACTGATGATGATCCTAGAACTGCCAGGGAGGCAGTGGATTCACAGCATGGAAAACTATGGAAAGAGGCCATGGTTGATGAAATGACATCTTTGGACAAAAATGAGGCTTGGGATTTGGTGGAGTTATCGTCTTGAAGGAAACCCATTAGAAGAAAAGGGGTGAAGAAAAAGATGAAGGTGGGAGGCAAGGTGGAGAAATACAAAGCTCGGTTGGTAGAAAAAGGTTATTCCCAGGTGTCAATAATTGATTTTGGTGATATTTTTTCTCCTGTTTCCAAGGGAGTTTCTATTAGATTACTTTTCTCTGTTGCTGTTGCTTTTGATTTTGAGGTAGAAAATATGGATGTGAAGAAAAAATTTCTACATGGTGATCTAGAAGAAGAGATCTACATGAATCAACCTAAAGGATTTACGGTGAAGGGAAAGAAAGCACTGGTATGCAGGTTAAAAAAGTCTCTATATGGGTTAAAAAAATCACCAAGGATGTGGTATAAATTTTTTTATACATATATATGGAGACTTGGCTTCAGCAGAAGCAAAGCAGATCACTATGTGTATTTTAAATTAATTAGTGACTGTGCTATTTATCTAGTATTGTATGTGGATGATATGTTGTTGACTGGGAATGACAAAGAAATTATCCAGGATTTGAAGACCCAATTGTCCTCCAAATTCATCATCAAGGATTTTGGTGCTGCAAACTATATTTTGGGCATGGAAATTAAACGAGATCGGGCAATGAGGAAGCTTTGGCTGAACCATAGGAAGTACGTCGAGACAATATTGCAGACGTTTAGTATGTAGGATAATAAATTAGTGAAGGTTCATATTCCTGTAGGTGTAAAGTTATCTGCTGAACAGTGTCCCAAGATAGAAGAAGAGGAAGAGGACATGTCTCGTGTTCCATACACAAGTGCAGTTGGTAGCATGATGTATGCAATGGTTTGTACTAGGCCAAACATTACACATGCAGTGGGAGTATTGAGCAAGTTTATGTCAAAACCAGGGAAGGAGCATTATACAATAGTGAAGTAGGTTTTCAAGTATTTGTGTGGCACTAGTGATTATGGTTTGTGCTACAAGGAAGACCAAGATTGGATAGAGTTTCAGACATCCGTGGCTTTGTTGATGTAGACTGGGTTGGAGATATGGATCAGAGAAGATCTATAAGTGGGTATGTGTTTAACCTATATGGAGGTGCAGTCAGTTGGATGAGCAAGAGACAATATGTAGTTTCACTTTCAATTACAGAGGTAGAATACATGACAGCCACTCATGCAAGCAAGGAAGTAGTTTGGTTGTAGAGATTGTGTTCAAGTATGGGGTTAATACAATTAGCTATAAGGATAGACTGTGACAGCTAAAGTGCAATTTTCTTGGCAAAGAACCCTTCTTATCATTCAAAGACAAAGCACATTGATGTTCAGTATCACTTTGTGAGGGATATGGTTTAGGACAAAAAGGTGTTGTTTGTGAAGGTGGACACTTTGAAGAATGTTGTAGAAGCATTGACGAAGTCTGTGAGTATTGAGAATTTTTCTTAGTGTAAAGAAACAATGGGCGTTGTATGGTTGGACCAATGACTAATCTCTCATGTGACCCCCTGTGTGAAAAATAAAACAACAAGTGGGAGAATTATGGGTGTGTGTTATATTAATTCCACAACTAGTCACACGAGTGGTGGGGTCACACAGGGGGCGATTAACCCCCTTGTTTTTTGCGTCAGGCGCAGCCCCCCCTATCAGGGGGTTTTAGTGGGATGGTAGCCCCCTTACATGGGATCGGGGAAGCTCCCCAAGATTTTTCTTTTTGGACCCTATATTAGGTGGGTGAACCTACATTTGGTTTTGTGCATGGGTTTTGCACATGGTTTTGGACATGATGCTTCTCTGCCCATGTCATTTTGTAGATCCGATCAAGAAAACTACGGTTATGTTCTAATCCAAGGTTAATGGATTGGGGTTTATAAATTCTTTGACATGTATATATATGGATTGTAATATTGAAAGGAACATAATGAAAAATCAATTTGGTAGTCCCAGTTTTGGGATATAGGGGAAAATCTATGTGTATATTTGTTTTATGTTTTATGTTATTGCCATTATTTATTTTCTATTTTTAGAATTTGTATGCAGGTAATTTATATATAGGGTTAAAACCTACATTTGGTATCAAAGTTGTTTTGGCTTCAAGGGGACACCTTTGTTGCTGAGCGGTTTTGCTCGGGCCTATGGTAGAACTTGTTCAGTGGGAGATTTGTAGGATCGATTCTTGTGGTGAAAGAAGATGGCAATTAGTGGAAAGATAAAGATCGAGAAATTTAATGGTCTAAGTTTTGAGTTGTGGAAACTCAAGATGGAGGATTTGCTGGTGGATAAATATTAGTGGATCATGGTAGATCTGGGTAGTAAACCAACGAAAATGTCAGATGAAGACTGGGTGAAGTTGGATCGGAAAGCAAATATTGCAATACGGTTGTGTATCTCAGATTCAATATTGTTGAATATATCAGGGGAAGCTATGGCGAAGGATTTGTGGGACAAGTTAGGGACTTTGTACCAATCTAAGTCTCTCATGAACAAACTGTTCCTCCGAAAAAAGCTGTATAACATGATGGTGAAGGATGGAGAATTGATGACAGATCATCTGAACACCTTTAATACTGTGGTAAGCCAGTTGTTATTTATTGATATTAAAATTTCAGATGAAGATAAGTGCATCAGTTTGTTGTGTTTTGTACCATATTTGGGGGATAGTTTAGCCATTGCAATAGGTAACAATGCAACTACCTTGAAGTTTGATGAAATAGTTTCATCCTCACTGTTAGAGGAGATGAGATGAAAAAATATGGAGGGCCAAAATGGAGATGCCTTTTCTATACGGGGACAATCCCATAACATAAAAAAATAATTCCTCGAGTGAGAGATCTAAATCTCTAGAAAAACCTGTAAAGGTGTGATGGAAATGTGGAAAGGAAGGGCACTTAAAAAAGGACTCTAGATCTAAAGCTCTTGAGAAAGGAAAGGGATCTAATGATGCTCCTTATGAAAAGGTGAAAATCACCTCAGATGAAGGTGGGGATGTGTACTTGGCTTCTTCTTCAAGTACACATGTAGATCACGAGGCATGGTTGATTGACTCAAGTCTATCCTTTCACTTCACTCCCCATATGGAGGGGTTTTGTGAGTATGAGAAATATGATGGTGGTTATGTCTTCTTAGGTGATGTCAAGAAGGCTAGAATTGTCGAACACAAAAAATTATAGCTGAAGTTGCAAGGTGGAAGGACTAGAACACTTCCTGGTGTTCTGCATATTCCTGCATTGGCCATAAATTTGATTTTTGTAAACAAGATGGATGATGCAAGTGTAAAAACAATGTTTGTGAAAGATACCTACAAGATGGTTTGGGGTGCATTGATATTGACGTGGGAAGTTTGGATTGGAACTAGGTACAAGATTCTGGGTAACACTATTATTGATGGGTGCAACCGTTATGTGGTTCTTGAAAGTGGAACAGAAAATCTAGTGGTCTCTGGAGAAAATACCATGCTATGGCATCAAACACTTGGACATATTCAAGAGAAGGGCCTTTAAATACTTCATGGTAATAGTATGGTAGAAGGTATGTCTATTTTCTCTTTGGATTTTGATAACTGTGAACATTGTGTATATGGGAAGCAGAATAAGGTGAGTTTCTCATATAGTGCTAAGAGGGCGAAAGGGATATTATACCTTGTGCACAGTGATGTGTTTGGACCTGTGTCGGTTCCATCACTGGGTAAGTTTGTGTACTATGTATCATTTATAGATGACTTCTCAAGGAACACATGGATATATTTACTCAGGAAGAAATTGAAGACTTTGACAAGTTTAAAGAATTTAAGGCTCTGGCGGAAAATTAAACAGAGAAGAGGAGAAAGGTGCTGAGGACAGATAACAGTGGAGAGTTATAAAAGAAGGAATTTGAAGGGCTTTGTAAGAAGTTTGGTATAGCATGACATAAGACTACTCCATACACACCTCTGGAAAAAATATTTGCAAAAATAATGAACATGATGTTGATGTAAAAGGCAAGAAGCATGCTCAGTGATGCCATGTTAGGACAAGAATTCTGGGCAGAGGTAGTAGAGACTGCATGTTACCTGGTTAATAGATCAATTTCATCAATGTTGGAGGATAAGACTCCACATGAGGTATGGATTGGTAAGAAACCCCCTCTTTCACATCTGAAGGTATTTGGATGTGATGCATATGTACATGTTCCAAAGGAGAAAACAACCAAGTTGAATATTAAATCTGAAAGGTGCGTCTTTATTGGGTATAAGGATAGTTTAAAAGGTTATAAGCTTTGGAACCCAAAAACAAGGAAGGTTGTGTACAACCAAGATGTGGTATTTAGAGAGGTGAAATATGTTATTAAACATGAAATCCTACCGAAGGAACCTGAGAAGATAAAAGTTCAGCTAAAGGAGGAAGAATCATACTCTATAACAGAACAAGAATCAGAAGATGAAGAGGCATAAACTCCAGCTGTGAGAAGATTAGTTCAAGAACGAAGGCAACTAGAAAGGTATAATCCATCTGCTTTCTAATCAAATTTTTCTTTATTTATTACCGATGATGATCCCAAAATTGTAAGGGAGGCAATAGATTCAAAGGATGGAAAACTATGGAAAGAGGCCATGGTTGATGAAATGGCATCTTTGGACAAAAATGAGGCTTGGGACTTGGTGGAGTTTTCGGCTGGAAGGAAACCCATTGGAAGAAAATGGGTGTTTAAGAATAAGATGAATGCATAAGGCAAGGTGGAGAAATACAAAGCTTAGTTGCTAGCAAAAGGTTATTCCTTGGTGTCGGGAATTGATTTTGGTGATATTTTTTCTCCTATTGCCAAGGTAGCTTCTATTAGATTACTTTTATCTGTTGCTGCTCATTTTGATTTTGAGGTAGAATAGATGGATGTGAAGACAACATTTCTTCATGGGGATCTAGAAACATGAAGCAATCTAAAGGATTTGTGGTGAAGGGAAAGAAAGAACTGGTATGCAAGTTAAAAAAGTCTTTGTATGGGTTAAAACATTCATCAAGGATGTGGTATCAAAAATTTGATACATATATACGGGGACTTGGCTTCACCAGAAGAAAAGAGGATCACTGTGTGTATTTTAAATTAGTTGGTGACCGTGTTATTTATCATCTCTTCTATGTGGATGATATGTTTCTGATTGGAAATGACAAAGAAATTATCTAGAATTTAAAGACCCAAGTGTCCTCCAAATTCAACATCAAAGATATTGGTGTTGTAAACTATATTTTGGGCATGGAAATTAAATGAGATTGGGAAAGGAGGAAGCTCTAGTTAAACCAGAGGAAGTATGAGACAATACTATAGAAAAATATGCAGGATAGTAAACCCGTGAAGGTTCATATTCCTATAGGTGTGAAGTTATCTATCGAACAATGTCGCAAGACATAAGAAGAGGAAGAGGACATGTCTCATGTTCCATACACAAGTGTATTCGGTGGCCTGATGTATGCAATGGTCTGTACTAGACTAAACATTGCACATGCAGTGGAAGTATTGCGTGTAACACCCTTCCCTCGTGGGTCAAACTATTGTAAACCTAAGCTGAGGAAATCTAGGTCTGATGTGTAATATGAAAAATAAATACATTACTAAATAAATTAATAAATTGATCACTTGGAAAAGCGAGACACCAAGAGATGAGATTCTTGCCAAATCCCATTGGGGAATGGGATAAGATAAATCTTTCATGATAAAGCTTCTAGATGAGATTCTAGATAAGTTGGATGGATTGGAGATAAATATCCATCGAGAAAAACATAAAATATATGCGGAAGACAAAGGAAATATTTTATGAGGAAAATCCTCGCAGGAGAGAAAGGCGAGCTTTTTCGAGATAAGCATAGGAAAATGGATAAAGAGATCCATAAAAGCGGGATGCTGCTAATGGAAACCATATCATGAAAGAGGGTATTAAATACCCATTGCATAGATCAATTGGAGGCAGTTGATCCATGGCAAGAACCTCGGCTTGGGGGGAATCATAGGTGATTCATGGTTGGGTGGTGGTGCTCCGCTCGTCAAGTGTGGTTCTCTCTCTTTTGATCTTGTCAGATCCCATTGCATGGGATGTATTGTAGGTTGTTCCTTATCTTGTATACTATTGCAATTATTTCAACATATATTTTTAGTTGTATGTGTGATCTTTGTATAGGAGAATGGTTGAATAAGGATGCAAAAATAACTATATATGATAAATGATTTTGGTTCTAAGTTTGAAAATGTAGAGCCTGTGGTTCAGGTTATCTAATCTATGCATTATGCACTATAAGATGAATTGCATTCATTGAGGCGTTCTAGTTCTTTATTCGTATCACATAAGATATATGTCTGTGATGTTATCTGTATTCATGTAAATGATTTCATTCTTATGCATGTGACTTTTATTGCCTCCAAAAGTAGAGTTAGTGGTAGAAGCATAGTAGGGGGTTGTATTTGCTTGGGCCATGGAGCTATCTTACTCATGATAGAATCTGAATGGGACCCTTAAGCATAGGTAGAACTACTTGCACTAAATTTTCTTATGAGATGGACATGTATGGATGTGTGAGATATCCAATGAATCTAAAATTGATCATCATTATGTTAGTGAAGGAACATAGGACGCATTTAACGTTATATAATGTCTCTGGTTTAACATGGTAAATATTTGTGCATGAGACATAGATGCATGCAGATCAATTATGGTATAATGATTTTAATTGTATAGTTTATGATGCAGGATTATCTATGCCATGCATGAGGCTACTTCTGTTATTTTTACATAACAGTGATATCACCAACCCTTTTGACTTGAAGATCTATGATCATGATAGCTACAATAGACTTAAATAAAAGTCCATTAATTTTTGTGTGGATTAACAAAATGATTTTGTAGGATGCATGCCATGATTAGTTCTTCATTCTTAACGATTGATCACATACATAATTCATATAAATGCATCTAAGGGCTCCTATCAAGGATACAGTAAAACATAGAGGGAGTATACCGTACTATGTCTCCTTAATGTGGTGTTGTATAATACTTTTTCATGTGATAATAGAAAATGTGACCTATGATGATGGTTAATCCTTAACGGTAAATGAAGAAAAATTATAAGAATGAAAACCTAGGGGTGAATTTCCAAGGTAGGCTCAGGGGGTATGTTACAAATGGTATCAGAGCATAGGTTCAAACACTGAGGCCTATGGACTAATCCACCTTCGTAGAGTTCGTTGACGAGTTTTAATTATATACTCTCTATAAGAAAAAAAAAACCCAAGATCTATAAAGGTGAACTTGAATCTTGAAACTTAGAACATGTTAATATCGTATTGATTTCTTGTCATTAAAGAAAATTAAGATTCCTTAAGGTTGAATCCAAATATTAACATGGTTTATGGAGGAATTATTGAGGAATCATTAACATATGTATGATAATTTAATTGGATCAAGCAATTAAATTTAATGGAGAGTTCTATTCATTATGGGAAGATGTTGACTTTTACCCCATCTAGATTGTGTATCGAGACATGATTTCTTGAAAGACTGTATGGGTCAAAAATTTACTATTGGGTCAATTTGACCAATTTTACCTCAAATTGATATCACGATAAGTATACATGGATTTTTTTGAAGTCAAAAGGGATTTCATAATATTGACTTAAACTTTCTAATTCTTCGTTCCAAAGTAGGACGTGCAAACTGTCAATTGCAATGACAACAAACCGATTGGGTACTTCACCTAATCGTTTGGTGGAACCATTCCTCGTGTGCAATTCATCTTTGAATTTTAGTAAGTCGTTAATGAGCCAATCTTGAGTGTTTGACTGCGGTTGGTATACGATTCAAAACAGGAAATAGGTTTCTTTTCCCTCACAACCGTATGTCCATGAGCAACACAAACAACTATCTCTTTGGCGATGTCGATGCCAATATGGTTTCGTTCAGATTATTAAATCGGGAAATCTGTTAGCTATTAAGCAACCCCGATCCCAATTCTAGATGTTATATAATCATTGTCGGCAAAGGATTTAAGTTTCATGCAGGGAATGCTGAGATGAAATCAACGATGAAGGAATTAACCTTCTGTTAAAAAAAATGTACAACAAATGACGTCGAAAGAGTCAGAATCTTCGACAAATCCTAGTGCTTCCCATCCGTGGAAATCTCGTCCATGATCATCTCATTGCTCACATTAGAGGCTCGACTGTCAAACTAGACTGAGTGGATGGAACATGGTTTCTGTCAGGTCAAGGGAGAAGATGGTGATGAGAGTTTTGGGGTTGAGAAACTCCTCTACAGAAGAAGAGAGGAAGGAAACGTAGGAAGAGCGGGAAAATCGAGAGGGGGACGAGGCTTCTGCTTAAGTTACGCAGACTACCAGACGATGGCTCGTGATTTTTTATTGAGAAAATAATCTGGTTAATTAAATTGCAGGGATAATGATTGTATTATCGCTCCTCCCATGTGACTTGGTGCTAGATGTGATGGTCACTATCTTTGGGTGATACGCTTATTTCCCATGCACTGTTGGAAAAGGTAGCGTTTTTTCTATTTGATTATTGGATGAACGCCTGGTCCGTTGGATGTAAACCCATGTTTTATGGGTAATTGTTCAGTAACAACATTTTCCAAATTAGAAGGTGGAGAGCACCTCGAGGGCGAATGCAGTTTCCCTTTTTAAACACTGCTTGTCAAATTGCTTTACCACAAAATTGAAGGCGAGAATGGCGAGTGAAAAAGGTGAGAATGCCAGACAGGGTTCTTTCCATTACTCATGATATATTCGACCTTATCTGCGACCGTGGGAACATACATCCACTAATACAGAGAGATTTGAATTCCTTTGATTTCAACAACCGATTTTCTGGCTTACGGATATAGTAATGTTATCCACTCAAACACTGGTAAAAGAAGTAACAATGATGCCCTCAGATTCTCTACGTAAGTGAGTGCATTGCCTAGTGGGTAAGAGAGCAGAATGAAGACTATCTACACATAGTTGTGCGTGGTTTCACACCTCACATTCGACCGAGCTAAAGGAGAAAGAGGTTTGGATGAATCGAATTCTCCAACCCTTTGTTGCAGAAAAATTCTGTGGATTCGAAGATGTTATGGGTGTTTATTCCTTTTAGTTTCGATGATTTTATTAGAATCTGAATAAGATCGATTATGGTTTATGTAGGACAAGGTTTGCACCGATTGATCCGACCATTCACGGTTTGAAGGATATATATCTATATATGAATGGCATATATATGTATGAATGGTTTATTTGAGGATGACTCACACTTTCGAATGGAGTCCCCATCGTCAGTATAAACCCCAGCCTTACTTTGTGTATGCTCTAGTTAGCACCACTTATAGAGATAACACACTCACCCCATAGTTATGGTATTTTCAACGTGCATGATTCTTTTGTTGCATCTGCATTTGTTTATGGAGGATCAATGTCTATATAAATCCATCCTCACCCAGCTTCATTCGTAGCTGAGAACCCTAGTAACAAGCGAATAGTAGTAATTTCTCTTGCATAATAGATTCTATTATGAGATGGGTGTTTGGGTCTCGACCTACTAAAGGAATCCGAGTAGATGCATGGAAGATGCATGTTTTAATTGGTTAGGATGTAATCATGTCACAATTCGCATAAGATGTTGTTTTGAATCAGCATGCCTATTTTTTTTTTTAAGAAGATAGTTCAAGTCTAAATGATATGAGGACATTTGAGGTAAAAACAAACTGCACATAAGCATGGGTACTAATACATAAGTTATTTTGTTCCATGCATAAAACATGAGGAATAATAAACTACATAGACTTGTGAGTAGAGTTCTATGAGTTATTTTTTAAATATGCTCCCATAAGAATATGAATACTTTTGCTTGAATTACATTAATCCTTGAAGGTTGTATCGTAACCTCGTTGTACATATATATATATATATATATATATATGAATGGCATATATATGTATGAATGGTTTATTTGAGGATGGCTCACATTTTCGATTGGAGTCTCCATCGTCAGTATAAACCCCAACCTTACTTTGTGTATGCTCTAGTTAGCACCACTTATAGAGATAACACACTCACCCCATAGTTATGGTATTTTCAACGTGCATGATTCTTTTGTTGCATCTGCATCTGTTTCTGGAGGATCAGTGTCTATATAAATCCATCCTCACCTAGCTTCATTCGTAGCTCAGAACCCTAGTAACAAGCGAATAGTAGTAATTTCTCTTGCATAATAGATTCTGTTATGAGATGGGTGTTTGGGTTTCGACCTACTAAAGGAATCCGAGTAGAAGCATGCAAGATGCATGTTTTAATTGGTTAGGATGTAATCATGTCACAATTCGCATAAGATGTTGTTTGAAATCAGCATGCCTAATTTTTTTTTTAAGAAGATAGTTCAAGTCTAAATGATATGAGGACATTTGAGGTAAAAACAAACTGCACATAAGCATGGGTACCAGTACATAAGTTATTTTGTTCCATGCATAAAACATGAGGAATAATAAACTACATAGACTTGTGAGTAGAGTTCTTTGAGTTAATTTTTAAATATGCTCCCATAAGAATATGAATACTTTTGCTTGAATTACATTAATCCTTGAAGGTTGTATCATAACCTCGTTGTACATATATGTATGGATTATTATGTGTTTACTATGAGTAGCAAAGGTATGAATGACAAGACTATGAGCATCTCTCATGTTTAGAACAATAGATTTAAGATATTTTGAAAGAGATAGAGTTGGGCTGGATGAGTAAATGAGAAGGTATATGAAAATTCTCAAAACTAAGTTAGTATTGAATGCTTTGGGAGCACACAAAAATTGTATACCATAATGAACAAGTGGTTTAAAATAATGATGATAGACTTTTTTTTAAATAAGTATGATTATGGTATTCAAATATTGCATAAGGAATTGATGGTGTGCTATGTTGCTAAGCATTATATATTGCTATGTGGATTTGTTCCCGATTTGTTGATTTAGAATGATATTGTTGCCTTGAATCCAGAGTAATGATGATTTGAGACTTTGAGGAGTCTCATATGTAATATGGTCCTATGTAATGTGAATCTAAGTATTGTTTAACTTATTGCTACTATCATATAGACCCATCATCAAGTAGGCTTTGATTATAGATTGATGATGAGATGATGCTTAGGGGGAACATATCTGGCTACCAGGAGTTGCTCTAGTATGTTGCATACATAGAGCAATGCTAAAGTGGAGAGTTAACATGTCATTAATGTTAATAAGTTACTTTTATAAGTCCCCTCATATATAAGGAGCTTAATTTTTTATTATTATACATTGTGGAAGTTTTCAAAATGTAAGCTATAGTTAAATGCTCTTATGAGGAAACAACGATTTTACATCATGATTGAAAAATGATGCTTGCAAATATGCATAGTAGGATAGTTAAATAATTGATAATCATGGTAAGGCATGGCCAACATATTAATGCAATATTAAAGCTTGATAACAAGTAATGCATATATGAGAGAAATATGATTACTTGAGATTGTACATTTGCATGTGTGACTTGCATGTAGGACTCATTGTGGGGAATGCAATGCGCTGCATGGATACACCTTCATGCGTGAAGGAATCACAATTCTCACAAATTGAATTATGATAATAAACAAAAAAGGAAATTTATCATGTATGTAGAGAATATGTGGTGTAATTGATTCTGGTGAGATGCCATAAGGGTCAAATATTAAACTATGTTTATCATAAAAAATCATTAAATAAATTCCTAAGTGAGTATATGAGCAAAGTGGAAATTAATTATTATACCAATGATAAACATTCAAGTTGTTGGATAATTATAGTGCATGGGAAAGAGACACTCTCGAGAAAACTATACTGGAACATGATCAAACTAATTAGTTCAATAAGTAATAGTGATTGGTGGATTTAATGTCATGGTCCATATCTTTTTACTCATATCTAAAAATAATATTCTGAGATTGCATGGTTTCTATGCAAGGGCAAAATGTAATAAAATACAAACTCTTGAAGGTAATATAGTAATAAGTCATCTTATTATATCCATATCTGAAATCAAATTATGAGTTGTATGCTATAGGAAATTAAGTTATGCTTAAAAGAACCTAAGAAGGGATGAGAGATGTGAAAGACACGGCTTGTTTTTAATATGAGAGTAAGTACCTTAAAGTTGTCTTTCCAATTTAATGTGGCTGTGTTGATTAGTGGACATGCAGGCAATGATGTAACGCACATTGGATGGGGTTTTCCAATGGATGAATTATTTTAATAATAAAATTTTATAATTACACATTAAGTATGGAAAACAAAACCTTATATGGACATTATGCATAGCTAAATTTACATGCATAGGTTGGAATCTATGAGATTCCGGTTGAGTAAAGCAAGAGGCATAAAGTACATGTAAGTCTAACCTAAACTAGGGATAAGATTGTGAAGTGTAATACAACATACTGTAATACATGTTGAAACATACATCATACATTAATAATGGTATGAGGATCAATGGACTGACACCAAAAACATAGTTAGTGTAAATATATAATGTGAATGTAAAAGCAACTCCTGATGCTTCTGGGCTAAAGGAAGAAAGACAATGTTAATTTTAAAAGCACAGTTCACTCAAATATTAAGGGGTGAACATTAAGGTGTAGAAAACTTTGCAACTTAAGATGTACATTAATGTGCATGTCTGTGCAGATATAAATGGGGTTCTAGGGGTAACCTCTCACAAACATGAACATTTCCAATCTGCAAAATAAATTGAGATCTGACAAATGTACTTCTAGGGAGAAGTAACAAGAGTAAAATGAACTATGTGTTTCTACTCTATATAAACAAAGTACATATAGTGGGGCTTGATGCTTTTAGATTCAGAAAATGCCTCTGAATTAGTAAGCAGAGATTGGGTAAAGCAAAAAGGTTTTGCATAATTACCGCTCATAATGATCTAAAGATCTAATGTTAGCATTAAAATAACACATTCATCAAGTAAGATAACAGAGGATAACTGATCTCTTGGTCCTGAGGGTGTGAAGAGGTGAATATTATAGCTTTCACTTATAACTCCTATATGGGAGATGTATGGAGGAGCATACTGTTTATTCAATGAGGTTTAGACCTACACAAAATTCATCATAACCAACAAGGTGTTGGAAGAAGTACAAGAAGGACCACAGTAAATCATATGACATGATTTATTAAGTATGGAATAACTATTAAGAACCAACCAAATTGTTCTTTGTTAAAGACAAGCTAAAATGATTATTAGACTTCAAATATCTATGATAGACTGAGTATCACAGTTAATAGTTTGATTTATGACTAAGTAGAAGGTAGGTTCCATTGTTGTTAAAACCTTGTACAAGTGACAGATTTAATCCCAAAACTAAAAGTTATGGGTATGATTGAGTTGTAGTGTGTATGATTATTGTTATGATACTATTATGTTGATATTGTTGCAATCACATGACATAGATTGCTAAATAAAAGCACTTGAATAATATGACATAAAACTTTCATTGGTTGTAGAAATGAAAGAGGTCCACGAAATTCCTTATAAACTGAGCACATTTTGTTCTACTTACTAGAAATAGATGAAGGAATTTTTGACATAATACTAACATGGTTAGAAAACATGTGGATGAATTATATGTCATGCAGGTGATACTATGGACATTGGTATGATGGGCCAATGGTACAAATAATACTATGTACAATCGGTATATATGATACCAGTATGAATACATATATTGCATAAAAATAATATATGACATGTATAGTTGTGTGTGTAATACACACTATGCACAGGTATGCATGAAGACACGAGGTGGTTGTCTAGCATGGCAACCGACATGGAGGTTGCACAGAAGAAGGAAACTAAGAAGTGATTCAAGAATAAGTAACAGTGGTTTATTTGCAGTTTTGTATACATGTGATTATGGTTCTGATGAGTACATATGATTATGATGGTTATGTGTGAGCTAACTTGTTATGATATTTTATGCATATTGATTTGGCAAATATGCTAGTTGACTTGTTGTATGAAGAGGAACTGTAGGAAGAAAGTGTTCGACAAGAACACAAAGGCTTGGAAGAATGCAGGGGAGGCATATGCATTTCTTCAACTAAAATAAATGATGGGAAATATAAGCTGTAGCTACTTTAGTAGTATTGTGTATCAAATTATGATATTAATTGTGGTAAACAAAGTTGAATTTCTGCATCTAAAATTTCTTACAAAATTGTTTGAAACCAATGTTATAGGTAGCTATGGAAGGAGATGTGTTGAGAGCACTCCTTGTAGCCAATATATATCGGAATATTTGCATTAGATGGCAAGGGCATGAGAGTTGTGGATTTAGAAGCCAGCTACCTGTGAACGAGGACATGATGCAATAATACACCGACGACGATGTAAAATTTAAGGGGGGGAGTATGTAAAACCCCTCCCTTGTGGGTCAAACTATTGCAAACTTAAGTCGAGAAAATCTAGGTCTGATGTGTAATATGAAAAATAAATACATTATTAAATAAATTAATAAATTGATCACTTGGAAAAGCGAGACACTAAGAGATGAGATTCTTTCCAAATCCCATTGGGGAATGGGATAAGATAAATCTTTCATGATAAAGCTTCTAGATGAGATTCTAGATAAGCTGGATGGATTGGAGATAAATATCCATCGAGAAAAACATAAAAGCTATGTACGAGATAAAGGCAAGATTTTATGAGGAAAAGCCTCGCGGGAGAGAAATGCAAGCTTTTCCAAGATAAGACTAGGAAAATGGATAAACAGATCCATAAAAGTGGGACACTGCTAATGGAAACCATATCATAAAAGAGGGTATTAAATACCCATTGCATAGTTCAATTGGACGCAGTTGATCCATGGAAAGAACCTTGGGTGGGGGGGGTGCGGAATCAGAGGTGATTCATGGTTGGGTGGTGGTGTTCCACTCTCCAAGTGTGGTTCTCTCTCTTCTGATCTTGTCAGATCCCATTGCATGGGATGTACTGTATGTTGTTCCTTACCTTGTATACTATTACAATTATTTCAGCATATATGTTTCGCTGTATGTGTGATCTTTGTATAGGAGAATGATTGAATAAGGATGCATAAATAACTATATATGATAAATGATTTTGGTTCTAAGTTTGAAACCGTAGAGCCTGTGGTTCAGGTTATCTAATCTATGCATTATGCACTATAAGATGAATTGCATTCATTGAGGCATTCTATTTCTTTATTCGTATCACATAAGATATATCTCGGTGATGTTATCTGTATTCATGTAAATAATTTCATTCTTATGCATGTGACTTTTATTGCCTCCAAAAGTAGAGTTAGTGGTAGAAGCATAGTAGGGGGTTGTATTTTCTTGGGCCATGGAGCTATCTTACTCGTGATAGAATTTGCATGGGACCCTTAAGCATAGGTAGAACTACTTGCACTAACTTTGCTTATGAGATGGACATGTATGGATGTGTGAGATATCCAGTGAATCTAAACTTGATCATCATTATGTTAGTGAAGGAACATAGGATGCATTTAACGTTATATAATGTCTCTGGTTTAAGATGGTAGATATTTGTGCATGAGACATAGATGCATGCAGATCAATTATGGTATAATGCTTTTAATTGCATAGTATATGATGCAGGATTATCTATGCCATGCATGAGGCTAGTGTCGTTATTTTTACATAACGGTGATATCTCCAACCCGTTTGACTTACATGAAGATCTATGATCATGATAGCTACAATAGACTTAAATAAAAGTCCATTAATGCTTGTGTGGATTAACCAAAGGATTTTGTAGGACACATGCCATTATTAGTTCTTCATGCTTAACGATTGATCACATACAAAAGTCATATAAATGAATCCAAGGGTTACTATCAAGGATCTTGTAAAACATAGAGGGAGTATACCGTACTATGGCTCCTTAATTTGATGTTGTATAATACTTGTTCATGTAATAATATAAAATATGACCTGTGACGATGGTTAATCCTTAACGGTAAACGAAGAAAACTTATAAGAATGAGAACCTAGGGATGAATTTCCAGGGTAGGCTCAGGGGGTATGTTACATTGAGCAGGGTTATGTCAAAACCAAGGAAGGAGCATTGGAAAACAGTGAAGCAGGTTTTCAGGTATTTGTGTGGCACTAGTGATTATGGTATATGCTACGAAGGAAGACCAGGATTGGACAAAGTTTTGGACATCCATGGCTTTGTTGATGCAGACTGGGCTGGAGATATAGATAGGAGAAGATATACAAGTGGGTATGTGTCTAACCTATTTGGAGGTGCAGTCAGTTGGATGAGCAAGAGACAATTTGTAGTTGCACTTGCAACTACAAAGACAGAATACATGGCATCCATTCATGCAAGCAAGAAAGCAGTTTGGTTGCGGAGATTGTGTTCATGTATGGGGTTAGTACAATTAGCTATAAGGATAGACTGTGACAACCAAAGTATAATTTTCTTGGCAAAGAACCCTGCTTATCATTCAAAGACAAAGCGCATTGATGTTCAGTATCACTTTGTGAGGGATATGGTTGAGGACAAAAAGGTGTTTCTGGTAAAGGTGGACACTTTGAAGAATGTTACAGATGCATTGATGAAGTCTATGAGCACTAAGAAGCTTTCTTGGTATAGAGAAACAATGGGTGCTGCAGGGTTGGACCAATGGCTAATCTCTCCTGTGACCCCCTGTGTGGAAAAGAAAACAAGAAGTGGGAGAATGCTGGGCGTGTGTTATATTCTTTCCACGACTATTCGGATGCGCGATGGGGTCACAAAGAGGGTGATAACCTCCATTTTTGTTGCATCGGGTGTAATCCCCCTTGTCTGGGGGTTTCAGGGGGGTGGTATCCCCCTTGCACAGGGTCCGGGGCAACACCCTGAGATTTTTTTTTTGGGACCCTATATTAGGTGGGCGGACCTACCTATGGTTTTGTGCATGGGTTTTGCACATGGTTTTGAGCATGATGGTTTTCTGACCATGGTATTTTGTAGATCTGGTCAAGGGAACTACATTTATGTTCTAATCTAGGGTTAATGGATTGGGGTTTATGAATGCTTCGACATGTATATATATGTATTGTAACATTGAAAGGAACATAATGAAAAATCAATCTGGTAGTCCCGGTTTTGGGATCTACGGTAAACCCTTTGTGTATATTTGTTTTATGTTTTATGTTCTTGCCATTGTTTATTTTCTGTTTTTAGAATTTGTATGCAGGTAATTTCTGTACAGGGTTAAAACCTACATCTCTCTGGGTAGCGAAATCAAAGTGAGAGAGGTTATGAGTCTCTATGTGTGCGCTCTAATGGGTAAGTTTCATTACATATCTCTCTCGAAGGATCACATATTAACTTGGCTATCAATCCTCTGGAAGTTGTTGCTAGGATATTGTCCTACCTTTAGCCTTCTAATGAATAATTTGATTCACTTCCATTTATTAGATGAAGGCAACTTTCTCACTATTATCCCTCATGCTTGGGTCATTGGCTAAGGGTTTTTATGGACGTAGAAATGGTAGATAGTGTTTAACCCTCTCACTGAAAAACCCAAGTTTCACTACCTATGGGTAAAATTGGTAGGTTTTTTGCTGGAGCTATGAATGAGGCAAATAATCATGAAGGTATTTAACAATATCAAGAAGTTTATTTTCTTTGAGGAAATGTCTTTGGTCGCTTTCGACAAGCAGATTTTGTGGGTGTTAGTAGAGATGGACCTTGAAAAGGGTTTACCATCTGAAATTGATATAATTATGGGTGATGTTTCTTTTACTTATTGTATGGATTATTGGAAAGTCTCGTTCTAGTGCTTGGTTTGTCATCAAATGGGCCATTTCAAGGCAATGTACAATGTTATGATTTTAAGTGTTTTCTAAACCCTATCTAGGGTGTTAGGGTTTTACGCACAACATGGAATGTCTTAGATGTTTCTGATGAAGACCTTTAGGGGGGAGGAACAGTTAATATCAAGTAGCCAAGTTCTGGTTGAATTCCCTCTGGTTCTAGATCTAGGGTATCATATATGCCTAAGGTTGATGGTGCATCTTACGGGGATTATCTTGGAAACAAACCTAATGAAGGGGTTTCTTCTGTTGTGAATGTGTTTGGTGTGGTGGAGGTTGCCCCATATTTGCTTGATTTGGTTATTGAGGTGAATGGGTTTGATATTGGCGGGGATTTCTCCTCAAGCCCTTGTGTCGGCTCTGGAAATCCTTCTTCTTCAACAAGGATCTCGTCATATTTGATGGATTCTAGCTTGGGGTTCCTAAAATATCTGAAAAACAAGATGTGCTTCTTAGTCGAAAGGAAAGTGTTCCTGCTCAGATTAGAGGAGGAACACTTGAGACTCAAGAGTAAGGAAATTTGGATAAAGGAGGGTGATCATAATACAAAATTCTTTCAAAAGTTTGCCTCTTACAAGAAGAATAAAAATGGTATTTGGGACATCTTGGATGCTGAGGATAAGCCCTTTTGTTCAAAACAAGATCTGGAGAAGTTAGTTAGGGTTCACTTTTCTGAACTATTTAGGGATCCTAGTGACCATTTAATATAAAATCAACTTCATGTCATTCAACATCTTCCTAGGATATTTTCGGAGGAGGACACAACTAGAATGGGTCAACTTGTATCCCTGAAAGAGATAAAGGAAGTCTTGAATTCATTTTCCAAGGATAAAAGTCCAAGGCCCAATGGTTGGATTGTGGAGTTTTATTTGGATTTCTTTGATTTTATTGGAGGTGATATATTAATAGTGGTGGAGGAGGCAAGGGTGTATGGAGCTATCAATTCTACCTTCCTAGCTCTGATCCCTAAATCGTCTAAGCCACAATATTTCAATGTTTGTTGACCCATATCTCTCTGTAATCTTATATACAAGGTGTTTGTAAAGGTTTTATCCTCTAGGATGAAATATGTTCTTTTTAGTAATATTTCCATGGAATAATTTAGTTTCCTCTCGATTTGATCGATTCGTGATGCCATTGGCTCGCCTCAGGAGGCTCTACACTCTATCAATTGAGGAAGTATTGTGCTCTCATCCTCAATATGGATATTTTCAAGGCATACAATAGGGTGAATTGGAGTTTCCTCCACTTACTTCTTCTTCGTATTGGTATGGACCCAATGATGACCAACTCGATTATGGGATGTATTATGTCTTCCCACTTTGTAGTTCTCAACAATGGGGCTCCATCTGCTTTTTTCTCGACTTCAAGGGGTTTAAGCCAGGGATGCCCTTAGGAATTGAAGGACTAAGCAGGATGATTATTGTCGCGAAGAGAGAAAGGTGCTTAAAAGGAGTCAAGGTGACTAAGTTCATCTATCTCACTCATCTCTTATTCATTGATGATGTCCTTATTCTAGGTGATGGCTACGAATTTGAATAGAACACATTTAGTAACATTTTCTCTATATTTTGTTCAGCCTCTAGAATGTTTACTAGTCAACAAAAGTATGTTTTTTTCATAATAATGCTCTAACATAGACTATTTCATATATCGAAGCATTGCTCCCATATAAGATGGTTGCTTTGGAACAAGGATTTTTCTACTTGGGCTATTTCTTGAAGCCAAATTGTTATCATGTGGAGGATTGGAATTGGTTACTAAAGCGGATTGAAGGCAAAGTAAATAACTGATTCGATAGATGGCTTTTAATTGGTGGTAGAATGACTCTGATCAAATCAATATTGGAAAGCATCCTTGTGCATTAGCTTTCTCTCGCAAAGATTGAAAAATCTACACTCCACAAGATCTGTTAATGTATGATCAATTTTCTCTGGAATGGTAAAAAAAGATGCACATATCGTCATTTGGTCAAGTGGGATATCCTTTCCCAGCCTAAACATCAAGGTGATTGGGAGTTTAAGAACCTCCACTAGTTCGGTCTTGATTGGGAGTTTAAGAACCTCCACTAGTTCGGTCTTGCGTTAGCCATGAAGATTACCTGGCTAGCCATCATAGGGGATGACATTTGGAGCAACATTATTTTGGAGAAATACCTACATAAAATTTTTGTTTTGGGATGGCTTTGGTCCTTCAAGCCTCTCAAATATAGTGTTGGATCAAACATCTGGAAGGGTCTGGTGGCCACTATATATTGGATCACCAAATGGTTGATGTGGAAGCTCGGTATTGAAAAGCAGGTCAAGATGGGGGTTGATCCTTTTATTAGGGGTCTTCCTTCTACCAATTATCTCCAAAGCTCATCTCTCATCTCAATGTTTAAGGTGTTTCTAGACTGTGTCATGCTTTCTTGTCTTCCTTGCTACAATATTTTATTGGAAGCTAGAAAAGTGCTTCCAAATTGGGCCTACATGGTCCTCTTGCATATGAATGATACATTTTTGTTAAGAACCTTATTCTTAATGGTCTAAAATTATCAGAAGAGGATCATTAGAGAAAGTTTGAAGTCTACAATGGGACTCAAAACAAAAATGTACAACTAAAATCAAATTTATAGGTACCAATAGGATTCAAGATAATGATGTCAACCATGGGGGATATTTCACCATTTTTGGAGTAAAAAGGTTAAAAAAAAAAAACTCGTATTTTCAACTTATCTCCCTATAGTTTTACTCAAATTTGGAGCGGGAGCACTAATTGGATGTGGAATTTAATTCATCATCCAAAGAGTACCCACGTTGCATATTATTGATGGACCCTGGTACACAGAAAATGAGAATCACATGAAAAATGTGTTTGCAATCATGTTTTTTCATGTATTTATCATTTTCCATGTAGTAGGGTCCATTGAAAGTATGTAAAATTGGTACTCCTTTCCTGAGGATTTAAATTCTGCATCCAATGAGTGCTCCCGCTCGAAATTTGAGTAAAACCACAGGGAGATAAGTTGAAAATATGAGTTGAAAGAATAGTTTTTTCTATTTTTCCCTCTAAAATTTGATGATGCAATCTAATATCATTTTATTATTTCCATTATTATTTTATAATATTCCTTAGGAAGCCCATTTTAGACCTCAAAATTTCTCTAATGGATTCAATTTCTTGGGCTTGGAACACCTCATCTGGGAAAATTACTACTTATCATGCCTATAATGTTATATCAAGACGTTCCTCCTTACCTAGTGTAAATTGGTGGTATAAGAAGATATGGGACTAACCTCCAAAACTAGAGTGGTTCATTTGGCTGGATTTGGAGAATCAGATACAAACATGAGAGCTTCTGCTGTGTAAAGGATTATCTAGACCATATATATGGATCCTCTGTTCAAAGGACTTTGAATTTGTTAATCACTTTTTTTTGTGTGATTTTTCCAAGGCATTCTAGACTGCAACTCTTAGGCTATTTAATATTTTGGACCATGGTATAGTGTCTCCTCTTGACCACTGCCTTCTCTAGTGGGAGCACAACATAGGAAATTATAAATCCCTGCCCATCTTCATCGCTTGGAGCATTTGGAAAGTTTGGAATAAACATATATTTGAAGGTAGATCCATTGAGATGTTTGGAAACCTACCTCAGATTATGGGTTTGTTCTCTGATTATGTCAAGGATTTGAAGCATCCTCGAAGTCGCTCCTTGTGCTTCGCTCCCAACCCTCTATCTGCAAATGTAGGTTTCTTTGATGGTGAATATCAGTAAGGTGTATGTGGAGGGGATGTCATTATTTTCCTCCCTGAAAATGTGTCTTATCAGATTTGGTTGCATACTGGTTCATGGTTTAATACCAAAGTAGAGGTAGTTTGCAGTTTGGGACCTCATATATTTTGCAGCATCATTGAACATTGTCTCCTTTCAGATCTATGGAGATTCTAAGTGTGTGATGGAATGGCTGATGGGGAAAGGGCATTTGAAGGTTCTTTCTCTCAACCACTAGATGGACCGTAATCAAATTCTTAAGGGTCTCTTCATAATATTTTCTTCTAGCATATTTTGAGGGAATGAAACCAACATGCGAACTATTTGTCCAAAAAAAATCTACAAGTGGAGGAAGGGAACATTTCCTTTAAGGAACTTAGAGACTTACATTTATCGAGAAGGGGATTTGTCCATATCCATAGTGATCTTTAGTTGACTCACTTCTTTTGACATGTCAGGAAGTTCTATCCTTTCTATCAGCTTATGAACAATTTATTTTTGTCTACATTGATTTTTCTTGTTTCTAACTAAGAGTTTAATGTTCCAGAACATCTAGGTTTGTATCTTTTTTAGTAATTTTGTCCATTCTCTACAAAGTTTATAGTTGTTCTTGTCATGTCTATTATTCATCCCTGTCAATTAATTTTGTAATGGATGTTATTGTTAACATTGATGTTGTCCACACTTTTAAGGTTTTTGAATTATATATTTATATATATATACAATTTTAGTCTCTTTGTTAATGAAAAAATGATTTCTCTTCTTTAGAAAAAGAATATACATAAACATAAACATAAATATAAAAGAATTTCTATCATTTGATAAACTCTCCATTAATTTTCTTTTATGATTTAAAATGCAATTTTGAATAGTTAAAAATTTGTGATCACTAAAATCATATAGATCATAAAATTTAAATCTCAAAATATTATTCAAAAAATTCTTGCGAAATTTCTAATAATTTTTGTTTGTTTGTTTGAAATAAAATTATTAAATAATAAATCTATTATTTAAGAAGAAGCTCATGGAGTAAAAAATTACCATATAAATAATGGGCCCACAAAGGTCAGCTATTTCTTGATTGTGATTGTGAGAGGGAAATCAAACTTTGAAGTTTTAATATTAAAATAAAACAATTCAAATTTAAAACATGTCAAAATAATCTGCAACTTTATTATGAGCTACATAAATCTTTATTATGGATCTACGCTTACAAATTTTTATTGGGCCATGATATTGATTTTAGTGTTATTTTATGAGATTGGAATTTATTGTATGAGTGGAAAGCAGTCTGAGGAAGCACATACCATTTTATATCCAGAGATTGTAAAATGTTTAATGAGATTGTAAAATGTTTAATGATACTTTGTAAAAGTATTCACATTTTTATTGTTTTTTTTTATAGAGTTCACTATACAATTTTCCTAATTTGTAAGATAAAATAATTTTAACTTATAATGGTTATTTGTAAGGTAAAATAATTTTAACTTATAAAAGATGGGTGAATAATTTTTAGGAAAAATAGAAATTCATGATTTTTTTGTTTAAAAAAAAACATAAAAAAATTAATCCATTTGTCAAATTTAGCCCCTAAAATTTCCCCTACCTAAAACTCAATAACCCCGCAATTTAATAAATTTGAACGAAAATAAATAAACAAATAACAATGTAAAACAGAAAGAACATTTGCCATTGTGACCAGAGAGGTCAATTTTGAAATCTCTAATGTAAACATGCGAAGAGAAACTGGTATATAAGAGTGCAACACCACCCATTATAGACATGATCAACCTTGAATTGATTTACGTAGATTTGTCAAAGTTAAAAATTTGAACAACGTGAGGTCGATGATTTGGATGGAAAAAACAATGATTCCATTGCTAAGAGAGAAATTAGAGCCGATACTGCTAGTGGAATTGGATTTTCTCTAAAGTTCTGGTTGCCATATAACAAAGTGGTGTAAATCCCCATAGTTGGTGTCTTGTTTACTGAATCAGAGTATGAATCAGGAGCCATTACCGTTCCCATAATGGGTGAAGCGTGGTAGGGAGTTGTTGTAATAATCAACCAAGATATCTTATACCTTATGACGCTTCCCATTTCCAACAAATGACGTTTACAATGGCATTGAGTGCAAGCCATAGCGTGTAATTTGACTTGAACACACGCAGAGTGCCCAGTGTTATTGGGGTTCGAGCATGACCTGCAAGGGACTTTGTGTGGAAGTAATAATAATAAATTAATTATAATTTAATTAGTTTTTATAATTTTTTAAAATTATAGCAAGGGACTTTGTGTGGAAGTAATAATAATAAATTAATTATAATTTAATTAGTTTTTATAATTTTTTAAAATTATAGTAATGTATAAGGTAATTTTTGATATTTATTAAATATTTATCAACTATTTAAATTATATAATTTTTTTCCAAAGGAAAAATCGTAATCTTTCATTATTTTTGAAAAATTACATATAGTAGATGTTTGGTAGCATATGCAGCATTTGGCGCTTAGCCATATCAGTGTGTATAAGTCAAAAATATATACATCCATGTCTATTTCAAAAATGGTGGTGAGTAATAAACATATTCACCACGCAACGCGATAGTATGATAGTGTCTGAAATAGAAAACCATAACTGAGATATCTACAATATAGATTCACCACGCAGGGCGATAGCATAATAGATAGTCTGAAAATAAAAACATACTATGATATATACAATGAATAATATTATGTTTGGATATGTCCCTTATTTAAATTATATAATTGTTTTAATTATCTAATGATTTATTAGTTAAATTTGTTAGCTAATTTTTTCAATATAAATATTTTGTTTGGAATGTTGTTACAGTTTCACATTCAATATTATCTTTACTTTTGAAATTAGCGTTGCACATATCATTATGTAGAATTCATATTTATTTATTATGCCGATAAGTATTTAATTGTGGGGTTCTTCGTAGTGACACGGTAAAGATTCGTCGTCCTCTACATTTATCTTTGTGCACGTCATCTTGATTTTCCGATGTAATCCTGATCAAGGCCTGCCCTTCTTTCAAGGAAAGAAGGTGCGTTCAAATGAACATAGTACATGTAAAGACATAGGCAACGTGTAAAGACTCGTTAGTGAGCATAATCATAAATTCAATATTCCATAACATGTTATTAAACTTATCCTAAACTACTAGTAATCATTTATTGCTACCTTTGTTGAGTTCATGGACATATCCTCCTATTTAGCATCTCAATCTTGATCCACAAATTCTTCACATTGCCAATATAAAAATTGTTGTTGTTTCCCTCCTATTGTCGCATGTTGTTGCTGCATGGAATTGCTAGTTGTTGTTGTTGTTGCATGTTGAGCCCATATCTCCATTGCATTGTTGGTTGCTGTTATTGTTGCCTACTAAGCTTATACCTCCATTGCTAATCAAGCTTGTTAAGGTACAAAGTATTGTTAATATGCCAAAACAACATATTCCATAACATGTTTAATCATAAATACATAACATGTTTAATTGTAGATACAACAATTAGGTTACTTCCATTAGCAAGCGACATTTATCTTTATCCACACTATCTTCACATTCTATATTATTTTTTGTGTTGCTACCTCTAGTGCTATATATGTGTCATCGATGATATGTGATCGTTTTCCTTATATGTAGTGATCGTTTTCCTTATCTGAATAGAGAGAAAATTCACTTCAGAATCCAGATTAGACAGAAAGATACAAACTGAATGTTCTGCTTTCAAATTGATAGGAGGAATAAGTCCTACAAATTTAAGCTTGAGACATTTTTGCAGCCAAATGTTTTGAAACCTGTTGTGAAGATATGTGGTTAGGCAGTGCAACACTCTAATCATCCACATATCTTACAATAATGTCTATAAACTAGCACCAGATAATATTGAAAACTAAAATGAATAACACAAAATACAAACTCACTACAACATATAGATATGAAATACAAACGTACAACAGGGTAATCTTTATTTACAGAAAAAACTAAGCTAAGAAAAACACATACCATCGTTTTCCTTCTTTCACATAGCTACACCTATGCATTTCCATTTTTTAATTTGACCATGAGCAGAATGACACTTCAATGTTGCAAGTTATAGCATGTACTCTTGGTCCAAGATGGCCGCATAGAACCAAAATGGAAAATGTATTTTCATCTGTGGAAAATGGTGGGGAAAGCATGACCTTCAGGGATGCAGAAAGAAATTGTCAACTGGGGAGGAAGACAAGCATAGTACCTATGAGACAACCATATTCCCCCATGTAACCAAATAAGAATGATAGATCGAAAAATAAGCTTAAGATAGATCGTTGGGTGGTGTGCTTCATGACTTGCATCTATGTTGTGAAGAGGACTAGTAGTTGTGTTGTGAAGACTGATTCATGGGGAAGTTGGCCCTCATGCGATGGGCCACATGGTCCATCCAAATTTTTTCTAACGTCTTTTTATTCCATACTTTATTTTAAAAACCACTTTATTTTTAGTAGTCCCGTCTTTGTGTTTTCATATGCTTTGATTCATTAGAAGTCTGTAATTTTGTGTGCCCAATAGTGTACATATGTCCCCGATAAAGGGTTTACTGTTTCAGTATGGCATTTATGAGACAATTTATCTGGTATCTGAATCACACCAGAAAAGTTATGGTGTGGTACCCTTATCGCTACTTTCATTTCTATTGTTTTCCTCATGTTCAAGATATCTTAATTCGATCACCTAAGACAATGCAGGTGGCATCCGAATCGCAATAGAAAGGATATGGTATGGTACCCTTATCGTTGCATTCATTTCTAACACTTTCCTCATGTTCAGGGTATTGCTTTTATTGTTTTGATGGATGTATGCCACCCTTTCCCCCGCCCTCTTTGAAAATAAGAAAGTTTAAACATATGCCTTTCTTTCAATTTCCTCCTCATTACTTCCCTGGGGATTATCTTCGAAAGTGTGGGAGTTAGTTAGTCGATATGCCCTTCTTCCTATTGCATTGCCCTTAATTTTGAAGCTTCAAACTAGAATTTTTCTTTTCCCCAAATAAGTTAAGGGCAAAGTTGAAATGAATGTGTATTCTTAGAAAAGATGAACTATCAAAGATTTTGCATCTTCTTAGCAAATATTTTGATATGTAACTTTTTTTCCAACAAATATTTTCTTTCCTTCATATCCGCATTCAATCTCTTGGGCTTTGCATGATTTTCCTCTGTCTGAATTGAGAAAATGTAATTTTCTTTTATGAATTGTTCCACAATTGTAAAGATTGAATGAGTTGAAAGAAGAGAGCATCTTGGGTTCTTTTTGCTTAATCAGGGAAGATAATTATCCCAACCAAATAATTTTGAAGGCCATTTAATTTTTTTTGAAAATTTTATGATTTCAGAAGCATAGAATGGGGGAAGCTTTCTCCTTCTGATTTCCTCTTTGATATAAGATAATGTTACATGACCATCCCCATCTCTATCTACCTCCTGAAAAAAATTTCTTCCTTCCATTTCAGTATAATGGAAAAACTCTAGTACAAAGTATAGTTTTTTTCTATCTAGAAATCCTTGCTACATTTGGCCACTTCAAGGAATCTTAGACATAAGATCCATTAAAGGCACAGTTGAGATTGGTAATGTAGGAAAATTGATGGCTATATATTTATTTTTCAAATTAACTCTTCACAGTTTTTGGAAAGAAACCATTAGGTCCTCCTTGGAGCCTTGAAAAGATTGGTATTTTTTGGCTTTCTCGATCTATTTTTGGAAAAAGTAAGGAGAACCAAATATGACTAGTTGTTTCCCCTTAATCAATGTTGTCCTCTATTTCTTCAGAACCATTAAAAACAATAGTCTTGGGAATGCATTTGGGAAAATATAATAATATAGATGGAGAACATTGCTTATTGAATTCCTCATTTCTCTTTCAGTATCTGACCTTTGAAATGTTTCATTGTAGTGAGTATGAATTTCATTTAACCCCACAATCATGCTACTATATTAAATTTAGTTTGCAAAGCTTATGGATACTATGTGTTGCCATGAAACATCAGAGCTAAACCTTTGGAAATGTTAATGGGTGTTGCTTTTGCTTTGTTTCATTATATTTGAAGTTTTTTACTTAATACTGGATCTCTCAGCTCTGTTGGTTGTATATAATGGTGATTTTATGTATTGGTGAGATAAATAACCTTGAAGGCAATAGAGCAAGGACAAGTTTTGTGTTGTTAAATGACAATGGCATATAGTTTATAAGGGAAATTTGAACAAAATCATGTATATTATAACTATTGGAGCAAGATTTGATGAAAAGGTCAATGGAGAACCCAAGAATGAAGGCGTCTCACTTGTGAGGATATTTTTCACTTACGTGTTAGTGGAGACTATTTTTCACATATGTTCAGGCATTTTATGGGGTAGACCCTTTTTCTTGGATCTAAATTTTTTTGTTCTATCAATTTTCAAGATTTTTAATCATTGTTGAAAAGTTGATTGGAAATTTTAAGTCATGCCAGTGAAAGAAACATATAACTCACAAGAGCTCATAATAAGTTGCTTAAGGTCAAAGAAACATAAACTAGAATGAGAAAAAAGTTTCTAATGGGGGATCTCCCTTCTTTTGTAAGGAGAAGACTAAGTTAGTGGAGAAGAAGAATTCTTCTTCACTAGCTTCATTTCAGAGTTATCCTGGAAAATCTTAATGAACTCCTCTCTTGAAACTAGTTTTTTGATATATCTTCAACCGATGACCATTCACAAGAAGAGGTATTTTGCTTCCATCTATTGTCCTTATCTTTACTGCTCTGTTATTAAAGACTTGTTCAATATCATATGGCCTAAGCCAATGAGTTTGAAACTTCCCTTGAAAATCTTTGAACTTTGAATCAAACAACAGTGCCCAATCTCCTGCTTGAAACTTCTTCTCCTTAATATATTTATCATGCCATTTAGCCCTCTGTTGTTGGACTATACTGGTTCTTTGGATTGCATCTTGCCTGATTTCATCAAGTTCATTGAGTTGCTCCAATCTATGTTTCTGTGCCTCTGATAAATCCAATCCCAATTGGACTACCATCTTGAAGGTTTTGATTTGAAACTCTATAGGGAATAGGGCTTGTTTCCCATAAACAAGTTCATAGGGCGTATGTCCCGTTGTGTTCCTCCATGTAGTTCTATAGGCCCATAAGGCTTCAGGAAGCCTTTTTGCCCAATCTCTTCTATGTAGATGCACAGTCTTAGTGAGAATTCCTTCAATCACCTTATTTGTAGATTCAACTTGACCATTTGCTTGTGGATGATAGGGAGTATATTTCCTATGTTTGATCTTATAATCTTCCACAAGACCCTTCACCATTTTAGATGTAAATTGAGATCCATGATCTGTCACAATTTCTCTTGGAACACCAAAATGAGTGAAGATGTCCTCAAAAAGAAAATTAACTAAATATTTTTCATTAACAAAAGGTAATGTTTTGGCCTCTACCCATTTAGTGACATAATCAGTGCATACCAATATATACTTCTTTTGCTTAGATGAAGGATTCATTGGCCCAACAAAATCGAAGGCCCATTTTTCAAAAGGTTCAATGAGTACTTGAATTTGTAGTGGCATTTCATTTGAAGGAGCAGGTTTCCCTACCCTCTGGCAGCTGTCACACCTCCTGAAATATTCTTTGGCATCTTTGAAGATGGATGGCCAATAATATCCTAAAGAAAGGATTTTATAGGCTATCCTCTTATCAGCAAAGTATCCCCACACAGCTCATCATGACATGCCTTAAGAATCTCAGGCATTTCATCCTCCCTAACACATCTTCTAATCATAAGATCTAGACCTGTTTTATACAATTCATTAGTGATCCATAAGTATCTTGAATCTGAAATTGTTGATTACATGAACAACAACTAAAAATTGCTTTTCAGTTACAGTATAGTTCAACTCAGTGGGAGTCAAATTCTTACTTGTATAGTAGATGGCATAGGGAATCAAGTCCTTTTGTCCTAATACAGCTCCCAGAGTTGTATCTGAAGCATCTGTTGAAATGTGAAAAGGTAGTTTCCAATTTGGACCTCTCAAGATGGGTGCTTCAGAAATTTTTGTTTTTAAAATCTCAAATGCTAACTAGTAGTTAGGATTCCAATTGAATTCACAATCCTTGGTGAGTAATTTGAAGAGTGGGGATGCTATTTTAGTGAAATTTTCTATAAATCGTCTATATTATCCTGTGAATCCTAGAAAACTTCGAACATCCTTTTGGCAATTTGGAATTGATAATTTAGAGATGACTTCAACTTTAGATTTATCAACTTCAATTCCATCTCCTGAAATTTGATGCCCTAAAACAATACCTTATGTAAACATCATAAAACATTTTTCATGGCTTAGTGAAAGGTTTGCTTCCTTACATCTTTTAATAAATCTTTCCAAATTCTCCAAAGATTCTACAAATGTATTCCCATAGAATATAAAATCATCCATATATACCTCTACACAATCATGTATTAGATCAGAAAAAATTCCTAGTATTTCTCTTTGGAATGTTGTAGGTGCATTGCATAACCCAAAAGGTAGTACTCAGTAGGCATAAGTTCCCCATGGACAAGTAAATGTGATTTTATATTGATCTTCAGGTTCCACCTGAATCTGATTATAACCACTAAAACCATCCAAGAATGAGAAATACTTCTTACCTGCTAATGTATCTAACACTTGATCTATAAAGGGCAAAGGAAAATGATCTTTAAGGGTAGCTTTATTCAATTCTCAGTAATCGATGCACAACCTCCATTTACCATTCTTTTTAGGCACAATTACTAAAGGGGAAACCCATTGGCTATCTGAAATTGGGTAAATGAAGTTTACATTCAGCAGTTTTTGCAGCTCTTCTTTCACAATTTCCCTAAGATTTGGATTCATTCTTCTCTGAGGTTGTCTGATAGGTCTACAATTTTCCTCAATGTAGATGTGATGTATACAAATCTTAGGACTAATTCCTTTCATGTCAGTATATTCCCATGCATATGCAGCAGAATGTTGTTGTAATGTCTTGATTAGCTTCTCCTGTTGTAATTTCTCCAAGTTATTATTTATGTTCAATGTTCTCCCTGGAAAGATTTCAATTATAGAGCTACCAAATTCTTCCATAGAATAAAGAGACATCTACCTAGATGACAAATATTCAATATTGGATTTTTCTTGAAATTGATCATGTTCATATTCTGGAGATGATTCAAAATTTTCCATTGTATTTAAGATTTGACTATCTTCACTAATATCTGAAATAGTAAAGAGAGGCTGAATGTCATTTTCATCATCAATCCATTCATTTTCATCTATTTTTGTGATTGTTTTTACTGGAGGACATAGAATGAATTTCTTTGTTGAATTCCCGTCAGAAATATACATATCACCATATCTACAGCTAATGAAAGCATCAACTGTGGCCAGCCAAGCTCTTCCTAATATGAATGGATGTCCTCCTAGATTGTTCTTGGGGGTTAAGATCATAAAATCAATAGGATATTCCCAAGAACCTAAGGATACTGAAATATTTTCTAACACTCCATTTGGTTTGATTACAAATCTGTCCTCTAATTGTAGTAATGTAGGGGTGTAAAGAAGATCAGGAAGCTCGAGCTGTTCCATGGTTTGTTTGCTCATGATGTTTATTGCTACCCCTAAATCAATCAATGTATTTTGAATTTCAACTCCATTGATATGTGTTTTCACAATTGGACTTCCTGGATCTACATATTTTTGTATGGCCATTTTTCCCATCATTGTATCTGCTATTTTTCCTACCAGGTGAATTCTTTTTGTTTCTTTTGCTTTTCTTCCTGGTTTCTTTATGCTCAACTCCTTTATTGTTTTAGCTAGGATTGGAATCTCTTTAATGTCTTGTAACAAAGGAATTTTGATACATGCATTTTTTAATTCATCTAGAAAATCATAATTAGGCAACACGATATGCTTTTCTACTCCTTTATCAACTTGCAATCTTTTAGGAAAAGGAGGCGCAGAAGTAGATACTGGCTTCTCAATGATAGGACTTGAATTCACTGGTTCTTTCTATTTTTCATTTTCAGTATTTTGGTTTCGGAGAGATGTTCCCTCAAAACTTTTATTGGGCTGTAGAGAATCTTCCTTAGAATTGTCTTGTTCCTGAATAACTACAGAAGGTCTTTCCTTTTCTAATATCCTACTAGATCTTATTTGAACATCATTGAGATCTAGAGGAGTGATCATATAAGTTGGAAATTGTTGTCCTTCCACCATGTAAGTATTCTGAGGATTTTTATTGTTGGGGTTTGGTAATGGTTGGGCACGTAGCTGATTTGGTCTCTACTAAAATGGCAGTAAGAGTTGAGGACTTTGGTTTTGTTGTGGAAATGGTAATGAAAGTTGAGGGTTTTGATTTTGAAGTTGTGGCTATTGATTTTGTTGTGGAATGTGTGGAGGAGGATAATTTTGATACGATGGAGGATATTGATAATATTGAGAAAATCTCCCATAAGGATTTTGTACTCCTTGTGCCCAAGGTTGAGATTGAGATTGAGGTTGAGGCCAAGTTTGAGATTGAGATTGAGGTTGAGGCCAAGGTTGCTGCCAAGAATTCCAATTTGGTGGGGGCTGAAGATACATTTGATTGTTAAATCCCTGATTTTGTGGCCCTTGCCAAGGTTTTCTAGAGACAAAGCAAAGAGGTTCTGCTGAATTTGGAACTGTTTCTTCTTGAAAAACAACCTTAAGACCTGGAATCAAAGGACAACCTTTGGTTTCATGATTCTCTAAGAAAATCATACAAGTCTCTATAATTTTTGCATCTAAAGGGCATTCTCTTAGAGCATGTTTTTTTTTTTCCTGCATTTTGGACAGAAAATAGCTAAAGCATCAACCTCAGTTTTCTGCTTGTTTTGCAACTTAAGGGTGTCTATTTGCTCACTAAGACTCCCTAGAATATCTGTTTTGAATTCATCAAGCATATTACCAATTTCTGCCCTACTCACTGATCCAGTTGCAGATTTATTTACTCTAACAAGAGAAGGATCTCTTGGACCTTTCCCAATTTTGGATTTCCCTCTTGAGAGATGAACACATAATTATCCTATATCATTTAATGGGAGTTGAGAGATATCTCCCTTCCCCATCATGTTAAGGATATCTATCCAATCATCTCTAATGGCTTTTAATATAAGAGATTTTAAGGTATCTTCATCTAAATTGTCCATATTTTCTCTTTTCAAATTATAGTTGAATCTCTCAATCAAATCCTATAAATTTTCATCCTCTCTTTGCATCATTTTTAACACTTCATCTTTGTGATTGGTAGGCATGCATTAATCCAAATACCTATCCAAAAACACTTTTTTCATGTCATTCCATGTTCTAATGGAATGAGTGACTAACCCCATGAACCACTTCAAAGGAGCTCCTTTCAGTGTTGAAGGGAAAAACTTAAGTTTTTGAGAGTCTTCTAGATAATCATAGGTTCTGCACAAGACTTCAAACTCAAATAAAATTTTTTCAGGATCCTCACTTTTTAACCCATGGAAGTTTGGGAGGACAGAAGGTGAGATATTTTTCATTGTGGCATTTGTTTCTTCATCCACTATAGGGAATCCAAAAGAATTATCTATTTCCCTATTTCCTCCGCCTCCTCCATTATTTCCTCTACCTCTTCCTCTACCCCCTCCTCCAAACAATGTGAATTCTCCATCCACTCCTTCTTCCGCCATTATAGTTTCTTCAGGGTCAGTATAGGGTTCAACCTGCAAGGTTAATTTCTCCTCCTCTGGTTCTTCTATTAATGGGATATGGGAGAGAGGTTCTACTTCTTCTTCCTCACTAGGTATTCCTAATTCTTCAACTAAAATGTGCTCCCCTGTAGAGGTGAAAAAGACTACTCCTGCTGTTGGAGATCCAAGATTTTTCTCCTCTAGGACTGACTTGGTAGATGAAGTAGGAGATTCTTTTGATTGGATTTCTGCCCTGGAATTTCAGGAGTTCTATGGCTGGGAGTATGAGTTTGGGATGGAGGTGTATCTTTTCTTGTTCTTGGTGGAGTAGGTGGTGTTGTAGGAATTGAACTCCTGCCTCTAGCTATAAATCTACCCCTAGAGTCTCTTTCTATATGCATATCATTTTTTTTTGAATGTAAGAGATAAAGTTACCTAGTTACACTTCCCTAGTAACAATGCAAAAATGTTTAGTCAATTTAGTATCCTAAATTGCTTTGCATAAATTATCAGCCAAGGCTCGTACACTGATGAAGTGTAGTGCACTGTATGTGATAGTTAACCCTTCTTACTTCGTTGTTTTGTATTTTATATTGTTTTGGGGGTTTCTGTTCTTTGATCCCTAATGATGTATAATTTGAACTATGAGAAACTGAATCTAAATTTCTTAAAGGTGAACCAAGAGCTCAAAATCTAGTCAAAATCTAAGTAGAAAGGAAGGAAAAAAATAGAGCATCTATCCCATCTTCTCATCTAATCCTAATTCATGAATAATTCTTAAAACTAGAAGGTAAAGTTGTAAGTCATGTTGAAATAAATACAGAGAATGAAATTAACTAAAGTACTTCTAGTTACCTTAACCTTTAATTTTGAAGGATAACCTCCTTAAGATGGAATTCAAGCAACTTCTGTACTTCATGATCTAGAAAATAAACTAAATAAAAACATGCAGAAGGTAACTGATTGGTTTCAACCCTTATGTAAAGTGAATGCTTAACCATTTAGTTTAGGATGGATATCAACTTGAAATGGTGACCAAAACATTCATTAGTACAGTGCATTGACAACCTGAACTAGGAAGTAAATAACAAAAACAGTGAGTAAACTAATCAACAACGCATCCTCATTACTTTCAACCTTACTCTGTTTAGAAACAAAGTCGTTTCCTTTATGAAATGGATTGGAGAAACAAGACTACATAATTGAATTCTAACATTATGCTACTGATTAAAACTAAAAGGAATCAAACTATAAGAAATCCACCTAAGTTATAAACACTGCTAAAAGCAAATGAAGAATTTAAAACTGAACAGAAAGAAGAAAACAAATGAAAAGAAAACCTCCTTCAGCGCAGGGGCCCTCTGCAACTGACTAGGTTGAGCTGCTAACTTAATTCAAAATGCTCCTTCCAATGATCATCAGTCAACACACGGCTTTGTATTATAAAATAGGAACAAAAGTCCAAAATTATAGAGCTGATAAGTTTAAACTTAATACATCAAAAAAATTTCCCCTTTTTTTCTTTTCTTTTCGGTCCTGTTCAACTGGTATTTAAAATAAAATATTCATAACTGTCTTTTGAGGAAAATTAGCTACAGGTGGTCTACACGTATTACAACCAATCTATGTAAATGTTTGATCAGCTACAGGTGACTTGAATTCGAATAAGGTGGTTGCACAGAACCATTGACATAGGTGGCTGATCCGAGTTAATGCTTCAACAGATCTGTTGGATTTATTAATTAACCATGAAAGGGTAGACAAAGAGTCTTATTGCTTCCGGGTTTCATACATTTGACTCCACCTTTGACTGTGGTCTTGAGCTGGCTTTTTTGTCGATCTGGGTTGGGTGACTAGGATAGGATCCATGTTGAGATGATTCCAAAGATGCCCATGTGGCCGGTTTCTTCGTTTGACACATGTAACCTGTTCAACCATGGAAGTAGCTACGGAACACACGGTTAGCTATAGAATAGGCTGCGTTCTGTAGCTAATTTGCAAAAACTTATTTCAAATAGCAAAAACATAAAAGTATAACATGTCAATCATTTAATGTCTTCCTTGAGACAAAATCTATCATTTATGAGTGATGGGGATCTGTATTTTATGGAAAACAAGAGAAATAAGTGAGAAAAGTTGTCAAAGAGAGAGTAATTCTGAGGTCCAACACCGCCTTTGAGCCTCCCTTTTCTTCCCCCATGTCAAACTGAAATGCATACAACATCTTCTATATGTTTCTTCGTTCATTCTCAATTCTTCCCCTACCACCCTCTTCTTCCATTCACATATGATTTTATATGTTCAATTCATCATTCTAATTCCCTCCTCTGTATCTACACCTGTGTTACATGTTGTAAATTTTACGTTTAAATATAATATATATGCTCGTTTTTTCTTCTTTATAAGCAACATAGTATATTTGTCTCCATTCTTTTTATAATTCACACTCCCATTATTTCATTTATCCCCTTCCATATTGCATTAATAACTTCCTCCTTGCTCTATTTTTTAAAGTACTCTCAAGCATAACTCTTCTTACTTTCCTTATGAGCTTTTAAAGTATGTTTTGTGCAATTAAAAAAAACATTGACTTGTTAGAAAAGGTTGTTTCTTCTTTAGCTTAAATCTAATTGATCTTTAGTTATGTTCCATTTAATCTTTATACTTCTTTCCTTGTACATGTCTTCCTGTTTCACAAATAATATGTGGGTGTGCACATTCTTTCACAACTTGTATAATAAAAAAAGAACTAATATGTGGATGTACACACTCTTTCACAATTTGAAAAGAAAAAAAAATCACTTGCTCCTATTTCCTTTCCTTTTGAATTTATAGTTCTTCCCTCCCCTTCCATTAAACATTCTTCCTTCTATGGAGACTCCTCCATGCACTCTTTCTTTGTGCTCAATGCTGCTCTCTCTCTCAGCTCATGTATGCACTGATATTCATGTCCCTATGCTTGTATCACGATTGACATCCCAGAGTCTTCTGGAAACTATACCCCTAGATAATCTTGCTCTTCCCCAACATCTCAAAACTTCTCTTGCAACCCCATATCCTTCAACATTTCCTACTCCCAATCTACCTTCCCTCACGGTCTTGTGCTCATTGTCATTGATTTCTCGTCTACCTTGCACACCCCACCATAGACCCATGTCGCTTCACTCTCCCATCTCAAAAATTTATTTAACCCTACCCTTAGCCATACACACCACTGATTCCATGAAAGGATAAATGATCTCTCTCACTTCCATTTATGCTCCATTTGCAAGGAATCATGAAAAAAAAGTTCTTTCATGGTAACATCTGCTACTTCTGATGTGCAACTGCAAAGTACAGCCACCACTTCTCCCTTGCAAACAACATGAACCCTAACAGCCAACCATTTGTCCTTGCTGCTCTAACCAAAATAGAGGAAATGATCATAACGCATGTTATCCCAATCTTACAAGTCACCCAAGCACAAGGTGGCCAGTGCAAGTACACTGGTCATTCTATTTGTTTCCCCTATGGCATAATTGTTATTTCCAATAGCTTGCCACACTTAGTTTCTAAACTGGACATCATATTTGTTACTAGACATGGCTCTTACCACAAAGCATATGATTTTGTTGTAAGCAAGACACGTGTTGTTGTAGCTTTGGAGTACAAGCTAGCACATGATTCTTACTATAAGGATGTCCATGTGGACCAAGATGTAGTATCTACCTTGCTAACTCACCCTACTGGTATCTCTTCTCTCCTCTGTCACATCACCCCATCCTCTCCTGACACGAGACTTCCTACTTTGTATCATGACATTCCTAAAACACCCACACCAAAAAACCTCCAACTATCCTCTTTTGTATCAACACTCCCAAATTCCCATACTGAGATTGAATAAATATGCAACTACTTGCACTCTTCCCATCCTAATTTCACCACTTCGATTTCCTGGCCCATTGTTTCCCTCTCTGTTGTCAATGAATACACCATGGAAGGCCTCTTTGTTATGGCCTTCCCTACACACTTCCCCACAAGGGTTGCCATGATTGCTCAACCACTAGTTAGAAAAGTTGAAATGCAAGAATATTCTTTGCACCTCATGTGCTACCATGATAACCGTTTTGGCAAACATCCAAGATTTTGGTATTACTTGTACAACCTTATGTTGCGACATCACAACTAAGAAACTGCTGTCATTTTTTTGAAAAGAAACCTTGAGGATGGCTTGACACTGATTGTTCCAGACCTGTGTGCATGCCTCCATGACATGCATTATTCGATGCTTCCTGACCAAATTATGCGCTTCAGGTCAGGCGTTAGGGGACACACTCTTTTTGGAACAAGCGCAAAGGTGAACTCACTAATATGATCACACAAATAGATAGTCCTACTTTCTTCTTCACCCTTGTGCAACTGACACCAAATGGCATGACCTGCACATGGTCATGCCTAATGCCCCCCTAGATTCATATGAGTTATCTCGATGGATATTCCACAATATAATCAAGCATATGCATCTTACATCACAATACATTCATTATCGATTCACAATATTCCTAGAAGATGTCTTGAAAAGAGGTTTCCATGCAACAAAATATTGGTGTAGGTCTTTGTCTAACTATCCTTATCCTCTTTATTTTTAACTCTACAAATACACCTACCTCACAATTTATCCTTTCTCATCTTTATAGATATGAGTGGAAACGTAGGTGTTGGGAAACATTGATAATACTGAGAGGGGGTGGGGGGTGAATCAATATTAAGGCTAATTTGTACTTCTTTATGCCAGTTTACTTTTCTTATTTAAACTTGGAATCCAACCATATAACCAAAAACAATATATAATATGGCAATAACATAAACTCAACACACAAGCAAACAAACCATAAGAATCATACACATAGACACAAGGTTTTTCACGTGGAAACCCTTTCAGGAAAAAACCACAAAGCTTGTTGTTGTTATTGATGTAAATTAAGAGAACCCACTCTATTACATCAATTTGTTTTTGTGAGCACCCACTCATAGGAAGCACCAAATCCCTTTGGTTTGTTTGCTAGCACCAACTCCTTCAGTTTGTAGACACCTGTCCAGCTTACCAGAAGCACCATATGAGGCACCGATCTCATGGATTTGTTGCAAGCACCAACTTGCAGCTCCTTAGATTTATGCAAGTACCAACTTGTAGGAGGCACCGACCTCATGGATTTGTTGTAAGCACCAACTTGCAGCTCCTTAGATTTATGCAAGCACCAACTTGTAGGAGGCATCGATCCTCAAGCCTTCTAAAGCTCCACTAGAGATGGAAGCACCAAATTCTTGTCTGTAGGCACCAACCCACATTCAAATAGGAACTAAATGTCCTTTGTGATTTGGTAGTAACTTTGCCCGATCTCAGATTTGATCTTTGCTCACTATGCTGCACTTTGCAGCTCTCTGCAACTCTCTTCAACAACCCTGTGATATGCTCAACAACAATCACTCTCAACCCTCTACTCTCTGCTCTCAACAACAGTCACTCTGCTCTCTGCCACTCTACTCTCCACAACACACAGTCTGCTCTCAACCTTGCTTCACATAACATAGGCTCATCTCTCAAACTTCTACTCATAACAGCTCACAGGAACCTTCGACCTTCCACACATCACACAAGAACTTTAGCCTTAAACATAGAGCACAAGCACTTCAACCTTGCTTACACAATGCATAGGAAACTATCATCTTTCACACAAAGCTCGCTGCTCTCGGGGTCTCTTTACCTCTGCATAGGCACTCTCAACCTCTCTGTAGAACTGGCTCTTCCTTAGCCTCACACAACATTGATCACACTCATAGATCTTTCCTCTTGGCACTCTAGCAACTATACTACTTTCCCCCATAATGCTCAATCGAGCTACCGGGTTTTGTTCCTTTGCTGTTCACCCCAATTGATGCTACCACACTGTCTTTGTTTAACATTGCACATTGTACTTAGGCATGGCCCTGCATTCTACTGTCTACATTGGACTTGGTATATTCCATTGCATTCACTTGAGAATGGGCCTCTCGCTGTCCTGGCTATTTTCTCCATACTAAGAATTAATTCTCAGTCCACCTGCTTACTCAAGCTATTCACAATCCTCTCTATGTTGTAGCTCTCCCATCACTGAGGCTCTCCATGCTGAGAATTTAATCTTAGTCCACCTGCACACTCCACTAAGACTCTCCATGCCTCTTCATGGCTTACAGTACTTCGGCATGGATTTTTTGTTTTGCATTTATTTCTATAATGCATACATGGGATATCTCCAACGACTAACTCCACTTCCTTTGCATTTACTCTTCAGCTGCCAACCCATCCAACTTTCAAAGTCCTATACTATGATATCGGAGAATTCACACCATAGTGATATATCAGAGCTTCCACATTGCATCTTTACTGTGGTGCAATGTTACACATTGCCAATTGTCGATCGTCGATATTCAAGCCCTTTTTGATTATCTCCTTGATGTATCTCAGCCATAGGATGGATGCTGTGACCAAGCACCAACCATATCGGAGCCCCCTTATCAATGATTTTCATATGTTTCCCATATGTTTGCAACCACAAACCTCCGATTTCCTAGCTCCTTTTGTTTAGGCTCTTACCGCACACTTCCTACCATAGGACCGAGGGCCATGACCAATTGATTAACCTTATAACGAAGCCCCCTTATTAGCATTTTCCATTTTGTGACCAATGTGCCAACAACAAAAACCTCTGATCGTTGATTTCCGATAGGCCCCTATGTTCAACCCTAGCCCTTGGTTCCTTAACACTTCGCGAACGCATGTTATCCCACATCCTGCATCCCGATAAATTTCTTTGTGGAACATGAGCCGATCATTGCAAACCTCTAATCGTCGGTTGCTGAAGTGACGTCATCTCATGCCACATGGCATATTCTGACCAGTGACACGTGTCACTCAGATATGGCCCATTAGGCCATCCATAAACACCGAAACAACCTGCCACATGTCCCTTCGTATCGTGACATCATGCTAACATAAGCGACTATGTGTCCCTTATTGGAACCAATCAAATCCTACCACTTGTCCTCATTGGAGCTCACAACTTGCTGCCATGTGTCCTTATCGGAGCCTACTAGATGCTGCCGTTTGTCCTTATCAGAGCCTATCACCAGTTTCCATGTGTCCTTATCGGATCCAATCAGATGCGACTACATGTCCTGCTTAGAGGAGAGAGAAAGTACCTCACCCACCTTGTTTTTCCGATGAATTCTTTTATAGTTTCTCTTTATGGGTCCCCCGATGATTTAACACTAGAGGCTCAAATCCCAACAATTTTCTATTTGTTGCACTAATGCTAACCACCAAGGATCGCCGATTGCGATTCGTCGGGACCTCTTATATGTGATATCACAAATCACTAATTGGTATTTTACTCACATAGTGCACTGCGTATTGAATCCCTCAATTTCCGATTATCGAGACCTCTGATTGCTGAGACCTACGATTTGCAGGATTCTTCCCTGAATAAGGTTTTACACCCTGAACTTCAGTAGGTCATAGCTTTTGATCCACAAGTCCATTTCTAGACTTCTGAATATCATTGGAAATATCTTCTAGAGAAATTTTCAATGGAAAGGGTCTATTTAGCCAATGAGCCCATATGATTCCTAAAAATATGGCTCCAACATAACTACCAATATTCTGCTCTTGAACTCTCCGGACAACTAGGAATCACATCCACAAAATGTCCTTAGCATGAGGCCTACAATAGCCATGGAATTCCATCCTGGACCATCATTGTAATCATCATTTGATGGCTTCTCCAATAAATCCTGCTACTATGATGATTCTCTACATGAAGCATGTAGCTACCAAGGAACTCCTCCTGATCCATCACTACTAGCATCTGCTACAACAAGCAACCAAGCTTGTTTGGTTGACATCAATGCCAACAATCCTGCCAACTGTTAGGCCTGCCAACTTCCCAACACATCTCTATAGAATAACTATTGACATCAGCGTCAACACACTTGAAAATTGCTTCTCTAGGCCACTGGCCATGCACACAATGCCAATTGTCCAACAATCTCCCCCTTTGGCATTGATGGCAACACACCATCCTTCTATCCAAGTGATGGCCAAACCTCAAGCTGCTTCCACACATCTCATGGCATGAGACACCAATGACCTTCTTGCCATCACAACTTCTCCACAACTTTTCTCCCCCTTTGACATCAATGGCAAGGGGCTACAAGTTACCTTTCTCTCCCCATGCTCTCACTGACTGTGAGGACTAGAGTCTAGCTATCAGGATGTGCATTTTGCCTCACAAACCTCTCTACCAGGACTGTCGTTGTTGTTGCTCCATAAACTGTGCAAATGAGATATGCTCCCCCTAAACATATACTGCCTTTGATTTGTCCTTCCAGTTTTGGACTTCTAATGGCTGCTGGTTGAGCACTCTATCCACCAATGCATCTTTTTGTATCAAAAGGATTGATACCCATTGAACTGTGCATGGTATTGTTGCTGTTGCAATTACCAAGTTACAATGATGCATTTTGGCTCACCCTTCTTGTTGCTGTTGCTGCTTCTGAGACTGCTCTCATTCTTGAGCATCTCCACTTCTCCCCTTGAGATCATTCTCATACTATGGGGACTGCTTCATAGCTCATACCAATTTCATCAAAAGAAATGATACAAGTGGAACATTGTACCAGGAAAACTCTGCTATTTCTTTTCTCAGAAAGAAATGTCCATTTACACACATGGTTATTCAATATGATCCCATTACAACCAATTGACATAGTTATACCAATTGAGGGTTAAGGGACATGAAAAAGCATACACCAATTGTGTTTCATGAACACAAGACTGATATACATTATCATCTTACAACTTAAATGAAATAAGAGTGTTTCATCAAATATGCAAACCTTTCTCTTTGCTCAACAATCTTCCTTTCTGAGGCTGCCCATTGTTGCCTGCTACTACTTTGTCAAAGCATCTCCCCCTGAGCCAATGCTCCTTGATATCCTACAAAGCTTCCTTGCCTTTGCATGGGGACTGATCCTGTGGACCTGACATGAATGTGAGCTTCTTGTCATTCCACACTTCCACTGCAGCCCATCTTCTTCCCACAACAAGAGATATTGTTGTGTACTCCTCATGCTGGTTGCACTCCACCTTCATCCATCAGATGCACCATTATGTTCATCTTCTTGGCCTCCTGCATCTGACTTACTTAGCCTCCCTTGAGGCCCTTCTCTTCCTTTACTGAAGAGAAATAGAGGATCTACTCCCCCTGAGAAAATCATCCCCTTTCTTCCTCCATACCTTCAAAGGTCAAGTTTTGACAGAAGCATTCCCCTCCAGCTTCTTCTTTGCCCCTGTTTGGGCTTCTTCACAGCTGCACTTGGGTAGAGGAAAATTTCCTTTCAACTCCTCTTTCTTCACCCAAACCCTCTTGAAGCCTTTCTTCCTTTCAAAGGGATCTGCCACAAGAGTAGGAGGATCATTCATATGATTACTTCCTCCTCTTTTCATCTTGCTCTTTTGACACAGAGCACTGAAGGCAAGTCTGTATTTTTCCACTTCATTATTTCTCCTTGTCTTCAAATCATGAGATATTGCATTGCATGCACATGCTGAGAAGAATTCCATTTATTTTCATTTCTGCAGACAACTCTCTTGTGCCCGAGATTGCCATTGTTGGATCATTCAACATGGCATAAGATTGGAGCAGAGGAGTTACCATTTTTGACCCTTGTTTTTTCAAAACTCCTCTCAAGGCCAACATGCCTTCTTCTAGCCTTATTGTGCATTCTTGGGTTGATGCTACCCAACAAATCTTGTTTCCTTGCAATCCATCTACAGTATATGGATTTGTGTCCAAAATTTTTGCAAGAAAAATAAAAATCATGAAAAGGATTCTATTGATAGAGGTTACCTTTTCTTTGAAGGCTCTATCTTTGAGGAGGAGGGGTCCTCTGCTAGCTCTTCTTGTGCCTTCTATGATAGTGAGCATAACTTTCATGAACTCTTCCTTGCAAATACCTTGCCCTCTTTTGCTGCACTTGCTGCTGCTGCTGCTTGGGCTTTTGCTACACCATTGGCTACTGCTTTTTAGCCTTCTCATGTTGCCTTTTATTCTCTTGTTGTTGCTGCTTTCCTTGCTATTGTTACTATCCAACAACCTTTCTTTCCTTGTTTTTATTGGAACCCTTAAGCTTCTGAAATTGATACAACTCTTTATTTGACTTTTCTAAGTCATGTCTCAATGAGACTACCTCAGTTTGTAGTCTCTCGTAGCAAGCTTCCTTCACACTCAACTGATTGGTTAATGTCCCAGTCAACCTGCTAGCCTCTTCTTGTTGAGAATTTAGATCAACTAATGTCTTTCTCAACTTCTCATTCTCAAGCTCATAGAGTTTCAGTTTCTCCTCTTTCTTGAGAATTTCCTCTGATAGGTCCTTGATCTCTTTTAGAGCTGAGATCAACCTATTTTCAGAAAAGATCCCTTCATCTAGATCCTTTTCTTCACCACCAGAGGTGCTAGATTTCGAGCAACATGGTATTTCTTCTAAGACTTCTACCTCATCAACAGAAGTGTGATGAGCAGGAAATTCACCCTGTCCTGGTTCATTTCTAGAGAAGCAGGGTTCCTCAGCCTTTTCTTGAGCTAGATGGCTGTCTCCACCATACAAACATTGCAGCCTGTTTAACACTTCCTTTGCTGACTCAAAATGCCTCACTTTATCTGCATATGTCTTAGATGGCCCCTTCATTGTAATCTTTTGGGCTTCTTAATCATACTTTCTCTTTTCTCCATTCAATATGGAGAGCCATATGTCACCATTTAGGGACATCAAGTAGGCTTCCATTCCAATCTTCCATATTTCACACCAGAGCTCATGGCATGATCTATCTAAGAATGGAACTTCTTCTACTACTAGATAAACTTCATTAGCCATTGTTTCTTTTAATCTACCTTCTAGCGATTAAGCTAATTCTAAGGGAACTTGGCTCTGATACCAATTGTTTGGAAACAATGATAATACTAAGAGGGGGGGGGGGGGGTAAATCAGTATTAAGGATAATTTTTACTTCTTTATGCCAGTTTACTTTTGTTATTTAAACTTGGCATCCAACCATATAACCAACAACAATATATAATATGGCAACAACATAAAATCAACACACAAGCAAACAAACCATAAGCATCATACACATAGACACAAGGTTTTTCATGTGGAAACCCAAAAACCACAAAGCTTGTTGTTGTTATTGATGTAAATTAAGAGCACCCACTCTATTACATCAATTAGTTTTTGTGAGAACCCACTTACAGGAAGCACCAACTCTCTTTGATTTGTTTGCTAGCACCAACTAGTAGGAAGCACCAACTCCCTCTGTTTGTAGACACCTGTCCAGTTTACCAAAAGTACCATATGAGGCATTGACCTCATGGATTTTTTGCAAGCACCAACTTTCATCTCCTTAGATTTATGCAAGTACCAACTTGCAGGAGGCACCGACCGCCAAGCCTTCCCAAGCTCCACTAGAGATGGAAGCACTAACTTCCTATCTGTAGGCACCAACCCACATTCAAATAGGAACTGAATGTCCTCTGTGATTTGGAAACAACTCTTCCTGATATTAGCTTTGATCTCTGCTCACTCTGCTACACTTTGCATCTCTCTGCAGCTCTCTTCAGCAGTCCTGTAATCTACTCAACAACAGTCACTCTCAATCCTCTATTCTATGCTCTCAACAACAGTCACTCTGCTCTCCATAGCACACAATCTTCTCTCGGCCTTTCTTCACACAACACAGGCTGAGATCTTAGACTTCTGCTCATAACATCTCATAGGCACCTTCGACCTTCCACACAGCACACACGCACTTCAGCCTTAAACACAAAGCACAGACACTTCAACCTTGCTTACACAGCGCACAAGAAAATATCTCATTTCACACACAACTCACTACTCTCGGGGTCTCTTTACCTCTGCATAGGCACTCTTAGCCTCTCTCTATAGAACTAGATCTTCCTTAGCCTCACACAACACTGCTCACACTCATATCTCTTTCCTCTTGGCTCTCTAGCAACTATGCTTCTTTCCCCCACAATGCTCAATCGAGCTCTTGGGTTTTGTTCCTTTGTTGTTCACCCCAATCGATGTTGCTGCACTATCCTTGTTTAAGACTGCACATTGTACTTAGGCATGGCCCTGCATTCTGTTGTCTGCATAGGACTTGGTCTCTGACACTACATTCAATTAAGAACAGGCCTCTGACTGCCCTGACTGTTTTCTCCATTCTGAGAATTAATTCTCGGTCCACCTGCTTACTCAAGCTAGGAGAATTCCTCTCTATGCTGCAACTCTCCCATCACTGAGGCTCTCCATTCTGATAATTTAATCATAGTCCACCTGCACACTCCACTGAGACTCTCCATGCCTCTTCATGGCTTATAGTACTTCGGCATGGATTTTCTTTTTTTCATTTATTTCTATAACATGTGCACAAGATATCTCCAACGACCAACTCCACTGCCTCTGCATTTACTCTTCATCTGCCGATCCATCCAACCTTCAAAGTCGTGTAATGTGCTATCAGAGAATTCACACCATAGTGCTATATCAGAGCTTCCACATCGCAACTTTATAGTGGTGCAATGTTACACATTGTTGATTGCCGATCTTGGATATTCAAGCCCTTTTTGATTATCTCCTTGATGTATCTCAGCCGTAGGAGCGGGTGCTGTGACCAATCGCTAACCATATCAGAGCCCCCTTATCAAAAATTTTCATTTGTTTCCCATATGTCAGTGATTAGGTGCTCAATATTTAGCTCAAAAATCAAAGTTCTTAGATTGTCTCGAAAATTGTACGACTATGTCCGTCTCGTCAAGACAATTGCAACACAATTTGTTTCATCGAAAATAGAGTCTAGATGAAGGAGAAAAGGTCTGCTGTTCATTTTCCTAAACAATTAAGAAAATTTCAGAATGAGACAGAATGATGACATGGAAATCCAGTGAACAGTCTAGTCAACAAGGAGAACCTTCTTCATTTTTCTTTAAATGGGGTTGTGACAAGTGTCACCTCTAGATTCTCCAAATTGGTTGTGTGAAAGGGGAATTGCCTAATCAGCTCCAAGGTGGAATTCAAATTTGTTTTTATTTAAATATTATTAGATTATATATAGTTATTATTTTTATTATATAATTTTTTAACTATATATATATATTAATTAAGCATTATTTATTAAATTCCAAATTTCGCATATAAATTATACCAAAGTCGCATTTTAAATGACATTTGATATGGTCAAATCTGTATATTCTAAGGGCATCGATATATTAAACGTTAATGTTTTATTTCGTATTGCAAAACATAAATATTATATATATTTAAATATTAAACATTATTTATTAAATTCCAAATTCCACATATAAATTATACCAAAGTTTCATTTTAAATGACATTTGACATGGTCAAATCCACATATTCCAAGGGCATCGATGTATTAAACGTTAATGTTTTATTTTGTATTATAAAACATATGGGTTATGCGGAGGCGGGTTTTGAACCCGTAACCTCCCCTCACCCGAAGTCTATGCTCTACCGTTGGCAACACCTGCGGACCCATATTTAAATGCGCGTTTATTGCCGATAGCGGGGGTGGTGGGAGCCAGTCCCCACCCCATGCGACCTCAAGTACACAACGGAGGGCCAACAATGGATAGTGCTTAGCGCTAATCATGTTTTTTTAAAACTAATTCCATTTAAAGCTTTAATTAAGCGCACTTTAAATTTGGATTAAGTTGTTGGCACGTCAAATTAGGCGAAAATTGCCATTTTTGGCGGACTTGACTGGAGTCTCTCCAGATTTAGCGGGGTTTCTTAGGAAAAATTGAATGAAGCATAACTTGCTCAATTTTCGACCAAATTGAGATTAGGAAGAAGTGTTTTTGGCTAATTTGGACCTTATGAACACATTGGTGCAGGTATCAGGAGCCATAGAGCTTTGTAAACACCATTTTTTCCACTTTGAGCTAATACAGAGGCCTAAGCCATGGAAGCTGGACCAAGGAGATGTAGCCCAGGAGGGGTGAAATATTTCATCAAAATACTGTGTTAATGTGTCTCTTTGATGGTTTGCTGCACTGTACATGTTTGTTGTTCATTATTCATTTTTGAAGCTATTTTTCTCATGAATGTCTTGTTTAACTTAAGGAAATTTACTTGTTTGTAAGCCCCAACAATTGAGGAAACATCAGCACAAAAAGCAAGAAGTAAGCACATGTTTATAAATATGTAATTGTTATTAGCACAAAAAAACCAATCATACAAAAATAGATCAAGTTGGTATCAAAGCTCGAGGTTGAATTTCTTGATTGCTTGAGTTTGTGCAATTAGGATTTTAATGGTTGTAAAATTGTGATTCTTACAAGGTTAAGGTTGCAGAGAGGGGAAGGGAAGCTATTGGTTGCAAATCCTGAGCTAATGCCCAGAAGAAGGAGAGCCACAAGGCCAAAATATCCACCACCCAAAGTTCCAATTCCAACTGCACTTGAAGCTCCTCATGTATTTCCTTCAACTGAGATTGAAGAGGTACAATCAGTACAAATTTCTAAGCCTAAATCCATAGCCATTATGTCTGGAGAAAGAGAGCCTGAAGGTCCCTCTTCAGATGAGGAAGAATTCAAGAAAGATTTCTACACTTTGAATGAGACGGTTAAAGTCCTCTAGGAAGAGAGGAACACTAGAATGGTTGGAGAGAGTTCTAAACCTCCACATGGGGAAGGAAGCTTAGAGGATAAAAAAGATGAGAAGAAGGATTCCAAAGGGAATGGTGGAAACCAATCTCCATCTCCACCATCCTCATCATCTTCACCATCTCACAAAACATCATCTTCCACTACCACCACTGAAACTGCCCATACTCATTCCAAAACCCCAAAAGGAAAACTCCATTACTTAAATTGGATATAAAATTCAAACTTCCCATGTACAATGGAGAGATGAATGCAAAAAAGTTGGACAATTGGATTCGATAGTTGGAGGTACACTGCAGAATTCAGAACCTTCAAGAAGATGACATAAAGATTGTTGGTTTCATTGAGGCTAGTAGGACTTGCACTAGTTTGGTGGGAAGAAAAGACTCAGGAGGAAATGAGAATCCATGGTAAGATATCCGTCACTTGGGTTGAATTTGTTTTTGCAATTAAAAGACAATTTTATCCTTTAGCTATATGCAAAAATCCACTATGAGTTGGCATAATTTTATGCAGCTTAAAGACCAAACAGTCCAATATTATACACAGGAGTTTAGGAAAAGGGCTTTGTTATTAGGAGTGAATTTGAATTCTCAAGATACACTGCTGAAATATATTAGGGGTTTACATTCCTATTTGAAACACATTATTCTTATGTTCAATCCAACTAATTTAGATGAAGTATGTATGCAAGCCACGCATCTTAAATCTAGAGGAAAGAAAACTTATGAACAGAGTAGTAATAAAAAGCTACCTAAGGGTAAGGAGAAAGAGAAAGGAGGAAAAGGGAAAGGGAAGAAAAATTCAAGTGTGAAGAAATAAAGGGAGAAAGTTATCTGTAAACACTGTTCAAAAGAGGGACATAATGAGGATAACTGATGGAATTTGCATCCAGATATGAGACCAAATAAGTTCAACAATAAAGGGAAACAAAAGACCACTGCTATCACTCAAGAAGATTTAGGTTCTGAATCAGGTGATGAAAAAACAATCACTATCATGGGAATCAAAGGAAAACAAGATATTGCAAGCACTAGTTCATAAAATTGTAACACTACTACTACTCCAGGTGAAAAGAGACGAATTGAGTTATTTCATGTTAGGGTCATATCTAAACACACCAAGATTGACACACTCTTCATTCGTGGGTCACAAGCGAATCTAATCTCTGAAGACTTAGTCAACACATTGAATCTTGAAACTGTACCTCACCATAAACCATGCCCTTTGGGATGAATAACAAGAGACACTAGTTTACAGGTTATAAGAAAATGTTTGTTTAAGTTTGCAATCACTACAAATTTTGTTGATGAAGTAGAGTTAGATGTGGTACAGTTTGATATTTCAAGTGTGGTGTTGGTTAGTCCATATTTGTAGGACCGGAAAGCAGTCTTTTACCACCATGAAAAAAAGTATCACTTGTTCAAGGATGGTGTGGAGTATATAGTGAGAGCCCATCGCAAAAAACTAAACATTTCTTTGGTTAATGCAGGGGAGGCAAAAAGACTAGTGAATTCAAGTAAAAGTTTGGTACTTCTCATGTTCAAACAAAACGATGATATTGTTTATGAAAATTTTGTTGCATGTAATGCAAGTTTCAATTCTGATTTGGTTGGTTCAGTTCATCAGGGTGATGAAGGATTTCACGTTGTGAAAGAATCGTCCTTCAAGGAGAAAGAAACTTCACATGAAATATCTTTGCAGTAAGAGGTTTCTCTTTGTGATGTTAGCATGCAAGGGTTGACAAAATTGCAAAGTTTAGAGACACCAATGCAATGCAATTTTTTTTTGAACAATGGGCTCATTCAATCATCCCTTACGCCATGTTGTGCACTAATAGTTATGGTGCCAAAGAGGAATGGTAAGTATTTCAAGAAAGAGGACAAAAGGAGTAGATTTTGCCAAAGCAAAGTATTAAAAAGAGGTCAGTGCAAGAATATACATAACACCAAACAAGAATGGTTTGTATGCATTTTAATTTTGTATGTTCTTTGAAGCACTTTTAGTACATACATGGCATTTGAATTATGGCAAAAAAGAGTCATTTCTTAAAGAAATTGTCCACTTGGGTGACATACACATGTTTAGAAAGTTTTCTTATGCATATGTCATCTATGAAGGGAAATTGTTTGATGTTTTGAAGATATCAAAGTACAAGTTGGGTTTCACTTATTTGATGCATTTGGGCCATGATATTGGAGGAGGTAAGTTGAAGGCAAGCCTCTCCAATTTGGATGCCATTGTTGATTGGTCAACACCCAAGATCGCCATTTTCATAAGAGGTTTGTTGGTAGCAACCCAATGTTGGAGGAGAGTTGTTGTTGACATTTCTTCTTTCGAAGCTCCTTGGCATGCATTGTCATGTGTGTGCAAAGACTTCCGGTGGGGAGGCAACCAACAAGAGGCATGTGTTGCTTCAAACCAAAAGATCAGTTCAGTTATTTTTTATGCTCTTTCAAACTTGAAAGGTTCATTTGAGTTTTAGGTTTATGCAAGCAACTTCACCATATTATTTCATTCAGAATATTTCCATGGTGTAAAGTTTAAGTTGCAATGATTCATGCACTTTCATTGGATTGATACTTGTCAAAAATTTCACTTGGTTCGAAAGTAAAAAAGAGGTATAAGAAACAAGTTCATTTTTATTCCTTTTAGGCATATTGGTTATGTAACTGTTGTATTCATGCGTCATTATGTTTTACATGAAAGTTATGTTCAGAAAATTTCATACTTTCAAGATGTACAATTGGTATTGAGTCAAGAAAACCAAGTTACTGGTGAAATTTGTCATCCATTTGCATTATATTTTGTTATGTCGTCATGGTAAGAAGGATGTTGATTTTGATGGCAACATGGAAAAAACCATGAGTTTTTATGAACGACTAAAAATGGTGCAACAAACAGTGCAAGATCATCTTGAAAGGGGCAAAGACAAGTACATATATTATGTCAATCATAGGTTTCAAGTCGACGGTGCAAGCTGGTGTCAGTTTTGCAAAAAGAGGCTTCAAGTTGTTGAACAAGGAGAGAATGTTTAGATTTCACATTCTGAATGCATTCCTACAGAATTTCTGAATTAGTTTCAACAAGATGCCATTTGTGACAAAAGAACGGGGTCCTCAAGGCAAGTGAATGTTGATTTCCTTAGAGAGAAGCTCAAGGAAACAAATTCATCAAAATCCAATTGGATCGAGCTTGGAAAGGTGAGGGGATTGTACCCTCATCTACTTGTCAGATGATAGTATATTTTGGGGTCCAAAAGGCTTATAATGGGGAGGAATGATCAGGTGCTCAGTATTTAGCTCAAAAATTAAAGTTCTCATATTGGCTCGAAAACTGTACGACTACATCCGTCTCGTCAAGACAATCGTAACGTAATTCGTTTCATAAAAAACAGAGTCCGGATGAAGGAAAAAATGCCTGTTGTTCGTTTTCCTGAACAACTAATTGCAGAATGGGACAGAATGATGACATGGCAGTCCAGTCAATAGTCCAGTCAACAAGGAGAATATTCTTCAGTTTTCACCCAATGGGGTTGTGACAAGTGTCACCTCCAGATTCGCCAATGTGTAGGGAAATTGCCTAGTTATCTCCAAGGTGGAATTCGAATTTGTTTTTATTTAATTATTATAATATATTATATATAATTATTATTTATATTATATAGTTTTTTAACTATATATATATATTAAACATTATTTATTAAATTCTAAATTCCGCATATAAATTATACCAAAGTCGCATTTTAAATGGCATTTGATATGGTCAAATCCGCATATTCCAAGGGCATTGATATATTAGATGTTAATGTTTTATTTCATATTTCAAAACATATGGGTTGGACAAAGGTGGGTTTTGAACCTGTAACCTCCCCCACTCAAAGTCTATGCCCTACCATTGGACCATCGAGGGAGGTTTTGAAATAGACACCTGCGAACCCATATTTAACTATGTGTTTATTGCCGACGACAGGGGTGGTGGGAGCCAGCCCTGCGGGCCAGCCCCCACCCCATGTGACCTCAAGTACATGACTGAGGGCCAACAATGGATAGTGCTTAGCACTAATCATGTTTTAAAACTAATTCTATTTAAAGCTTTAATTAAGCGTGATTTAAATTCATATTAAGTTGGTGACACGTCAAATTAGGCGGAAACTGCTAGTTTTGGTAAACTTAACTGGAGTCTCTCTAGATTTAGCGGGTTTTCCTAGGAAAAATTGAATGAAGCATAACTTGCTCAATTTTCGACCAAATTGAGATCCACAAGAAGTGTTTTTGGCTAGTTTGGACCTTCTGAACACATTGGTGCAAGTATCAGAAGCCATAGAGCTTTGTAAACAACATTTTTTTTTCTACATTGAGCTAATACAGAGGCCCAATCCATGGAAGTTGGACCAAGGAGATGTAGCCCAGGAGGGGTGAAATCCTTCATCAAAATACTGTGTTAATGTGTTTCTTTGATGGTTTGCTTCACTGTACATATTTGCTATTAATTATTCATTTTTGAAGCTAATATTCTCATGAATGTCTTGTTTAACTTAAGGAAATTTACCTGTTTGTAAGCACCAACAACTAAGGAAACCTCAGCACAAAAAGCAAGAAGAAAGAACATGTTTATAAATTTGTAATTGTTATTAGCATAGAAAAAACAATCATACAAAAATAGATCAGTCAACAACCACATATTTATGATCGCCAATCTCTGATTTCCTAGCTCCTTTCGCTTAGGATCTTACCACACACTTCCTACCATAGGACTGAGGGCCATGACCAGTCGCTTAGCCTTATATAGGAGCCCCCTCATCAATGTTTTCCATTTGTGACCAATGTTACAACAACCACAAACCTTCGATCGCCGATTTTCAATAGGCCCTTCTGTTCACCCCTAGCCCTTGGTTCCTTAACACTTCGCGACTACGTGCTATCTCACATCCTGCATCCAGGTGAAATTTATTTGTGGCACATGAGCCAACCATTGCAAACCTACAATCATTGATTTATGAAGTGATGTCATCTCATGCCACGTGGCATCTTCTGTCTAGTGACAAGTGTCACTCAAATATGGCCCATTAGGCCATCCATAAACATCGAAACAACTTGCCACGTGTCCCTATGTATCATGATGTCATGATGACATAAGCGGCCACGTGTCCCTTATCAGAACCAATCAAATCCTACCACTTGTCCTCATCGGAGCTCACCACCTGTTGCCATGTGTCCTTAATGGAGTTTACTAGACGCTGCCATCTGTACTTATTAGAGCCTATCACCAGCTACCATGTGTCCTTGTCTGACCCAATCAGATGCCACCATGTGTCTTGCTTAGAGGAGAGAGAAACTTCCTTGCCCACCTTAGTTTTTCGATGAATTCCTTTATAGTTTCTCTATTTGTCTCCCATGACGAATTAGCACTAGAGGTTCAAATCCCATCATTTTTATGTTTGTTTCACTAATCCTAACCACCAAGGATTGCCGATTGTGATTCGCTGGGACCTTCAATATGCGATATCGAAAATCACTAATAAGAATTTTACTCACACTTTGCACTAAGCCTTGAAACCCCCAATTATCGATTATCAGGACCTCCAATTTTCGGGACCTGCAATATGCGGGATTCTTCCCTCAATAAGGCTTTAACACCTTGAACTTTAGCATGTCATAACTTTTGATCCATAATTCCATTTATGGACTTCCGCATATCGTTGGAAATATCTTCTATAGAAATTTCCAATGAAAAGGGTCTGATTAGCCATTGGTTCCAATATTTCCTCAAAATATGGCTCCAACCTCACTACCAATCTTCTACTCCTGAACTTTCAGGACAACTAGGAATCACATCCACATTCTTTCCTTAGCATGAGCCTGCAACAACCATGAATTTCCATCCTAGACCATCACTGTAATCATCATTTGATGGCTTATCCACTAAGACTGATACTGTGATGATTCTCTACATGAAGCGTGTAGCTACCAAGAGATTCCTCTTGAGCCATCACTACCAGCATCTGTTGCAACAAGAAACCAAGCCTCTCTAGTTGACATCAATGCCAACACTCTTGCCAATTGTTAGGCCTACCAAATTCCCAACACATCTACATAGCATGATTGTTGACATCAATGCCAACACACTTGCAGATGCCTTCTCTAGGCCACTGGCCATGCACATAATGCCAACTGCCCAACAATAGGGGCTCTGCACACATACATAGTTTCCTTTGGTTGGAAAATTCACCTAATATGGACAAACTCAACTGGCATGACCAAGTCATAGTTGACAAAACAAAGTCCTATTTTGATCGACACATTTATGTTGGAACCCTCAACCTTCTCAGTAGAGTGAACCTTATGTACACCATTTTACAGAGCATGACCCATGCGTCCCCCCATCACCATCAATATTTGCATACTCTTGCATTCAAGACTACAAAGAGCTTATTAATTGCATTCAACGACATACAAAATGCCACCCATCTTCCTGTCTTCGTAAAAAAATCCCTACTCTTACCTATCACTATGGAGCTCCATGGTATTTTCATCCCACATATTCTTTGATTATTGATGAAAATGGATGAAAGAAATACGTCCCAAATTGTAATGATCGCAGGTTAAATGTTCACAACTCCGACATTTTGTCCATATGGAGAGCGAACATCCACTGCCAGCCAATTTTGTCTCGACATGTTGTTCTAAATTACATCTCAAAATATGTAGTGAAAGTAGAGATAAAATCAGAAATATATCACCAAATGTTGTCACGTCTCTCACAAAATGTCCATCCCAAAGCACTTGTTGTTAATGTTGTCCAAAAAATCTTAACATAAACAGTTTCTGATAGGGACATTGGCATGTACGAGATATGCCACATGTTGCAAAGACTTCCCCTTTCACTCTGTACCCACTCATTTGTTTCCCTCAATGTTAGTCGAATTATTTTTAGACATGTTTCCCATGGTTGAGGTTCCCCCTTCCCAACACCACCATTCATTGTAGCATACATGGATATACCTCCTTCACTTGAAGCACTACCTCTTCTTGAAGTTTCACGTTCCTGGTCCTTATCTGCTCGTTGAAAACAAAACCAATGGAAGCACATAAACCATTCCAATATTGTTCATGTCCTACCCCACTATAATTCCATCCCTTCTCCTACTGATGCTTGCTTGGCTTCTTTATGTTGGAGTGAACTACTTTTATACTTCCCTTTTCACACACTCCCATTAGACATTGGCTCCACTGAGGAAGAAATCATTTCACTTTGGGAATGCAAAACAAGTGCATATGTTACATGGAATTTTCATCGTGCCCCTAAAGACCCTCTTTCCCTTTCTCTGATGACAACTCCACTGATGTTATGCCCCCCTTATTCCATAGACATGGATTAATGGAAATTCCTTTCTCAACTACTCCCTAGGAACAACATGGAAGGTGATGACCATGACATGCTTGGAAATTGCGACTTTGACTCAAACCACAATTGGGCCCATACTAATATCCCTTCCACTTTTCAAGAGACAACCATAAGTTTCATAGAGTCTATCGCTTATCCAACCAAATCCATTCTACCCCCTCTCTCATTCCCCGCTTCCTTGACTCATTGTCGCCCACCCAGCAAGTTGATCTCAACATTGTCCTCACCCACTTCAAGACCGCTTCCTCCATTTCTCCACTTAGAATGCTCATCCAAGTATTTTCACTGCGACAAACACCCTCCAAAATTTTGCACTCAAATTTTGGAGCCTACTGTGGATCTTGCGAGCAACTGTTGTTCCGTAGTCACTTCTTGGTTATTTGATGCTTTTTTGAGTTCCCTTCTTGGATTGGAAGTGTCGAAGTCACTTGATCACACATGCTCAGTCTGTAACCAGTGCATGAACACATTATTTTATGAAATCTTGGACAAGTGTAGCACATTCCATCAAGACTGTGCCTGTGAGATTTCCAATCCATGTCGACATTCAATGCACATTGACAACGACCATTTCTCACATTCTAGCTGCGTTTGTAATTCTGTTTTAGTGAGTTTTGCAAACTGTCGCTCTCGCACAACTTTGTTTCCACAAGTGTCATTCTCATGTTTTCGGTTGTTTCTTTTGCTTTCTTTCACTTTAATTAGTGTCATTTTCATGTTATCTTTGCTCTGGCATGTGTTACTTTCACTATTGACTCACATATTGCAAGAGCCGTTCACACTTTAGAAATTTATGTATTCAAGCTTCTGTGATCCATAATGAATTAAGAAAAGTATTTTGGTAGAAATCACATAAGAGAAATTTTTGGCCGACGCGTTTCGAACCAACAAGTGTGGTTCATCATCGGGACCAAATGAAGAGGCAGACCATGGCAAAGGCTTAAATAGAGAGCAATGTAGAGACATAATTTCAAGTAACGACTATATTTGAACAATAATATTTAAATTATGATATTAATTTATTAATATATTAAAAACAAATATTATTCAGTAACGACTATATTAAACGGCTAGTTTTTGAAAAAAATATTTAAATAATGATATTATTTCATTAATTTATTAAAAATATTAATAGGTAACGACTATATTAAATGACTAGTTTTTGAAAAATAATATTTAAATTAATTTATTAAAACCAAATATTACTAGTTTTCGAAAAATAATATTTAAATAATGATATTAGTTTATTAATTTATTAAAAATATTAATATGTAATGGCTATATTAAACAACTAGTTTTTGAAAAATAATATTTAAATTAATTTATTAAAACCAAATATTACTAGTTTTTGAAAAATAATATTTAAATTGTGATATTAGTTTATTACTTTATTAAAAACAAAAATTAGTAAGTAACCTATATTAAACGGCTAGTTCCTGAGAAATAATATTTAAATTAATTTATTAAAATAATATTGGAACTGTTTTTCCTCTATCTTAACAATCAATCTAGTTCTATAAAGTTCACCATGGAATTTGAATGTAATGGTAGTCTGCCCTTCCTTGACGTCCTCCTCTCAAGGAATGATGATGGCTCTTTCTCTCATCAGGTATTTCGTAAGAAAACTCATATGGAACAATATCTTCATGCTAATTCTCATCATTTCCCAGCTCAAAAGCTTGGTGTTCTCAACACCTTAGCGATTAGAGCTTTAAGAGTTTCTGATGAGAACCATCTCAATGAAGAGAAAGCACATCTCTTAAGTGTTTTCTTTAATAATGGGTATAGTAGACACCAATGTACTAAGGCTTTCCTCAGAGATGAAAAAGGTCCTAGTGCTAAGAAAGATACCAAGGATCATTTTTCTGGTGTTCATCTTCCTTTTATCCAAGGGACCATTGACAAGATTGTGAGGATCCTAAGGAAGAATAAGGTGGCTTCAACCTTTAGGCCTTTAAATACCATCCAAAGCTCCCTTAGATCTGTAAAATACCTAGTGGACCCCAAGAATATGAAGGGTGTTTAAGTTATCCCATGCTCTTGTGGGGCTCCCTACATTGGTGAGACTGGTCGCTCGATTAATCAAAGGATTCGTGAGCATGTTGCTTACATCAAGCATGGAAAGACCCACTCCTCTGCTTTGGCAGAGCATGCAGATAAATCTAAGCATCACATCTGCATTGAGGAGGCCCAAGTCGTTGCTAGGGTTAGTCATTTCCATCATCGTAAATTGAGAGAGGCCCTAGAAATTGAAAAAATACCCAATAATTTGAATAGAGATGATGGTTGGAATATTAGTAGAAGTTGGGTCCCTGTCCTGTCCTCCTAGTTTTTTAGGTTTCTTTTTGGGATTTATTTTGTTTGTTTGTTTATCTATGTAGGCATTTGCGTCCTTTTTATAATATTTGTTGTTGATTTATTCTTCATTAGAGTTTATTTTCTTGATCCTTCGTGTTTTTTTTTATGTATTTTATCATCTTATTTATTATTAACTCCTTTTAGTATTTTATTTGTTTAATGGGCCTGAGCCCCATATTTTATTGTTGACCCCATTATATATATATATATATATATATCTAGATATTTCTATTTCTATTTTATTTATTTATTTATATATTTGTTTTGACTTGTGTACATTTTTGTTTTATTTTATTTATTTTTCCATTAATTATTTTTAATTTAGTTTATTTTATTTCCATTAATTATTTATCAAATGATCGTGTCTCGATTAGGAACTTGACTAGTTTTTATAATGTTTGACTCAACTTCTTTAAAGTTTTTTTTTTTTAATAAATTAATTTAAATATTATTTCTCAGAAACTAGCCGTTTAATATAGGTTACTTATTAATATTTGTTTTTAATAAAGTAATAAACTAATATCACAATTTAAATATTATTTTTCAAAAACTAGTAATATTTGGTTTTAATAAATTAATTTAAATATTATTTTACAAAAACTAGCCGTTTTTTTTTTTTTTATCGATAAGACTAATTCTATTAAGCAGTAAAATATTGTACAAGAGGATACATTCCAGAGATGCAAGAAACCGGCAACCGGAAATGATAGGACTATCAACCTCGGTTCCGGGAAAAGAGTGAAGCAAGCAAGGAGCTACAACTAGTCACTGAAAGCTTATGAAGCAATGAATGCTACCCTAAAAGAGTAGGGGTTTCAACACGAAGCTTTTTCCCTTTCCTTTTTTTGACTTCAACCCAACCACTTTGGGGTGGATGGGCGATTACAACTTGCAGATTGGGGTCCTCCACAGGGGGGCTCTCCTTTTCTGAGTCCGAGGAAGAGGACAAATGGACACGTTTCTGAGCAATGGCTGTATCAGAAGAAGGTGCCAGGCCATCGGTGGAAGGGGCCACAGAGTGAGGGGCCTGATTCAATTCTTCATCGCTATCTTCATCTTCAGAACTGGAGGAATCAGAATCCCCGACTGGAGGGGGAGAGCATGGAGCCCATCGTTTGGACTTGGGCTTGGAGTCGTTGGCCTTGTTCTTTTTTGCCGGGCGAGATGGGCAAGTATTCTGCAAATGCCCAGATTGTTGGCAATGTCGACACCGAAATGCAGTGTTCTCGTAATCCAGCGTCTGGGTCCAGATAAAGTCATTTATCTTGAGATTGATTTGTTCTGGAAGACCTTTGCTCAGGTCTAGCTCCACACACACTCTTGCATATGAGTATAGACCTTTAGATTCCCGCCACAAATCTCCATGGATGAAGCTGCCCAATGTGTCTCCTATAGCTCTGAAGACACGAGTATTCCATAGATGAGCAGGTAAGTTTGGAAGCCGAATCCATACCGGTGTCTTGGTAATGACTGCAGTGGCTGGATCAAAATCTGGGAACCAGGGAGTCAAAAAAAGCCCTGCAGTTCCCATGAACCAAGGACCCTCTTCTAAGGCCTTTTCATAGTGCTTAATGTTATCAAAGAGAACAATGAAATAACCTTTCGAGCAAAAAAGGATCTTACAATGATGTGTCCAGTTTGCATGGATCCATGCATAGAGATCCTGAGATCGGGGCCACAGACCATTAAATCTGCAAATGATGGCTCTTTCTGCAAATTCTTGATGCTGGGAAGCCAGTTCTTCATGCATGAGTTCAACAGAGGGAACTTCTTCAACTTTTTCAACCAAGAAGGCCTTAGATTTAAGGGCTTCCGGGGGTTTGGGGATCTCGGAGTGGACTGCGTCCTTGTATGAGAAAGGCCGAGTGGAGGAAGATTGTCCCGCTGCACCTCCTCTCAAACGAAGGGTAGCCACCACCGAGCTGTTCCTGGAAATGCTGTAAGCAGAGAGGGATAGAGGGTTTTCAAGTTGTTTACCTTGAAAGAGAAGTCGCAGAAGGCTAGATGGGATCCCCATTTTGCGCTCTAAATTCAGTATGAGGTCCTGCACCAGGTCTGAAGGGCGAACCCATTGCATGATGGTCCTGCCTGCAGGCTGCGAAATCTGGATCTGAAAGGAGTCAGATGAGGGCTTTGACCCCATGCATAGCTCTGGATCTGGCCAGAGCACGGGTTCTTCTGCCTTCTGGTTTACCAGATCTGGCCGATCTTTGTCCGATCTGAAACAGAGACTGCGATTCGGATAGCAAGTGGTTGCCTCAGATCCATGCATAGACCCTGCGGATGAAGCAATTTCCGGCTCTTTCTTGCTTGATTCCAAGGACGGCACGGAAGGTAGCAAAGCCAGAGCCTTGGCCTTGGAATTTTTAAGCTCCTGCTGCTGAGGGATCAGCAATCGAATCCATCGGGGGTTGCGCTTCCGAGCAAGCGCAGCTGAGGCCCAGTCGTTGATAGCGAGAGCGAAATGTGCCTTCCTTTTTACTCCTCGCAGGATCCAGTCGGTGTCATGGCATGCATGGGGTGCTGCAAGCTGCTTGGCCCCCAACCTAATCTTCACATCCCTTTCTTGAATGTTGGCCTCGCCCTTAATGATTTTTCTGAGAAACGCGAAGCGACCAGAACAGGGTGGGCCGAAAGGGGGCAGGGGTTCAACATCGCGTGCAACCCAACCCTGTATGACTGATCCATCCTCGCCGATTAGTACAACGTCTTGAACAAAGATAGGGTCCGTTCGAAACCTTGCAGCTCTAATCCTTTGCAGCGCTGATCCATGACGGCGCAGATTCCTGGTTCTCTGGGCGGCGGCAGCACGCTTAGTTCCCACTGTAACCCTAGCCATCGCGCTTCTCCCTTCCTGCAAAGTGCTACAAAAACTAGCCGTTTAATATAGCCGTTACATATTAATATTTTTAATAAATTAATAAACTAATATCATTATTTAAATATTATTTTTCGAAAACTAGTAATATTTGGTTTTAATAAATTAATTTAAATATTATTTTTCAAAAACTAGTTGTTTAATATAGTCGTTACCTATTAATATTTTTAATAAATTAATGAGATAATATCATTATTTAAATACTTTTTTAAAAAACTAGCCGTTTAATATAGTTGTTACTGAATAATATTTGTTTTTAATAGATTAATAGATTAACATCATAATTTAAATATTATTGTTCAAATATAGTCATTACTTGAAATTATGTCTCTACATTGCTCTCTATTTAAGCCTTTGCCATGGTCTGCCTCTTCATTTGGTCCCGATGATGAACCACACTTGTTGGTTCGAAACGCATCGGCCAAAAATTTCTCTTATGTGATTTCTACCAAAAGACTTTGCTTAACTTTAGAAATTGTCTTCTTTTCGCATGTTAGTTGTCCCACAATGTATGTATGCTTGTTTTGGTGGTTTCAAGGGGTTATCTTTATGTGAATGAGTTGGTCTAACCATGTAAACATCATTCACACTCATTCCCAAAGTTTTAAGCACTATCACACAAGTGTCGTCACGGTTGTCACAAAGTGTACCTTTAGTGTCGCACTTGTCGTAAAGTTGTCACAATGTCATCGCATTGAGGGAAATATGGTGTTAATGTGTTCTAGATGATCTATGTTGTTGTGTCTTCAAATTATCTCAAGTGTGTGATCACAGTCAAGTCATATCATTGATTCACAACAGTCTCTTTAGTCCCACACTTAGCCAAATTTCGAAAAAATTCCTGGCAACCTAGCCTCATCCAACCCTCCTGAACTGCGCATTGCGTAGTCTCATCCCTCAAGTAGTTACCTTGCCTCTTAGAACTACTCAATGCGTAGTCTTTGCTTCCTATAACTACGCATTTCACAACCTCAGTTCTCAAACCTAGAACTGCGCATTTCGTAACATCAGTGCTCAAGCCCAAAACTGTGCATTTCACAACCTCAGTGCTCAAGCCCAGAACTGCACATTTCGCAACCTTAGTGCTCAAGCCCAAAATTGTGCATTTCATAACCTCAGTGCTTAAGCCTAGAACTGTGCAATCATGCCTTGCAGTCAAGCTTGAACTGCGCATTGCACAATATCTAGCCTCCAGCTCATCCTTGAGCTCCTGAACTGCATAACTGTGTAATGGCCCAGTATCCCTTGTCTCCCGGAACTACGTAATGTGCTTTTCCAGTGCTCATCCCCTCGACCTATCACACTGATCTCCAGAATTGCGTAGTTTTCTCCCTGTATCCCTTGTCTCTCGGAACTACGCAATGTGTTCTCCCAGTGCACATCCCCTCAGCCTATCACACTGATCTCCAGAATTGTGTAGTTTTCTCCCTCAACCCAACCTAAACTACACACTGCACAGTGTCAAGGCTTAAGGCTCCCCTTGACTACTTGAATTGTGCAATCACTGAGCACCTTTCCCAGTTTTCCATCCAGTTATGGATCAGTCAATGGATCAATATGCACAATCTTAGACTAGGGGTTTTTGGAATGATGTTGTCTCGTCATGAGTGAATTCCATAAACATGTACCTTATCATGCCATGGAAAGATGATGAAGAGAGAGATGGATAAGGAGGACATGCTAGAAGACAAATATGGCTCTGAAGCGTTAATATGATCATCAAGCGAGAAGAAGAAGGAACACTAGACTATAACAAAAGATCAAGATCAAGATCACATGGAGGAATCCTCATCTTCAAGTCATAAGGAGGAGGAAGAAGAAGAACATGTACCATCTTTTCAAGAAGACACAAAGAAAGAAGCAACAAGAAGGACAATTTGGCACTATCACATCATCATGCAATCCATGTCATCAATGTCATGTCATGTCCTGTCACAAGTCATCATATGCCACATCATTATTGTGGATTATGTAATTACCTATTCAAAATGTATTGTAAAGTGGAAGTCCAAAGGACACATTCAGAATATGAAGAGTCATGTAAAATCGAAAATTCATAGGAAGTCAAATAGTCATGAGGGTAGTAAAAGAGTCACAAGGAAGGTAAAGCATCACCTCTTGGTTATATATACACCATCATTATATGAGTAAAGGACTTTTCACCTTGGCTCCTCCCGCAAGGCATTAAAGAGACGAATCAACTCTTTTGAGGAGCAAGGACTGGCTCCAATGCTCCACTATTGGAGCTAGTGATGTTCATTGTATACATGTGCCTTGGAACTTTTACTTAATATAAGAAGCCCTATGCGCTATCACATTCTTCATGCATGGATTATGTATATTTGTAACACTATTATGTGAATGTTTGTTATTCGTGTTTTCTTTCATCTGTGCCAAAGTAGTTGAACTATTTCAGTTATTTTGGTACTTATCATATAAAGAATGTGTTGTAATTTCTATGATCACTGTCGCATCCTTGTGGACTATTCCGCTGGATATTAGATAAATCTTCCTTGTTCATTGGTTGCAATGACCGTCGCATCTCTATGGACTATTTTGCTTAATGTTTTATGGGTTCTTCTTTTTCATGTGTGTCTCTACTAGGGTGGTACTACTACCTCTCTCTTAGAGGCTCACTTCTCCTCCCCTCCGTAGTGAAATAACTTTCACCAGGCACACCCCCTTGATTTTCGAAGGCGCATTCACACTCCTCTGTCTTGCTAACAGCCAAGAGCCAAGGCATATCTTTAGGAATACATGGAAACCAGGATGATATTCCAAATGGGGCTCCTACTCAAAATGGTGTGAGGTCTAATTGGGACTTCACATCAGGGAGACCCCTTGGTTTACGAATTTACAACACCATCAACAATGGCGCTAAAAGGAGGGCCAAATGACAAGTTGTGCCTATTGAGTCGGTTTTGAACCTCTTATCTCAAATGAATCATCCTCAAATATTACTCTTGGGGTGTTTCTCTAATTTATCCATTTATCAATTTTCAATCCCTGATGAGCCTCTCTATCACTTGTCTCAGTTAAAGTTTGATGGTGAGGATGGAACATCCATAACCGTGCACATTTATGATTTTCTTAAATTTTGTGAATCTTACGAAATCGATTATGAAGAGTTTTCTTGTGTTCTTTTCTTCCTCACCCTTGAAGGTCGTGTTAATCAATGGTTTCATACCTTACCACCCACCTACATCCATTATTTCCATCATTTCCTCAAGGAGATTTATCAAGCCTTTGATACGTATGATTATCGAGATGTTTATAAAAGAATCAATCAGTTAATAATGAAGCATGATGAATTTGTTGAGGATTTCTCTAGTCGATTCCTTCACCTTTGTTATGAATTTCCTGAAGAAGATGTGGATTAGGATTTCTTTAAACAAAAGTTTTAGCATTTGCTTCATCTCTCTTTGCATGGTGAACCTGAACCCCTTGATGTTTCTACTTCCCCAACTCTTGTGAATCATTAGACACCTCTAATTTTAGAGGAGTTTACTACTCCTTTTTTCTTTGTCCTCCTCCTTTTCCAATTCCGATGAGGGTGTCTTCGTGTGGTGATAATAAAGTTGGGAAATATGCAAGTCAAATTCCTAATCCATATTCTCATTTTTCTTCCGCTTTTCATGACTCAGATTCAATAGAGGAAATACCAGAATGGCTCATGAAGCCCATGGTGAAGACTAACTTCTCCATTCCGCAAGATGATGTTGTTGTTAAAAACTCTAGTCTCGAATCTGATTTGGATTTCTATTATCCTCTATCATCTACATGCCATGACTCTTTGTATCATGATCCGCCTGACCAATCTGCTCCACCAACTAGTTTTTCACACTCTCTTGATTCTTGAATTGTTGGTTCAAATTGCGATCAGATACAAGGTAGTCACATTACACAGGTAGAGGATCAGGAAGGTGAAGATGCTTTCAATATTTATTATATTTTTCAAAATCCTCCATGTCAAAACAATGTGCTTCCATTCTTGGATGATTCTCAATATGCTAATCTTGGTAGTGAATCAAATGTAATCAATTATTTCAATCAATCTATGGCCTTGGGCAACAATCATTGCGATGATGATGAATTTGTCGATGTATGCGATCACGAATGCCTAGGTGCATCATCTGATCTTTCAGTTTCTCATGAAGACGTTACTTTAGATCCAGAATTTGATTCAGTCAAAGAAGATGTGCTTATTGAAACTTCCTCTTCATCTCACTATCCCTTGTGCTCTACGGTTGGCAATGAATCTACTCGAGACAGAGATACTCCATGCTCTTCAAGTCCTTCATCCGATGAGTTAAATTCTCAATTAGCACAAGGTGATGAGATTATCCATGATGCAAATAAAAAAAAGCAAATCATTGAGTACTCTTACCATCCCTCATCATCTCCTCTCTTGCATGAAGACAACTCTTCAAATCATGTTGCGCATGAAATTTCCCCGATTCATTCATCTTCGAATTTGTGATCTGAAGAATATTTCGACTTGAGTAATCTGGTGGTTGAAGTTGAAAAATTAAGTCAAATCAATGACAGAGATGGCTGCCATCCAATGAGCAGTGGTCTTGTTGAAACCAGTGGTAACAACTATCCTCACACCATCCACGATATGGTTTTAGTCTTCAAAATGCGATTTCATAATCCTTGATAGTTTCAGGACTTGTCAGGGAGTCGAGGCACTTCAACTTCCATTAATGGTTATGTTAGCATATCGCGACTTTGATAAGCCCCCCGAACTAAACCAGGTCTAGTTTATTTCATACAATCCTTCTCTTTGCATGGTTTCACTTGATGTAAATCTCTTTCTAAAAGATGTTTGGTATTTCAGATGTAATATTTCAAACTTTCAAGATTTGGTTTCTGATCAGATTCAGGAATCTTCTTCACTTGATTCATCTTCACTCAAATCTCTCACATAAAACTTGGGTTCAGAATGTGTATCTCTCATAGAGTCATGGAATTGTGAATTTTATCATTCCAAAGATCATTTTTGGCCGAAGGGATCATGCCTATTAGATTCATCTCTTAAGAGTCAGCTCTCGGTTTTCCTTGCGAATATTATATTGAAAATCTCTCTCTTCATCACACCTAAAGTACTCTTGATTGATAATGAACACATGAGTCATTGTACAAATCAAATTATTCTTCATTCATTGTGTCCTGACTAGTCTCATGTGTTTTTTGTACTGGCATTCCTTTTCGCTTATTTCAATGATTACGATGTTAGTGTATGTGTTACTAGTTACAAAGAAATAGTTTCTCTGACATTCATCACACGAGGAAGGTGATTCTATTATTCATAGCATTTGCGAAACTGTTCAAATTGATTTATCTTCATATATTACAAATTGGGAATCTGATGCTTTAATCAACCCATCTTATCATTATTCTTTCCTTAATGATTGTCATTCGTTTTATCATTTTCCCACCAGTATATCAAATGACAGTTGTTTTACATTCTTCGATCTTCATCGTTCAACATCTCACTATTCAGATTTTTTTCGAGCGGTTGAGGCACTTGAGCCTTTGCTGATGGTTATGTTAGGTCCTCACTATTTCAACATGTCTACTGAATATGATCAGATCTATTTTCCCTCACAACATTCCCATCATAATCCCGTGCCTCTAATTGAAAATTCATCTTTTCAAATATTTCGGGGTTTTCAAGAGAATTATCATGAATTCTACGATCCAATCGCTAAATGGTTGGCACAGTCTTACCTGGAAAGCTCTATTACAAATAAAAAATTTCAATATTTCCTCACGCTTTCTAAGGATTTCGGTGCAGATGGAGACACATTCACAAGAAGCTTCAAATGTTTTTTGAATGATGGTTCTCATAAAAAAGGTCGGGAACAATTATGGTGGCTACATTGGAAATTCCATTTTACGTGACCCCAACATTCTAGTTGGTTAGGTTAGGAGTAGGTCCAGTTGCATTTTAGTTTAATTGCACATCTATCCTGCATTCGTTTCCTGTAGTTTGTCTTGTGTTTTTTGGTTTTGGTGTCACATCATGGTTTTGCTTTAGCCATTTTCTGTCTTGTCTTCTAGTTTGTTTCCTTGTTGTGTTGTATTTCCTTTCGTTTTGTGATATCGTGCATGAAGATGCTCTGTTGGCTCAAAGGGAATGTGGCAAAATATAAAAGGACTTTGTAACACCACAAAATTTGGCTAACTCTCTGTCCTTTTTCCTTGTCTTGGTTACATCTTTTGGTCGATGATGTTCCGACGGAAAATATGATCCTTGTGTTAAGAAAGCCTTTTGTCGAACCATGACCTCCATGTCTATTCTGGAAACCTCATGCTTGCACTCAAGTTTTTATGTTTCTGTGTTTTCAGGCTAATCCAATCAAGTAAAGAAGGACAAGGGGAAAATCTAAATGAGAAAACCAATATCAGATGTCTTATATATGCTTCTCTGAAGGGACAACCTCTCCTGCTCTCAATAAGTCGGGATCGCTCTTTATCCCATGAAATAAATAAGTTTTGTTGCATAGTCCTATACAAATAAATAAATAAAGGCGAAATAAGAGAAAATCTTACTGCGTAGAGAGGTGAAGCAAGCAACTCCATAGACGTACTGTCCAGTCTCGGTGGTAGCAAAGAAATGATTGCATTCCTGTAGTGACTCCATTAGGGTATTGTCCAAGCTTGCTGGCAACAAACCAACACTATAGATGAAAAAAATATACTCTTAAAATCTAAAGCTCGTGATTTTCATTACATTATCCCGATTTGAAACATTGTGTGATCGTCGATCTTATGTTTGTGTTTAACCGAGTAAAGGAATGAAGTGGACTATGTTTATGCACGGGGTAAGTGGGGAAGACATGGAAATGTGAACAATGAATCAATACTTCCTGAGGAACTAGACCTTACACATAGGAATTGACCAAGGCAGAGAAGCTAGAGTTCTACCAATGCGTCACCAAGTGTTGTCGCTGTGACAAACAGCCTCCAAACTTTGTGCGTACACTCGAATTTTGGATCCTACTATGGTTCTTGCGAGTGGTCATTCCGTAGTCACTTCTTGGTCCATAACCAAGGCATGAGCATATTATTTTATGCAAGCTTGGAAAAGGATATCACATTACATCAAGACAATTCTTGTGCGATGTCCAATCCATGTCGACAGTTAGTGCGCACTGACAACAACAATCTCTCACATTCTAGTTGCGTTTGTAATTTTGTTTCGGTGAGTTTTGCAAACTATCGCTCCTGTGCACCTTTGTTTCCACGAGCGTCATTCTCATGTTTTGGGCTGTCACTCTCGATTTCTTTCACTTTAATTAGTGGCATTTTCATGTTATCTTTTCTTTGACATGTGTTACTTTCACTATTGAGTCACATATTGCAAGAGTCTTTCATACTTTAGCAATTGTCATCTTTTCGCATGCTAGTTATCCCATAATGTATGTATGCTTTTTCTAGCGGTTTCAAGGGGTTATATTTGTGTGAATGAGTTGGTCTAACCATGTAAACTTTAGTCGTACTCATTCCCAAAATTTTAAGCAATGTTGCACAAGTGTCGTCATAGTTGCCACAAAGTGTACCTTTAGTGTTGCACTTGTCATAAAGTTGTCACAAAGTTGTTGCATTGATTGAAATATGTTTTTAACATGTTCCAGGTGATATATGTTGTTGTGTCATCAAAGTGTCTCAAGTGTGTGATCACAATCAAGTCATATCATTGATTCACAATATTTTCTTTGGTTCCACACTTGGATAAATTTCGAAAAAAATCGTAGCAACCTAGCCTCATCCAACCCTGTTGAACTGTGAATTGTGCCATCTCAGCTTTCAAGTAGTTACCTAGCCCCTTGGAACTGCATAATGAGCAGTCTCTGCCTCCCAGAACTACGCATTTCACAACCTCAGTGCTCAAGCCCAGAATTGCGCATTTCACAACCTCAGTGCTCAAGCCTAGAACTGCACATTTCGAAACCTTAGTGCTCAAGCCTAGAACTACACATTTCACAACCTCAGTGCTCAAGCCCAGAACTGTGCATTTTTCAACCTCTGTGCTCAATTCCAGAACTACGCATTTCGCAACATTAGTTCTCAAGCCCAAAACTTCACAATCATGCCTTCCATCTAGGCCTGAATTGCGCATTGCGTAGTCTCTAGCCTCAAGCTCATACTTAAGCTCCTAAACTATGCAACTGCGCAATGACTTAGTCTTCCTTATCTCCCCGAACTGTGCAATGTGCTCTTTGAGTGCTCATCCCCTTATCCTGTCACATTGATCTCCATAATTGCGTAGTTTTATCCCTCATCCTAACCTGAATTGCGCATTGTGCAATTTCAAGGCTCAAGGCTCCCCTTGATTGCTTGAACTATGCAACTGCGCAGTCACTGAGCTCCTTTCCCAGCTTCCATTTGGTTCCAGCTCATTCGATGGATCAATATGCACAATCTTAGACTAGAGGTTTTTCGGGTTGATATCGTCTCATCGTGACTGAATTGCAAAAATAGGTACCTTATCATGCCATGGAAAGATGATGAAGAGGGATATGGAGAAGGAGGATATGCTAGAAGACACATATGGAGCTGAGGAGATAAGATGATCATCAGGCAAGAAGATGAAGGAACACCTAACTATAACAGAAGATGAAGATCGATATCACATGGAAGACTCCTCCTGTTCAAGTCATAAGGAGGATGAAGAAGAAGAACATGTACCATCTTTTCAAGAAGACACAAAGAAAGAAGCAACAAGAAGGACAACTTGGCACTGTCACATCATCATGCAATCCATGTCATTAGTCTCATGTGATGTCCTATCACAAGTCATCATATGTCACATCATTATTGTGGATTATGTAATTACCTATTCAAAATGTATTGTAAAGTGGAAGTCCAAAGGAAACATTTAGAATATGAAGAGTCATGTAAAATCGAAAAGTCATAAGAAGTCAAACAATTATGAGGGTAGTCAAAGAGTCACAAGGAAGGTGAAGCATCACCTCTTGGTTATATATACATCCTCATTGTATGAGAAAAGGATGTTTCACCTTGGCTCCTCCCACAAGGCATTATTGATACAAACCAACTATTTTGAGGAGAAAGGAGTGGCTTCAACGCTCCACTATTGGAGCTAGTGATGTTCATTGTATACATGTGTCTTGGAAATTTAACATAATATTTTGTAAATGTTTGTAATTTTTGTTTGCTTTCATATGTGCTAAAGTAGTTAAACTAAATCAGTTATTTTGGTACTTATCATATCGAGAATGTGTTGTAATTTCTATGATCATTGTCACATCCTCGTGGAATATTCCACTAGATATTAAGCAAATATTCCTTGTTACATTGGTTGCAATGACTGTCACATCTCTATGGACTATTCCTCTTGATGTTGTACGAATCCTTCTTGTTCATGTGTGTCTCTACTAGGGTGGTACTACTACCTCTCTCTTAGAGGCTCACTTCTCCTCCCCTCTGCAGTGAAAGAAATTTCACGCACATAAAATCGAACACTCACCAGGAACACACCCTTACTTTTCAAAGGCACATTCACACTCCTCTCTCTTGCTGACAGTGAGATCCAAGCCATATCTTTAATAATACATGGCAACCGTGCTGATATTCTAGATGGGGCTCCTACTCCAAATGGTGTGAGGTCTAATTAAGACTTCACATTAGGGAGACCCCTTGGTTGACGGATTTCCAACACCGTCAACACCAAGATACTAATATCATGGGGAAGTCTTACTTAATTGATTACTTAAAAGATACATTCCTTGCCCAATCTACTCTTAATTCAAGCCCATTTCTCCTACTCGCTCCAATAGTTGTTGCGACATTTAATATAAATTCACTTACAATCCATTATGCCCTCCACATTCCTTTAGTTTCAATGCAACATCTTGAGGACCAATCACTTCTACATATCCAAGAACAACTCTGTCATCTCAAATACATTTTAATCGATGAGATGAGATTTATTGGGCCTAAACTTCTTTCATGCATAGGCGATCACTTAAGGGGGGGTATTCCCTTTGCATAGGAATATGCCTTTTGGAAATCAATATATCATCCTCATTGGTGATCTTGGGCAAATACCTCCTATAAAGCACATCCCCATGTATTTCGACACTTCACGTGGCAATGCCCTTTGGCATAGCTTTGACATGGTCGTCACACTATCTACCATCTTTCATCAAAAAGGGGTCGACCTTGCTTAGGTTGCATTTAGTCAACTGCTTGCAAATCTCAGGAATGAAACACCTACTATGGAGGACTATAACCTTCTCATGTCAAGGAAAAATTCCTTTTTGTTGATGGATAAGTAACAAGAATTTGACAATGCAATGCACCTATATCCAACCAACCTATTTGTTGCATTACATAACAAACATATGCTAAAAAACATGAACATGCCAATTGCATGATGCTACATAGAGAAACAGAACCACCATCCTGTTGGTACATAAGAAGAAGATGAACAATTGGATGAAAAAGTTTGTATTTGTAATGAACAATAGGTTTTCCTCACATGAAACTTGTGGGTTGAAGCAGGTCTTGTCAATGGATCCCTTGGAAAAGTTATTTCCATTTTTTATGCACATGGATCAAAACCCCCTGAGTTGCCATCATTTTTTGTTGTTGACTTCTTCCAATGTAAAGGCCCACCATGGAATTCCTTAAACCCAACTCATGTTCCACTCCCCACAATAACATGATGTTCTCGTAGGAAAATTCCCCTTCAAATGGAAAGGGGTTTGACAATACATAAATCAGAGGGAATGAAATTACCAAAGGTGACAGTGGACATTGGAAACACAAACCAACAAGGATTAACATTCACTGCCATCTATTGGGTAATTTAATTGTCAGTTAAACTATTTTCATTTTGAATTGTCTAATCCAGGGTTCCATGAACTTGTGAAATATACATGCACTGTATGTGCTAGGCAATTTTCTTTCAATTATTCAAATTCAAAAATGAAGATGAACCTTATTTATGATAAGATCATGGAAAAGAATATTGAGCTATTGCAAATGGAAATGAAATCTAGACTAGATCTAATTAAGCATATACACATTCTTTTCTCTACTCAAAACTAAGAAGTGGTTTCAAAGCAAACTATTATGAATGAAAGAACTTCAAAGTCTATTCTAACAATGGAAATCTCTTATTCTAGTGAACTTGAATGATAATTTTATTCTATGAAATTGAAAGACAAGGAAACTCTATAAAATTGAAAAGAAACTAGAAGGAAACTTAATCCATTCGAACTTGAAAGGAATCCTAATTGTGAAATTGAAACTGATCTAAAGCTATGAAGCTTGGAAATTGAAAACTATTCTAAAGTATGAAAATTAATAGAATTACTAGTGTGCATTTCTTAATTCAAAATTGATCATATCAATTCAACATGGAAACTGAAGCGAAAACAAATCTAAAAAAACAATTCAAAGTAAATGTTTTTGTGGTTATTTATTTAATATTGAGCGCTCATTCTGTAACAAAAAAAATATTGATGAGTAAACTGTGCTTGAAACAGAGCATCAAAACATCTGTCTATTTTAGAAACTAAATAAAAATGAATGCACAATGAAAATAATAAAATCAAAAGAACAAATACAATGTCTCACAACTCTGTAGGGGGCCCTCCTGTTGAGTGTGAGGAAGTAGGAATTTTTAGATCACTGGATTAAATCATCAACAATTCAAAATTGCACCATGAAACAAAGTGTTTGTATTATTTGAAACAGAGCCTTCCTCCAAGAATGATAGCAACAATCTGAACTTAATACATTGATTGTCATTTGCTTGTAGTTGAAGCATATTTATAGTTTTTAAATTACAACTACATTGAGATCCTTATGGCTAAGAATCAGAACTGAAAGGACACCTCATTTCCACGAATTTACTGAAGCACAATCCATTCCAACCTCTGTTTTCTTGACTAGGCGTTAATTGACACATTGGTGCACTGTTTTCTCACGTAATCTGGAAAATAGGGCTCCAAAGAACCAGAAAAATATCCCAAATGGTAATGAATTTGAGGAAAAAAATCTAATGGGACCTAACTGGGTTCGTGCTGAAAAATACCCATGTTTTCGTTTTTCAAAATTCGTTTTCATTCGCTCAAAAAACACGTTTAAGTTGACTAGTCAAAATTGTTGCGTTTTTCCTTTCATTTCTTACTGGAGGTCCACACGTGCGATCTAGGTGGAATTTGACCAATAAAAATCCATATTGGAACCTTTAGAAACAATGTCCATCTGCTAGATTTACTTATAGAGTGGCGCTACTACCTCAACCATGGAGATAGCTACGAAAACATGACTAAATTGCAGAAACATGAACACGCCAAACTGTTATTAGTTCATTAAAAGCAAAGAAAATGTATGAAAATTAACCACTTCGAGTATTGGAAGTTTTTATTAGGTGTTTATGAGATCTTGTGGAAAATGGGGTAAGCAACAGATGAAAAAAATGGCATAAATGGTTAAAAGGACGACTGTAAATAATGGTGAAACAGTGACAAATCAACGGCCCAACATCCCCCCCACACTAATATCTTTGCATGTCCTCATGCAAATGAAAGAAAATAACAAAACTTGATCAAAATATTTGTTCCATAATGTATCTTTGGGAATGACTTAGCTTTCTTACACCATTTCTTAGCAAAATTGGATAGTTGTCTAGTATGCTCTATCACTTAAATTTGTTGCGTATTCTGCCACTCACCAAGGCATTAACTAAGCTATTGGAGTGACAAGAGTGCTTCTTTGTTGCGCTGAATGGTGGATATCATTTCTCAACGTTTTTGTTACATTATACATCTTCTAGTTTTTCTAGGTCACTAGTCAAAGTTCATCAACCTGTGATTTCACTTTAGAATTCAGAGGCTGCTAGAAAATGTCAAGTTGTGCAACTTAACAGATTTTAACTTGTTCAATGAAGAAACTGTTGGGTCCCTATAATACTAGTGATTACCCCATTACTATTGTAGTTGTATCCCTTATTAATATTGTTGTGCCCCTATTGTCCCCATATTGTTATTATTGTGCCCCATAGAATCCCTCTATTGTTATTTTTGTGGCTTTATATTATTATTGTTAGGTTGGTTGGGTTATATTGTGACTCCTTAGACTCCTATATATAAAAAGGAGGTTTTGTCATTTGAATCATCCAAGAATTGCTCATTTGTGTAATCTAAAGGAGGTTTCCCCCTCGAAGAGGCTGAATTCTAAGGCATTGATCTCTCTTTTCTATCTTTTTGTGAGCTGGTTTCATAACATTTGGTATCAGAGCTTTGGATTCTAGGGTTTCGTTGCTCATAACAGGTCATCGTGACATTTTCGCTATAACTTTTTTTTTGCGATGTTTCAGAAGCTAAAAAAAAACCCATTTTAGAAGAAATCACGCTAAATCTCGGGTCCAAATTTTAGATGTTTTAGCGCTTTATTTGCGGAGATATGAGCTGAGGAAGTTGGTCTTTTTGCAGACTCCTGAATTACATTCCAAATAGGTGACCTAGGGAAAATCGTCATAACTTTCTCTCTGAGCATCAGATTGAAATTTCGTAAGAAGGTATAGAAAGAGGACGGACTGTAGTTTCTTGTATATACTTTTCAAAGCCAAAGGTTGAAACGGTGACTCGTGGCACATCGTACAAGTTCGCTCTACTGAACTAGTCTATAATCAAGTCATCTTGGGAGATTGTGCATAACTCTTCCTTGGAGAATCCAATTTGGATCAGACTGGTGGCATTGGAAAGAGGACACAGAGGGATACTACAGGTCGCAATTTCAAAACTGGATGATCCGAAATTGCAGAGATACATCAGATTCAATATCAAGATTCTACAAAGTGAAAAAAGGTGTGTAGTTTTTTTTAAATTTTTGCATAAGCTTGGTTTGAAAAATTAGTTTGAATCGGTAATTAATGCCCCGAGGAAAGAAAATGCAAACACCTAGTAAGAAACCTGAAAGATCTAGCATGACTCATGAAGAAGAAGAAGAAATGCAACATGATATATCAAAATTACGAAACCAAGTGCAACAAGTGTCACTTGCACAAAAAGCAACAGAACCTAAGATGGATGGTTTAAGAAAAGATGTAGAAGCTAAGATGGATGGTTTAAAGAAAGGTGTAGAAGCTAAGATGGATTGTTTAAAGAAAGGCGTAGAAGCTAAGATGGATGGCATGGAAGCTAAGATGAATGGCATGGATGCTAAAGTTGATGGCATGGATGATAAGATGGAAGAATTGAAGATAAATATGAATAAGTTGCTACAAGAAATGGTCACTAATGGTGAAAGGGTAGTAAAGGAAACTCATGATGAGAACAAAAGAAATGTTAATCATGATTCCATAGACTCTAATGTTGGATTGAAGACCCACCATATTCCAAAAATCGATATGAGGAAGTTTGATGGCAAGGATCCCGCAACATGGATATTACAGATGGAGCAATTTTTCGATCTCAATAATGTGCAAAACACACAAAAGGTACGTATTGCAACTTTATATTTGGAACCAAATCAGTTTGTATGGTATCAATGGCTTTGCTCTCGTAAACAAATTATCACTTGGGCAATTTTTACAGAAGAATTGACAGCACATTATGAGGATACAAAAAGCAACACTTTTTTTAGCCAATTGATAAGTCTCAAACAAAAGGGTTCAATAATGGAGCACATTGAGGAGTTCCAAAAATTGAACATAAGGGTAAAAATTATTCCAGAGGAGCATAGGATTGATGTGTTCATAGGGACTTTAAAGGATAATATCCAACATGATGTTCGCCTTTGGGAACCTGATTCATTAGAGAAGGCATTCAGGTTAGCAAGAAAAATGGAAAGCAAAATTATGGCAACTAGGAAGCATACCACTCACAACTATAAAGATGGAAGTGTTGTTGCCCCTAGTCTTCCACAACCTATAAGGTTGACACCACAACAATTGGAAGAAAAAAGAGCAAAAGGGCTTTGTTACAGTTGTGATAGCAAATACACTAAAGGTCATAAGTGTGCTGAGAAGAAATTATTCTACATAGATTGTGAAGAGGAAGAAGAAAAGGAGCAAGAAAGGTCAAAAAAAGAGGATATACTCCAGGAACAAAGCCTAGATAAAGAAGAAATGAATCTGACCATATCTTGTAATGCATTGGCGGGAATTACCACTCCTCAAACCATCAAGATAGAAGGACAAATCAAGAAGAAAAAGGTAATAGTGTTGATTGATTCAGGAAGTACCCACAATTTTATTCATTGTAAGGTAGCAAAAGAATTGAATTGCTTCTTATATCCAGCACCAGAGTGTCAAGTGATGGTTGCAAATGGAGGAACAATAAATTGCTCTGGAAAGTGCCATAATATCAAGCTATCCATGGGAGAATATGTATTGACTAGCCCAATGCTTTCCATTCCAATGGGAGGTGCTGATGTTGTACTAGGAGTCCAATGGCTACAATCCTTGGGTACAATAGCTTTTAATTTTCAAGAAATTTTCATGAAATTTTCTGTGGAAGGAAAGGAAGTTGAATTAAGGGGTATTGCAGGGAAACCGGGAAAGATAATCAGCTCTAATGGTATGACAAAGCTTCTAAAAAAGGAACAAAGAGGTGTAATTGCACAATTATGTTCGCTAGATGTTTCCACATTGGAATCATCTATTTCTCCAGATCTCCAAAAAGTCTTGGACAATCATTCCAAGGTATTTGAGACTCCCAAAGGTCTCCCACCTATTCGTGATCATGATCATGCTATTCATCTGATTCCAGGAAGTGTTCCTCCAAACATCAGGCCGTACAGATATCCCTATGCCCAAAAGAGTGAAATTGAACGTATGGTTGCAGAAATGCTAGAGGCTGGTATAATTCAACCGAGTCAAAGTTCTTTCTCTACTCCAGTAGTATTGGTGCACAAGAAGGATGGATCATGGCGCATGTGTCCGGATTATAGGGAGCTCAACAAGCTCACTATTAAAGATAAGTTTCCCATTCCTGTCATTGATGAATTACTGGATGAATTGCATGGATCAATTTACTTCACCAAGTTGGATCTTCATTCAGGATATCATCAAATCAGAATGAAGAGTGAAGACATTCCAAAAACAACATTTAGAACTCATGAGGGTCATTATGAATTTTTGGTCATGCCTTTTGGCCTTACCAATGCACCTTCAACATTTTCAAACCATTCCTTAGAAAATTTGTGTTAGTATTTTTTGATGATATACTAATCTACAACAAGTCTTGGAAGGATCATGTTGAACATGTTGACAGGGTGCTACAACTATTGGAGGAGAAACAATTATATGCAAAAAGATCCAAATGTTTCTTTGGAGTACAAGAGGTGGAATATCTGGGTCATATTGTATCTCATGAAGGAGTTAAGGTAGACCCTAGCAAAATTAAAGCCATTAAGGAATGGAAAATCCCCACATCCATAAAGCATCTGCGAGGATTTCTCGGGTTGACAGGGTATTATCGCAAGTTTGTTAAGAATTATGGGAGAATAGCAGCACCTCTAACAACATTATTGAAGAAAGATGCATTTTCATGGACTCCAGAAGCAACAAAGGCTTTCGAACATCTTAAAGAGGCAATGTGCCAAGCACCGGTCTTAGCTACACCGGACTTCACAAAAACCTTTATTGTGGAATGTGATGCTTCAGGAAATGGAATTGGTGTTGTTTTAATGCAAGATGAAAGACCCATTGCTTTTGAAAGTCGTCCAATCAAGGGAAAGTTTTTACACAAAGCTATTTATGAGAAGGAAATGTTGGCAATACTCCATGCACTTAAGAAATGGCGACCCTACCTAATGGGAAGACACTTCAAGGTAAAAACGGATCATGATAGCCTTAAATACTTTTTAGAACAAAGATTATCCTCTGAAGAGCAACAAAAGTGGGTCACAAAGATGTTGGGTTATGACTTTGAAATCATCTACAAAAAGGGAAGCAAAATGTGGTGGCAGATGCACTCTCAAGAAAGGATGAGGATGTGGAAGCATTGTTGTGCGCCATTTCTATTATCCAACCAGATTGGATAAATGAAGCAAGGGAGGAATGGAAGAATGACGAAGAAGTGTGGGCACTTATTCGAAAGTTACAACAAGATTCCAGTACGTCTGATACATTTAGCTGGAAAAATGATTCGTTATGGTACAAAGATCGCTTATACCTCTGTAAGAATTCCCAGCTAAAACAAAAGATTCTTATGGAATTGCACACTTCTCCCTTAGGAGGGCACTCAGGATTTTTAAAAACTTACCACAGGGTTAAGAAGGAATTTTTTTGGGATGGCCTTAAATCAGATATTCAAAAGTTTGTGGTGGAATGTTTGGTTTGCCAACAAAATAAAGTTGAAACAATTAAGACACTGGGTCTATTACAACCTTTATCCATTCCAAGCCAATGTTGGGAGGAGGTTTCAATGGATTTTATCACAGGTTTACCCAAGTCTGAGGGAAAGAGTGTCATCATGGTGGTAGTTGACAGACTTACCAAGTATGCACACTTTTGTGCATTATCACATCCATTTAAAGCCAGTACAGTTTCTACTGCATTTATGGAAACAATTCAAAAGCTACATGGAAACCCAAAGATTATTGTAAGTGACAGAGATCCCATTTTCACTGGAAATTTTTGGACAAAATTATTTTCTTGTCTTGGTACTCAGTTAGCTCATAGCTCATCTTATCATCCTCAATCTGATGGGAAAACTGAGATAGTAAACAAATGTTTGGAAGGATATTCGTTGCTTTGTATCTGATAAACAGACACAATGGGTCAAATGGTTGCCTCTGGCTGAATGGTGGTATAACACTTCCTTCCATACAACAACAAAAATGACCCCATTTATGGCACTTTATGGATATCAGCCACCATCCATCACATCATATTTAAGAGAAAATTCTAAGGTTCAAGCAGTGGAACATCACATCGAACATCAACAACAAGTCCTCCAACTCTTAAAGGATAACCTCGTGTTGGCACAGAATAGAATGAAACAACAGGCAGATCAACATCGCAGCGAAAGAAGTTTTGATGTAGGTGATTGGGTATTCCTATGGCTACAACCATATAAGCAAATGTCCCTCAAGCAAGCTAAGAAGGATAATAAATTATCACCAAAGTATTATGGTCCGTACAAGGTGTTGCAAAAGATTGGTACTATGGCATACAAATTGGAGCTTCCTGCAGCTTCTCGATTGCACCCAGTTTTCCATGTTTCATGTTTAAAGAAGGTTATAGGTGACAAGCTCCTAGTTCAAACAATATTGCCAGAACTTGACGAGGAAGGAAAAATTATATTGGAACCAGAAGCAGTCACAGAAACAAGAACTCGACAGTTACGAAATCGATCAATTTCGGAGTATCTTATCAAGTGGAAGAACTTATCCGCTGAAGATTCCACATGGGAGGATGAGAATTTTATACAGAAGCATCCAGAACTACTCAAGCGTTGAGGACAACACTTTTTTGAAGGAGAGGGGCATGTTGGGTCCCTATAATACTAGTGATTACCCCATTACTATTGTAGTTGTATCCCTTATTAATATTGTTGTGCCCCTATTGTCCCCATATTGTTATTACTGTGCCCCATAGAATCCCTCTATTGTTATTTTTGTGGCTTTATATTATTATTGTTAGGTTGGCTGGGTTATATTGTGACTCCTTAGAATCCTATATATAGAAAGGAGGTTTTGTCATTTGAATCATCCAAGAATTGTTCATTTGTGTAATGTAAAGGAGGTTGCCCCCTCGAAGAGGCTGAATTCTAAGGTGTTGATCTCTCTTTTCTATCTTTTTGTGAGCTGGTTTCATAACAAAAACATACACACACAATAGAATTAAGGACATCTAACTTAGAAGTTTGGTTCTTGTAACATTTTTGCTCATTTAACACTTGTATGCATAGATGACAGTATTATTGATATGAATGGATGGATGGAGTAGCTTTATGAAGTAAAAAAAAGGATCAAAACCAAGTCAACAAGGTGTAAAAACAAAAAAATTCTTCACCCTTGTAGTCTACTCATCATTCGAAAAATGGGATATCATGAGATATAATAGGTTTTAATGGGTTATGATAGATTCAAAAAGGCCATACAACATAAGTGATATATATTGTCAATGTCCATATATTCTATGTTCTGTAGTTTAATTCAAAGAAACAAATAAAATGTTACTTTTTTTCTTTTTACAAGATCTTTACAAAACTGGTCTTTGATGTAAGTGGCCTTGATGTTGTTGAAGAATTTTTATACTTGATATATGATGCTGGACTTAATGTTCAAGTGTATAAATGTGTCTCTTTCCAAGAACCTCAAACCATTCCAATACTTCATTCTCAAAGGTAAATGCAATATGTAGTACAACTAAATTATAATACCCATGAAATGATCTAGTAGCCCTCATTTGAAAATTAGAAGATAATTAATGAAGCACATCATTCAACTACCCATTCAACTTCTAATTATGCCATACCTCTAGTCTTCAAAGTAATCAAAGCTTGGTCCTCAAGACTTGTTGCTTGATTGCCTTCAATTGCTAGAAAGAGTATCTTGATGTCGACATCTCTTCTAACTTTTGATGTGACAACCTGCCTTAATGCCTCATGAACAGAAATTTGGATTCACTTGAATAATTTCCAAGCCTCTTCCAAGAATCTTACAAAACCATAAGCATAGGTTGTATTATGGTTTCATATTCTTGATTTTACTAGCCTTATTGATTCCATAATCAACTTTTAGCGAGAAAAACTTGCCAAGTTGCTTCTTGAAATTGTCTTCATTTCCCAACTTTTGAATTCATCTATTGCAGCCTTGTATGCTGAGTTTATATTGTTGTCATAAAGATTTCTTTTTGAACAAAGAAAAATTTAATCAAAATGAGTAAAAGTGAAAGGGATGGTTGATGGTATGAGTGGTCTACAAAATGAAAGATATGGTGGCAAAATGAAAGGATGTTATACTTATAGTGGTTGCTCATCATAATTTTCTAAACTTTCATCAAATTAAAAAGTTTCATAAGTGATTTTACATCAAGTTTACCTCTTCGAATTGGTGGAGAAGAGAAAATGATTTGAACACTGATTTGATGTTGATTTGACTCAGCTACTCTGTTGGTGCATGATGCGTTGACCATCACTTTGATCTTGTTCCACAAAATTTGTCCCCTTCTTGTAGCAAACTTGTTTTTCCAATTTATCTTTAATGATAAATCAAATTCTCCTGAAATTTTTTGAGGTTGTTACCATTAATATTATGCATCTTCCCACAAAAAATCTCAACCAATGGGTGCATATCTCTCGAGAAAAACGAGAAATGGTATTAGATGACGATGGCCAATTTCTTGAAACATACAAACTGTAATTTCTTGAAATTTTGTGTATTTATTTACCCTACCATGATGCATTTACCCTAAAAATTTCAGAACCAACAGATGCATGGTTTCCAAGATATGGTCAAATCAATTTCTGGTCTGTTTCACCCTTCACACTACCCATTGTTGCAACAAAAACATATGGCATGAACTCATTTTAAGGCCAAATTGAGTCCTTCAAAAGGGAAACAATGTATTTTTACATTTTTTACTGCCACATGACTTCAAAATTCCATTTTGATGAAGAAAAGATGTTGCTGTGTAAAAATACTAAATTCTATTTTGATGTGTATGCAATGGTGAAAAATGAAAATCTTCCTTGAAAATCCCACTGAAATGTCCTGGAAAATTGCTCTTTTTTTGAATTATTCCCACGTAATACTCAATTTAGCATACTTTGAGAAAACCCAGTATCTCAGAATATTTTATTTCTGCTCCAAACTCTTGCAATATTTGTGCCAAAACTGCCCTGGAACAAGCTGCTACAACCAAAAAATAGGCTGCTACAACAATAGCTGTAGAAACTGAAACTTTCTGTAGTTGTTGCAGAAAATATCAATTTCCATGGTTATTTATTTTCTTCTTCTGAAATTCGTTTTCTCTGAGTTTGAACCACTAATTTGGATTGTGTGTTGCATGCTGAAGTAGAAATCATGAAACGTGATGCATGTTTGACTGAAATGACCCAATTTTATTTATTTGCTTGAAAAGGAAATGAATGAAGAAGAGTTGTAGTAGTGATCCATCATGTTGTTGTTTAATGTCAAAAATATGAACATGGTTCTACAAGAAACTAATAAAATATACTGCTGCAAGTTGTTGTTGATTCCATAAAACCATATAGTCTTCATCAAAACCAAAATTCATGGTACAATTCTTACCATGCGAATGAATATGCCAAAGTTGAGCATGGAAAGAAATCATTGGATTACCAATCAATGATGAAAATCATTAACCAATGTGAGACAACTCATTGATAATGTAAATGAGTGTCAAGGTACCTTAGTGCATCTTGACAGGGACGAATGAATGTGTTGAAGTCGAGTCACCTGCAAGATCTGACAATCAAGAGAAATTGTTGTATTCCCATTGTTTTCAACGAGGAGGTTTTCTATTGATGTAAGCAAGTTCCAAGGCACTCCAAATAATCTCTGATCTTGATCCCAGATAAGGTGTTGAGGTTGATTGGACAAGATCTATTGGAAGGTGGGCCTTAAGGAATCCCACATCAACCAACTCGAGCATAGAACCAAAAGTGATTTGAAGAACCATAATAAAATATTGAAACCATCATAAAATTTCAGAACTTATTGTGAACGTTGCTCACCATTTCCCTGGTTTTCAAGTAAATCTCATGTCCAATTGTGCCAACAAGCTAGTTTTCACAATAGGACTTATTTTTCTCTTTATTTTTTATTCTTTTTTATATGTCCTACTCTACTTGAAAAATAAATATCGTTCAAGTATATGAATACTTCCAATGGAACCATTTGTGTAACAAGATGATAGATAAACTCATATACAGGTTTGAAAGATATGCTTTGATATGTACTAGTATATCAGAGACCATCTGCCTTGATTGAGATGATGTCGAAAAATATTCAAGAATTGAGCATTGGGATCCAATGACTGTCTTGAACCAAGATTCAATGTAATCTTGTCTTCCTTGGCTTTGTGCTACCATGCCGTGCAAGTCTTCAGAGATGTGATCCCCATTCATACAATCTGGTGATAAGCATGCATGAAAATTTTCAATCTTAGGTTCCAACAACTACTCTTCTTCAATGGGCATCCATGATTCTTGGACCTTATCTAAATCTTCTTCTTCTAGTTTTTGTTCTTCAATGGCAGCTGGAGAATCATTTTGCAATACCTCAACATTGTAAGTGGATTGACGTATTTTATTGTTAGGGAGTCGAAATAGTTGTACAGGTAATTAAATGGGAATGGATATTTGGGGTACTTGTGTGGGTGGTAATGGGAAAGGTTGAATTGAGGTCAACTGAGGTTGAAACTGATGTTGTGGTGGAGGTGAATGGTATGGATAACATTGATATTGGTATTGAGGATAGTGAGGAAAATATTAAGGATATGGTGGATTTCCTTTATAAGGCCCTTAGAAATAAGGCCAAGGTTGGTTTTGAGGTTGAGATTGAGATGGCCAAGGTTGCCAAGGCAAGGGTGTTTTCCATTTTCTTTGAGATTGTTGCTTATAACCCTGAAATAGAGAATTAAGATCTTGCATCATACTAGGTTGATAAGGTTTTCGTGGTCTTCTTGGAATTAAATAACAAGATTGTTCCCGTGTTTGATTTTCTCCTTGGTAAACTACCTTTAACCCTGATAATGATGGAAAATATTTAGTAGTATGTGATCCTACACATATTTCACAAATTTTAATGTTATCAAGTGGAAATTCATGAAAAACATGTTTCTTTCTACATTTAGGGCAAAATATAAACAAAACAACATTCTCAATTTTTTTCTTGTTTTTCATTCTTAGCATATCAATTTGTTCATTTAAATTACCAAGAATGTCTAGCAAATTTTTAAGTTCAGTTTGACTTACCAATTGTGATTCTGACTTACTTACTCTTGCCATAACTGGATCTTGAGGGGATCTTCCATACTTTGCTTTTCCTCTTGATATGTTCTTGCATAGTTCACAAATCTCTTGAAATGAAAATTGAGAGACATATCCTTTGCCCACCAAGTTAAGAAGATCAATCCATTCATCCCTTATAGCTTTTAGTAGGAGAGTTTTTAATGTGTCTAATCCTAAATCATGCAATTTAGATATTTTGACATTATAAGTAAATCTCTCCACTAAATCTTCTAGGCTTTCTTCCTATTTTTGGTTCATCTTAAAGACTTCATTTATAAGGGCATGGTGTATGCAATAATCTTTATATTTTTCCAAAAATACTCTTTTCATATCATCCCATGTCCTTATAGAATTTGTTCCTAAATTCATGAACCATCTAAGAGATTTATCCTTCAATGTTGCTGGAAACAAATTCAATTTTTGAGTGTGTAATGAGTAGCCATAAGATCTATATAGTATTTCAAATTTGAAAAGAAAGGTTTTCAGGTCTTTTGATCTCATACCTTTGAAGTTAGCAAGTGTAGATGGAGGGATTTTCTTCATATGAACGTTGATATTAGTTTCTTGAATGGGAAATCCAAAAGGATATTCCTCATTGTCATCATCTCCATCCATTTACTCTACCTTTTTTTTCACCTCTTCTACCTGCAAAAATATGAATTCATGATGTGGAAGATGATGCGTTTCTTACTGCACTGTGTGATTTAGTGGGGGTGGTAGGTGATTAGAGTCTTTTTTATTTTTTATTTAGTTTTTTAATGAATTTACCTCTAGGATGTACTAAAATCAAATTAATATTATGTAACTAAATGGATACAATTGAAAGCTAACATGTATGATTACTTCCCCGACAACGACGCCAAAATGTTGGGTAATTTAATTGTCAGTTAAACTACTTGCATTTAATTGTCAAACCCAGGGTTCTGTGAACTTGTGAAATATACATGCATTGTATGTGCTAGGAAATTTACTTTCAATTATTCTAATTGAAAAATGAAGATAAACCTTATTTATGACAAGATATTGTAAAAGAAGATTGAACTATTGCAAATGGAAATGAAATCTAGACTAGATCTAATTAAGCATAAACACATTCTTTTTTCTACTCAAAACTAAGAAGTAGTTTCAAAGAAAACTATTATGAATGAAAGAACTTCAAAGTCTATTCTAACAATGGAAATCTCTTATTCTAGTGAACTTGAATGACAATTTTATTCTATGAAATTGAAATACAAGACTACTCTATAAAATTGAAAAGAATCTAGAAGGAAACTTAATCCATTCGAACTTGAAAGGAATCCTAATTGTGAAATTGAAACTGATCTAAATCTATGAAGATTGGAAATTGAAAGCTATTCTAAAGTATGAAAACTAATAGAACTACTAGTGTGCATTTTTTAATATAAAATTGATCATATAAATTCAACATGGAAATTGAAGCGAAAACAAATCTAAAAAAAGAAAATTCAAAGTAAATGTTTTTGTGGTTTTTATTTCATTTAATATTGAGTGCTCATTCTATAACAAAAAATTTATTGATGAGTAAACTGTGTTGGAAACAGAGCATTAAAACATCATTCTATTTTAGAAACTAAATAAAAATGAATGCACAATGAAAAGAATAAAATCAAAAGAACAAATACAATGCCTCACAACTTTGCAGGGGGCTCTCGTGTTGAGTGTGAGGAAGTAGGAATTTTTAGATCACTGGATTAAATCATCAACACTTCAAAATTGCGCCATGAAACAAAGTGTTTGTATTATTTGAAACAAAGCCTTCCTCCAAGAATGATAACATCAATCTGAACTTAATACATTGACTGTCATTTTCTTGTAGCTGAAGCATATTTATAGTTTTTAAATTACAACTACATTGAAATCCTTATGGATAAGAATAAGAACTGAAAGAATAACTCATTGCCACAAATTTACTGAAGCACCGTCCATTCCATCCTCTGTTTTCTTGACTAGGCATTAATTGACACAATGGTGCACTGTTTTCTCATGCAATATGGAAAATAGGGCTCCAAAGAACCCAAAATTCCTCCCAAACGGTAACTAATTTGAGGAAACTACTTCCTGGAAACCTAATTGGGCTCGTGCTGAAAAATACCCCTGTTTTTGTTTTTCAAAATTCATTTTGATTCGCTTATAAAATGTGTTGGAAGTTGACTGGTAAAAAATGCTTTGTTTTTCCTTTGATTTCTTGTTGGAGGTCCACACATGCGAGCTAGGTGGAATTTGACCAATACAAATCCATATTGAAACCTTTAGAAACAATTTCCATGTGCCTAATTTACTTACAGAGTGGTGCTACTACCTCAACCATGGAGATAGCTACAAAAACTTGACTGAATTGCAAAAACTTGAACTGGCCAAACCGTCATTAGTAAAACCAAACATAATCCTAATTAATTCATTAAAAGCAAAGAAAATGTATGAAAATTAACCACTTTGAGTGTTGGAAATATTTATGAGGTGTTCACGAGATCTTGTGGAAAATGGGGTAAGGAACAGATGAAAAAATGGCACAAATGGTTAAAAGGATGACTGTAAATAATGGTGAAATGATGACAAATCAGCGGCCCAACACCATCTTTAGAGTTAGAACCTTGGCTTACCTTCGCATATCTCCATCGTTTTCCTTCAACCGCTACTCCCACATGTAAGGAAATGCTTACGTCAAATGTAGTGAACAAGAGGAGTCCATGTTAACTTCAAAGTATTTACAACTAGCTACAGTGTGATCACTGCATCTAGTGCCTTCTGATTCCCGTTAAGTAAGTATAGTTTTGACGAAATTGTCCCTCACATTCCTTAGCACAATTTCTGCTTTTCTATCCATCCACCATCTACACTACTTCATCACCTCTATACTTCCATTTTGGTGTGAGGAAACATACTTTCTTCCTTTTACAAATATTTGCTGCAAATCTCACTTACATTTTCAATATGTTTTTCCTTTCTCAAATAAATAAAATCCTCCTCCTCCACAACTTGCTATCCTTGTAGTACTTTTTACATTTCATCATTGTTATACACTTTCCTTTACTTATACTAGAAAAATTATGATTTCCACTTATGTCATTCAACTAATTCAATAACTCTTTTTCCCCTCTTTTAGACTATCAAGATGAATAGCGAGTACCTGTGCTTACTATATGGATACTATAAAGAGATACATTCCAAACAAGTTTCTCTTCTTGGCATAAAGACCAAACACCTTCCATGCTTGGTCTTCCTTCTCCATCATCTACAACCAACCATTGACCTTCCCAGTAAGCGGAAGGTCTTCCTGCAATGCCTTATACATATTCATGAAAGAGATATTGTAAGAATGCTTCGGTTGGATTGGCAATCCCACAATTCTCATCTTGGTATTATCGTAGATACAAACTAGTGTTTCCATTTTCGTTTCTTGCACTTTATATATGAATAGTCGCTCGACCAATACAATTGCTTCAAATCCAATGTAAAAAACAAAAAATGTCATGAGCTTTGTTCCATCAAATTTTTGGTAGTAGTGAATGCAAAATATTGCACTTTTGTTTGAAGCTCTTCCCTCACCAACATTGATGCAATTTTGTTTCCACCTCTTCCTCTCTTTTATTACACGTCAAAGAAATATATCAGGAACTAAAGAAACCACTTTTATAAGTTGTTTAATCTTATAAATGCATAATGCTTCCTTTTGTTAATTTGAATATTGTTGAAGGAAGTGTAACTAGGTTGGGTCTTCATAAATGTACTTTTGATATTTGTACTTATTCAAGAAAATAAATATTATTTTATAATATATGTCAATGAGTTTCTTGCTCATTGAAGTAGGTCTAGCATATGTCAAAGTGCTATAGGTGAGTCAAATAGTTAAGAGAAAATATTGAAGGCCTTAAGGGCATGTTACACCATCTATAAATATGTATTTAAGTCAAAGGGAAAACCTCCAAGCAAAGTCAAGTCTACTCCTATGACATGGCACCTTCAAGAAGCTCCTTCAAGCATGCTACACCACCATGGAAGCTATCCACAAATTGCTCAACAAATCAGCCTACAATTTTCCCTCAAAGTCGGCCTACAAACAAAGGACTAGTCGGCCCTCTAGTCGGCCTAAATGGAGGGACAATCCTCTATTTATAGAGGTTGTCCACTCCTAAGACAACGCATCAATTTGTGCTCTAAAATCTGTGAAGGGAAAGGCAAGAAAGAATGAAGTAAGAGAGCCTCTAGTGCAGCAAGGAAGGGGATACAAGATCGAAGGTTGGAAGGCTATTCTTAGGGTCATACATAGTCACACGTGCGGAGGAAGGAGGTCTCTTTGCAACCATAACAATATAATACATCAGTTCAATTCTTATCATTGTTTGGATTAGAAGTTAAGGTCTACAAGGCCTCACTCTAAGAGCGAAGGAGAAGCCCTCACAAGCGAAGGAAGAAGGAACAAGATCGAAGTTGAAGGGACTGATTTCTAGGGTAGAAAATAGTCATACGTGTGAGAATCATATCTCTTCCTGTAGTCATTACAACCCTACATTACAATCATCCAAATTAGTTGATTAGTGAAGAGAAGAAAGGGTATCATCAAAAGTATCTTCTCTAGAGAAAGGGCAACAAGGTTACTAACAAGTTGCAAGAAGAACGAAGTGCTGGAAGTAGGAGGACAAAGTGCCAGGAAAAGTGCCAAGGTATATGGTGCAGAAAGGAGTGAAGACTTGACTTGTTCTTGGAGGATCTCTTTGTCAGGGGTCTAGGGTTTGGCATTTATCATTAGAAGATTCAATAAGAGAAATTCACTAAAGGGTTTTCCTCTCAAGAGTAGAGAGGTTTTGGCCCTAGAAGAGAGCCAACATATTGTGTTCTTGTTCTTATGTTTTGGTAGCAGTTTGATGAAGTACACACACATGCATTAATAATAATAATAATAATAATAAGCTAATAATAAAAGTAAAAAGACTCCATAAAATGTTATCAAGTAACGAAGAATCACACTACACTACTTTACCCTAGATTCTTCAACAAGGTATCAGAGCTAAGGTGACACATCAAGGAAAGGGCAACTCAAGAACACTCATCAAGGTTGAAGCATCAAGCCTAGAAGTCTCAATCACTTCAAGGTAAATAAGGGTCTACAATCCATCATTCATCAAGGAGGTCTACAAAGCTAGAAGAAGAGCCTTACATAAAGGCACCTACAAACAAGAGCAGATTAAAGCATAACCTACATCAAGCTACAAGTCTTCATGAAAATCTCATCATCAAGCAAGTTCACTTGGAGAAGGAAACTTGAAGACCATCAATATCCAGGGAAGACAAGCGATAAAGCCTTTAATGAGGAAGAAAATACATTACATCTCAAAATCTATCAACTAAGTACATGTCCCCTTGTGAATATACATCAATGTCTTTTGGCAAGGAAAGAAATAAATTGGTAGGTACCAATAACTTTCTTGCATGGAAGAAGAGGACTGATCCACTTCTCAAAGAGAATGAACTCTTAGAACATGTCAAAGGGAACATCACTATCCCTACTAAGGAACAAACTCAAGCCTTAGCCAAGTACAATAAGGATGAGACAAGAGCTCAAAGGATTTTGAGAATCAATCAAAGACTCTCTCATTCCTTATGTCTCCAAGTTTGAGACATCAAAAGAAATTTATGATAAGCTAGTAGAGCTATTCTCGGTATCCACAACTGAAGAAGTAATATCTCTAAGGAATGAATTGTACAAGATGAAGATAACGAAGGAAGAAATATCTCCCTACTTCATGAAAAATCTCTAAAATGAGAGATCAAATTCAAGAGCTTGGGGAAGTCATGTCTGACAAAGAGATGATAACTGTTGTACTCAATGCACTACTTGAGGAGTGGGGAAACTTCATATATGCCAAGAAGGAAGCAACCACTCTCAGTGAAATTTGGTCTCTATGCAGGACAAAGGAAACCAGACTTAAGGCAAAAGAAGATGTGGGATCAAAAGAGCAAGCATTTGCTACAATGGCCAAAAGAAAGGGGAAATTTGGAAATTTTGGTCCACGAAGAACAAGAAACAAAGACATGTCCAGAATCCAATGTTTTGGATGCCAAGAATATGGACACTACAAAAGGAATTGTCCTAAGATTTAGAAGGACAACAACAAAAAAAGGAAGAGGGAAGAATCTCACATAACTCAAGAGATGAAAGAAGAAGGAAATAAGCAAAATAAGAAAGATCCTCCAGATCTCTACTATGAATAGGTCAAACTCTTTACTTCTATACTTCTTTCAAAGTTTTGATTAGTATAGGAGCATGTAGAAATAGAATAATAATGCATGGCTAGAACCATCCTCTAGAATCTAGAAGCAAGTTAGAGCTCTAGATACTCATGAAGATGTAGCATTTTACTAAGAATAAATAATGCATGGGTGAAAATATATTCTAGAATATAGGAGCATGGCAGATATAGCTAAAGATATTCATATAGAAGAGGCATACCTAGTATAAGAACTTATCCATGATGAAAGAAAAATTTGATCATAATTAAGTATCTTAGAAGACCTCCATCATCAAAGGAAAATAAACATTTGCTAGGAAAGGATCTTTAAGATCCTATGATGGAATCTTCAAAAGAAGGTTCATGAACCAAGGCAGATTTCTCATTGGGAATCCCATTCATGGGATTCAATAAAAGGATGATATGCAGGTAAGCTAAGATGAAGCAAGAAGGGCCACAACAAAGGATGATCAAAGGAGAATCAAGATGATGTATGTATGCATCAAAGTTTAAGTCATTTTTTCATTTGTATATTATTGAGTCATGGGATAGTTCTATAACATGATCTAGCATGAAATAATCTCTTTCACCAAGAACATGCTTGAAGGCATGTACCACAATGCAATGAAGGTCAACAAAAGAATATGCTCACATTAGGAGTATAAGATTGTTGACTCAGAAGCAAGAAGAAATGATGACAAGCCTAGGAATTGCGAAATGAAGGAATTCTATCACAAGAAGCATTAGATGGTTGAACTATCTATCTAATAAGAAGAAAAGGAAGAAAGAGATCAATCATGTGGAAGAACACCATGATCATAGAGAATCATTATCTAACAAGATACTTTGAAGACATCTCCTGAAAGAAGGCAGGACAACTCTGATAAAGGAAGAAAGGACCCTTGACACCTATGAAGGCCTTGGAGATATAAAAGGTGCAGACAATTGATTCTACCTCTACAGAGATGTCGTGATGAAGAAGCCATCCAAAAAAAGAAAAATAAATGTTGAATCAATATCAGGATGAAGTCATGATGGGCTACTAGGTCAAAGAATGTAATCAAGCAAGTACAATGGAGCATCCATGAGAAGAGTATTCCAAAGGATGGACAAGATGAAAAAGGAGTAGCCAAGATGACAAGAAAAACCTGATAGTCACTTTCCATGATGCAATGACATGACAAGCCAAGAAGGAAAGTGATCAATGGATGGTGCCCTACCTAGAAGAAGTTCAAACAAAGACTTCATGACATTAAGAAAGTAAGGAGATCAAGCAGCTGAAGGACCCATGAAGAAGAAGTTGCTGATGAAGGAAATAGTCCCTAGTTAAGAGGGAGCTCTGACAGGTCCTTGATCAAGAGGGAGTTTTTGGATCACCCCTGATTACAAAGGAGTGACAATTGTGTTTTCCATTGCATGGGTCATGCACTATACTAGGACTAATAACCATAAGTCTAGATGAAGGCAATGAATGGAAATGTAGACACAAGATAGACACAACATTATTGTCTTCACTTGGAAGAAAAAAAGGGAGGATTGGGTAATCATCTAGAATCTCATACTCTTTGAGGATGTGTAGGGCATCCAAGACAAGAGTAGGCAAGAGGACTGATATTATTTAAGGGCTAGGAACCCAAGATAAGAATAGTCCTAGAAGGTCATACTCAGAGAACACGCAGGTGGGTATGTACCTTGAGAGACAATGATGAAAGGTGTCTATCAATCATTGGTATCGCCAACATTTTAGCTCATGGTGTCATAAAGAGATGGAGTTGTTAGTCAAGGCCTTGCACTATGACAATGCTAATGGATATGATGTTATAACAGATGGATTGCTAATCCGATTTCTCTTATGTGAATTATTCAAGATTGATAATAGCCAAACACCTTGTAATATTGTATGAATACCTCCCTAGTTAAGAGGGAGTATTGAAGGAAGTGTAACTAGGTTTGGTATTCATAAATGTACTTTTGATATTTGTACTTATTCAAGAAAAGAAATATTATTTTATAATATATGTCAATGAGTTTCTTGCTCATTGAATGAGGTCTAGCATATGTCAAAGTGCTATAGGTGAGTCAAATAGTTAAGAGAAAATATTGAAGGCGTTAAGGGCATGTTACACCTTGCATAAATATGTATTTAAGTCAAAGGGAAAACCTCCAAGAAAAGTCAAGTCTACTCCTATGACATGGAACCTTCAAGAAGCTCCTTCAAGCATGCTACATCACCATGGAAGCTATCCCCAAACTGCTAAAAAAATCAGCCTACAATCTGCCCTCAAAGTCGTCCTACAAATAGAGGACTAGTCGGCCCTCTAGTAAGCCTAAATGGAGGGACAATCCTCTATTTATAGAGGATGTCCACTGCTAAGAAAACACATCAATTTGTGCTATGAAATCTGTGAAGGGAAAGGCAAGAAAGAACGAAGTAAGAGAGCCTCTAGTGCAACGAGGAAGGGAAGACAAGACCGAAGGTTGGAAGGCTGCTCTTAGGGTCATACATAGTCACACATTCAAAGGAAAAAGGTCTCTCTATGACCATAACAACAATAATACATCAGTTCAATTCTTATCATTTTTTTGGTTAGAAGTTAAGGTCTACAAGGCCTCCCTCTAAGAGCGAAGAAGACGCCCTCACGAACGAATGAAGAAGGAACAAGACCAAAGTTGAAGGGACTATTTTCTAGGGTAGAAAACAGTCACACGTGCGAGAATCAAATCTCTTCCTGCAGTCATAAAAACCCTACATTATATTCATCCAAATTAGTTGATTATTGAAGAGAAGCAAGGAACCATCATAAAAAGAAGGGTCTCATCAAAAGTATCTTCTCTAGCGCAAGTGCAACACGGTTACTAACAAGTTGCAAGAATAACAAAGTGTCGGAAGTAGGTGGATGAAGTGCCAGGAAACAAAGTGCCAGGTTATATGGTGCAGAAAGGAGTGAAGACTTGACTTGTGCTTGGAGGATCTCTTTGTTAGGGGTCTAGGGTTTGGTATTGATAAATAGAATCTTCAATAAGAGAAATTCACTAAAGGGTTTTCCTCTCAAGAGTAGAGAGGTTTTGGCCTTGGCAGAGAGCCAACATCTTATGTTCTTGTTCTTATGTTTTGGTAGCATTTTGATGAAGTACACACATGCATTAATAATAATAAGAAGAATATTAATCTAATAAGAAAAGTAAAAGGACTCCACAAACTGTTATCAAGTAACAAAAAATCACAGTACACTACTTTGCCCTAGATTCTTCAACAAATATCAAGTCATAACTTCCTTCAATTTGATCAAGACTGCTATTATTGTTAAGCCTTTAGAACATCTTATATACTGTCTTTATGATATATCAATTGAAGGTTAATTATTGAATGTAAAGGAATCTACGCATCATGTATTGAAATTTTTAGGTGTTATACTCGTTTCTCTCTAACTGGTTTTAGATTCATTTCAACTAAATACTCATTGCAAGTTTATTATAGTGTTGTTACATATTCATTGCAAGTTCATTATAGTGTTGGTACATGTTTCTTTTTTGCATCTATTCAATTTTCAATCATTTCACTATTATTTCTCACCTCTTAACTGTGGTGTTTTCACTTTTGAGACCACAAATCATCCATGCTAGTTGGAGAGAACTTGTTTGACTTAGTTGTTGATAAGAAGGGGAGTTATTTTAAATCTTCTATTCAATGTTTTCTGCACAAAAAAAAGTTTAATCCAAGCACCAGGCAGTAAAAAAAAACACATCTAAAACTCCAAAGCTAAATGCATTTTCAACTCCATGTATTTGATCATTTTCCAAAACAGACTATGTAGCCTACATTGTGCCATAACTCCAAAAGGACTAATTATACTCTGCAATTGGCACTAGATTATGTCATGTGTGCATGAGAGGATTCCAATAGATCGAACAAGTACTTCCCTTGGCCATATATCATATATTTACTTAAAGACCTGCCAATAATTCTCTTCATCTTTATAACTTTTACCTAGATTGATTGTCTTACTCGAATTGATTTCATTTCAGGGAGTGCATATATGGTTTCGTTGATTGAACACCATGATGTTATGTAGTTTCTTACAACCTTTAGCCTTGTATAATTTTCAAGGTTGTGAAGCTTCATATTGGTGGATCAATTAGTCTTGTTCTTTCTCCACAGGAAATAATTGCAGATACATCCCTTTTCGTAATGAAAGTATCATGTTTTTCATTTAAAATAAAGAAAAATACTGCTCTACACTTTGATGGCACAAACAAGTTGATCCCATATTTGTTTTTGTTGCCTCTTCATGTATTTGTTAGTAAGATCATTCTCCCTTTTAGTAATGAAAGTATCAGATTTTTCATTTAAAATAAAGAAAAATATTTCTCTGCACTTTGATGGAACTGATCCCATATTTGTTTATGTTGGCTCTTCATGAATTTATTAGCAAGATCATTCTCCCTTTCATAAGAGAAAGAAATCATTGCATAAGAGAGTCAAATTATTGTTTCTTTTAAATCATACCTACATCATCTATTTTATAAGGAACTTATCTATGCCAAAATTCATCTAATTCCTTTCTTTTGCAATGGACCATGCCTACTTCTCTTGCTCGTACAAAATCTATAACAGTTTGTATGAATTTGTTGCAGCATTAGCATTTTACTGTAGGGAATCTGATGCACTTTAGACCTATTATTCCATTGACTGATGCTTGACAATGAATGCACTTTAGACTTATTATTGCATTGGATGATGCATGACTTATATCCATCATGAAATTAAGTCATTGAAATTGAAGATGATAGACGGCAATTGTATTGATGACATATTAAGGTCCATAAATTTCGAAAAGGTGTTTTTTAGGTGCCATAGATGCTTTTGGACACATGATACATCGTATTTCTCTATCTAATAGAAACTATGTTTATCTTTTCACATGGTTACTCATTTTCCTCCAAGAAACTCTTTCTTTCACATCTCTTAAATTTAGGTTTTCAACTCTCGTAGTTGTTGCATGGATATATCTATATATATATATATATATATATATATTTGATTCCGGTGATACTATATATATTTGATTCCGGTGATACTATAATTGAAGTTCCAGCATAGGGAAAAGATGGCTATAATGTATCTCAACATTTACTAGGAGGCTTTGTAAATATGTTGCAACCTACCATATGATAATCCACATCAAAGTTGTTAATGCTCCCATTTTTCTAGAAATAAAGTGGCAAATGAAAGAAAGTGGAAACTTATTTGCACAAAATATCTTAGAGTAAATCCCTTCTTCGAAATTATATTTGTTCACTCTCTCTTTTCACTACAAGTGGTGAGATGACAATGACTTCTTCAATTTGTGATTGCTCCCTATCCATTGAAATAATTGGCTTCACATAGATCATAAGCAATTAAATGCTAAACTTGTAAACATATAAGTATCATTAACTAAAAGAAAGCCATCAAATCACAACCACAAAAATCATCATCACACATGAGACACAAGATTTTTGGTGGAAACCCTTATGGGAGAAAAAAAACCCTTGTTGTTATTGTGCTGCTTGGAATCTGCTATTAAGAAAATAATGTCTTTTACATAGATGAATGACTCCCATCACTCAGGATACTCGACCTCATATACTACTGGCCAACACCCATCAACCTGGAGACTCGATTCTACTGGTCAGCTCAGAAGACTATGTTCTCACATTGATCTACGAACTACCATTCACTGAAAACCACCATGATCAACGATCCTTGCCTAACTCTGATTGGACTATCTAACTTTGATTGGATGGAGAAAATGGTTTTCACTAAAGCTTCAAAATCACTACTCCACACTCATGAAGTCACCGCTCCTCTACTCTAAACGAATCACATTTCATATATTTTCACACTAGATCCTAGAATTCTCTGCTCATCTTGATTCATCTATGTAATACGAACTCTAGCAGAAAGACACCATCAATAAGTCAATAAAAATACCACAAATAAAATGCTATCAACTCCAGCAAATAGTGGCACAAATGTAACTATCAATAATAAAATCATCCAACATCATAAATGCTACTCCATATCCTCCAAATAAACTTTGCTACAATAGCCACAAATATGGTCTGAGAACTAATGCTTTCCTTCATAATTCTGCTACTACATTGCCATTTAAACTTATACATTGAAGCATACATGCTTACAACTAGGTCTGAAGCATATTTCCTCTATACAACCTTCTCTAACTCACTCTCACATTGAACCAACATATGCCCAACTAAAAAACGAAGTATATAAAACATTAGGGGTGAATTCCACTTTTCGCCTGGGATCAGGAGTGCACAAAGTTGACGAAATCCAACCATAATAACCACTACTTGCGCACTAAAGGTTTTCATACCCATTGGAGGAATTAATCAACCATTTCTGACCTTTACCAATTAATTTAGAAGCTTCCTCGAATATACAAGTTGAAATACACATTAGAGTAAATTTTAGACTAAAAGTGCCCACGAAATTTTCACGTAATTTCCATGTCATAATATGTAAACCAATCAAAATCCTTTAAATTTAAAAAGAGGTACATGTAAATATTTTGGAGGGAAAGGAAGAAAAACTATTTTTTTTAATTGTATTCTTGTCTTATCTCCTTATAGGTTTACACAAATTTCAAGTGTAGACACTTGTTGGATGCAAAATTAAATTCTGCACTCGTAGAGTACCCATTATGCATACTTTTGAGAAGACCCACATTGATAAAAATTGAAGATACATTTAAAAAACATGTTCAAAAAACATTTTTAATGTATCTTCAATTTTTATCAATGTGGGTCTTCTCAAAAGTATGCATAATGGGTACTCGTTGGATGCAAAATTTAATTATGCATCCAACAAGTGTCTAAAGTTGAAATTTGAGTAAACCTATAAGGAGATAAACCAAAAATACAATTAAAAAAGTAGTTTTCTTCTTTTCCCTCCAAAATTCATAACTCTTATTTTATTATTTTTCCTTATGAGGCCACTTTTAGGCTGAAATTTCACCTAATGTCCAATGTGTGCTAGGAATCCAGAGATTTTTTCATGAAGAAGCCCAACTGCGTACACTAAAATGTATGATCTTGGATGCAACTGTATGCACATGCTTCTCTCCATGTGGTTGGAGCCTTTCAACTACACCCACAAGCCTGGATGGGTGTAGTTGGGGAAGAGGATGCTCAAAACCCAAAATCTCCAGCTCAAAATTGCCTCCAACTTCTTGCTTACCTTCTCCAACTCTTGTACATGCCTCCAAACCATTTCCAAGACCCGTGACACCTATGCAACTAGGAAAAACATGTCTCCCAAGTGTCACTACCAATTTGACCTATAAGGACACCAAACAAAGGTTGACTTGTCTGCCAACAATTCCTTTTCTCTCCTCTGACACTTGCAGAAGCTACAACACTTATGTAACATAATGAAGCATGTCTCCAACACCATCATAAGGTCAATACACTGCTACAACAATTCATGAATAGGAACATAAGCATAATGACCTAATCTGCCATAGTCCTCAACATGTCAATACCACTATCACATGAGCAATAATTAATCATTGCATCGTCCTACATCATCAAAAGGTTAACATCAAGGATTGACATCAATGCCAACATAACGATCTCAATGGCAACTCAATCAACTGCAACCATACTATAAATAGGCATCAACACATCAACTAGGCTACACAGGGTTGACATCAACGCCAACATGAGATAGCTACTTGCAACCATGAATACCATAATGCCAACAATCTCCCCCTTTGGAATTGATGGCAACCACTCACAAACTCTAGGCCACATACTCTATCACTCCCCCTTTGACATCAATGGCAAAGGGTCAAATCCATCTGATAAGGCCGTAAGAATACAAGTACTAACACTAAAAAATTTGACCTCCATATGGCTGAAATATAATGTACATCAACAATTATCCATGCCTCTCACATCAGCAACAGATGACACATATACCCAATCATCATATAGAGCAACATGTCCAACCAAAAACCTCTAACAATGACAATAATATGCACATGAGGCAACAAGAAACAACAAGCAACATCACACAATATGCCATAATATGCACATCAAGGCATCAACCAACATCCCCATAGCAACCACATAGAAGCCACATCAATGGCCATTATTAACCTCTATACTCATAACATGAGGCCAAGAACCAAAATCGTTAAAGCATAGCATGAGGAAAACCATGACACCTCCAAGTGGATCATAATGCCAACAATGTATGGCTGAAGTAACGAGAGAAAATAATGCTCCCCCTGAACACATGCTATCTCCAAGTTGTAATAATTTCTTCTGCTGCAACATTAGCTTCCTTGCCAAAGGAAAGAATCACAAGGTGGACCGTGAATCCACATGAACATGACTGAATGACATATAACAATGTACATACATGGTTGTAGCAGTGCCATAAAACCTCATACATGCTCTCATATGACCATAACATGACCTCATGAATCATTACTAAATGACGCAAAGATGCATACAATAAAGATACATGACTTCATAAGGATTTTACATGAATATATCAATAAATACATGGTTTCTTCGATCATCTCCTATGGACCAATGATTGAAATACATGACATATCATAATTTTAACAACATCATTAGTCCATACACGTGGCTTCAAAAATGACTCCATGAAACTCCAAAACAAGCCTATAAACATAATGACTCAAATCACTAATGACTGGACCCTCTACCAACATAGGAATATTAATCAATAATAAATACATGGTTGTAGTAAACTGAATATAACAACCCATACATGGTTGGTCCATGTCTCAAGTCACAGTATGCATGTCATTACCATAATGCCCTCATGCTAAGGTGGCTAAAAGATGATCAATAAATGTTGAAACAAGGATGATATACATGTCTTTTCCACTCATACAAAATAAATACATCAGTGATAAAAATAATGAGTGAAAATAAATGTAAACATAAAGAAAAATCTTGTATTTCCATTTTGAAAATTGCTTCCAGATTTGTTCAATGTTATGGTGCTCTTCACTTGCTCCAGCTGCTAGTATTTTTCTTCAAGTTGTTTCCTTAATTTGACAATAACACCTTCAAGAGCTTCAATATAGTCCTTTCTATATTTTTTCTTGTTGTAATTGACTTCTTCTATTCTTTTTTATTCTTCCAGTTGTGTCCTCAAGGTAGTGATCTCTTCCTTGATACTTTTCTCCTTTTCATCACAAACCTACAATTTCTTCTCATGCTCCTTGCATACATCTGTTAGTCTACCAATTTCACTTGAAAACTCTTCAATAACAACCATGGAAGATTCATATTCATCCTTAAGGAGTATGAAAATACGACCATCATCTATTTCACTACCTAGATCTGAATTATTATCACCATTACTATTAAAAGTATAACTCGAAAGAAAATCAATGTGACTTATACCTTCATATTTGTTGTCATTTTGTATAGCTAGTTCAACTAGAGATTTGTTCTTCTTGGATCTCATCTTATTATTCTTCTTTTTTCTACTCTTCTCAAACTCTTCATCATTGCTGCTACAACTTGTTTCATATAACATATGCAAATTATCCAAAACCTCCTTGGTAGATTTTAAATCTCCAGCTTTCTCTAGGTCTACACTATGGAGATTCTCTAAGATGATATGCCTTGATCGAGAATTTTGCTTCATTTCTTCATATGAAGGTGAATCATAATCATATCCTTCAAAAACCAATCTCCATAAGTTAGAACCACAAGAAAATAATTTATACTTCACACTTTCTTGCCATACCTTGAAATTTGCAGCAATAAAAACATGTATTGCTAGAGAAATCATTCTGAAAAAAATACAAATTTATGGCAACAAACCCTTGATCTACTCTCCAATGATCAAGCTGCAACCGAGAGCCCTACTCTGATACCAATTGTTGGAAACCTTGAGCACTACTAAGAGGGGGGGGGGGGGGTGGGGTGAATCAGTGGTGTGACTTATTCACAATTTTTGCCTTTTATTTCCTTTACTGAATCAAATGCTTGTTAGAAAATTCACATAAATCGAAGCAAGTAAATGATAAACATGTAAACATATAATAAAAATGAAATAAAAGAAAGCCATCAAAGCACAACCACAAAAATAATCATCACACATGAGACACAATATTTCTAGTGGAAACCCTTCTGGTAGAAAAACCACCCTTTTTCATTAGGGGAATTTTGAGGTCTAAAATGGGCCTCCTAAGGAAATTATAAAATAATAGTGGAAATAATAAAATAAGAAAATATTACATCATCAAATTTTGGAGGGAAAAAAGAAAAACTATTTTTTCAACTCATATTTTCAGCTTATCTCCCTATGGATTTACTCAAATTTCAAGCGGAAACACTCATTGGATGAAAAATTTGATTTCTCATCTAAGGAGTACCTATGTTGCATATTTTCGATGGACCCTACGACATGAAAAATTAGAAATACATGAAAAACGTGATTGCAATCACGTTTTTCATGTATTTCTAATTTTTCATGTAGTAGGGTCCATAAAAAATATGCAACATGGGTACTCCTTGGATGAGGAATTAAATTTTGCATCCAATGAGTACTCCCACTTGAAATTTGAGTAAAACCTTAGGGAGATAAGTTTAAAATACGAGTCGAAAAGGTAGTTTTATTATTTTTTAATCTTTTTACTTTTTAACTCCAAAAATGGTCAATCATCCCTCATGGTTGACATCATCATCTTGAATCCTATTCGTTCTTATAAAGTTTATTTTGTTTGTAAATTTTTCTTAGGAGGCCCATTTTAGACCTCAAAATTCCCCTAATGATTGCTATGCTACTCTGAATCTTATATTAAGAAAATAATGTCTTTTACATAGATGAATAAATCCCATCAGTTAGGAGACTCGACCTCATATACTATTGGCCAACACCCATCATCTTACAGACTCGATTCTATTGATCATCTCAGAAGACTATGTTGTCACATGGAACTACGAACTACCATTCTCTGAAAACCACCACAATCAACGGTCCTCACCCAACTTCGATTAGACTATCCAACTCTGATTGGATAGAGAAACTATTCCTTTCGCTGAAGCTTTGAAATCATTTCTCCACGCTCATGAATTCACTTCTCCTCTACTCTATGCGGAGCTCATTTCATAAATTTTCACACTGGATCGAAGGCTTCTCTGCTCAACTTGATTCAACTCTACAATATGATCTTCAACAACAAGACACCATCAATAAGTCAATAAAAAACACCACAAATAACCTACTCTCAACCCTAGAAAATAGTGGCACAAATGTAACCCTCAATAATGCAATCATCTAGCTGCATAAACTCTACTCCATATCCTCCAAACAAACTCTGTTACACCAACCACAAATCTGATCTGAAAATTGATACTCTGCTTCAGAATTCAACTACAACACTGCCATTTACACTCATACACTAAAGAATTTATGCTCACAACTAGGTATGAAGCATATTTACTCTATGATTCCTTCTCTAACTGACTCTCACACCGAACCAACATACAACTAGCTCCAAAATTAATTATATAACACATTAGGGGTGAATTCCACTTTTGGCTTGGAAGCAAGAGTGCAAAAATTTGACGAAATCCAATAATAATCATCACTACTTGTGCACTAAAGGTGTTCACACCCATTGGAATACTTAATCAACCATTTCTGACCTTTACCAATTAATTTAGAAGCTTCCTTAAACATACAAGTTGAAATGCATCTGATGTGTGCAAGGAACATGAAGATTTTGTCATGAAGAAGCTCAACCACACACGAAATTGTCTGATCCTATATGCAACCACATGCACGGGCGTCTCTCCAAGTAGTTGGAGCCTTTCAATCACACTCACAAGCCTGCATGGGTGCGGTTGGGGCAGAGGATGGTCAAAACCCAAAATATCCATCTCAGAACTGTCTCCAACTTCTTGCTTACCTTCTCCAACTATTGTACATGCCTCCAAACCATTTCCAAGCCCTGTGACACCTTTGAAACTAGGTCAAACATGTCTCCCAAGTGTCACTTCCAAGTTGACCTAAAAGGCCAACAAACAAAGGTTGACTTTTCTTCCAACAAGTCCTTTTCTCTCCTCCGACACTTTCACAAACTACAACACTTCTGTAACACATTTAATCACATCTCCAACATCATCATAAGGTCAACACACTGCTACAATTAGTCATGAACAAGAACATAAGCATGATAACCTAATCTTCCATAGTCCTTAGCATGTCAATACCACTAACACATGAGAAATCTCCAATCACTACCATCATCCTACATCATCAAAAGGCTAACATCAAGGGTTGACATCAATGCCAACATAACCATCTCAATGCCAACTCAACCAACTGCAACCATACTACAAGGAAGGAATCAACACATCAACTAGGCTACATAGGGTTGACATTAATACCAACATGAGCTAGTTATAATCATGAAGCCAATCCGAACATCAACTAGTTGCAACCATGAATACCATAATTACAACAACCTTCCCCTTTTGAATTGATGGAAACCACTCACAATCTCCATGCCATCATCCTCTATCACTCCCCCTTTGACATCAATGGAAAAGGGTCAACTCCATCTGATAAGGTCGTAAGAATAAAGGTACTAACACTGAATCCTCTAACCTCAATGTGGCTGAAATATAATGTACATCAACAATCATCCATGCCTCTCACATCATCAACAAACAACACATAAAACCAATCATCATACAGAGAAACAAGTACAACCAACAACCTCTAGAAATAGCAACAATATGCACATGAGACAACAAGCAACAATAAGAAACATCATACAATATGAAATAAGATGCACATCAAGGCATCAACCAACATCTCCATATCAACCACATAGTAGAAACATCAATGGCCATCATTAACCTCTCTACTCATAACATGAGGCCAAGAACCCCAACAATCGAATCATAGCATGAGGCACACCATGACACCTCCAAGCGAATCATAATGCCAACAATATATGGATGAAGTAACAAGAAAAAATAATGCTCCCCCTGAACACATGCCATCTCCAAGCGGTAATGAATGCTTCCACTACAACATTTTCTTCCTTGCCAAAGGAAAGAAGCACAAGGTGGACCAAGACTCCACATGACCATGACTGAATGACATATAAAATTGTACATACATGGTTGTAACAGTGCCATAAAACCTCATACATACTCTCATATGACCATAACATGACCTCGTGACTCATGACTAAATGACCCAAAGACAAATACAATAAAAGTACATGATTTCATGAGAATTTTACATGAATATATCAATAAATACATGGTTTCTATGATAATCGTTTATGGACCAATGACTAAAATACATGACATATCATAATTGTAACAACATCATTAGCCCATACATGTGGCTGCAAAAATGACTCCATGAAACTCCTCTAAAACAAGCCTTTCAACATAATGAATCAAACCACTAATGACTATACCCTCTACCAACATAGGAAGATGAATCAATAATAAAAACATGGATGTAGTAAACTGAATATAATAGCCCATACATGGTTGGTCCATGTCTCAAGTCACGATATGCATGTCATTTCCGTAATGTTCTCATGCTAGGGTGGCTGAAAGATGATCTATAAATCCTGAAATAAGGATGATATACATGTATTTTCCACTAATACACAATAAATACATCAACAAAAACAATAATGAGTGAAAAAGAAATATAAACATAAAGAAAAAACCTTGGAGACATAGCTCCCCCTGAGCATGATATACCTTAAAGTATGTTGATCCTATGGACCTGAATATGCATGGTGGAACTGGATCAAAATTCATTACTTATAGAACTCCTCAAGCTATCAGTGCTCCCCTTGAGGCCATGCTAGTCTCACATGTGCTTCTGTAGTCATGTAGACCTATCATGAAAGAATGGAATGCAGTAGGAGCTGATCTCTTCTACCTTGAATAAGATGATGAATGGTTCTCTCTTGGTCTCTTCTTACTAACCATTCTTACCTTCAACACATACACATCATCTGGTGTCTTGATTCCTTGGCAATCACTCTATTTGAACCTTATTTTTGTATGATGCAACCTTTGGAATTGAAGATCACTTCCTTTCCTCCATCAACCATTTGGCTCACACTCAAAATATTATTCTTTAGACCTTCAATGAGCCCAAATATTGGATTTACCACTTCCTAATACTCTTGTTGATTCATTTCCTTCAAACACAACATGACCACTCCTGGTTCTATTGAGAAAATGAAATTTTCTCCTATATCTTGACATATGATGTGAACATTCGGTATCAATATACTATACATCATCCTTATCGCATGAACAAAGTGCAATGTCACACCTTCCTAGTTTCTCATCCTTCTTCTTCCATGTATTCCTTAGTTGGTTCCTTGGTTGTACATTCTCCTTTGTCTGCTACTTTTGAACTAAAGGCCTCAAGGATCTAGGCATCTTACAATCCTTGGCCATGTGCCCAAAATTATGACACACATAACACTCTATATGACCAAGACATGAAGCCAAAGGATTTGATATATTGTTTCTCATTTTGAATCTCTAACTCTGCATGTTATATCTGCAATCAGTGACCTTGGGGCTGAATAGGTTACATGAAAAACAATATCTATTAAATGAACTTGTATACCTGAAAGTGGATCTTCCTCTTGGCTGATCAAACTACTGCATAGGTGTATACTTTCTCCTCCTACAAGTGGCATAAACATGTCCAAAATTGTGATGATTGAATCACTCAATCTCATCCATCAGGGGGCAAAGGAGCTTTGTTTTCTCCTTTTAAATCTTCTACCATCAATCATAGGAGCAAATGATCTTCTAGAAATGAACGCTCCTCTTGGTTTTATTCTTTGTTGCTGCTCGTGGATTTGTTTTCTCTCTCCTTTATTGCTGCTATTGTTGCTTGGGATTCAATGTTGCAGGCTTCTTTCGCTATGCTTTATTATTCTTTCCTACATGCAAGATTGTCTTTCGCTTTTGAAAATTGCTTCCAAATTTGGTCACTACTATGGTGCTCTCCACTTACTCCAACTGCTGGTCTTTTTCTTGTAGTTGTTTCCTTAATTTGTCAATCACACCTTAAGGAGATTGAAAATAGTCCTTTCTATCATTTTCTTGTTGTAATTGACTTCTTCTATTATTTTCGATTCTGCCAACTTTTTCCTCAAGGTATACATCTCTTCCTTGAGTTTTTTCTCCTTTTCATCACAAACCTGCAATTTATTCTCATGCTCCTTACATACATCTGTTAGTCTACCAATTTCACTTGAAATCTCTTCATTAAAAACCATGCAAAATTTATATTCAGCCTTAAGGAGCATGAAACTATGACCACCATCTATTTCACTACCCAAAAAAATCATCATCACATATGAGAAACAAGATTTCTGGTGGAAACCCTTCCGGGAGAAAATCCACCCTTGTTGTTGTTGTGCTATTCTAAATCTTCTATTAAGAAATAATGTATTTTACATAGATGAATAACTCCCATCAGTCAGGAGACTTGACCTCATATACTATTGGCCAACACCCATCAACCTAGAGACTCAATTCTACTGATCAGTTTAGAAGACTATGTTCTCACATGGATCTACAGACTACCATCTGCTGTAAACCATCACAATCAATGATCCTTGCCCAAGTCTGATTGGACTGTCTAACTCTTATTGGATGGATAAATTGTTCCTTTCACTGAATATTCAAAATCACTACTCCACACTCATGAAGTCATTTCTTCTCTACTCCAGGCGGACCTCGTTTCATATATTTTCACATTGGATACAATACTTCTTTGCTCAACTAAATTCAACTCTGTAATACGATCTCCAACAACAATACACCATCATTAAGTCAATCAAAAAACACCAAGATAACATGTTCTCAACTCGATAAAATAGTAGCAAAAATGTAACCATCAATAATACAATCATCCAACAGTATAAACTCTACTCCATATCCTACAAATAAACTTTGCTATAGTAGCCACGAAAATGATCTGAAAACTGATGCTCTGCTTCAGAATTATGCTACAACACTACCATTTACACTCATACACTGAAGCATCTATGCTCACAACTAGGTCTGAAGCATATTTCCTCTATGCATCCTTCTCTAACTTACTCTCACACTAAACTGACATACACCCAACTCCAAAATGAAGTATATAAAGCATTAGTGGTGAACTCCACTTTTGGCGTGTGATTAAGAGTGCTCAAAGTTGACAAAATTATACATACTTTTTGAGGTATACATACTTTGTGTCAAAAGGAAAGGGCATGTAAACATTTCTTTTATGATGGAAAACATCATGTGGATTGTTAAGGACATTCTTTATGGAGGTTTCCGAGTAAGCAATGATAACAAGCAATGTATGTGTGTTGGCATTGTAGTGTTCCTATTGATGTCACTTAGTGTATGTTTTGTATAAGAGTCTTATGCATTGTACTAGGTCTTATGTATGCTTTTAGTTGGTTGTCATAATGTCTAAATGCCTTTAGATGGTTGTCATAATGTTTTCAGCCTACACCTGAAGCAAAGATGGTTGAAGAAGGCATACTTATATGAGGTAACATAGGTGCATAGTGAAAGAAAGAGAATTATAACACACCTCCCCAAGATATTAACAACATTATAATGTAGGTTATATGAGTAAAGGGTGTGTTATTGCCATCTAGTGGAATTTTCCAACTTATGTGTGCATTCAGGTTATTTCCATGGGTACGTCCTATGGTTTGGTAAATGGTGAAATAGTTCGAGGAAGCTCGTCTTTCATCTAGAAGATGATAAAAGTGGAAAAATCTCACTCATCAATGAAGATAGTGGTGGGTCGAGTCAAGGAGGAAAATTCTATGAACTAGACAAAATCTATAACATATGAACATAGATGTTTATCTCCCTATTACTCTGCATGTAATTACTACTTTAATCACTTCAGAAAATTATTTATAAGAGAATGCTTTGAAGAATTAAGATTGGTTCTTTTGTGCGTGTGAGAGATGATATGCATTGTATGTTAAGTGGAGAAAGCTTTGTCTTCAGTGGCCGTAGAAAATCGATGTAGAACTTCATAAAGTCATTTCGGAGATCAAATATAAAATGTTCTTTAGATTTTTGTGTAGGGATTGAAGATTTGGCTTGAGGAAATATTGTGGAGAACTACTCTATATTTTATAAAAGTGCTTAGTGGCAGCTAAAGGGTTATCTAGAGGAGTTATATTTTGTATTTGCAGTAGTTATATTAGTCCATAATTTCCTTGTATAGTTTAGAGTCATTTGTTTGTTGATGTTGTGGCCTCAAGCAAGTGGATGTGTGTCATATTATTGTAGGATTTGTGGCTCATAGTTGGTTGTGGCCAACATATTTCATTATCAAGGAGTAGTGGCTAGTTGAATATTGTAATTGAGAAGACTCTTAAATTAATAGAGAAGAAGAAGCAACAAATAGTTCAGTGGTTTTCTACCGTAGGAGGGTTTCCATAAAAAATATCAGTGTCTTTATGTGATCTTGTTTGTGCTTGATATGTTGCATGTGTTGTTTAGTTCTCAATTCTAAAAAAGTTTATTTCTTGCAAAAATTTGGTAATTTTTGTGCAATATTGATTCACCCCCTTCCCCACCACAACAAACCACCCCCCCCCCCCCCACCTCTTAGTATTGCTAGGTTATAAGAAGTAGTATTAGAGACAACTCCTTTTTTTACATCTTAACTGCTGAAAGGAGAATTTGAAGAGGATCATGGCTACTCAAGATGTTAAAATCCCTATTTTTTATGGAGAGAATTATGGATTATGGAAGATGAGGATGTAGGACACTTGATGAGCCTCAGTGTTGATGTCTATTCCACATTGGTGTTCGCATACAAAATTAATGATACTCTTCCTATGAATCTTTATGGGAAGAGAGTTTATTATAACAATACTAAGGCCAAAAATGTTATTTTGGCTAGACTTAGTGAGAATGAACTTATTAAGGTGATGCAATGCAAGTCAGTGAAGGATGTTTGGGACAAGCTATAGAACAAATATGAAGGAAATAACAATGTGAAGAAGGTGAAGCTCCAAACCTACATAATGAGGTTTGAGATCTTAAAGATGAAGGAATAAGAAATCATTGGTGAATACTTTTACAAGGTCAAGAAAGTTACTAATTTGATCAAGGGTATAAATGAGAAGTTTGAATATGAGATTATTATTCAGAAAATCTTGAGGTCCTTTCCATCAAGGTTCAATCCAAAGGTCTCTGCCATTGAGGAAATGAAAGATATGAATACTCTAACCATGGAACAAATTCTTGGGACTCTTACGACATATGAGATGTGAATTAGAGAGGAGCAATCTAAATCTTGTGAAGCTACCTTCAAAGTCTCCAAGAAAGCCAAGGAACACACCAAGAAATTGAAGAAATTCTCCAAGAAACTCAAGGAAGAGGAAGACTACTCCAGTAGTGAATCAAATCAAGAATTTTCTCAATTTGTTAGGAAGCTAGAGAAGGGTTCTAGAAAATAAAAAAGAAAATTTCCCTTAAAATGTTTTTATTGTGGATGGGTTGGACATTTTCCAAAAAAGTTTCCATTCAAAAGAGGAGCAAAAGAGGAGAAGAAAAAAGAGATGAAGGGAAAAAATAAAATTCAGAGTTATCAGAAAGGTATTTAGTTCAAAAGAAAAAGAGATTTTACTCCAAAGAGGAGAGTGACTCTCAAGAAGATAGTAGTGAGCCATCATCATCTGAAGAGGATCATAATGAATGTGTTATTATGGCCTTTGTGTCCAAACATGAATACGATATTGAAGAAGCAATGATAGATTATGAAGGAGAGATGATTAGTGCATTGAATGAGCTAAGAAAGGCAAGAAACAAGAACAAATTATTGAAGGAGGAATTACACAGAATGAACGAAGACAAGTCTCATATTTCTGATGAGTCCTTGAAGACACAAATATAGGAGCTTGAAAAGTTCAAAGAAACCTTGGTTCAATAGCCAATGAATTAGAAAAACAACTCAGTCGAGTTGGAGGCAAAGAATGAACCATTAAAACTGTAGATATATGGGATTCAAAATACATACTCTCATGAAGAAGACATAATGTGTTTAAAATCACAGTTGGAGGAGTCAGAAAGGAAGGAGTAAGTGCTCACTAATCATCTAGGAGATTGGTAGAAAAACCTCCACAAACTTGAAGTTGAAATTGTTGCCTTAAGGTCTAATCTAACAAAGGGAAAATTCTCAAGCGCACCTGAATCAAAAGTTTCTGAAGGGATCTGAAGCCTTAAAGGAAATTATCAATATGCAAAGGTATCCAGAGAACAAAACTGACATAGGGTTTGAAGCTCCTCAACAAGATGCTAAAAGTCAACCAAGCTCCAGTTATGAATATGCTCTAAAAGGAAGAAATAGTTAAGCAAGTAATTTAACCAACAACAAGAGAAACCAAGGCAATGGTGTTCCTATGAAATCAACAAAAAACTCTCATGGAGATTCCAAAAAACAACAAGTAAAGAAACAAATACCCTTTAAATCTAATCCCTCACAGTGGCAACACAATGTCAGGTATCCAAATTTATTTTATGGGTATTGTTTTGCATGTCATAACTTTGGGCAGAAGTCCATCAATTGTAGAATGAAGTTGTTTTCCAAAAGAGATGTTGATATATCAAGATATATTCAAGGATTTAATATCATAATGGTAGAAATCCTTTTGCTCCACTAATGAATGAGATCGAGAATTTCAGATGTAATAACTTTGGCCATAAGGAAAGTGAATGCAGATCCTATTTTTCAAGTTCTCCTAAGCAATATATTCAAGAGAAGTCAAATCCGTATAAAGTGATGAAAATATGGAAGGATAAATCTGAAAAATATGAAAAATGTGGGTTGGCATTGATAACCCATGATCAACATGAGAAATGTCTTATTGATAGTGAATGCTACAAGCACATGATATGTGATAAGAGAAAATTATTACATCTAAAGGAGTATGGAAAAGGAAATATCAGTGTAAAATTGATGCTTCAGCCCCCATCAAAGGAAAAGGAACTATACAGTTGGATAAAAATAACAAGGCTCAGAATGTGCTCTTCATTGATGGATTGAAACAAAACCTTCTTAGCTTGAGTCAGATGTGTGATATTGGGCATGATGTGATCTTCAGATCTAAAGAATGTGAAATTAGAAATTCAAAATCAAGAATGTTTGTGGAAAAAGCAATAAGAAACGATAACAACATGTATATATTTGATGACACTAGACATAAGTGTTCCATGAGAAAAATATAAGAGTTTTGGTTGTGGCATAAAATATTGGGTCATGTCAACAACCTAGTCAAGGTTAGCAATACTGGAGTAGTTAAAGGCTTTCCTAAACTATAAAAAATGGACAACAATATCTGCAAGTCATGTCATTTTAGGAAGCAAACAAGAGTGTAGTTCAAAACAATAAATAATCGACCTCTATACCATTGGAGTTAGTGCATACCGACATTTGTGGACCTACAAGGAAATAAACCCCAAGAGGAGAAATATATTTCATTTTACTTATGAATGACTTCACAAGAGCCACCTAGATCATGCTCATGAAGGATAAATAAGAAGATTTAAACAAGTTTAAGTATTTTAAGGCACTAGTTGAGAATGATAAAGACTTAAAGATCAATTTTCTGAGATCTGATAGAGGAGGTGAGTACATGTCAAAATTATTTTAAGAGTTTTGTGAGGAACATGGGATTAAGAGGAAATACTCAATTGCTAGAACACCTAAACAAAATGGAGTGGTGGAGAGGAAGAATAGGTTAATCCAAGACATGGCATGAGCTATGATGGATGAGGTTGGTGGTGCATATACCTTTTGAGGAAAAGTTGCTCAAACAACAATATATTTGGCCAACAAGATCCTCCTTAGGCCAAATAGGGATAAAACTCATGAGTTGTGGAAAGGGAAACCGATAAGAGTAGATTGCTTAAAATTATTTGGGAGAAAGTGCTACATAAAGAGGAACGATGACAAGCTTGGAAAGTTTGATTCACGAGATGATGAAGGTATTTTTCTTGGTTATTATTTTAAAAGAAGGGGTTTCAAATGATACAATAAGAGGACCAAAAATGTAGTGGAGTGCATTGATATTGTATTGGATGAGGAATTTACCAAATTGGAAGGCTATAAAGAGGTTGCAATCGATTATGATTTCATAGAATATGAGGACCAAGAAGTGTCAAACAAGGATGAGGAAGAGGAAGAAGAAGAGAAGACCCCCTCTACAAAGAAGGCTCCACCAATTCACATACAAAAGAAACATCTGAAAAGCCAAATCCTTGGGAACAAAGAAATAGGAGTGAAAATAAGGAGAAAATTGTTGAGTAACTCAAACTAAGCAAATTTTTCTTTGTTGTCCCAAGTAGAGCCAAATTTAGCAAGGCTAGTGATGATAAAAATTGGATCAAGGCCATGAATGAGGAGTTGGATCAAATTGAGAAGAAAAACACATGGGATCTTGTACCAAGGCCAAAGGACAATAACATTATTAGAACCAAGTGCATCTACAAGAACAAGCTCAATAAAGAAGATAAAGTGGTGAGAAACAAGGCAAGACTAGTATGCAAAGGATATACTTAGGTAAAAGGTGTTGATTTTCATTATACCTTTGCACCAGTAGCTAGATTAGATGTTATTATAATTTTCTTGAAATTTGCATGTTATAAGAATGTAAAATTCCATCAAATGGATGTCAAGTCATCCTTCTTGAATGGTGACTTAGAAGTGGAAGTTTACATAGAACACCAAGAAGGAATTCAGTTGACTGATTATGAGAATCAAGTTTGCAGGTTGAAAAAGGCTCTCTATGGGTTGAAACAAGCTCCAAGATCTTGGTATGAAAAGTTATACAAACATGTGACGACAAAAAGGAGTCAAAAGAGGATCAACAAACAACAATTTATACATCAAATTTGAAGGTGATCATTTTATAATTATTGTTGTCTATGTAGATGATATCATTTTTGGGAGCGATTTGGAGGAGACAGGCCACAAATTTGCTGAATATATGCAAAAGGAGTTTTAAATGTACATGTTGGGTGAGATGACCTTCTTCATTGGGCTACAAGTTACTCAAATAGATAAGAGATAAATTGAATCAATTTGGCATCGATGATAGCGAATCGGTTAGCACACCTATAGTGACTGGCTGAAAATTGAGTAAACATGATGAAGATTTTGAAGTAAATCAATCTATTTATCTTCTTGCTCCATTTTTGTCTTCAACAAGCTTCTCTTTATGGAGGAAGAATATTTTCTTGGCTATGACATTTATTATCTTATCCTCTTTTCCCCATCAAACTCCACAAGATATGGTGGTAACTCTAATGATGAGTTATGCGTTCAGATGCATGGCAAGTCCCCTAACAATAGTGGTAGCATTGTCTTCTGCCTAAGAATTGAGGGTCGTGGAAAACTCATGGGCTACCTCATCATCATACCCCTTTAACTACTCAAATAACCACATCCATTGATGTCTCAGAAAAATGTCTCTAACAGGAGGACATTGATGGATTCTTTTAGTGTCTAAGGGTTCTCTTCGATTGAAACCTCCCCCCATGGATCCTACTGCTTCTTCCTTGAATTATTCGAAAGAAATTATTCAAATTGTCTCTCTGAGTAGTCTAGGGTGTAGGGGTAGAGATAGGGTGGCTGATTCTTTTTTGGTGAGAGAAGGAGAAAGATGATACCCTTTTACTTTAGTGAAAAACTCCCTTTGCTCTTGCCTTTCATTTTTCTGTGAAAAAATGATTTTTTCAAAGGAATTGACTCTTACAAGGGTTTGATACAGGATTCATGTAGCAAGCAGAATTATTTATGCAATTGTATGGAAAGTGAGGAGGGAGGATGCCACTTACCCTTTTCAGGATGACTCCTTCATGTTCATGGGGGTTTGAGGAAAATTCTTAGTGTTTTGGCTCCTTTTCTCCCCTTAGTTCAATCTTGTAGCACCTCCTCTACGTTCCTATAGAAATTCAGGCACTCCTATAGTAGTGGTGTCCAGTCTTGTAGCTCTTGTAGACCAATTCTATGGCTCTTATATAGCACCTTAGGTAGCCTTTGGTAGCATCTAGCTCGACCTCCGATGTTTTGGTGGGATCTTCTAAGTGTTTTAGGGAATGAGCATTGGTACGAGTGAAATCGAGGCTTGTCCTTTTATTCTTTTTGTGGTAATGGCTCAACGCGCTTTGTGACTTAGCATTTGCCTGTATTTTCCTCTTTTAGCCTTATGACTATAGTTTACGAATCAAAGGTGGCCAAGTTTATTAGCCATCTCCAGCCCTTAAAAATGTTATTCTCACTCATTAAACACAATTTTTACCATTATGCACATAGGGAAGAGGTGAGGGGTGTCATACTTGAGCCTACTTATGATGTTGAGTTGTTGGAGATGCATGCATGTTGTTGTTGTATTGATGGTCGATCAACTGTCCTCTGGAGGTGTTTTCATCCATTTTCTTGCTCATGCACAAGTCCTTATTAAACAAAACAATGTGATGATGTATCTGACTGAAACAATATCTCTTTTATGCAGGTATTTTCCAGTGTTTGATTTATTGCATGGAGTGGATTGATGACCTTGCAGTTGCTCCTCGGGGATTTTGTGAATTCTCTAAGCCTCAGGGATGGCCTCTTGGTATCTTGGGGTGGCCAAATATTCATTTTGTAGTCACAACAATCTTTTGATCATGATTTGGTTAGATCTATGCAGGCTACTATGGGAGTGATCTCTTTCCTGTAGTAGACACAATTCTTCCCCAAAACCTCTTACTGCATGCATGGCCTTTTATAAACCATGGTGAGCCTAAGGAAAGTCACATAAGCTTATGATGGTGGTGAAAGTGTGAAAACAAGTGACATGAGATTCCTTTTATGTGTTTTTTCATGGTCATAACTAGAATATTGAGGCTGGAATTAGTTGAATGGAGTGGACAAGAGGTGAAGGAAGTTGAGTGGACCCCTCCTAACATTTTTCTAAGGAAAAACATGAATTTTTGTTCCATTTTCTATGTGGATCTCAATCCCGTTGCATTTCGAGTTGATCCTGTAGCAATTTAGGATAGTCCTATAGTAGTTCAGGACAATCCTGTAGCATTGCAGGGTTGAGGCAAAGTTGGGTGAAATTGCTTTCTAACTGATGGAGAGAGGTAGGGAGGTGGATGAATGATGATGAAAATACAGTGGTTGGGCTTGGGGGATGGATAAATGGACTGTGGGATATGTTCCTTCAATTGTTGCTTCCTTGACTGTCTAGAGTCTTGCAGAAGAAAAATGTTAGCATAATTTATGTGAGGACTCCTCGTATTTCTTTTTTTTTTTTTACTTTTTTTTGTAAGACATGTAGACTGCCTTTAGAGAGGTTTTCAACCTGCATGCCTACCCTAGGTGCCCTAGAGAAGGTTTTCATCTGCAGATCTTTTCATCTTATTTCTCTCTTCTTCTTTTTTTTTTTTTTTTTCTCTTGGGTTGCCTCATAGAGGTTTTCAACCCTAGAGTTTGCCTTACATGCCTCATGGAGGTTTTCATTTGGGCCCTTTATTTATTTATTTATTTTTCTTTTTTTCAAAAGCTTGGTGGAATGAGGGCTATGAGCCTCCCAATCAAATTTATCTCCTTTATAATTGAACTAATAAACTCTTCCTTGGACAGAGGTCTCTTGTACAACTTCAACCTGTAACCATTAACAAGCAAGGGGATACCTTCCTCATCAATTGTTCTAATTTGGATAGACCCATTCTCATGACATTTTTCCACTAGGTATGGTCCCAACCATGTTGTCATTAATTTTACTTTGAAATCCTTGAATATTGAATCATACAGAAGGGCCCAATCACCTTCTTGAAAATATCTCTTCTTGATGTGTTTGTCATGCCAAATCTTCCTCTGTAGCTAGACTACCTCAGTTTGTAGGAGAGCCTGCAATCTGAATTCATATAAACCATTGATTTTGAGCAACCTATATCGTTGTTTTGTAGAGAGGTCCAAGTCTAACAGAGTTGCCATCCTTTGGGTATTATATTCAAATTCAATGGATAGCAGGGCCTTCTTCCCATAGACTAACTCAAATGGGGTAAATCTAGTGGTGGTCTTCCAAGTGGTATTTAAATAGGCCCAAATGGCTTCTATAAGTCTCTATGCCCAATCCTTTCTTTTGTTGTTAACAACCTTGGTTAGAATTTTCTCCAAGGATCTATTTGTGACCTCCACTTGCCCATTTTCTTAAGGGTGATAGGCAATGCATGTCCTGTGCTTGATGTGGTGCTACTTCATGCTGTCTTTGATGAGATTTGAGGTAGATTTTGTACCTTGATCAGTGACCAACTCCTTGAAAAACCAAAATTGTAGAAAATATTCCCCCTTAGAAATTCAACCACCTTTTGCTCAAATGTTTCCTTGACTGCCTTTGTTTTAACCCATTTAGTCAGGTAATCGGTGCACTCAATGATATACTTCTTCTATCCTGATGGCGGATCAAAGGGCCCAATGAATTCCATGCCCCATTTCTAAAATGGCTCAAGAGTCACTTGATGTTTGTAAGGTAATTTAATCCTGAGGTGTGGGCTTACCCATATTTTGGCACTGATCACACCTGGTGGTTTACCTTCTTGCATCTTGATGTAGAGTGGGCTAGTAGTAAACAACTTGTAGAACTTTGAAGGTTGTTCTCTTAGCACCAAAGTGGCCACCACAAGGTCCATCATGGCATGCTGAGAGGATTTCAAATACCTCCTCTTCCCTCACACATCTTCTCAAAATATGATATGGCCGCAACTTGAAAATATTCCCCCCAATCCAAGTGAATGGGGCACTTTTCCTAATAATCTTGCTTTTCTCCTTGGAGGATAGATCAAGAGGGAACCTCCCAACAACCAAGCAGTTTTATATATCAGTAAACCAAGGAGTTAGCACCGATATAGAAAAAAAGGCGTTCATATGGGAGCTGATCATTTACCATCTCCTCATTCTCTGCCGGCAAGGTCGGTCTTGACATGAAATATGCAATCACATTATCTCTCCCTGGTTTGTTAATAATAGTCAATTCAACTTGTTGCAATAATAACAACCATATAATTATCCTAGCATTGACAAGAGGTTTATTCACTAAATACTTAATGGTATCCAGTGATGTGGTGCCTAAAATTTTTCAAAGAGTGTACCACAACTAGGAGTTCTCTCTCAGTGAATGCATAGTTTAGCTCAACTATAGAAAGGTTCTTACTGATGAAATAGATAACATAGGGAAAAATATCTTCCACTTGTCCTAAGATTTCCCCTACAACTTTATCTAATGAATCTGTGTGTATATGGAAAGTTAATGCCCAATTGGGATCCCTAAGGATGGGTGCAATGGTCAACTTTTCTTTTAGCACTTCAAAGGCCTCTTGAAATTTGTCTGTCCAATAGAAGTATGAATCTTTAGCTAATAGTCCAAACAAGGGTGAAGCCAATTTATTGAAGTCTTTAACAAACCTTCTGTAATACCCTACCAATCCATGGAATTTCATGACACCTCTTTGCTTTTTAGGGATAAGGTCCTTTTAATGATGGAAATTTTGTTGGGGTGAACCTATATCCCTTACTTGGATATGGAATGGTCTAGGATAGTCCATGCATTCATTAATAATTCAGATTTTTTAGGGCTTAATGAAAGATTCATCTCAATGCATTTATTTAAGACTTTACACAGGTTAGAAAGAGCTTCCTGGAAGTCACAACCATAAGGAATGAAGTCATCCATGTATATCTCAACAATGTCATGAACAAGGTCAACAAAGATACTCAAAACTTCCCTCTTAAGGTAGAAGGGGCATTACACAAACCGAATGGAAGGACCCTATAGGAAAAAGTGCCCCAAGAACATGTGAATGTAGTCTTGTCTTGGTCCTCAGGGTTGATCTGTATCTGGTTGTACCAACTAAACCCATTTAGAAAGGAAAAGAATATCTTCCCTACAAGGCCATCAAGGACTTGGTCAATAAAAGGAAAAGGGAAGTGGTTCTTTTTTGTATCCTTGTTAAGTTCTCGATAATCAACACAAATCCTCCACTTCCCATTTTTCTTGGGGACTATAATGAGGGGGGACACCCACTCACTATCTGAAATGGGGTATATGAACCCTGCATCCAATAGCTTTTGTAATTCTCTTTCACAATGTCCTTAAGAGTTGGTTTCATCCTTCTCTAGGGTTGGTGCACAGGCTTGCATCCCCCTTTTATGTAGATATGATGAGTAAAAATTGAGGGATGCACACCTTTCATCTCTCTATAGTCCCAAGAAAAAACATCCAGGTGTTGCCTTAGCACACTACATAACTTTTCTTCGTGCTCAACTAAGGGAGAGGGGTTCATATTTAGAGTTCTGGATGGGCTAATATATACAACCTTGGCATGTTCTAGGTTAGGGTCAATAGAGCACAAATCATTCCAAGGGTTACTCTCAGATTCCTTCATCAATTCATCAACTTTCATGGCAGTGGGAGGATGATTCTTTAAGATATGGTCAATAAGGTCATCTTCATCAAGATTCCTCCCCCATATAGCAGTGTCTAGTGTGCAAAATTGGTAGAGGGATGCATGATAAAAGTATTTCTCTTCCTCATCCTCTAACCACAAGGGAAAGTCATGCTCAATAGAAGGTTGAGCAAGAGGGTACAACACAAGTTTCTTTGATAATTGCCCATTCTTGACGGTCATGTTCCCAGCCCTGCAGCTAATGTAGGCATCAACAGTGGCCAACCAAGGTCTTCCTAGGATGAGAGGTTATCAATTAAACTTGGTTTTGGGCTGGAGGATAAGGAAATTAGTGGGGTACTCCCAAGAGTCAATGGATACTATTACATCCTCAATAAATCCCTCGGGAGCTACTGTGGGTCTCACTGCAAGCTGCATTACCGTAGTGGTCTTCCTTAAGGCTCCTTAGAGGTTGAACTTGAGCATGGTTTCCTTGGTCATCACATTGATTGAAACTCCAATGTCAATCAAGGTATTAGGGACCATAATTCCATCTATGTGCACATCCACTTCTAGGCTACCAGGGTCCAAATACTTTGGGGAGATCACCCTCCCAAGTATTAGATTAGAGAGCGTCCCAACAAAATTAATAGTGGGGTATATCTTCTTCTCCTAGGCCTTTTGAAACACTCTTCCTTGATAATATTGTTTTAAATGGGGACATATTTGATGGCCTGGAGAAGGGGTATTTTGACACACAAATTCTTCAATTCTCCCAGAAGTTTTGCCTCTTCCGGGGTGTTTTTTTTAGGTTGGATCAACCTCTCAGGGAAAGGAAGTGCATTGGATTGAGGGAAACTTTTCTTCCTTCTCTTCTTCAAGCTATTTAGGTGGAGAATGTGGGTGACCATTTGGAAGTACCTTTCCATACTGAAGGTTTATATTTTGGGTTTCCACAACATAAGCATGATAGAATGTCTCCCCACTATACACCTGTTATGCCTGCTTATTGTTTGGGTTTGGATTGGATTGAGTAGGAAGTTGAGGTTTCTTAGGTGGGTTATGGTGAGGAAGTTGTGGTTGAGGTTGTGGTGGAGGCATTAAAGTAGGAGGTTGGGTTGTTTGAGGCCTCCACCCTTGTGAGGAGTTGCCCCATTGAGGAGATTGAGGTGGATATGGATGGAAAGGAGGGTTGATAGGTTGAGGAGGATATTGAGGAGCATAAGGCCAAGGAGAGGGGATAGGCCATGATGGATGAGGGGAATGGTACCAAGGTTGGAAAGGTGCATTCTAATTTGGATTGTAAGGGGGATAATGTGCACCTTGCATGCCCTGTTGATATGGATGAGGGCCTTGGGGCTTCCTTAGGTTAATGAAGCAAAGTTGCTCCAAACCACCTTCTGCACCTTGGTATACAACTTTTAGGCCTGGCAGAGAGGGACATTTGTTTGTTTCATGGTTTTCTTCACAAACCGAGTGAAATTCTATAACATTTAGTGGTCACTCATTTCTAGGATGTCTCTTAGTGCATCTAAGGAAAAAGATAGCTAACACTCTTTCTACTTCCTCTTACTTTCTTTTGATCTAAATAATATCCATATGTAGGCAAAAGGTATGAAAAATTTCACTCTTGAAGTCCTCTAGCATACTTCCTATCTCATGTTTGATGGTTGATGCAGAGGGAGATGAACTAACCAAGCCTTGGCTAGACCTCCCATTTTTCCTAGCATCCCTAGAGTGATTCTTGAATACTATCTTGATGTCATCATAAGGAAATTCGTAGATGTCCCCTCTAGATAGCATGTTGATGGTCTCCATTACATCCTCCCTGATCCCTCAGAGAAGAACTAGATTGAGTGACTTAGGGTCAAGGGTATAGTTAGCCCTCCTATATTTGAGTTGGAATCTCTCCTCATAGTCTTCTAAGGATTCATCTGGTCCTAAGGTCATCCTAAATATTTCTTCCTTTGTTTCTTTGGACCTACAATAATCCATATAATTCTCATTAAAGGATTGTTGTATTTGGGCCCAGGTAGTGATGTTGCCTCTAGGTAAGCCCATAAACTAGCACAAATCTACATCTTTAAGGGTGGTTGGAAACAAATTTAGCTTCTTTTCATCAGAGATATAGTCATAGGTCCTACAAACAACAACAAATTCAAACATGAAGGTGTTAGGGTCTTAATATATTAGGACATGGAAATGTGGAAGGGAAACATGACTTATATTCTTCATTTTGTCCTCCCCATTGGTTTCTCATATAGGAAAAAAATCATTCTGTCTATTTTCAGCCATGGTGTGGGTGGGCAAGGTGGGATCTTCTTCTCCTATGGGTTCCTCAAAAATTTTAGGTTCCTCACCTAGAGGGATTTCTAACTCCCTTGCAGTCAGAGAGGGAAGTTCACAATCACCAAAGAAGAATGATGGTTGGATGCTTGAAGGGGTGGGGGTTTTTGGTAGGAATTTCCCTTGACTATCCCTACTCCTATGAGACATGAAATAACTAACTCTGTTTTTTGAATTTTTTCTTTGTTCTCTTTTTTTTTTGAATCTTTCAAACCAATAGTATTTATGCAAAACAGAAAGAAAAAGCACACAACTTCTAAGTAGAAATAACACCTACTTAAACACCTCCCCGACAATGGCACCAAAAAGTGATGAGCTCTCATATTGCATCAAGGATGTTGCAATGCCAAAGGCTCTCAACTTAAATTATCAACCCCAGGTTCATACAAAATTAGAGGTGATAGTTGTATATGAACAATAGGTTAAGTTCTACTCATGTCCCTCTCAGTCATTGGATCAGATCAGGGCACACAGATACCACTCCTTCAACTAACTACAAAGAGAATTTCTATGAAAACATATCATAATTGCAAGGAAATGAACATTATTCTAATTGCATAAATGAAAGTACCATTTATTAAATGTAGAGGCTACTTGTAACTACAAGAAAGGAAAAGGCTACGCTAGTTGAAAAAATAAACCATGATACTCTATTTGCAAACTAATAAAATCAATGTTCTACTTACATGAATCATTAATCTAATTGAAAATTGGTTGAGAAGAAGAAATTCAGTCTACAACACATGAAAAGGGGATTAAAAAAAATTAAGTCTAATCTACTTGTTGTTTTTTGTTTGCAGGGGAGGAAGAATAGATTTGGAGTGGTCCTGGAGTCTCCCTAATCATGGAATCAAAGTTTGGGGGGCATTATTCAACTTCAAAATGAAAAATTCAAGATCCTAGGGAAAATCTAACTAAATTCTGATAGTGTTACAAGGTGGTATAAGGGGCTCTTTTCTACTACAAGAATGCCTTGTTCTGGTACATGAGTGGGTCTGAGAGCTTTTTAAGGGCAAAGAAAGTGTTCTAAAGGTGAAGGAAGGTGGATGAGGATGAATGAAGGATGTGTGAGGTGTTTTGCCAAGATTATCACCCCTCAAAGGCCTATATTGCACAAAAGTTCATGCCCACTGTGTCCTTCACTGGCCTTGAAAAGATGATCTCAATTGCAGAGCTTGAGAGAAGTATGAGGTATCCAGGGGAGAATGGATATGTCTAAGTGGATGTGGATGAGTGTGCCAACTCCTACAAGTCACTAGTAGCCTCTATAAAATAGCAATCAAGAATATACATATACTAATCAATATTGTAGTAAAAGTAATCAAAGTGGAAAGGATGAGTTGAATTTTATTTCTTCAAGATCTATTCTATCCTACAACATGAATCTAATATATTTTCCAAGTTCTGCTGCTAAATCCTAAGGTGCAGAAACAAAGCATGCAAAAGAATTTCAATCCAACCAAGAAATTTCCAAGAAATCATAAACACATATTTTTGGCTTATTGTTGTAGACTTTTCAACCACACTTCCCGCAAGAGAGGTGGTAATCAAACCCGCAACTACAATTTTTGCAATATAATGCCTACTTAAACAAGGAAAGAAATACAATGACTTGAAAAAGAACAAGGAAAAAATACATGAGAGGGACTAAAGCCTCCAGTGTGGGTCCTAATCCAAGGGTTCCAGCCCTATTAAGCTAACTCATATGTAGATTGTTTATCAATTTAATTGTATTAAATTGTTACATAAATTATCGAACAGAGTTGGTAAACTTATGAAGTGTAAGTGCACTATATATGCTAGAAGTATTTTTATTAAATCAGATTATTAATGTTCATGATTCAGTTATTGAAAATTACTTCTAAGGATGTTTATAATTCCTATCTTACTCTTCAAAGAAAATGGATTTAACACATTAAATATTCCTAAAATTTCTTTACTCCTTTCTAATGAAATAAAAAACGCGCTTCACACTTGCAAAATGAAACTTAAACAAACTCACACTATCTCATTAAAAAAACTTAACTGATCTATTACAACATAAATTTAATCTAAAAGTATAATTATTCATCTAACATTCTAACAATCCTTTGCATAAAAACCAAAAATGAAATTAACTTCTATTCAAAATGAAAACCACACATTTACTCATTATCAATCATTCATGATTTGAAATGAAAGCCATAAAGAAATCACACATGCTTTGAAATGAAATAATGTCAAATGAAACTATAAAGAAATCTATCAAGCTCTGAAATGAAACACTCTAACATCATAAAGAAATCAATGAAAAGTGATTACACTATCATCAACATCGTTATAAATCAACTTGAAAAAGGAACGATTAGTGAAATATTTCTATCGCTATCTGATTGAAATCAAGACTGCAAAACCATTCTAAAACATATGAATAACTGCAAAAAATGATAAAGAAAAGATACGAAAATGCAGAACCTTCATTGTTTGCAGGGGCCTTCCACAAATAGGCGGTCACAGAACTTTACTCGAATAGTCATCTATGCATCAAAACTTCAAAGGACTTCTTAAAACATTACTGCCGCATACATAAAATTAACCTCCTGTTCATGTTTGTTGCACGGTATTTATAAAAGCCCGTGTCAATAATTGTTCAAGGATTTTACACCTACCTTAGCTAACAAAGTTCTAAATTAAGCTTCTAACAAATATCGAGATATCGTTGCTCACGATTTTCTATTTGGCAAAGAAAATTGTGAAGTGTAGGAATTTTAGACTCTCTCTCGCTTTTTCAGCAACCAAGTTGATTTTACCCTTTGACCACGAAATATAACAATCCTTTGATGATCTGGTTCGGATGAGTAGGAGGAAATCGTTAAAGGGATTAATTTCCACCTGTCCATATCTTTCTCCTCTTAGTTGGCACCTTCGATCCTGGTAAACCATGGAATCAGCTACAGAAATAGAGATTAGCTGTTGAATCATGCGAATTCAGTAACCAATACAAATATTAACTCAATAATAAGGAACATTATTAAATATGAAAGATAAGACAATTAAATACCTTACCATGTCAAAACCTTGTATTTTGATGCCTATTGAGTTGATGATGATGGTCAAGGAAAGGAAAACTAGGTAAGGGAGAGTGTCAAATTGAAGCAATCATGAGGCTCAACATAGATGAACAAAAGACCTTTCATTAACAAAAAATAGATTGCAAATACATAGTCTCAAAATGAAGATAATAGTGTCAAGTACTCGAACCTCAATAGCTCTTCCTAGCTCAAAATGTTTGAATCCTAATGAGCCCTTAGGCTTGTTTATTTATACATAAGTGATTTAGGGGAAACTCCCTTGAGAGGAGGATTGCTTCCCTCCAAAATCTCGAAATTGGTGGATCTAGTTCCCTTGGATCTTCACATGCATGTAGTTCCTCAAATGCCAGTGGACTTCAAGTTGTTGGTGAGGAATATTAGGACTCAAGTTGAGTTGGAGAGTTAATATAGTGGACAAGCCTCCTATATTCTCTCTATATGCCTCCAACATGCCCTTACATAGTAAATATCTCCAAAAATGCTTCATTTTCTTGCATATTAACCACATTAGGCCATGAAATATTAAAAGCACCCTTTAGTCTTCCTACTAAGCACATTACGGCTACAAAATGTAAATTTGTGTGAGATAAAGAGAGTTTAAGGGCTAGAGGATAACACAATGGGCCTCAAAATATACCTATTCATGGGACCGATCACTAATATGATTCATTCTCCGAGCTCATTATATTTATTAAAAATTATAAAATAGTTTTCTCAATAGGTTCTGGTCTCAAGCATGACACTTTGAAGCAACATGCCAAAGTTCAAACTGGAACTCAAAATCAGGTTCACGTAAGTGCCCTTGTTGCTTCCTACAATATATCACCATTGCAAACATGAACAATCCATTTAATATACTTTGATTGGACACAGATTTTAGCTATGAAACCAATTAATCAAATGTTGCTATATGTATGGCTATTTTCCCTAACCACAATAGGAAGACATGTGTAAAGTAATCAAAATTAATCTATGATTTTAAGTATGGGGAGTTACGTAGTGCATTATATTAGATATCATGTTGGGATTCAACATCATTAAGTAAGTCATTCACGTATGACCATTTCCATGAGAGGTAGTCGTAACTGACTAATTTCTCATGATTTTTGAATAGTTCACTTAGCACTCATTGCATCGGGTGATGCTCACAGGGGCAAAGAAGTGGGATTGAAACTAGTGAAAGAATCACATAGCGTCAATCATCACTTCTGGCGCTTGCACCTGGTAACCAAGACTTCTCAGAAGGTCACCCATCCCAGATCGTGTCTAGCTCAAGTGCGCTTAACTGTGGAGTTTTCCCCACAATCAAGCCCACTTAGCTTGCTACCCCATTTGCAAAACCTTAGCAAGTATTGTGCCTCATGAACCATTCAAGTAGAGATCCCTTCACTCTTTTTGAATTTAAGTATGGGGGTTTATGCAGTGCATTATTCAACTGCATTAAGTAAGTCATTCATGTATGACCATTTCCATGAGAGGTAGTCGTAACTGACTAATTTCTCATGATTTTTGAATAGTTCACTTAGCACTCATTACATCAGGTGATGTTCATAGGGGTGAAGAAGTGGGATTGAAACTAGTGAAAGAATCACATAGTGTCAATCATCACTTCCGGGGCTTGCACCTAGTAACCAGGACTTCCCGGAAGGTCACCCATCCCAGATCGCCTCTGGTTCAAGCGCGCTTAACTGTGGAGTTTTCCCCACAATCTAGCCCACTTAGCTTGCTACCCCATTTGTAAAACCTTAGCAAGTACAAATGGGGTAGCAAGCTAAGTGGGCTTGATTGTGGGGAAAAATCCACAGTTAAGAGTGCTTGAGCCATAGGCGATCTGGGATGGGTGACCTTACAGGAAGTCCTGGTTATCGGGTGCAAGCCCCGGATGTGATGATTGACGCTATGTGATTCTTTCACTAGTTTCAATCCCACTTCTTCACCCTTGTGAGGATCACCCAATGCAATGAGTGCTAAGTGAACTATTCAAAAATCATGATAAATTAGTTAGTTACGACTATCTCTCATGGAAATAGTCATACACAAATGACTTACTTAACAGAGTTGAATAATGCACTACGTAAACCCCCATACTTAAATTCAAAAAGAGTGAAGGGATCTCCACTTGAATGGTTCATGAAGCACAATACTTGCAAAGGTTTTGCAAATGGGGTAGCAAGCTAAGTGGGCTTGATTGTGGGGAAAACTCCACAGTTAAGCGTGCTTGAGCCAGAGGTGATCTGGGATGGGTGACCTTCCGGGAAGTCCTGGTTGCCTGGTGCAAGCCCCGGAAGTGATGATTGACACTATGTGATTATTTCACTAGTTTCAATCCCACTTCTTCACCCCTGTGAGCATCACCCGATGCAATGAGTGCTAAGTGAACTATTCAAAAATCATGATAAGTTAGTCAGTTACGACTACCTCTCATGGAAATGGTCATACGTGAATGACTTACTTAACGCAGTTGAATCCCAAAATGATATCTAATCTATGATTACTAGAATATCAATAGTTAATATCCATCATTTGCAGATTTGTATGCTTCATATGTAACCCATCAGAGGCACTACATGCTACAACTTTTAAGATTGCCATGAAACTTGTGTATTCTCTTTGCTTAAAAAATTATGCAATATTCTTAAGTTTTTCTCCTATAACATTTTAATCCAATTTCCATCTAGTATACAGGCAACAAATAGTAAGTTTGTTCTATCTGTTTGATGATTACTTGGACATATAAGTGGTGAAGTGGTTTTAATGCTTGGATTGAAATTTAATAGTGATGTATCCATTGTTCTGAATAAATATCTCCAATTCACTTTTTCCTCTTAGTTTAGTTTTCATTAGTTTTTTTTCTTAATAAATGGGGTAGAAACAAAACTCCACATGCCACAAATATTAGTCAGTAAGCCATACATAGTTACACACCAAAATCCTTCTTCAAAATTTATGAGAATAAAAGTGTAAATATCCACAGTAATAATCATACTTGTCAATGTTTCAAATCCCAACAGGGATCTGTCATTAGGAAAATTTCTGAATGATGATAGAAGAAGAGCTATAGTGAGAGGATCCTCTCACTATAGCTCTTCTTCTATCATCATTCAGAAATTGTCCCGATGATGGATCCCTATTAGGATTTGAAATGTTGACAAGTATGATTATTACTGTGGATACTTCGGGATTCAACTTGAAAGAAATGAACTGCAGATGCCTCAAATCCAAAAGTGTAAATAATTCATCTATATAGAAATTGGGAGAAGAATTCTATTTTTTTATTAATTTCAGAAGAATTGGGAATACAATAAAATTTACAAAAACAATATTCAACACTATAATTAATCACTATACTAACTCACACTGCAGAAAGTTCTACGAAATATTTGCAACACAGAAAGGTGTCTCGCCAACATATATCTTAGACCTCATTGCATACTCTCTACTTCTCTACTCTCATTAGCATCTCTCACCAGTCTATACTCTACAACTATTCTCCCACCATATTTTTCTTGTCTCAGATAACTAATTGGATCTTAAAGGCCTTTATTTCTCTCTCATGGAATTAGAAAAAATCGATTTGCAAGTGACTGGGATATATAGGCCTCTATTTGGGCCATTTCCTAAATCTGATTTTACCTCCTAAATATGTTCTTCAATCTCCAAACCCAACTTAACAAGGCATATGAATTCCTTATCGACTCAATAAATAATGCTTCCAGTTTCATTTCCAAGGTATCTTGTCCAAGGTGTTCCTTTTGGACACAATCATCAAATTCATTATCTTCTATGGCTCCAAGGTCTAGGGAGCTAGATTTCTTCGAACCAACTAGACCAATATGGAAGGCGATCGAACCCTTCTACTATAATACATCATCCATTTCAAATGGATATCTCCATAATCCATCATCAATGTAGAGTTTGAAGCTCACCTTTTGCACATTGAGGCCATCTTTAGACTCATCTCCTTCCTTCACAAAGTTCAAACCTTGAGTGTCTCAACACCCAATCCAAAGTGTGATCCCATCCACTTTAAGTTGAGACATATCATGACACTTCCCACCCCAAGAGCACTTTCCAACTTTACCACCTTCAAGACACCAAGCGGAAGAAGTGTTATATTCTTTCCATGAATAGCCCACGTAGTTAACTGGGGGGTTAGAGGGGGGACAAAGCCCCCCCTTTGTTGTGCAATGGGGAGGTCACAGGGGGTTTGAGGGGGGCAGGTAGCCCCCCTCTATGGGGTCCAAGGCAGCGCCCCGGGGAAATTTTTTTTGGACCCTATATTAGGTTGGGCGGACCTACCTATAGTTTTGGACGTGATGGTTTTCGGTCCATGGTATTGGATGCTTCGGCATGTATAAATATGTATTGTAACATTGAAAGGAACATAATGAAAAATCAAGCTGGTAGTCTCAGTTTTGGGATCCAGGGGAAAATATCTGTGTATATGTGTTTTATGTGTTATGCTCTCGCATTGTTTATTTTCTATGTTTTAGAATTCATATGTAGGTAATTTCTGTATGGGGTTAAAACCTACATTTGGTATCGGAGTTGTTTTGGCTTCAAGGGGACGCCTTTGTTGCTTAGGGGTTGCGTTTGGGCCTATGGTAGACCCTATTTAGTGGGAGATCTGCGGGATCGATTCTGGTGGTGAAAGATGATGGCGAGTAGTGGAAAGATAGAGATAGAGAAATTTAATGGTTAGAGTTTTGAGTTGTGGAAACTCAAGATGGAGGATCTATTGGTGGACAAAGATAAGTGGATCGCGGTAGATCCGGGTACTAAACCAATGGAAGTATCCGATGAAGAATGGAAGAAGTTGGATCAGAAGGAAAATAGCACAATATGATTGTGTGTCTCAGATTTAGTATTGTTGAATGTATCAGGGGAAGCTACGACGAAGGCTTTGTGGGACATGTTAGGGACTTTGTACCAATCTAAGTCTTTGGTCAATAAACTTTTCCTACGAAAAAAGTTGTATAACATAATGATGAAAGATGGAGACTCGGTGAAAGAGCATCTTAAAGCATTTAATACTATGGTAAGTCAGTTATTATCTATTGATATTAAAATTTCAGATGAAGATAAGTGCATGAGTTTGTTGTGTTCTCTACTAGATTCATGGGATAGTCTGGTTATTGCAATAGGTAGCAATGCAACTGCCTTGTAGTTTGATGAAATAGTCTCATCCTTGTTGACAAAGGAGATGAGACGAAAAAATATGGAGAGCCAAAATGGTGATGCCTTGTCTGTATGAGGACGGTCCTAGAACAGAAACAAAAATAAGTCATTGAGTGAGAGATCTAAATCTAGAGGGAGATCTAAATCTCTAGGAAAACCTGTAAAGGTGGTGTGCTGGAAATGCGGAAAGGAAGGGCACTAAAAAAGGGACTGTAAATCTAAAGCTCCTGAGAAAGGAAAGGGATCTGATGATGCTCCTTCTGCAGAGGTGAAAACCACCTCAGATGAAGCTGGGGATGTGTACTTAGCTTCTTCAAGTACACATGTAGATCATGAGGCATGGTTGATTGACTCAGGTGCATCCTTCACTTCACTCCCCATAGAGAGTGGTTCTGCGAGTATGAGAAATACGATGGTGGTGATGTCTTCTTAGGGGATGATAGGAAGGCTAGAATCATTGGTCACGGAAAAGTAAAGTTGAAGTTGCAAGGTGGAAGGGTTAGAACACTTTCGGGTGTTCTGCATATTCCTGCATTGGCCAGAAATCTGATTTCTGTAAGCAAGCTAGATGATGCAGGTGTAAAAACAATGTTCGAGAAGGATACCTGCAAGATAGTTTGGGAAGCACTGGTATTGATGCGTGGAGCTCAGATCGGAACTCTGTACAAGCTACAAGGTAGCACTGTTGTTGATGGGTGCAACAATTCTATGGTTCCTAAAAGTGGAGTAGAAAATCTAGTGGTCTATAGAGAGAATACCATGTTGTGGCATCAAAGGCTTGGACATATTGGAGAGAAGGGCCTTTGGATACTTCATGGTAAAGGTATGGTAGAAGGTATGAGTAATAGCTCTCTAGATTTAGATTTATGTGAAAATTGTGTATATGGGAGCAGAATCGGGTGAGTTTCCCCTCTGGTGGTAAGAGGGTGAAACAGATATTAGAACTTGTGCATAGTGATGTGTTTGGGCCTATGAAGGTTCCATCACTAGGTAAGTCTGTCTACTATGTATCATTTATAGATGACTTCTCAAGGAATACATTGATATACTTCCTTAAGAAGAAATCTGAAGTCTTTGACAGGTTTAAAGAATTTAAGGCTCTGGTGGAAAACTAGACAGAGAAGAAGATAAAGGTGCTGAGGACAGATAATGATGGAGAGTTTTGTAGTAAGGAATTTGAAGAATTCTGTAAGAAGTGTGGTATAGCACGACATAATACTACTCCATATACACCTGAGAAAAATGGAGTTGCAGAAAGAATGAACAAGATGTTGACGGAAAGGGCAAGAAGCATGCTCAGTGGTGCCGGGTTAGGACATGAATTCTGGGCAGAGGCAGTGGAGACAACATGTTACCTGGTTAATAGACCACCTTTATTAGCGTTGGAGGATAAGACTCCACAAGAGGTATGGTCTGGTAAGAAACCCTCTCTTTCACATTTGAGGATATTTGGATGTGATCCATATGTACATGTTCCAAAGGAGAAAAGAACCAAGTTGGATAATAAATCTGAAAAATGCATCTTTATTGGGTATAAGGAAGGTTTAAAGGGTTATAAGCTTTGGAACCCAATAACAAGGAAGGTTGTGTACAAACGAGATGTGGTGTTCAGAGAGGTGAAAGATGTTATTAAACATGATATCCCATCAAAGGAACCTGAGAAGATAGAGTTTGAGCTAAAGGAGGAAGAATCAAACTCTACAGCAGAGGAGGAATCAGAAGATGAAGAGCCACAAACTCCGGGTGTGAGAAGATCAGTTCGCAAAAGAAGGCAGCCAGAAAGGTATAGTCCATCTGATTTCTGTTCAAATTTTTCTTTATCTATTACTGATGATGATCTCAGAACTATGAAGGAAGCAGTAGATTCAAAGGATGGAAAACTCTGGAAAGAGGCCATGGTTGATGAAATGGCATCTTTGCACAAAAATGAGGCTTGGGATCTGGTGGAGTTGCTGGCTAGAAGGAAACCCATTGGAATCAAATGGGTGTTCAAGAAGAAGACAAATGCAGAAGGAAAGGTGGAGAAATACAAAGCTCGGTTGGTAGCAAAAGGTTATTCCCAGGTGCCGGGAATTGATTTTGGGATATTTTTTCTCCAGTTGCCAAGGTAGCTTATATTAGATTACTTCTATTTGTTGTTGCTGCTTTTGATTTTGAGGTAGAACAGATGGATGTGAAGACACCATTTCTTCACGGGGATCCGGAAGAGGAGATCTACATGAAGCAACCTGAAGGTTTTGCAGTGAAGTGTAAGAAAGAATTGGTATGCAAGTTAAAGAAGTCTCTGTATGGGTTAAAACAATCACCAAGGATGTGGTATAAAAAATTTGATACATTTATACGGGGACTTGGCTTCACCAGAAGCAAAGTAGATCACTGTGTGTATTTTAAATTAAATGATGACCGTGTTATTTATTTGGTCTTCCATGTGGATGATATGTTGCTGGTTGGAAATGACAAAGAAATTATCCAGGATTTGAAGACCCAATTGTCCTCCAAATTCGACATGAAAGATCTTGGTGCTGCAAACTATATTTTGGGCATGGAAATTAAAAGAGATCAGGCAAAGAGGAAGCTCTGGTTAAACCAAAGGAAGTATGTCGAGACAATACTACAAAGGTCTAACATGCAGGATAGTAAACCGGTGAAGGTTCCTATCCTGTAGGTGTGAAGTTATCTGCTAAACAGTGTCCTAAGACACAAGAAGAGGAAGAGGACATGTCCCGCGTTCCATATGCAAGTGTAGTCGGCAGCCTGATGTATGCAATGGTATGTAGTAGACCAGACATTGCACATGTAGTGGGAGTATTGAGCAGGTTTATGTCAAAACCAGGAAAGGAGAATTGGACAACAGTGAAGCAGGTTTTTAGGTATTTGCGCGGCACTAGTGATTATGGTTTGTGCTACCAAGGAAGACCAGGATTGGACATAGTGTTGGATATTCATGGCTTTGTTGATGCAGACTAGGCTGGAGATCTGAATCATAGAAGATCTACAAGTGGGTATGTGTTTAACCTATTTGGAGGTGCAGTCAGTTGGATGAGTAAGAAACAATTTGTAGTGGCACTATCAACTACAGAGGCAAAATAAATGGCAGCCACTCATGCAAGCAAGGAAGAAATTTGGTTGCAGAGATTGTGTTCAAGTATGGGTTTTGTACAGGGATCTATAAGGATAGACTGTGACGGCCAAAGTGCAATTTTCTTGGCAAAGAACCCTGCTTATCATTCAAAGACAAAACACATTGATGTTCAATAATACTTTGTGAGGGATATGATAGAAGACAAAAAGGTGTTGTTGGTAAAGGTGGATACTTTGAAGAATACTGTAGATGCATTGACAAAATATGTGAGCTCTGAGAAGTTCTCTTGGTGTAGAGAAACAATGGGCATTGCAGGGCTAGATAAATGATTAAACTCTCTTGTGGCCCCCTGTGGAAAGAAAACAAGAAGTGGGAGAATGTTGGGTTGTGTTATATTCTTTCCACGACTAGCCAATATAGTTAACCAGGGGGTTAGAGGGGGGGCATATCCCCCCCTTCGTTGCACTGATTGTGCAGTGGGGGGTGGCAGTCCCCCCTGTCCAGGGGGTTTGAGGGGGGTGGGTAGCCCCCCTCTACGAGGTCCGGGGCAGCGCCTCGGGGAATTTTTTTTTGGACCCTATATTAGGTTGGGCGAACCTACCTATGGTTTTGGACATGATGGTTTTCGGTCCATGGTATTGGATGCTTCGGCATGTATAAATATGTATTGTAACATTGAAAGGAACATAGAAAAATCAAGCTGGTAGTCCCGGTTTTGGGATCCAGGGGAAAATCTTTGTGTATATGTGTTTTATGTGTTATGCTCTCACATTGCTTATTTTCTGTGTTTTAGGATTCATATGCAAGTAATTTCTATACGGGGTTAAAACCTACAAGAATCACCTTACACACCAAGCCAAAGAAGAGTGTTCTGTTGCACCCGTGTTTGTTCCCAAGTAAGAGTAATTTTACCCTTTTAGCACTTGTTGATTGACATAAATTGTTAATTATTTTGAACACTTTTTTCCCTTTTGAATTTTTCTAATTTTTGTGAATGTGATTCTTGTAGTCACCATGGTGAAACTATTGCAGAGTGGTAGCATCCTAAAATTCAAGCCTTGATATTGAAGAGGGTTCCTGTCAGGAAAGTGAGATCATTGGTGTATCATAGCACTTTTTTGTAAAAATATATCTTTACCAGAAGGCCTATGCACGCATTTTGGGATTAGATCAACCAACTTCCCAAAATAAAGGAGGCCATGATATGCCACATCTTGTTGTGAATGATTTCATCTTGAGACTATTTCATATCTGATCAATGTGTGTGAATGAATATGATTTGGTCTCCTCTATATGCTCATATACTATTATCCCACTAGGACGAGCATTCCAATTGTTGTTCTAGGGGTGGAAATATTGGAAAATATTGTCATGACTCTCAGGAGTTATAGTTGGTAGTTCACACACTCAATCTTCTAGCTTGAATATTTATTTCCCAATTATTCAATTGGTTGAATTTACTTTCTCTTTCTATTATTGAATTTATTTCAAGAATGCTGAAACTACCATTTCTTATGTTTTGGAAAAGCAAGGGCATATTTTATTCTTTCATTTATGGTGTTTGGATATTGTTTAATAAAAATCCCTTTTAGTGGGGAAATGTTTCTAAAATGTGCCAAAGCAATACTTGTAAAATCTAATGCAATAATGGAGGCATATCAAACCTGTTGAAGCTATTTCACCAGCGGAAAAAGCAAGACAAAGAAAAGGTGGATGAAGTGTTGATATTTGAACCTTATATTTATGAAATATGCATCTACTTTTTATAGCACGTGTCACAGATATCCATTTTAATAGTGGGCTTTCAACAAGACATTGAACTCTTTTTTTCATTTTAGTTGAAGTTCTCATAATACACTAATAAATAAACAATGTTGGTCTACTGTTTACTGACTAGTTTTGATGTTTCAGTGTCGTTCTCAATTTTGTACAAATCAAGACACAAAAATTCAAATTGAGATTGGCACCGAGAAGGATTCAATTTTTATTTATTTATTTTTAATTTATTTTTTTAATTTTTAATTTTTTATTCTTTTTTAAATTTTTATTTTTTTTTTTTTTTTTTTTTTTTTTTTTTAGTGTTACAAATCCAAATTTATTAACCTCAGACAGTCTTTAGACATCTGTTAATTTGATCCCATAGATTTGTTAATATCATACATGTTGTACGCCTTAGGGAATGCTTCATGTCATCCTATGGTATTACTGATGTCATTAATCTTGGTGTTGGCATTGTTGTGGTATTGCATACTTTTAAGCATTGGTAAGTAATGGGAGGAAATTTAAATTTTAGTCCATGAAATTGGAAAAAATGGCACCTCTGCGTGAGAACATAGCATTGTTGATATGTAGAATTCTGTCAAGAAAATCCTAGTAACTTCTCTAGGTTGTGACTTTAGAGGCTTATGGTGCACTTGTTGCTAATATGATAGCCTAGTGATGGTTCTGGTAGAGTGATTGTTCAGGTTCTAAAATTCTCTGCTTTACTTTTCCATGACAATGCCTATCATTGCATCCTAGAAGATTCGTATGCTACCCTAAAATTTGATCCTCCAAGTTGAAGACTTTTTTCCTTTATGTGAAATCATGTGGCATATGTATCTACATGTAACTAGAAAATATCTTTTAGGTTTACCTAAAAAGACAGGGATTTGGGAGTATAATTATAAATTATCAGTGGCAATTTTGTTGGATCATGGATATTTATATGGATGATCAATACTAATTGATTATATCATTTGGGATTTTTCTTTATCAAAATCAACATCGATAACAGTGCATGCAATACTGGATGTGTCTATCCACTTAATAGTGATTGTGTTGCATCTGTATTGTTGCAACTATTTTAGGATCATGAATCTTTATTGGGAAGATGGTTTCCACATTGACTGGACCATTTAGGATTTTTCTTCTTTCAATCAACATCAACAATAGTGCATGCAATGTATAATGTGGCTATCCTCAATAGTGACTATGTTTCATCTCCACTACTGCACTTATTTTGAGATGTGGCAAGTGTCATTGTGGGATGCAGTTGGAAATATTTTGGATGCGATAGTTTATCTGTTATATTTTTGGAGGTGTTGTAGCGGCTACAACCACCCTCCAAAATTTCGACTTCGCTTCATTTTGGAGCCTCTCTCCTCGAAATTAACACAACTACCCTGCATTGATCAGGTACTTGTGTTTATTTGAGTTCATCTATCATTTCACGACTTGTGTTTAACTCACGTGTCCCATAGGTCAACCACAAGCACACCCAACACTTGGTTTACATCCGGTCAACTGGTTGTTAGGAAAAATTGTGCAAATTTGGAGAGCAGCTTGTCTTCCCCTCTAGAAATGCGTAGAGCAGCCGAACAGCTACCCTGCACTTAGAAATTGCACAGAGCAGGCTAGACAACCTTTCTCTAGAAATTGTGTAGAGCAGGATTGCTGGCGCTGCTCTGGAAATTTGCACAGTTTCGGGCAGCTGTACTGCCTCCAGGAATTGTGCAGAAACTAGCCCAGCTGCACTGCCTTCCAGAAATGCGCAGAGCAACTAGGCCAGCTGCATCGTTATCTGGAATTGTGTAGAACTGGCAAGATGCTCTGCTCTCTAGAAATGTGCAGAGCAGCCCAGCATCACTGCTCTGTTATCCAGAGCTATCCAGTCAGCCAAGGCCCCTCAATCCAGAAACAACGCAGAACTTTTCCCTCACTAATTGTTTGTTGCTTGTGCCGACAGGTTGTCTAGTTCCTTCAAGAACTGCACAATCCTTCCTTGCATGCCGGGTAGCTTTTCCTGAAAAAAGAAAAAATAAAAAAGAGAAAAAACATCCCTATATTTTAGGGATCTATTTTTAGCAGCATGCATTACATGCAAAACTGTTTTTAGAAACTTCCCACCAAGTGCCACTTTTTCCTAGATTTGTGGCATGTGTGTCATAAACCCTAATTTCACTAAATCTATTTAATTGATTCCTCAAAGCTCATTCTTCACATTCGATCTTGGAGCTCTAACATTACCGAGGCATCTAGGAATGTTTGGTACAGTCGATGCAACATTTCTAGGTAAATTTTGCTTTCCATGCATTTTTCTGCTTTTTAGTTTTCGGCTTGTATGAGTGTTGTTTCCTTGGTTTTATTGAATGACAGTTGACGTTTCAATGCATATTAGCTTGTAGAAGTGTTGTTTCAAGTTTTGCATTACCTTTTCTTAGTGTCGCACGCATAACACTGTTTCTGCACCCATAATCATCGTTTCGAAGACTTGCTTCTTGAGCTTCTTGGTTTTGTCGATTGATTGATTTCTGCACTCTCTTGAATCACATTCTTTTTTATTTCACTCAGATTTGCACAAGTTTTTCATTCCGTCCTTAGTGATTTTTAGTCGCTCGTCAATAGGTCTGAGTTGCCTTGTCCTACACCTTGCCTTGCCCAGCGTGCACTGCACATTTTTGGGAAGGAAGGCTTTGCCTTGCTCATAGAAATTGTGCAGATATTGCCTCCCACTAGCTTCCCAGGCTGTTCACTGTGCATTTTTGGGAGACAGTGCTCCAATTCTCCCCCGAGATTGTGTAGTGCACTTTCTCGGGCAACAGTAACGTTGAATGAAATTGCGCATTACAGAGTTCCAATCCTCACTAGGCCAATATGGTCTATACTCTGCATAGTTTTAGTAGATAATCATCTCACTCGTAGCCTGGAATATGCTTTGTGCAGTTCTAGCTGTTATTCTCCCAGCCTCTCCGAGACAAAAATGCGCAATTTTCCCAAGTAGTCAACCAGGTGTGTTGCATTTGAGTCCTCAAGTTGCTTTTGGTTTTCAACTGACATTTGTTTTCAGAGAGTGTTTCTCCATCTCCAGGTATCACAGGTGTTCATCAATCTCTCAACAATACAGGTACAATGGCTTCCAAGAGAGAAGGATCAAAAGACACAGTTGAGAGTAGTACCGGGGACATTGTTGAACAGGGGTCAATGAGCTTGCCCATGTACATAGAGACACACCTGTTCATCGAGAAGGATATCAAGATAACATGGCAAGACATCAACACCATATTTTTAGGCAACTTTGAGGAGAATCTAGAGGATATAAAGGTCTATGTGAACATCCATAAGTCAGGACTATACAAGGTTGCATGCAGGTTTCTCATGTTCCCTTACGTAGATGTGATCCACTGGATTGTCTCACATACTGATCCCAAGACAATGATAATGAGTAGTGTCAATGGAACAAGGCTTGCTTCCTTTAGGATGGAGGATTATCAGGAGATATATCATTTTCCATTCCTAGTGAGTAGGATGGATGCACCATTTTACACTCCCAATGGCAGCACAAACACAAGAGATATCTTGAAGCATTGGGTAAAGGAGCCAACAAAGTTCAGAACGACACCCAACCAGATATACAGGGTGAAGACACTCAGGAAGGAATATTAGTTCTTATTCATCTTCGCATGCCACTTGTATGGCCAAGGGAGTATAGAGACCTTCCCACGGATTTGGGTTGCTATGTTGGATCAGTTGGAAAATGAAGGAAAACCATTCAACTGGTCTGACACATTGTCTCTCCAGTTCAAAGTGAATTTGTCCAATGCTCGGAGTCCGCCCAAGGATAAACAAGCAAAGTTCATCATTTCTGCATACTTGCTTGATGCAATATGTGCCCGTCAACAATTTCCTAGCATGGATTGGGCATGGAAACTTTCAAAAAGTTTTGTGAACATATGTTGCAAGCTGCTCTCAAATTACAGCTACTGAGGAGTCATGGATAGAATATGTGACCATTTCATCGCCCATTTGTACACGATAATTTTTGAACAAGATCCACCCTTCATGTCCCAGGAAGCATTGGAGGAGTTGATAAATATTGCAGATAGGTATGCCTCACCCGAGGGAACCTTCATTAGAATTACAATGCAGAGAAAGCTCTGCATGTGTTGCTGAGGATCGCCATAAACAAGTTGGTCATGCAGGAGGTTTCATACCACATCTCAACAGGGTTGTCAGATGGATTACATCGGAAGAAGAAGGCACCATGGCCCATGCTTCCTGTGTGAATTGGGTTGTACACAGTTGGGAGTTTGAAAGAAGCAGATGCCTCGGGAGTGGAAGCTTCAAGAAGTTTAAGTTCGGCACCAAGGGTTTCAACCCACATGACCCACATGGTTTATGAAGAGACCACTGTGTGAGAGTGTACTATCCTTGGATCCACGGGGCATGTCATTGGCTAGAGGAAGACCCATGGAGATATTTTTACAACTCCTCTAGGCTCAATGAACCGGTCAACATTGCAGTGGAGTCGCTAGAAACACTCAAGGTAGAAGCACCGTAGGCAGCAACAAAAACAGTAGCAGCAAGCAACAAACCTATGCAAGACAAAGGCAAGAGGAATATTTCCAAAGGCACAGAGACAGAGCAAAGCTACAAGTTTAAGGAAGACCCACTTGTGGAAAAGGTAGCTTTCGAGATAAACGCGAAGAGGCGACAACGCGACAGGAGGATTGTGAAAAGAAAGAGAGAAAAGAAAAGGCTGAAAGATACTGAGAGGATGTTGTGGGAAGTCCAGCAGAAGCTCAGGGAAGAACAAGAGCTATGCATAAGAGAGAAGGAAGTGCAACATGAGCATGAACTGGAATAAGAAAAGGAACATGAACATGAACAGGAATAGGAACTAGAATAGGATGAAGTGCAAGGTGCGCAGAAAGTGCAAATTGAACCAATATAGGTTGAATATTCTGAACCAGTAGCAGATGAGGAACAGGGTGAGTAGTCATAGGAAGAGGTACTTGCTCTACAAGGTGAATAGATACTAGAACAAATGGACATGGAGGTGGATCAACCAGAATAGGATCAGGATACCGACCTCATGCCAAAAGCAACCGAGGTCACTCCATAGGATTAACCAACTCCAACAGTAGAGCAAGTCCTGAGTGAATAAGGGGATACCATTCTCCTTGGGGACCATCTGGGAACAAATATGTACAACATATACTTTGATGAGCCGCAACACAGAGTTGTACAAGAACATAGAGAGCACACCCTGGATAAGCATGCATCACCTGCGCACTTGGAAGAATGGTTGATTGCGTCATATGTACAAAAACATCCAGCCGCCGTGGTTGATGCTACAAAAGCTTATGATGAAGCCATGACCTCGAGTGTTAGGTTCTTGATAGCAGAAAATGAGTGCATGGCTAAGGAGTTGCAAGAAGCCAAGGAGAGAGAGGAACAATCAAAAGGATCTACCAGAGCAGAGATGAAGATGACCATGCTTGCTGAAGTATCAAGTCTTGAGACAGTCACGTGGAGACTATATGACAGGTTCGTCACCGTGCACAAGGCAGTTGTCCACCTACATGGTCATCAGTAGTGGTGCACTAAGATAGTGCAAACACACACAAACATACATACTACAGTTGATCATGTAAAAACATGGAAAATGAGGTACAAGGGAGCCCCGCTTCGCTTGCAAAAGATGATTAAGCCACAAGTGGAGTTGGACAAAGCACGTATCTCGAGTTAGATCCAGAACTATGAGGAACCCCCATCGCTCATCACTAGTCTTGAGGCTTCGTATGCACAGTTGTACAAGATTTTGGATGTTGTGGTGAGAAAGTATGGCACCCCGTCGATTGGTACACTCACTGAGGACAAAGAGAAGAACCAAGTTAGACTAGAGATTGATGCATACTTTGATCAGTTGATGCTCATGACCACCAGCGTAGATTTGCAAGTCAGAGCAGATAACATGCAGATGTACATCGCTGGTCTGACCATGCTCAAGACTAAGCCGCACATGTTATAGGATGAATTGGATCGAGGTTTCAAATCAGTATACTCGGAAGCAATGGAGGCAAGAGTTTCTTTCGAGAAGGACTTCATCAAAGAGTACATGGACACCATTGCACACTATCAAGCATGGTATTAGTTCGTCACTGCGGATCACGGAGAGAAGGTTGATGAGTTGGTCTTTCCACAGTCATCCGAGTCATAGTGTTGTCTTGTCTAGCTGACTCAAGCCAATTTTGTCCCACATGGGTATATGTGGAAAATGTATCATTTTTTGTAAAACATGATGTAAAGTGAAATTCCAAGTGTCACTAGTGGAATACAAACAATCATATGTAATGCAAAGAGTCATGAGGGTAGTCCAAGAGTCACAAAGGGGAATGTCAAGGGTCACCCCACCCTTTGTTATAAATAGAACCTCATAACTCATAGAAAGGGCTTTTGGGAGCCAAGCTTTTGCTAGGCATTGCTTAGAGAGGGCTTGGAGAGTATTGTGATGAGTCTTGGCTTCTCCACAGTGCAAAGCGACCACATCTCTTTGGAGGAGTAGGTGGTTTTGATTGTAACATTCCACTATTGGGGCTAGTGGTTGTCATGGTTGTATGTATGGATGGAACTTTCACTTTATATAATATAACAGAGCCATCACGTTTCATGCATATGTTGCTATTGTAGTTTGACTATTCTGGTTACTTTAGCAATGTATTTAGTTTTACTTACACATTGATGTATGGACTATTCTGTATGTTATTGTATGAATCTTATTGAAGCGTGTTGTTGGTTTAACTCATCACTTTGGATTATCGACTATTTTGCTTTCCAACTTGTGATGTCTTTCAGCTCATGTGTTCCTTTCAGGTTACATACTATTATAGGCTTCTAAGGGATACACTTATTTTCCCTCTCCGTGTGTTAGAACCTCCCCATGCATCTCTCCTAACTCTCTGCAAGGTCACACACTTACCTTCGACAAGGATATCTTGCTTACCTCTGTGCACTATTGCAGTCAAGGCATAGCTTTAATACCCACTGCTGGGATTTATACTCCAAACAGTGTTAGGTATAGTTGGAACTTATTACCGAGGAGATCCCCTGACATGTTGGCGAGTCCAACACCGTCAACATTTTTGGTGCTAGAAGGAGGGCCAGATGACAAATCGAGATCTCGAAATTTGTTTTGAATATTCACACATCTATCATGTCTTATGTTACTCTTCATCCTATGAGATGTTTGTCTTATGGAGATGACTTCGAAATCCTGGAGGAGTTTTGGAATCTCTTGTCACAAAACACATATGCAGGTGAAGGCATAACAACTTGGGATAGGCATAGTCTTGCTTTTTCCAATCTATGTGAACACATCGAGTCCCGTAAGGAATTTGTGATCTACATGCTATTCGCATTCATGCTTCATGGGTATCCATTGGAATGGCTTAACACACTGCCCGAAAGATCTATTCACTCATTTGGTCACCTTGTTTTAGAGTTATGTCATGCTTTCCATAAATTTTATCGTCAAGAACTTAATAAAAAAATATAAAATTACGGAAATCTCCTGTTGAATCTGTGGCACAATTTTGGTATCGTTTTCATAATCTCGCATTTCAATTCCTAGAGGATGAAATTGATTGGGAGTTTCTCAATGGAATATTTCAGTATCTTCTTCACATATGTAAGAATCCGCATATCTTAGAATCATTTGAACCCCTCCCAGCATACCTTGGTATTAGAGCTACCAAATCCAAGGCGGACATAGTCACTGTCACAAGTGACTGTCCATCCTCATCTCATCAAACAACTATGGCCCCGCAGTGTGGGGCGGGAGAAGGTGTGCATCCATCTGTTGAACTATCTTATCCTCCCACCCCACCTGCTCTTGATATTTGCATAGATTTGGCTGACAAGGCTGTTGGTTGTCATGTGGATTTAGTTCCTCAACCTTCGTCCCCACATTCGGTTGATCCTCCAGATTGTACTATGTTGTGTTCTCCTGTCCCAGACTCCACACTTGGTGTTCACGAGGATCAAGTTGCCGACAGAGTTGGTGTTGAGAAGCTGATTTTCACTATCATATATGATGAGTATGTGTGGGAATATAAAGAAGAACCTGCGGAGAAGGACGACCTCCTTCAGTGTGCACCTCATCCTCTTTTCCATGACATCTTTGGTGATTCTTCCATTGTTGATTTTCCATGTGAGAATACATTTCCAGCTGCACCTACTTCCGATCATTTACATAATACATCGGATGTTAGTCTGTCATTACATAGCGGAGAGGACACCTTTGTGTTCGCAAATCCACTCAATATTTCATCTGTCTTTTCCGAAAATGCATAGGGTGAAAATTCTTGTTTCTCATAAACCCCTCTGTACGATTCATCAGATCATGAGGATGTCGATGAACATGTCGAATTTTCTGATCATGGTTGTCGTGATCTCTTTTCTCCTTCATCTAATCATGATGTTGATTCACTCACTGTCGATCTTTCTAAGCCACTTGTCTTCGATGATCTACCTATTGATGAAGTGGAAACGCCACAAGTTGTCGAGGCACTTTAGCCCGAGCATATGGTTATGTCAGGCCCTCACTATCTTGAGGTCGATTCCACTCTAGATCAGAAATATGTTGAAACACCCAAGGCTCCTCATCACTCACCTATCTTCATTGAAGATCAATCTAGTTTACAAAATTCACATGCTCCACCTGAATCTCATGATCCCATCGCTCATTCATTGGAGGAATCCTACATAGCAAGCACTCTTGATAAGTGTAATTTTTCTTTATTTCTCATGTTTTCTCGTTTGTCATGATCAAAAGAGTGTACATGTTTGTCATCTGCACGTAGTGTGAAGCATGCCCATGATACGTCTGCAGAATTCTTGTCTTGTGCTTTTATTCTCTTCCTTTCTGTGCATATTTTTAAACTCAGAGCGCATTGGTCTTCATTGTTATATCTTTCATGTTTTTGGTTTACACATTTATCATTCTTGTAGACCACGCCTTCGCCAACATGGGTCAACTAATGTGCCATTGGTTGCATTGGAAATATCACTTCACATGAGCTGGCCCATGCACTATTTAGCTTAAGAGAAGGAGTAGTGTTTGCTTCTTGTTTTGCTTGGTTTGCATGCTTGATTTATTTACTTTATTTGCATTTCTTGTTTGCTTACTTTGTTTTCATTTACTTCTATCATTTTCTTTTTGTTTGTTTGCATGCTTTTCACCCATAGGTTTAGTTTCACATGAAACTGTGTGTGGCTCTCGAGACAAGCAAGGTAAAGTGAAAGAGGACTTGTACTGCTATCAACACTTGGTTATCTGTTGTCCTCTCTCTTTATGAAAGAGCTTGTTGTATTCAGTCGATGATACCCTGATGGAAAATACGTTCTGTTCAAGTGAGTCTTAGTGAAAACACCACACTTGCACTTTAACTAGGACCACCTACTATAATCAGTTCTTTTTGGCTAACCCTTGTCAGCTTAGTCAAGTAGAGTAAGGTGAGGGGGAAAACCTTAACAAGTAATGTCAGAGGTATATATAAAATACCTCTCTGAAGGGACAACCTCTTATGCTCTCAATAAGTTGGGATCCCTCTTCCGCCTCTGAAATAAATAAGTGCCTATGCATAGTTCTTCGAAAAAAATAGAAATAAAAAATGAATAAGGCGAAATAAGAGAAAGGCTTCCTACGCAGAGAGGTGATGCAAGTAACTCCATTGGGGTACTGACCAGGCTTGCTGGCAGCAGAGCAATACTTGTGTCCCTGCGTGACTCCGCTGGGGTACTGTCCAGGCCTGCTGGCAGTGGAGCAACACCAGAGATCAAAATAAGACTTTGACATATTTATTGCTTGTGTACCAATATACCCCTGATCCTCAATCGAAACAATTGACTTAACTTGGATTGGAATGTGTGTTGACTCAAGAGAATGGTAAGGGACTATATCTTTATCTCAAGCTTGGTGTGGAAGCCATGACGATCAAAGAATCAAACAATACTTTCGGAGGAGTTAGACTCGATTTTCACAAACAAGGTCCATAAAGAGAGCTGGAGTTCTACCAGTGTTTCACCAATGTTGTAGCTGCTACAACCACCCTCCAAAATTTCGCCTCGCTTCGTTTTGGAGCCTCCCTCCTCGAAATTAATGCAACTACCCTGCATTGATTAGGTACTTGTGTTTATTTGAGTTTATCTATCGTTTCGCAGCTTGTGTTTAACTCACGTGTCCCATTGGTCAAGCACACCCAACATTTTGTTTACATCTGGTCAACCAGCCGTCGGGCAAAACTACACAAATTTGGAGGGCAACTTGTCTTCCCCTCTAGAAATGTGTAGAGAAGCCTAACAGCTGCCCTAGACTCATAAATTGTGTAGAGCAGGCCAGGGAGCCTTGATCTGGAAATTGCATAGAGCAGGCCAACCGACACTGCTCTGGAAATTTGCGTAGTTTCAGCTAGTTGTACTGCCTCAAGGAATTGTACAGAAACTGGCCCAACTGCATTGCCTTCCAGAAATGCGCAGAGCAACCAGGCCAGCTGCAATGTTCTATGGAATTACACAAAATTGGCCATCTTCTCTGCTCTTCGGAAATATGCAAAGCATCCCAACATCACTTCTCTAGAAAATTGCACAAAGATGGCCACTTTTCCTTCTGTGAAAGTGCATGTGTACATATATGCTACTTTTGTTCAATGAATCTGCGTGCATACGCAATTTGGTAAAGGTGAGCGTGCGTATACCTCTCTTTCTACATTCTTTGTAGTCTGATTTGTAATTATTTGTTGTTGACATGTTGTACTGTGATCTTTCATCTGAGTGAGTTACCATCAAGGACAACATCTGTATCATAATGCCAATATCTACATCTTCCACATCTAGTAGTTTTGGATGTTAAATTTTTTGTCCATCGCATGTGCCAACAGGTTGTCCAGTTCATTCCAGCACTGCGCAATCCTTCCTTGCATGCTAGGAAGCTTCTCCCGTAAAAGAAAAAATTGAAAAGTGAAAAAGCATCCCTCGATTTTAGGGATCTATTTTTAGCAGCATGAGCTACATGCAAAACTGTTTTTAGAAACTTCCCGCCAAGTGTCGCTTTTTCCTCGATTTGTGGCATGCACATCATAAACCCTAGTTTCACAAAATCTATTTAATCGATGGCTTAGAGCTCATTCTTCACATTTTATCTTGGAGCTCTAGCATTCCCGAGGCATCTAGGAACCTTCAGCACAGTCGACACAACTTTTCGGGTAAGTTTTGCTTTTCATGCCTTTTTCTGCTTTTTTTTTTTTCGTTTTTTATGAGTGTTGTTTCATTCGTTTTATTGAACTAATGATGGTGTTTCAATGCATTTTATCTTGTAGAAGTGTTGTTTCAAGTTTTGCATTACCTTTCCTTAATGTCACACACATAACACTGTTTCTGCACCCATAGTCGTCGTTTCATTGACTTGCTTCTTGAGCCTCTTGGTTTTGTCGATTGATTGATTTTTGTACTCACTTGAATCACATGCTTGTTTATTTCACTCAGATTTTCACCAGCTTTGCACATGCATTCAGTCCTTAGTGATTTTTAGTCGCCTGTCGGCAAGTCTGAGCCGCCTTGGCCCAGACCTTGCTTCACCCGGCTTGCACTGCGCATTTATGGTAAGGAAGGCTATGACTTGCTTCCAGAAATTGCGTAGATCTTGTCTCCCACTAGCTTCCCAGGTTGTTCTCTATGAAATTTTGGGATACAGTGCCCCAGTTGGCCCCCGGGATTGCGTAATGCACTTTCCCAGGTAACAGTCATGTTGACTGGAACTGTGCATTGCGTAATTCCAGTCCTCACTAGGCCAAGATGGATTGTGCTTTACACAGTTTCAATAGATAGTCAACTCACTAGCATCCTAGAATATGCTCTGCGTAGTTCCAGCTATTAGTCACCCAGCCTCTCCGAGACAAAACTGCACAATTTTCCCAAGCAGCCAACCAGGTGTGTTGCATGTCAGTCCTCATGTTTCTTTTTGTTTTCAAGTGAAATTTTCTTGCCATGAGTGTTGCTATGTCTCCATGTATCACAAGTGTTCATCAGTCTCTCAGCAGTACAAGTACAATGGCTTCAAGAAACAAGGATCAAAAGACATAGTTGAGAGCAGTACTGGGGATGTGGTTGAACAGGGGTCAATGAGCTTGACTGTGTACAAAGACACACACCTTTTCATCGAGAAGGATATCAAGATAACATGGCAAGACATCAACACCATCTTTTCAGGATGCTTTGAGGAGAATATGGAGGATAGACAAGTCTATGTGAACATCGATAAGTCAAGACTATACAAGGTTGCATGTAGGTTTCCCGTGTTCCCTTGCGTAGATGTGATCCACTGGATTGTCTCACATACTGATCCTGAGACAATGATAATGAGTAGTGTCAGTGGAACAAGGATTTCTTTCTTTAGGATGGAGGATTATCAGGAGATATATTATTTGCCATTCCCAGTGAGCAGGATGGGTGCATCATTTTACACTCCCAACGGTAGCACAAACATAAGAGATATCTTGAAGCATTGGGTAAAGGAGCCAACAAAGTTCAGGACGACACCGAACCAGATATACAAGACGGAAGCACTCAGGAAGTCATATCAACTCTTGTCCATCTTCGCAAGATGCTTGTATGGCCAAGGGAGTATGAAGACCTTCCCGAAAAGTTGGGTTGTTATGTTGGATCAACTGGAAAATGAATGAAAACCATTCAACTGGTATGACACGTTAGCTCTCCAGTTGAAAGTGCATCTGTCCAATGCTTGGAGTCCGCCCAAGGATCAACAAGAAAAGTTCGTCATGTATGCATACTTGCTTGGTGCAATCTATGCCCGTTAACAGTTTCCTAGCATGGGTTGGGCATGGACACCTTCAAAAAGTTCTATAAACATATATTGCAAGTTGCTCTTAGATTGTAGCTACCGAGGAGTCATGGCTAGAATATGTGACCAGTTCATCGCCCCTTTGTACACGATGATTTTTGAACAAGATCCACCCTGCATGTCCTAGGAAGCAATGGAGGCGTTGCTAAACATTGTAGATTGGTACGCCTCATCCAAGGGAACCTTCATCAGAATATAAAGCGCGGATAAAGATTTGCATGTGTTGCTGAGGTTCACCACGGACAAGTTGGTCATGTAGGAGGTTTCATACCACATCTTGAAAGGGTTGTCAACTAGATTGCATAGGAAGAATAAGGCACGATGGCCTATGCTTCCTGTGCGAATTGGGTTGTACGTGATTGGGACTTTGAAAGAAGCAAATGTCGAAGTGGAAGAATTCAAGAAGTTTAAGTTTGGCATCAGGAGTTTCAACCCATATTATCCACATGGTTTATGAAGAAACCACTATGCGAGAGTTACTATCATTGGATCCACGGGGTGTGTCATTGGCCAAAGAAAGAACCATGGAGATATTCTTACAACTCCTCCAAGCTCAATGAACTGATCAACATTGCAGTGAAGTGGCTAGTAGCACTCAAGGTAGCAGCATCGCAGGCAACAACAAGAAGAAGCAACAAACTTGTGAAAGACAAAGGCAAGAGGAAGATTTCCGAAGGCACAGAGAAGGAGCAAAGCTACTAGCTTAAGGAAGACCCTCTTATGGAAAAGGTAGCTTTGGAGATAGACACGAAGATGCGATAGGAGGATTGCACAAAGAAAGAGAGAAAAGCAAAGGTTGGAAGATACTGAGAGGATGTTGCGGGAAGTCCAACAGAAGCTCATGGAAGAACAAGAGTTGCGCATAAGAGAGAAGGAAGCACAACATGAGCATGAACAAGAATAGGAAAAGGAACCAAAACAGGATGAAGTGGAAGGCGCGCAGAAAGCACAAACTACACCAATACAGGTTGAAGATTCTAAACTAGCAGCAGATGAGGAACAGGGTGAGTAGTCGCAGGAACATGAACTTGCTCTTCAAGGTGAAAAAATAGTAGAAAAAATGGACATGGAGGTGGAGCAGCCAGAACAAGATCAGGATATCGACCTCATGCCAAAAGCAGCCGAGGTCACTCCACAGGCTTCACCAGCTCCAACAACAAAGCAAGTCCCGAGTGAACAAGGGGATACCATTCTCCTTGGGGACCATCCGGGAACATAGATGTACAACATAGCCTTTGATGAGTTGCAACAAAGAGTTGTACAAGCACGTAGAGTGCACACCACAGATGAGCATGCATCACCTGCACACTTGGAAGAACAAGTGATTGTGTCATATGTACGAAGACATCCACCCACCTTGGCCAACGCTACAAAAACTTATGTTGAAGTCACGAGCTCGACTGTTAGGTTCTTGATAGAAGAAAACGAGCCCATGGCTAAGGAGTTGTAAGTGGCCAAGCAGAGAGAGGAACAATCAACAAGATCTGCCTCTTGAGACAGTCACGCAGAGACTGTATGACAGGTTCGTCACCATGAACAAGGCAGTTTTCCACCTACATGGTCATCAACAACACTGCACCAAGATAGCGCGAACACTCACAGACATACATACCGTAGTTGATCATGTACAAACATGGACAATGAGGTACAAGGGAGCATCGCTTCACTTGCATAAGATGATGAAGCCACAAGTGTAGTTGGTCAAAGCATGTCTCCGGAGTCAGATCCAGAACTATGAGGAACTCTCGTCGCTCATCACCAGTATCGAGGCTTTGTATGCATAGTTGTACAAGAGTTTGGATGTCGTGGTGAAAGTATGGCACCCTCTCGATTGGTACGCTCACTGAGGCGAAAGAGAACAACCAAGGCATGCAAGAGCTCGATGCATACTTTGATCAGTTGATGCTCACGGCCACCAGTGTATGTTTACAACTCAGTGCAGATAACATGCGGATGTACATCGTCGGTCCGACCATGCTCAAGTCTAAGCCACACATGTTATGGGATGAGTTGGACTGAGGTTCCAAATCAATATCCCAGAAGCAATGGAGGCAAGAGTTCGTTTCCATAAGGGCTTCATCAAAGAGTACACAAACACCATTGCACACTATCAAGCATGGTATCAGTTCGTCAGTAAGAATCATGGAGAGAAGGTTCATGATCTGGTCTTTCCATAGTCTTTCGAGTCTTAGTGTTGTCTTGTCTGGCTAACTCAAGCCAATTTTGTCCCACATGGGTATATGTGGAAAATATATCATTTTTTGTAAAATATGATGTAAAGTGAAATTCCAAGTGTCACTAGTGGAATACAAACAATCATATGTAATGTAAATAGTCATGAGGGTAGTCCAAGAGTCACAAAGGGAAATGTTAAGGGCCACCCCACCCTTTGTTATAAATATAACTTCATAACTCATAGAAAAGGCTTTTGGGAGCCATGCTTTTGCTAGGCATCACTTAGAGAGGGCTTGGAGAGTATTATGACGAGCCTTGGCTTCTCCACAGTGCAGAGTGAGAACATCTCTTTGGAGGATTAGGTGGTGTTGATTGTAATGTTCCAATATTGGGGCTAGTGGTTGTCATGGTTGTATGTATGGATGGAACTTTCACTTTATATAATATAACAGAGCCAACATGTTTCATGCATATGTTGTTATTGTAGTTTGACTATTCTGGTTACTTTAGCAATGTATGTAGTTTTACTTACGCATTAATGTATGGACTATTCTGTATGTGATTGTATGAATCTTATTGAAGTGTGTTGTTGGTTTAAGTCATCACTTTGGATTCTCGACTATTCTTCTTTCAATCTTGTGATGTATTTCAGCTCGTGTGTTCCTTTCAAGTTGCATACTATTACAAGATTCTAAGGGATAAACTTCTTTCCCCCTCCCTGTGTTAGAACCTCCCCATGCATCTCTCTTGACTCAATGGAAGGTCACACACTTGCTTCCGACAAGGATATCTTGCTTACCTCTGCACGCTATCACAATCAAAGGCATAGCTTTACTACCCACTACTAGGACTCCTACTCCAAACAGTGTTAGGTCTAGTTGGGACTTCTTAGTGGGGAGATCCCCTAACATGTTGGTGGGTCCAACACCGTCAACAAGAGGGTTTTCAAATGTATTTTCTAGTCTAATTTTCTCAGAATTCAACAAGGATTTTTTGGAATCACAAATTTTGTTTTGAACTCTCCATAATCTGAGTGCCCCAACAATCATTGTTGCAACAACCCAATATAATATAGCAAGAGTTGCAAAGGCTTCAAAAAAATTGTGTTTTTTTGTAGCACCAGAAACACATATCTATTGAACAATAAAAACATCTACTATAACAAAGGGCACTATCAAATTTCTTTTCAATTAAACTCCACTCACATGTTTCATACATGTGCCCTTTGCAAGAATTTTATTTTGTTTCAGCTTCCTTGATGTTTTTCCTTTTCATATTGATTTGTATAATGGGTATGGGATGTGCTCTCTAATAAGGAAGGAGTAGATATTTTGGCATCAACTTAGATAATGAGTTCTCATGCTCAACAAAAATATTCACTGGTACTTAAAAAAAAACTGACAACAATAATATATATGCAATTTTATTTCATAGGCGTTCAAAATACTTGAAAAATGCACGAATTTTCTCTTAGAATTATAATTTTTTTTCTAGATATTTATTACTTTGTTTTGATTTAGAATTATACTTGGAATTTTTTTCTAGGGACTTGGAAGTTGGATGTTGGTCATTGTCTGCTCTGGATTTTGAGTGTCTTAAATTTTCTAGGAATTCCATGTTATAGGATCCAACATTTTGTTTTGTGTTCATATTGACCTCCCCGTTTAGTTTTTTGTTCATATTGACCTCTAAAGAAATGCAAAGTCTTACCGGAATGCTATTTGAGAAGAAAAATCTAACAATTATATTGTATCAAAGTCGATAAGTAGCTTGTCACAAAACTCCCAGAATAGTTGAGGTGTATGGGTATTTGGATTCTTCTAAGGGGTGTTTACATCACTATTTTGTAGCAATTGAAGTGTTTGCTTCAGTATTTGAGTTATTTAGCAGGTTTCTTGTTAGAAAGTTCTTTGAACTTTTAGGTATATGGAATTATTGGGAATTCATATTGCTAAGTTAATAATGATTATATCGTTAGTACGGTAATCAAATACTTCGTTCCCTCCATTTTTTTACTTTGTTTATTTTCAATCCAAATATACAACTATCTTCAATTTCCCAACTTGCCTATTGACTGCCTTAATTGATCTTCTTTGGTTGTCCTCTATTATATCTCAATATTGACACTGACATAGCTCTAGTTTATTACAATATTTTAATAATTTTAATATATATATATATATATACACACACACACACACACATATATATATATATAAACCTTTTTTTATAAAATGGCATCCAACATAGTCTGTCACCTCGACACACTGGACCTTTGAATATATACTCTATCTCCGAGCCCATTCGACCAATTGATCCCCGATTTTTAGTGAGCCATTGAAAACCCTTCTATTTCAAATGTTATTGTATATATACTCAAAGGGTAAACAAAACTCCAAAACACTATCAACGTGTCTTTGCACCTCTTCATGCAAATGTTATTTTATTTATTTTTAATGATATAAAGATTGCTTACCTCTCCATTCACTTCTAGAGGAAGCACTGAACAACAAATTACTGTACCCCGACGTGTGTATGTAAAACAAAAATTAATCGTGACCTTGACAACTCTTAAGATCATTAAAGTGGTTTAGGCCATGATCCATGAGGATACAAAATTAACAGAAGTGACATTAATTAATTTTAAGGAAATTTAATGGGTTTTAAAGAAAATTCGATGTCTTTGTTAATGGAATTTTCAGTATAAGCACATTGGTGAAGAAGGTTTTGGAAAGTCGAGTAAGGTGGAGGAAAGAGAAAGTTTGTGGGCCTCAAATGGATGTCAAGGCAACCCCATCTTCATGTTGGAATACATGTACCCAACTATGTCCAACGGTGCAGGAATGCCAAGGTCAAGGAAGAATAACCTCAATGACAAGGAGGTAATTTTATATGTTGCACTAGAGCAAAGGCCCTCCTCCACTAATCTTAGTCTTGGTAACTTTAGGTATTGCTCTGGAGAAAAGGCCCTCCTTCACTGGTCTCTAGTATTTTTGTTAGTTGTATCTTTTCCTATCTTATTAGGTTGTGCTTGGATTATAGGCTATAACAATTATTATTATAGTATTATATTTTACTTTTAAATGGTGTATCTCCTAAATAATTTTTTAATAATAGTTTAATTTTGATTTTGGATTAAAAAAAGACTTGATTTCCTAGGCAGTAAGCCCTTTTGGTAAGTTAGTGTGTCTATTTTATATATTATTCATAATATAAAATTAAAATTAATATTATTATAATATAATATTAAATGATATTTTTTTAATCTTTTATAAACTTATTTTATCTCCATAATTTAAATTACTTAATTGTTTTCTTTAATATTTTTTTTATTTTATTTCCAATTTATATATATATATATATATATTTCCGCAGAGAATTAAAAACTAAAGTGAGTTAAAATTAACTTTTAATATTTTAATTTTCTATTTTTCATTCCCCTAAAATTAAAAATTAAAATTTAATCTTTTAAATAATATTAAATCTTCTCTCTTTCTCTCTCTATATATAATCCATTGAAGAAATATTTTTTTGTATTTTATATGAGTAAATCCAGACCTAGGAAAGACTATTGAAGAGGACAACAAAATTAAAAGTTGCTATAAATATATTACTCATCATGACTCAACATATTGGCATGTGAAAATTAGAACATGAAAAGAGAATGACAACATTTCCCCAACTACCCAAAATACATCTAATTGATACATATGTGTGTGAGAGAGAATTTTTTTTTGATACATTTAATTGATATGTGTGTTTATGTGTTCTTTTTGAAGTTTGAATAGAAATCACATATATATAATTAGTTATTTTTAAAGTTTGGATTGAAATTGCATTGATGATGTGCTTATTGCATTCACATATTTAATGTTACATAACAATGATCATACATATAAAGAACACACACATAAGATGTACTCTATAAAAATCCAATATAAAAGATCTAGGTTAGAGGAAAGGCACATGCTTTACTCTTTTCACATACGTATAAGTGCATATACAAAGAAAATGTGCTCACTATGCAGTTGCCATGTACAATGTGTGTTCTAAATGGTTGTTATATTGACATGATCTTCTAATTCCTTCTCATGCTTCAATGTTTGTTTCCTAGAAACCTAGTGTTTAATTCAATTTAACTCAATATTTAACATTATATGATAAATATTTGAGATTAAGCATAGACTTTTTACATGTTTTAAGTCCCAATTAATGTTAGGGTTTTGGATGCTCTAATATTTTCTTAAAATTTGACATGTACGTAAATTTGGACATTCTTAGTGGTGTTAGTTGGCATGGAATCTACATGACATTATAGTGGTCAACATGTGACTAGCTCCACATTGTGAGTATTGTGAATTGATTTGGCATCTATTTAGTATCATTTTGGTCAGCGATATAGGTTAACTTTCTTACACATTTGGAAAACTCTTGGTATATTATGAACTTTGTTGACAAAGCTTTAACCTAAAAAAAATAATTTCAAACTTTAAATGGGTTTCAAAAAGTTTCAGACCCCACACATCAAAACTAAATTTACTAATAAAATGAAATTGTACCAATTAATAATTCTATTTTTTCCAAAAGAATAAAATAAATAACAAATTATATAATAATTAACTCAAAATCTATATTTAAATATTTTGATTATATATCTAAAAACAATGAAACATAATTGAAATGGATATATTTATTTAAATATTTTTGCAGTATGAAAATTAATTGTTTTTTTTCAAAATAATTAAAACTAATACTAATGTAGATATGCCCCAAAAGCAATGAACTTTATAAACAAAGCCAATTAACATAATTTATTACTATTTGTTAATATCAATATTAATATTAATATTATATATATTAAAAACCTTAATTTTTTTAGTAATATTAATACTATTCATTAAATATTATTAATATTAAATATTTATATTAATACTAATATTATATTTAAATATTATTAATATTGAACATTATATTAAATAATATTAAATTAGGTTGATTAATGGTTTTAATGGGGTTTTCTTTTCAAAATTATATAAAATTAGGTTTTTTTTTTTTCAAAATTATAAAAAACATTTTTTAAGAAACTATTTATGATACATAATTTGTTATAATTTAATAGATATTAAAATTATATAATAATTTATTGGTCACAATTATTTTGATATTTTTATATATACATATACATAATATTTATTATAAAATTTGAATTAGCAAACAATATGCTATAGTCTAACTTATAGAGAAAATGACATTTTTCAGGTTAGTTCTAATCAAAATCGACAGAAATTTTTAAAAACTTGAGTTTAAATTATTTAATTTGCATAATTTGAGTGTTTCAGGGGTTTTCAAGGGTGCTAAATCTATTTTTATATTCAAAAAAATATTTTAAACAACAAAAAATCTTGAAATTGTATTGCCAAATTTTTGTGAATTCAAATGAAAATAGTTATTTCATTTATAAGTTAAATTATTATTTTATTGTTTTAATCAATATATCACCAACTTAAAATGAAATTGTTAATTGTTCGCTACTTAAAATGAAGTTGGTCTCTGTTCGCTTGCCTACCCAAAAATCAACGCTTTGACTTGGAAATATGGAATTCCACAGGGGAAAATTTCATATAAAATGAAATGAGAAGATGTGACAAAAGATAAGGAACAATTCGCCGTTGTGGGTGAAGGATATACAACCATATGAATTTGTAAAGTGTTCATATTTTATTAATGTCTTTCCACAGGTTTAATACGTGGTAAAATAAATGATAAAGTCGAGCATGTTTTATTAATTATTTTTTAATAAATTAAATATAGGCACAAAGCAAAGAAACTGAAAACTCATTCACATATTTTCTATATTATTTTTTAAATCATATATTAAACAAAAAAAATATTTTGAAATTTTTCAAATCCAATTCCAATATAGAAAAATATTTTGAAAATTTTCAAATCCAATTCCAATATAGATTACGTTGTCGGTATAATATGTTATTTTTTTTAAATTCAAATTTGTTAGATTTATGATTATAACTTGTACGTTTTCATTCACAACAGAAACTCTCTCTGTATACACTGTCACTGAAATCAAGTTGCAAATTTCAAAACATTAAAGAAATACTAATCGTTCATAGTGATCCCTTAGATAACTGTGTTATTTATTTCCATTGAACCCTTCAATGATGGTAAATAATAAAATATTATGTTAATAATATTTTAACATAATTATAGTAAAAAAATTGCATCTCGCTAAATTGTCTCATTTGCATGAAGTTTAAAATGACCTCGTAAGGAATATTATATTACATCATCAAATTTTGGAGGCAAAAAAAATAAAAAACTATTTTTCAATTCGTATTTTCAAATATTATATTACATCATCAAATTTTGGAGGTAAAAAAATAAAAAAACTATTTTTCAATTTGTATTTTCAACTTATTTCTCTATAGTTCTATTCATATTTCAAGTGTGAACACTCGTTGTATGCAGAATTTAATTCCTCATCCAAAGAGTATTACCATGTTACACGAAAAAGTGAGAAATACGTGGAAAAACATGATTGCAATCATGTTTTTTTGAAGTATTTCTCATTTTTCATGTAGTAGGGTCTATCGAAAACATGCAACATGGGTACTCCTTGAAAAATATTACATTTTGCATCGAACAAGTGCTCCCATTAGAAATTGAGTAAAACCACAAAGAGATAAGTCGAAAATACGAGTTGAAAAAATAATTCTTTTATTTTTTAATCCAAAAATAATAAATCATTTTCATGGTTGACATCATTATATTGATTCTTATAAAGTTGATTTTGGTTGTCAATTTTTATTTTGAGACTTATTTTTTAACTCAAAATTTCTCTCTCCTCATTGAATGAAGGTATAATTCGTTCAATTAATATCACTGAGTTACATGAATGAATACACTGATAAACTAAAAAGAAGCATACGCTGGCTCATTTATTTTACATGGCTATTTTACATCGAGGATCGTAGATATGGAATACACTGATAAACTAAAAAGAAGCATATGCCGGCTCATTTATTTTACATGGCTATTTTACATCGAGGATCGTAGATATGGAATACACTGATAAACTAAAAAGAAGCATATGCTGGGTCATTTATTTTACATGGCTATTTTATATCGAGGATCGTAGATATGGGGCTGCGCTCTCGATAGCTTCATTGATTTTTTCTTGAAATGTTTGCATAATAGCGAGTGGCAATCATACAGAATCACTATGCCTTCCACCCCACGCTTAATAATTATATTAATATAAACAAATATAATTATATTATTAAAAATGATTTATATAATTTTTTATTAAATATAAGTCTATTTCATAGTTATTAGTCCCTGCCTCCGGCATAGCAGGGACTATAGCGTTCGATAGGACGTTGACTTGCTATTACTTTTCGCGTTGACCGTCAATTTCTATGGGTTAATTACTGTTTAACCAAAGTTTATGCTGGGCACTTTGTGTGCAAGAAAACTTTAACCAAAGTTTTCAGTTTACCCTCTTATTGCCCGCCTCACTTGGCCTGATGTGCGCGCAACTTAATTTATCCTAAGTTCTCTCTGGTGCCTGTTCTCCGTGCCCTGCATGCAGTGCGCTGCATGCTGCAAGTGCCAGATGTTTGAAGTCTATGCAGAGGCATCCACGTTTGTCCAGAAATGCTTTCTCTGGAGGAGATGAGCAGGGGAGAGAGTGAGTTTCAGTTTCGAGCTAGTTTGAGGAGCAGAGCAGAGAGTGTCCACCAGCAGCATCCGAGCTAGTATCCGAGCCAACAACAGCATCTGTCAAGGGGGGAGCTTCAGCTTTAGGCAGTCGTAAAGCCAAGCCATCCAGGCACATGACTTCAAGCACAAAGAAAGGCAGTAACAAAGGCAAACAAATCCAAGCAATAACTAATCAGGTGTGTTTGAAAAAACCCCACGATCTTATGCTGAAAAAAAACACAAGTTGTTTGCCTTCTAGCATCTTAACCTGCAAAAAACTATGAAAACGCAGAAGTTTCTTAACTAATTAGCTATTGAATCTGCTCATGCATGTGTATATTAGCTATTCTTATTGACCTTTAACCTATATTTGAAGAGATCCCTCTAGAATTAACCACTCCACATCTCTCATACTCCTCAGTCTCTGAAACCGACAGAACTACACACGGCAACTGAAAAGAAACAGGCAGGCAGAAAATCCAAGACAGTGAAGTCCTATCTCCCAGGCAAGGACAGTCTATCTACAGTATTATTGTTGTAGTCAATCTTTAGTGTCGGCAGGTAAGGCCCTTTGGGAGATTTTACTATTACATATGAGCTTCTTTCATGTCGCTTAAAGTGTCTTTCTTTCAAGGTTCCTTTTTTTATCTACCGACGAGAGCACCAATAACGTGTTTCCCACCCCACTGCATTCCCCTAGGGCTTCCAAGGGACATCCATCAGCCTTGAACCGGCTTTAGCCTTTGCCTTTCAACTGAAGAAGATGCCCTTATGTTTCCATTCGACCTCTAGCCAGAAGCCTTTCACCATGGGCCTTAAGCTTTTCCATCTCTCACCAGATGCATTTTTCTTTCGCCAGGAGCCTATTATTATGCATTTTGCCTTTCATCATGAGCCTATCACTTTAGCCCGCTCGGCTCATGCCTTGCAACTAATGAACGGATGAATCTGATGATTGGTCGAGCAATAAATTCTTTTATTTTTCAAGATGAAGATCCTCCCATTATGCGTGGCAAGGAATCCCCTTCGCAAGGTGAGGTTACATACTTCATGACAGACAGTAAACTTCGTGACAGGCTTGGTTTTCAAGGCTCTACGCTTTTCCAAAATAGACAAGAACGAGCCAGTATTCCACTTGTTTCTCATTCAAACAACATAGCCCCATAACAGGCGTTATAATTGTGCACTTTGATCACTGTCGTTGAATATATTTTTGTTTCTCTGTCTCAGAGACTACTAAACTCCAACACAGATTGATCGGCATGTTTTGCATTAACCATAAAGAAATTATGAAAGAGCTTATGTACCTTTCCAGTATCGATGAGGTGATGATATCACCCTACACATGCATTTCTCATTCATCCATCTGTGGTCCAGAAGACTGGAACGGGCACTGGTTAGCATAGTAGAGAAACTAGGAGCATTTTTTGTATTCGTATAGCCGGATAGCGATGCTAAGAAGTTTAGGATGCCATTTCTTTGGTTTGGCTTCAACCACTTTTTCTGTGGCTAGTAGACGCTCTTTCAATTCAATTAGAAGGGCCCCCAATACAGGCTCTGCAAACTTTGCATATTTTGATGGTAGGGGCTGCACCTGCCCTGGACCTCTATGTCTAGAGCAAAAACCTTCTGATTTCCATGCTGTTTCGTTTCCACAATCACAACAACCACCACCTATGTGAATCATGGAGTAATCGTGATTGACATGGTTGCCAGGTCTGAAACAAGGAACACAAATTGAAGCCCCAACCATATGCCCCAAGCGTATGAAAACCCAAGGTCTTAGAAGCAACCCATCCAAGCGTAATAAAAGTGAAGTAGTTTGAGGAAGCACCCTTTCTTTTCGTGAATACCCTGACTGACCTGGTTATGCCTTTGACAGTAAGAAAGCCTTGCCCCTCCGTGTGATGGCTGCTACTGTACAGACGAGGAACGAAACGAAGTGAGAGGCCCCATTAGGGGGGCAGGAGAAACTGCCTTGATACAATCCACGTGCCTCGACTGCCTTGAATCATTTCTTCAGGACAGTTTTAGAAAGACTATAGAAGAAGATTCAATCAGGCAGGTGGTAAAATTGTGGGCCCCACGGTATTTTACGTGTTTGAAATATATTTTTGTATTATAACTTTTTTTTTGCATGTCTGACAAGTGTCTATTTAAAAGCTCGGTCACAACTGGATACGAGGGATCCAATCACCCAATCATCGGGCACTAACCTCACTCGTCGAACAACCCATACACTCTCTACAATTTCTACCTATCAGGACATGTAGATCTCTATCACACCTTAGAACGCCATGAGGCAGCTTCGTACGACCAATTAGAAGTCTTTGTTCCATACTAACACCACCCAAATAATGTGCACTTATATGACCATTGTAGCTACAGATTCGGCTACTATAACTGCGGGCACTATAATTGCGAGGTAGGGTCAAGTTTGTTCGACCAGGGTGTAATAGGCCGTTGACAGGGGGGCTAATTCAGGTTCTTATTCATCTGCACTATTAGACTTTATATATATATATATATCCTCATTACTTCCTCTCTTTCTCTTTATAGATTGTCAGTGGTGAACATTATGCATCTTGCAACATTGAAGTGGTAAGTTTTTTGTTTTATGGCGATCATTAAACACCGGTTTGGTCCAATAAATGCTCTTGATCTTGGATTATATCCTCTCCGATCTGATCTTGAAGTATTTCAGTTCCATTTCAAATCGGTCCGTATATGTATTTATTTCTGCACCTGTCAGAAATTTATCCCGCATTGAAGTGTTGCGATCTTGCAGGGGTTTCCTTATTTGGTTGTACAAGACTTTTTGGTTGCATCTCTTTTAGCGCATAGGCTCCAAAAACGCTCATTCCACGAGGTTGAACAAGCCTATACAAACATCCATTACCCACTGTCTTTCAATCTTTTCAAATCATTACCTCTTGTCTGCTTCACATAACATGGAATCCATTAGCATAAGCGAACTTACTCAACTGGCAGCTTTGTTTCTTTTAGCACTTGTTCTCATGACTCTTTTGATTATGGACATCCTAAAAGTAGAAGCACAAAGGAAAAAGAAACCAAGAAACAACCACTAACAATAACATCTCGAACGAGGAGCATAGGAATCTACGACAAGTACTGGGCTATTAGACTATCCAGAGGAGCATAGGAATCTACAACAAGTACTCGGCTATTAGACTATCCATCTACTGCTTCTGCCTCTACAGCATCCATGCCAGGTAATAGAAATACTCAGAAAATTTCTGAATAGTCAAAATCATTTAGAATTAGCTAAAGAATCTGTAGGCTAGAGATGCTATTACTGTTGGATTTGATGTAGTTTATGCCCCTGGCTGTCATATCCTTTCTTCTGTGCAACCCTTTGTGAATCACTGCATGCACTGTAATATTAGACTTTATATATATTCTCATTACTTCCTCTCTTTCTCTTTATAGATTGTCATATCGCTGACTGTCATATCCTTTCTTCTGTGCAAGGCTTTGTGAAAACGCAGTTGGAGGATCCATCCGCGATGCAACAAATCCATTCATGACTATGTTGCCCATGATCGTCTTTGGAGGAGCAGCTTTTGGGGCTGGTTTGGCAGGAGGATTTGATGGCTGAGGAAGTGGCAACAATGCTTTGCTTTTGTCTATTTTAAGCCCATACAATGTAAGTCGGAGGCATTACCAAGTAGGTAAAGTGAGGTAGTAAATATAGGTTGTTGAAGCAGGTGGATCGGTGGTAACAGTTAAGTGAAGGTTTAATAGACTGCAGGGGCGTAGCGATAAATAGAGTTCTCAACCTCGATTCTATACTCTAAAGGGTGCACGATTTCTCTTATGACTTTTTTAGCTAGCATATGCTGGGGCTAGTACCTCACAGCAAGCAGTGAAAATAGTCTCTGTACCGGTAGTGCCAATAGGCTTTCCAATAGTTTCAATAGGTCTTCCCAGGAGCAAACATAGTCACCCTTGGAGGTTTGGTTCCCTCCAAATGATCAAGTCAACCCCGCTCTTTTGTGTCCACTTAAGCATTATATATAGGGCCTATGAACTCTCCATTATTTTCACTTGAACACATCACATCTTTGCAACTCTTATGCAGCCTATAATATTCATGCACAACCGAAGAAAGGCCCAAGTTTGAAGTGGCTTTTGGGTTCAATTTTTTTCCTTCTTCTGGGTATGGTTTTGCGCAATGATTATGGAGTATATTTGAGTTAGAGCTCACATTTTTGAGGAGATATTGTCAAAATTTTGAATCTCAATTTATGCCTGTTGTTTGAACTCTAAGGAGTTGATCTGAAGCATTTTTTCCTTGGTTTCTGAGGTAGAATCGTCTGAGGATAAATTCGCTCTAGTTGTGAGGCATATTTCGTATTTGTTATGAGGCCTATTTAATCCTTTCTGAGGCCATACTTGAGGCCTAATATCGGCCCTATGTGACATTATTTCGAGGCCTATTTTTGCATAGTTTTACGGCTTGTCTCTGTTGTGATTTTGAGCCTAATCCAAGTATCTTTGGCATTCTAGTTTCGTGGCAATATTAATATTTCTGTGCGAGAAATTGGAGGCAGTATGAGCCTTAAGTTTCTAGAACTCTATGGAAAAAATTCAACCCTTACGAGGCTTTAAATCTAATCTAATGTGCAGGACTTGAGGTCTCTTTTCAGGCCTAGATCTGAACGTTTATGACGCAGTTTCATTTTTTAAGTTATTTCTGAGGCATATCTAATACATATTATGGAGCATTTTCATGGATTGATTTCGGTCACTTTTGAGGCATATTTATTTGAGTCTGTTTGGTTGTCCTAAAGCACCCTATTCATGGTTCCCTAAGGAAATTTGAGCCCTAATGTGAGTTGGACTAAATTTTTTTATTTTCAAGCCCTAATCTGAATTTTTGTAAGGAATCACACATTGAATTTTTTCAAGTCAAACATAGATCTATTCAAGAACTACTAAAGCCCCAATCTAAGACTGTCAGTGGAGGTTTGCAAGGCCATCATGTTGGGTTAATTTCGAGTTATGTGGTCTAATTCAATTTGATTTTGAAGGTTCTTTCTTCTTGGAACATACTATAAAGGACATTTTTTCTAAGGGTACACCTGAAACAATATTTCTAAGGCACTTTGTTTTCTTTATTTAAGACTCCTTTTGGACATAACTACATTGATCTACGAAAACCTTTTTGTGGCACATTTTTGGAAAGCAAATAGTTCTATGATCTCTTAATATGCTCAGTAATAGAGTGAACTTATGAACATGAATTACTAGAATTTCTACATAGGGAGTATTGTTGGTAATCTAATTTTGATGAATAAGGTTAATAAGGACAATCTTGATATGGTATGTTTGCATTGCAAACATTGTTGATGATAGTGGCAGAGTATTGTTGGACATATGGTGATTATATTGAGTGTGTATGTTGCAGTAAACACTGATTAGAATATGCTATAGTTGTTGCAGTGAGTAGAGGTGCATGTTGCAGAGAGCGTTTGTATTGTGTTGTTGTGGCAGAGAAAAAGTGTTGTTTATTGATCTCAGTGTTGGGACTTGTGGTTGTGATAGTTCATATCATATTGATTATTGACTGTTTGATAGAAGCAGAAGCAATGAAATTGCAACAATTTGTTGGTAGTAGTGACAGTATAAGTTGTTATTCAGGTGGAGATTAGGCCTCTCCGATCTGAACTTGAAGTATTTCAGTTCCATTTCAAATCGGACAGTATATGTATTTATTTCTGCACTTGTCAAAAATTTATCTCTCATCTTCTTCATAATGCAACCTAATGAATTAAAATGTCATTTCCAAGAATTGGTAATCCACAAAGACCACCTTAGCTTCTGAATGCCTCAAAATAAAAGACATTGTATGCCAGCTTCAACAGACTCAACAACCAAAACCTCACTTGCAAACTGTCACATACATCATTTTATATGCGATTTGCCTCCGATGTTAGATAGATCACTTAATTGCACTGATTGCTCACTTTGCATATCGAATTCCGCACATCACCGTCGATTTGACAACTCTACCAATTAGTAAATGTCTATGGAGCTTTTCAGCTTCTCAAGAAAGCTTAATACTGACTGTTCAACAAACACTTCACAAATATTGCAAAAATAATATTTTAAAAATATTAATAACAACAATAATTATATTAAGAGAAATTTTATCTCTGCTTTTTAGTTAATATTTAAAAAATATATTTATAATTAATTAGAAAAAAAAACATTTTAATATAAATAATGTAGATAATAAAAAAATCATTTTAATGAAAAATTTCTTACTACTCAAATAAAAAGACATATAATTCTTTATTCCTTCTATGTTCTTAACTAAATTTTCACATAAAAATAAATTTCTTTATCATTTTACATGTTTAATAAATATGAAATTAACATAGAATAAAAAATTAAAATAGTTAATGTAATTCAATATCTAAACATCATTAATATAAAAAAAACAAAAAAAACAAAATATATAACCACTCGAATTATATAATAATTTTAATTGGTTTATTAATTAACTTCATTTCAACAAAATTATAATATTTAATATTTTTATTAATAATATATAAAATAAGTTAACATAAATTTTTAAATATTGACCATATATAATTTTTAATTAATTTTATTATAAAAGTTATATATATATATATATATATATATATAAACTTTTGAACAATATATAAAAGATGCCAATCATGAATTCCAAGGATCATGCAGAAGATATCATCTTCCTTAATCATGAATTCCAAAGATAACATAAATATAAAAATCCAAGCATCTCTCAACATTATCGCAAAATGGGATGAAAATATACATATTAATAAAATTAATAAAATTTCAATTCCATTTTATGTATTGTTGCAATATTCAATGAAAATATATTGTCCGTACACTTTTAATAGAATTTTAAATTCCATAATTCAATTTCAACGTAGTCTTTTTAAACCTATAAAGGTTAAAATATTCCAATTGTATTGATATCAAATTTCAAATTCCAAAAAATTATTTTGAACAATATCAATCAAAAATTTCAAACATGATATATATACGACGATAGAATTCTTAATATATTTTTTCGATCTTATCAAATGTGATCTATTAAGGATGGTGGAAGGATCCAGGATGTCTGGCAGTATCAATCAGAAAACTTCCTCCACTCATATAGCGCTCATTCCAAAAAAGGGAGAAGCAGAATCTTTCCTGGATTTTAGACCGATTTCACTTTGTAACATCTCTTTCAAAATCATCTCAAAAATCATTGCAGAAAGAATCAAAGAAACTCTTTCAAATTTCTTAACAAAGGATCAGCATGGCTTTTTAAAGGGAAGAAATATTCTGGATGCGGTTGCTAATACTCAAGAAGGCCTGTTTGCCATACATTCAAAAAAAAGGGATGATGTCATTTTCAAGATTGATCTTCGCAAGGCATATGACTGCCTTGACTGGGGCTTCACCAGGTGTTTACTGGCAAAGATTGGTTTAAGAGCCAACATGATTAACTGGATCATGGCTTGTGTCGAAAAGGTGAACTATGCGATCATTATCAACGGGATTCCATCTTCTTATTTCCTTGCGGCCAGGGGTCTTCGCCAAGGCTGTCCCCTATCGCCCCTCTTATTCATCTTGGCTATGAATTCGCTTAGCCTCCATATCAACAAAGCTGTCAAGGAAAACAGGTGTCGTCCACTAAAAATCTGCAGGAATTCTTCAATCTCACATAATCTATTTGTGGATGATATTATTTTGTTCGGAATGTTATGTAGGCTCACCTGGTTGTGTTTTTATGATATCCTTAAAAATTTTCAAAAGGCTACAGGATTGCAAATAAACAGGGAGAAGTCAATAATTTACCACAATGATATCAGTCAGGAAGCAGTTGATTGGTTATCAGCTCTTTTCGGAGTTGAGACGCAATCCATCAGACTTGGAATTAAATATTTGGGTTTCCAGATTAAAGCAAATGGATATTCAAAGACAGATTGGCAATGGATTCTAGATAGATACTACAAGAAGATTTCAGTTTGGGAATACAGGTGTCTTTCTCTGGCAGGAAGGGTGATCTTGGCGCAATCAGTGTTAAATCAATTGGCAGTATACTGGGCCCATCTATTTTTTCTTCCTGCGAGCATTATCCAAAAAATGAATAGGCTAACTGCGAATTTTATATGGGGAGGCCAAGCGGGAAAAAGGAAATTCCATCTCTCAAAATTATCTGATATCTCTTTGCCGAAGAGCATGGGAGGATGGGGTCTGCTGGACTTACGGACTTTCGGAAAGGCTCTATTATGTAAGTCATTGTGGAGAGGGATTTATGGAGAGGGTTCATGGAGCGCCACAATCCAAAAGAAATACTTGGGCAGGAAGGATTTTTCTTTCTGGTTCAGGGAGGGAAGGATCGGCCCCAATTATGGCTCCTCAATTTGGTTAAGCCTTCGTAAGGTAGAAAGATATTTCTTGAAGAACTTTGGCGCTTTCAAGCAGGAAATAAGATCCTTATTGGAATAGACCAGTTTCTGAGTGGTGCCGAGGAAATCAATGTGCCCGAAACTTTGTTAAACTTTTTTCATAGAAAAGGTTTTTTCTATTGGGACAGTTTGATCTCTGGTTGGCAAGGTTCGATCCCTCTATGGAAAGACGCAGAAAGTCTGGAAATGCCGGTTGCTATCGCTCAACAATGGGAACTCTTAAGGATGTGCCTCAGGAATTGCGGTATTTTTCGCTCATCGGGGTCTGATTGTCTCATCTGGAAAAATTCAAAAGGGATGAATCTTGTTCGTGTTAAAGATGTTTATCAGAATTTAATTGGTATGAAGGGTGCCCCGCACAGTCCTATTTTTCCTTGCATATTTTGGAAAGCTGGATGTCCTTCTAAAATGATTTACTTTTCCTGGTTGACTTTCCACAATAAAAATCTATCTTGGGAAAACTTGATGAAGCGGGGATGGCAAGGTCCTGGTTTTTGCCCTATATGCAGGTCAGCGGAGGAAAACAACTGTCATTTATTTTTAAATTGCCAAAAATCTCAGCAATTATGGAAATCTTTGGAGAATTGTTATGGAATTCAGCATATGCCTCACGCTTCAATTATTGAAGCGTTTCTCTGGTGGAGTGAGCAAAAAGATATATGGCGACCACTGTTTATTATCACCCTTTGGAGCATTTGGAAGTGGAGAAACAATTCTATTTTCAATGACAGAAAATCTCCTTTTTTGGAAATCTTCTCCAATATTGTATCCCTCTATGACAATCTCCCGCAAAAGATGCTCAAGCAAAAAAAGGAGGCCTGTATAGCCCATTCACAGGCGCTCACATCTCTCCCAAGGGCATTTTTCGATGGAGTTGAACAGAAGGGATCCTGTGGCTGTGGGGTTTATATTATTGTAAATGAAAATAGCAAATTTCACATCCATTGGAATGGCGGGAAGGGCTCCAACAGCAAAGCTGAAGCGATGGCTCTTGCTGGCCTGTTATACTTTTGTTCCTTTCTAAACATTTAGTCTGTCTCAATTCTTGGAGATTCAAAAGTAATGGTGGACTATGTTGCAAGGAAAAATAATATTTTCAAGCCTCACCTAGTTGGATGGTTGGACAGGATCAGGTTTTTTTGGGGAAGAATGGAGGGAAGTTCAATTCACCACATCAACAGGGCTCAAAACCAGCAGGCAGACTTATTGTCAAAGAAGGGTCTTCTTTCGGCTCCAGGCTTTTGGTTTTTGCAGGTATCTTCTGAAGAGAAAATTTTCACTATCCAGGAATTTTCTCTTCCAGTTTTCTAATTCTATTATTGCAGATCCTCAATTATGCCTGTGTGTCTTATCGTTTGGCCAAAAGTTTTCCCTATGATTTTGTTTAAAGACTGATGCATCTTGTGAACTTTTCTATGTAAGATTTCCTATATATGAAACGGTGCCTCCTATGCCAATGCTATGGTCATCATAAAGCTGGTGGCTGGATGACAGTTTATGAGCTGTAGTTTTTTCTGGCAAGTCTGTCTTGCATTTTTTGGGTTTATGCTCCTCGCTCATGCAGCTCTTGATAGACCTATTTGGATCTTTTTCAGAATTATATGCAAATGTAATACTGTGACTCTTTATATTCCTTATATAATACAATCCTGCTTTTTTCAACATGGAAAAAAGATATTTATAATTTAAACCTGTCAAAAAAATAATATGATATCAGAATATTTTATACTATAAAATTAGTAAGTAATAAATCTATCATTTAATAGGAAGCCCGTGGAGTCAATATTACTATATATGGGCCCACAAGGGTCAGCTATTTCTTTTTAATGTCCACTATAACATGAAAGTTAAATTTGGAAGTTTTCACATAAAACAATTCAAATTTAAAACATGTGAAACTAAATACTTATGTACCACATAATATCTGCGCTGCTGGATAATTGCTACTGTCATACGTCGATGCTTTAATACACATTTTTATATTTAATCATCTAACTTTATGTTAAAAGGTTTTTATCTAAATTTATATTTAAAATTTAATTGTTTAAAAGATTTATTTGTAAAATAATTTATTTATATTTAATTATTTAAATCATTTATTTGTAAAATAATTTATTTATATTTATATTTAAAATAATTATTTTAATAAGGATATTTAGTTTGGAATAAAGTTTTTAAATTTTTAATTTAATTATTAATAATTATTAAGTGGATGACAAAGATTTAATTTCTAAATAATTTTTTAGAATATTCAATTTCTCTTTTTAATTAAATTAATTAATTTTGAAAAATGTCATATAAATATGTGTCATATGAACCCATAGTATTATAACAAAGCCTATTTACAAATTAAGAATCCTCGTGATAAAGTCGGAATGAATCTTGTTAGATGTTTTTTTAGGCCAATAGGCATGTCTATTTTGGAATAAGGCTTCTAGATTTTTAATTTAATTATCAATAATTAAAATAGGCATGTCTATTTTGGAATTAGGCTATTTAATTATTGTAATTATTTTGGAATAAGGCTTCTAGAATTTTAATTTATTTTGAAATTAGGCTATTTAATTATTGTAATGTTTTCTCCTGTTATATTATTTAAACATTTTGACTTAGTCAAATAACCTAAAAATAAAAATAAAATAAAATTAATAACTAAAATAAAATTGAGGTAAAATAGTCAATTTACCATTGGCATTTTTTGGCCTGTAGGTTTTGACAACCCATGGTTTTGCCAACAGTATCTTTCTGTAAGAATGAATACACACACACTACTAGCCTAGATCTATGTTAACTCCGGATCTACCAAGCATGGATGGATCTAGGTCGGTTATTAGGTGAATGGTAGAGATTTAACCTCCACGAAATATTCTAGAATAGTCATAGTAGTATATACAAATCAAAGGTTGAGATTTATCTCCAAAGTACTTATGTTTTTTTTGTCCCTTTAATAAATTGATTAATTAAAAAAAATCATATGTACAAGTGTTATATGAAATGAGTTATAATTTTTTGGGATGTGGTATTGTAAGAAAAAGATTATCATGCAACTTCCATACATCATTTTTTTAATCTTTCTTGTTATGTGAAGTTGTCAGAAAGCTAATTGTTAGTGCAGGACATTTTTTGCAACTATTAGTCACGATATTTTTAAGAAACTTGTGTGAATTCTAAATATCTTTTGAGGCCATTAATTATAGGTGATTCTGGAAAATTCTCACTTTATGTAAAATCTATTTAATAATGAGAAGGGATTGTAATGCCAGTGTTTTTTCTCATTCCTTCTTTGCATCTCTGGAAATATATTCATGGTATGGGAAAACGGATATCCTCTATCGACTACTTCATTATCCTAATCACTCCAAGATTTGTCCTTTAAGGTTTTTACATCTCTGCTCACCACAAATTTCTTAGTAATCGTATAATGTGTAAGCTTGGATATAGTGAACAGTCCAAAGCCTACATGTTATATAATCTAGTCACTAAGAAATTTGTGGTGAGTAGAGATGTAAGATTCTTGGAGGACAAATCTTAGAGTGATCATGATAATGAAGTAGTGGATAAAGGATATCCATTTTTCCCAACAATTGAACCAGTGTACTAGTACAGGACAACAAGTCCCTCCAGTAAGATGTCCAATATTACAAGTGCAAATATAAGCAAAAACTCCTACTTCTAATAGAGGGTCATTAGGTTCAGTGAGAAATCAGAGAAGAAGGAGATTAAGGAAAATATATGAGTAGTGTGATGACATGGATCAACAAGCAATTTTTTCCTTATTATTCTATCAACCTACCTATTTTGAAGAAGCAAAGAAAGAAGAGCACTAGGTATAGGCCATGAATGAAGAGATTGAAGCTATTGAAAGGAATGAAACATTGAATCTTGTGGATCTCCTGAGAGGTAAAAATAGGAATGGTGAGAAAAAATTCAACGAGAAAGGAAAAATAGAGAAATATAAGGCAAATTTGGTTGCCAAAGGATTTTCTTAGAAACCAGGTATTGACTATGGTGAAACCTTTGCTTCAGTAACACGGTTGGATACTATTTGAGTAGTGTTAGCCATTGCAACCCAAAATAAATGCTCATTTTATCAGATGGATGTGAAGTCAACTTTCTTGAATGTAAAACTAGAAGAGGAGGTGTATGTTGATCAACCACTATGATTTGAAATAAAATACCAAGCTTACAAAGTGTAAAAGTTGAAGAAACATTTGTATGGCTTGAAGCAAGCTCCAAGAGCTTGGTATAATCAAATTGACTCATATTTTCTCAACAATGGGTTAACCATGAGTAGTAATGAGCCTACTCACTATACCAAATCATATCAACGTAAAATATTTATAGTTTGTATTTATGTTGATGACATGAGAAGTAATGAGCCTACTCTCTATACCAAATCATATCAACATAAAATATTTATAGTTTGTACATGTTGACGACATGATATATGTAGGCAATTTGATGTTAAATGAATTCAAAGCTAGTATGAAAAGATAATTCAAGTAGAGAAAATTTTAGGGGCTAATATTCACAAGTGAGCTAATTTTCTATGCTTTTTTCCCTAAAAGGTTCGTCAATTTGCATTTTTTCTAAAAATAATTTGCCTAAATTTTATAGTAAAAAGTCAATTTACCTTAAAAATCACCAAATTTTTATAGGGTCTATATAAAATTATTAGAAATTTAAATGTTTCTACAAAAGTATTGCCAAACATTTTATAGTTTGCATATTAGGGAATAATAATACTTTTCAATGTTTCTAAAGTTTAAAATAAATTTTCATCCTTAAAATTTTCATTGAATTCGAGATAACAAACTTTTCTCTCATGAAGTACATTTTGGGAATTGAAGTCAAGAAATCTACTCTAGGGAGTTTCATATATCAACAAAAGTATGCGATTTTTTTATAAAGATGTCCAAATGGACAAATGCAAACCAATGGAGAAACCTATTGTAACAGGAACAAAATTAAATGAGCACGATAATGGACCAACAATGGATTCAACATTGTATAAGAGGCTTCTAGGAAGCCTCATGTACCTTAATGCAACAAGACCTGATGTTATATATGTAGTTAGTTACTTTTCTAGATTTATGGACTCTCTAAATAAATCTCATTGGAAAGTTGGAAAAAGGATTTTGTGGTATAGTTTAATGTCCCTTTCTAAACCATAACAGTAGAAGGGAGTGACTTAGTAGCATATTCAAATTATTGTAGACTATAGTAGAAGAGGGGATAAATTCATTTAATTGTTTGATGACATTATAATTAAAATGTAGCATTTTATTAATATTAAATAATTAAATAGGAGGATGGTAAGAATAAAGTGATCATGGTTATTTCAAGCACCCATGGTATTTGGAGAGGAGGAAATGATTACAGAAAGAAAGAATGGAGCTCAAGGAAAAATGAGTAGATGATTTGAGAATAGAACTTGGAGCTCTTGTAGATTAGTTTGTGAGGGAAAACCCTTATGTAGAGCTCATATTTAGTGGTGGAATTATCCACCCTAACTGGTGGAAATTAGTTTTGGTTGTGAGACATCCACCCTAGCCAATCTAAAAGGAGAATCATCTCAAGTTTGCCATTAGCATTTAACAAAATAAGGAGGATCAAATCACAATAGTTTCCAAGAGTCTAGAGAAATAAAATTGCAGCAACTCACATCACCAAGAAGGTCTGAATTCTACAATCTAACCCGCATCTTTAAGGAGGGCCAAATTATCATGAATAGATGTCGAATTGTTATGGGTCTGAAGAAGTCAAATTAAGGAGGTTGAATTACATTATAATCAACCAAAGGATTGAAATAATTGTGGAGACCAAAACTCCCCCCCAAAACTCGAGCATTGATCTGAGAAATCCAAGTTGGAGCAAGCTGAGTTTGTCAGTGAAATTGAGGCCAAGGTTTCAAGCCAGAAAATCTCCGAGGAGTGGCTAATCTACTAGGGGTTGCCAAAAGAAATTCATGTAAATATTCCTTGGTATTTTTAATAAAAATTGGCTAGATTTTTGGCTTTGACATTTTCTACAATTTTTTGTGAATTTATGGTTCTATAATTTATTATTGGAATTTATTAAAAAAAAATTGGAAAATTTATTTATAACAATTTCTAAAGTAATTTTTGGTAGGAAAATTATAAATGAATTAAAAGGGATATTTCATATAATCCAGGTACAAGTAATTATGGGTTGCGATACATAAGTTCTAAAGACAACAGACTTATATGATACATAGATAGTGATTTTGCTATGAATATTGATGATAGGAAAAGCATTTCAAGATACATTTTTTCATTTGGTATAAATTTTACTACATGGGTTTCTAAAAAACAGTCGATTGTCTTAATATCTTCTGTAGAAGAAGAATATGTAGCAGTTACTAGAACAACAAGCCATACATTGTGGCTAAGAAGACTATTGAAATATCTTGCATGCATTGAGAAGGAGCCAACTACTATATTTTGTCACAAGAGTTCAACAATTACATTGTCAAAGAACAATGTGTTTCACAAGAAAAGAAAGCACATTGACATTCATTATCACTTCATTCACGAGCTTGTCAACAATGGTGACATATAACTTCAATTTTGTGGATCTAGAGATCAACTAACATATATCTTCACGAAATCATTGGGAAAAAAAGATTTTGAGTTTCAGAGACAACACTTAGGCATTGTTAATGTTGATGAATATAACAATTGAGATTAAGGGGGAGAGTTAGAGAATAATAACTCCTATAGCTAAAGTCGTTCGACAGTTAATTGTTATTCTAGGAAATTTTTAAAAAGATATTTTTAGCAACTATCAATCAAGATATTTTTAGGAAACTCATGCAAATTCTAGATATATTTAGAAGCAAATAATTATAGGTGGTTTTAGGAAATTCTTAGTTTATGTAAATATATTTAATGAATAGAAGAGCTTGCAATGGCCCAAGTGTTTTTCCTCATTCCCTCTCTGCATCTCTATAAATATTTCAATGCTTACCTCTCCTTTCGTTTTTGGAGGAAGCATTGAACAAGTAATTATATGCATGAAACAAAAAACAATCATAACCTTGGCAACTCTAGATTAAATATTTCTGGTTTGTATAGATGAAATGTATCAGTAAAGCCACGCAAGCTTAGACCATGGCACCTAACTATGTAGAGATAATAGAAGTAAGGTACCCACTAAACATTTTTGAACAAAAAATGGAGGTCTCAATTAATGGAGTCTTCCATAGAGAACTATTGGTGAAGAAGATATTGGGGGTCGGGCCATGTGGAGGAAAGAGAAAGCTAATGAGCCTAGGAAGGATCTCGAGAAAACTCCATCTTCACCTCAGAATACCCATACCCAACTATGTGTATCCAAGTTAGAATTCCAAACTCAAGGAAGAACAACTTCAACAAGGAGGAGGTGACTCTAGAGATTGCTCTAGAACAAAGACCCTCCTCTACTAGTCTTTAGTCTTTTTGTCAATTGACTTTTTTTTTTAAATTAATGTATTTATGTTTTGTTCATGAACTGTGTTGAACTTGTGGGTATACATTGTTGTAGTATTATTTTCTACTTCTAGGTTTTGTATCCCCTAAATAATTTGTTAATAATAGTTTTAGTTTTGATTATAAACTTTAAGGAATGTCCCCAATGGGGGTGTTCTTATGGCCACTTTGTTATAACCATGTGATCCGAATTGGATCCTTAAAACACTCTTAAAGTTTCCTGAACTCTGTAAAACTCATACCGAAGTTTCAAAGTCTTAAGGATGTCGAGCTTATTAGAAATAACCTCTGAACAATGCCAATTTGTGATCAGCACGGGGCAACGAGGACCCTCGGTCAATGTGCGTAGACCATTGGCCCATGGTAACCACGCGCTGGTGCAAATTGACAAATGGGAGGTCAAATCCAAAAATAGAGGTAGTTTCAACATCCCCCTCAGTGAAGGAAAGCCCCCAAGCACTCGGTCACAAGGAAAGCATAAAACCGTACGGAAATTGCCGATTCCGTTAGAAGGCGGGTTCCGTGCTAAAATCGACAGGATATCGGAAGGACTTCAAGCGGTAAGCAAGTTCGACCGAGTCCTGCCCGATGCCATACAATAGGTGATACGTGTCCGGTAGATGGGAGAGAAAACCGCTCACATCAGACGGGTAAAAGTCATGCTACTTACCTGCCCGATATGGACGGAGACCGTAGGATCTGGAGGCCCCAGATCAACGGCAGAGAAACAATCCGATGGATGACCAGATTCGATGGGGAAATAGGCTGAGGCAGATAAGATTTGAGATCTGGAATGACCGATGAGTTGGCAGAGGAATCAGTTTTGTGGGCAATATTGGAGCAACGGAAATAATGACCATTCAAAGAGAACCGACACTCAGTTCGTGAGGAAATAGGTGGCCACCTCTTTGTGAAGCGTTACAGTGATGATGATGCAGAGAAGGGGAATTCCAGCGGACAGAGGCAGGAGATCTAGAGAGATGGGAAGCGGAAGCGAACAGTCAGGGAGAAGATTGGCTTTAAGCCACGAACAGACAGAGAGAAGAAAGGGGAGAGGAAGAAAAAAATCGAGAGGCCAAGAGAGAGAAGTGAATTACAGAGAATAGAGAAAAACTAAGCTGGCCTACAGAGCAAAGGCAACATCAAGCCAGACAGAGACAGAGAGAGTGTGAGTGTCTATGAACTCTAGAGAAGGCTTGAGAGGTTCAAGCGAACTCCTCTTGTCACACGGAATCTACCTACCCTTGTTTCATTTGTTAACGAGCTTGACACAAGACAAGGAACTATGCTCAAAAAGTTCGCATGCCCCCAGCATAATGATGTGAAATGAGGTACATGCCCCCCAGGCTTCATTGCATTCAACCGGCTGGATGAAATGAAGGTTTACTTTCAATATTTAACTTGAAAAGGGAGTTGTTTCATTTTTAAGGAGGTTGACACAAGAAAAGAACTATCCTCATACCTGATTCATTTTTAAACGAGGTTGACTCAGTAACAGGAACTTTCCTCGTACCTGATTCATTTTTTAACGAGGTTGACTCAGTAACTGTCCTCATAGCTGATTCATTTTTTAATGAGGTTGACTCAGTGACAAGAACTGTCCTCAAAATCCTACTTTCTACAATCTATCTACTTATCCTAAAATCTAGCTGATTCATTTTTTAATGAGGTTGACTCAGTAAAAGAACTGTCCTCATGCTAGCCTATTTCATTTTTTAATGAGGTTGATACAGGAAAAAACTATCCTCGTCAACTGATTCATTTTTTAACGAGGTTGACACAGTAAAAGGAACTTTCCTCACAACTCCTTGTTTCATTTTTTAATGAGCTTGACACAAGACAAGGAACTATGCTCATAACTTCCAATTTCATTTTTTAACGAGGTTGAGACTAGAAGAAACTATCCTCACTCCTTGTTTCATTTTTTAACGAGGTTGATACAAGAAAAAACTATCCTCGCACTCACTGATTCATTTTTTAACGAGGTCGACACAGTAAAAGGAACTTTCCTCGTACCATCCAGTTTCATTTTTTAACGAGGTTGAGAGAGGAACAAACTATCCTCGTTGCAGCCTATTTCATTTTTTAATGAGGTTGATACAGGAACAAACTATCCTCGTAACAGCCTATTTCATTTTTTAACGAGGTTGATACAGGAAAAACTCTCCTCGTAAACATTGATCATGGTTTCCAACTGGAGGAAAGACATGTCAATGGACACACCTTGATCATGGCTTCCAAGAGGTCTTCATCCGAAGGAAGAATACTTCTTGGGAAGGAACACATGTCAAGGGACTCAAAAGGGATAAGAACATCGTGTTCAAGTAATCCCATAGAGTTTTCCATGTCAATTACCGGAGCTAAATCAAAGGAAGATGAGCAAACAGTGAGAGGCTCACTTACATCGGTAACTGAAATCATGGGACCGGTTGCCACATAATTAACCCGTGGCAGGGTAGATACCACTTTAGAATCAGGAACATTTAGGGGTGTCATATTATTGGTAGTTGAAAAAAGACTAGGGAACGAAAGCTGGTCTACAGTCACAATACTGCCATTGTGAGGGAAAGACATCACGCGAAAGAGTGTCGATACGACAGCTTTCATTGCATAAACATAGTCTCGCCCAAGGAGTAAATTGAAATCCAAGGGACCTCGAACTACCATAAGATCAACACAAACAGTTTTACCTTCCAAGGTAATAGAAAACTTAGGAAGGATCCCTAAAGGTTCACTAATTGTTCTGTTAAAAGCTTTCAGATTCTGCGTAATAGGCGCAAGCTGAGGGGAACCCAAAGCTTTCCAAACAGCTGAGGATAAAATACTAACAGAAGCACCTTCATCTACCTGAGTACGATGTATGTCCCTACCACCAGCCTTGACAATGATTTGGAAAGGGATGGAGGAAGGAAGACGAGGTTCTGTCAGTCTATTCCAATCAAAGGAAAAGACCTCAGTACTTGGAGGGGGTTCTGTAGAAACAGGTGAAATGCCCCCCGGCATAGAAGAATCCGATGTAACAAGAAGAACATCAGCGGTATGAAATTTACTCTCGAAAAGGAGAGTGTGATCGACCGAATGTGAAATTGAATCGACCACTTGATCAACTAATGGATCATCAACCTGAGTGACATGAGTTTCACTCTCCAATGGGAGAGTGTGATCGACTGTACTTGAATTTAGATCAATCACTCCGTCAGTTGACGGTAGGTTGGGAGAAATTTTACGGTAACCAGTTGGAAATTCTTGCTGTGGAACAGTAAGGTTTTCCAACAATGTTGAGGCTTCATCCATGTGAGGGCAAATGTGAGTTTGATGACTCCCTTTGCATAACTTACAAGGAAACCTAACTTTACCCTTTTTCCCAGGAACCTGACTATCACTGGTTGATGGATCAACGGAAAGTTGATAAGATTTTTCTGACCATACTTCCAAGACCTTTGGTATACCAGGACAATTGACAAGGAAGTGGTCACCCTTACAAAGCCTGCAAGGGTATTTGGGTTTACGATGCATGTCGGAATTTTCCTCAACACAACTAACACTTACAGCCATGGTTGGTTGGTTGACTTTTTTCTTATCTTGCTTCTTCTTCTTCTTCTTCTTCTTCTTCCCTTTCTTCTTCTTCTTAGCCTCCTGGTTACTAGCATCAAGGCTTTTACCAGGCGAAGAGGAAGAAATGGAGGAAGAAAAATTAGGCGAAGAAGGTAAAGGGTCAACAGAAGGTTGGTGATGTTGAGATGGTGAACTCTGTGAAGGTGAAGCATCCGGTTGAGATGGAACAATTGGAGTATTTTGGGCCAACGAAGTTGAAAATAACCATATCGGTAAACCTATTGTAAATCCAGGTAATGACAAAGTAGCCATATAAGGAGGACCAACATTTCCGAAGTAAGGAAAAGTACTAGGATTCTCATTAGGAGGGGTTCCTAGGTTGATAAATTCCGGAACATTTGCCATTATATTCAACTTCAGTGAATTTTATTAACAATTTAAAACTAAAATTAACAATTCACAATTCACACTTAACAACTAAAATTCACAATTCACACCTATGGTCTCTAAAAGTAAAAACAAACAAATTAACACGCGCTATCAAATCTAGGAGTCAAACCACACACAAACAGTAAGCTCTCCGGACCGAAAACACTAGTTGGTGATGAAGCCCAACCTCGCAGAATTCAGTACAGAAATGGCGGGTGGAACAGTTACCCTGGCAACCTGCTTAATGAATAGACCGGCACAAGTTCCTCCACTTTAACCGTCTCGAAGTGAAGTAAACCCCCCGGAAAATCCAAGTGAGTATAACCGACGTCTGCTCCAGGTACAGTGGGACCTTCCCTCCACCGTCACCTCGGTAGAACCCTAAAGATTATGGTCACTAAGGTCACCAACAGTAACAAATACACCTGGGGGAACAGTCTAAACTCCGACAGCACGCAAGGGCAGAGTAGCAAGCTCAATCCCCTTATCGGCTCCTTGACAACAATCCAAGGTTTACCGATAAGTGACCCCTGGCTCCTCGACAATGGTTAATCCGAGGTTTACCGTTTGTAATACGTACTGTCTGGCGTCGTTCCCAACGAGGGGGGAATGATCCCCTCACTGGTTCGGACACGAGCTCGTGCTTCTCCTTTAAGAGGAGTTTTCCCAGAGTGCAATTGAAACAATTGGATTTATTCTACTCAAGATAAACTATCTGTTTGGTTTTGTAGTCTTGGAGAGTTAAGTACTCACCTACTCCAAGACCCTAGCCTAAGCTATGTTGGTGTTTCAGAGCCCTAGAAATGTAAAGATTACTAGATGAATTTTAATTAAGCGCTGTGTTATTAAGGCCGTTATTACTCAAATGGGTAAATGGAGATGAAACCAATGGTGTTATGACCCGACTCAACTGAATGCAATCGAATATGATAATGTAATCCTTTCAATTCGATGAATCCTAATTAAAGTAAGGAGAGAGTTTCCATTCACTTCCAACAATGCAAAAAACTGATCACTAAGAGAAAATATAACAAATTCTCTAATGCACTAATTTCATCAAGAAAAACTAATGCAAATCAATTCCAAACCCTTTTTATTTTTATTTTTGTGTAAATTCAAATCAAAGAAAGCTGATCTAAATCTACGATTGATTTTTCAGAATGTAAACTATGCAATTGTAATCTATGCACAATTCACATGAAAAGTATGCAAATGTAATCTATGCACATTTTTCAATAATATTCTGAAAATGAGAATTCTAATTGTGCAAATGTGATCTATGCAAGAGAATTCTCAAACACAAGACGATTCTAATGTGATCTAAGAACCAATCAAGTGCAAGTTGAGAAAATTGGGTGAGAGTTCCAAAGATCAAATAAAAACACTCAAAGGCGATTAACACTCATACACAATTTAGCCCCCCCCGGCGAATGAGGGGGAAATTTTTTTGCAAAAACACAAGCAAAAAGATGCAAAATTGTGAAAGAACTGAGAGAAATCTCCAAGTAATGACCAAAGGAAAATAAATCAAGAATTTCTCAAGAAAGAGACTCAAAACACCCAATTGATGAAAGCTAAGAGCAGGAACAAGCTCAGGTGAAAATTTTTGACAGGGTACTAAAGGATCTGGGCAGAAAATACTAAGTAAAATCAAAATTTAAAAGCAATTTAAAGCAAAAATGGAAATTTCTTAACTTTTACAGGAAGACGCAGGCCACCCGTTGCCACAGGTGCGGGCCCGCACTGTGCAGACGACAACAGCGCGTCCAAGGACGCACTGTGCAGTACACAGAGAGTGCGTCCGTCTGGAAAAATGAAGAAAAACCAAATCTAACTAAATCTAAAGCTAAGCCACCCAAATACTAATTCTCACAGTCAAAAACCAGAAAATAAAAATGATTTTCTCAAAGCAAAGTTCATATAAAGGAAAAGACTCTCTCATTAATGGATTCCCCAGCGGAGTCGCCAATTTGTCACACGGAATCTGTCAAGGGTGCGGACACGACTGACCTTCCTAGAAGTCTAAGACATTCTAATGACAAACAAGACAAAATGGAGTGATCTTTCTCTAAATACACCTTTTACAACATGAAAACTACAAGTGTTTAGGCTTACCTTATTCCAAAACGCTGTTGTTGAAGTCCGTTCTTGACGATCCGGATGAGCTCCTCCTTCAAGTCAATTCCTGCAACCACAAACAATCAAACAATTACCAAGCACTTGTATTTCATATAATAAAACATATATTCAACATGCAGACCAAGGAACACATGAAATAACTCATTAACACAAGCTATTGAGAAAAATAAACCAGTTTGTATTAATAACGAAACAAAGAAACTCTTACAACCTGGCCTTGGTGTTGTGCAAGTTCCTCCCAGGGTCCATCAAGGGTTTTCCTCTACTTTGACAAAGCTCACCCTCTCCCAAGTAGAATCAAGTGAAGACAATCTCTCCTCACAAAGGCTCTAATGGAAGACCTAAATCCTGCAGCATTTACCCAAAGAAAATGTATAGCTCCAACCTCTTCTCCTTCTGGCTCAATGCCTTTATTTATAGTGCTGTAAAGAGGTTATTCAGGTCCACTATCAATGGGATCATCCCCCTCTATGGGTGGGATAGCTCCCTTATTGATGGGATAAGTTCCCCCTTAATAGAGATACATGAACCAACTGGAGGCGCATCCATTTCATCAAACCGACCTCTAGAATGTTCTAGAAGTAACCACAAGTAACTTTTTCAAGATAAAACTCGCGCATTTTGCCTTTTACAGAGGGACGCACCTGTCCCTTAACATACAGAGCGTCTATGGACGCAGATTTTGTGAACATGGTCCGCGTCCCCGCAGGTAAGGCTAGAGAGAACCTGCGACCCCAGAGATAAACATGATTTTTACAAGACTTTCTCTCTTCTTTGAGTTTGAGATGGATAACAGAGGCATGAGACTTGCCTAAGAGGGTAGCATGACTGTTGATTTGAGCCATACTAACTGTAAGTAGTCAAGGTGACATTTTTTAGTGTAACACCTCTGAGTAAACCTGTTAGGATTTGAGTCTCAGATTGGACTCAGACCACTGTGACCAGTTGAGGTCGAGATTCAGTAAGGAGAGCCTGTGTACTCTAGAGACTTGGGGAATCCAAGTATAGTCCTACTGATCGTCATCTATTGAGTGAGACTCAATTTGAGCTCACTTTTGTAAAAACTCTACTTTTCAAGACACAAAAAAAAGGCCACCATTGAACGCTGGACCAAGAGACATAGCCCAGGAGGATTGGGTGAACTCCTTATTAAACTTGTTGTGTTTATGTGTTTGCTTATTGTGTTTCTCTTACTGCTTTAGTGTCTTTCTATTTCGCAATCTTATCGATTCGTTGCATAAAATAACATAGGAACACCCCAGCACATAAGTCTGTAATACCTTCATTAATTAACTAAGATCATTCACGGGTGATTTCAGATCAAGTGGTATCAGAGCTCCTAGGTTGTTAAGGTTAGACAAGCTTGTGCTGGATTTTATTATTGAATGCTAACTAGATAAAAGCTTAAATTAGGAGAAGGAGAGTTGGTTGAAACTAACCCGGAAATTGGAAGATTCTGTCGTAAGAAGAAAATGTCAGAAGAAAGTCCCTTGGGACCAGACCCCCAATTCATAGATAGTTTCCTGGCCATGAGGTCCATGGTAGAAGAAATGTATAGGGAGTTTAAGAAAGGTAAAGATGTAGATTCATCACACTCCAAAGATAAAGGAGAAGAAGAATCTCTCCTCCATGACCACTCAAAAGGAAAAGGGAAAGAAGAAAACTTTCTCACACCTCCTAATAGCCCTGAACATAAAAAGAAGACATCTTTGATTAAATTAGATTTTAAATTTGATTTACCAATATATGATGGGGAGTTGAATGCAAGGAAGCTGGATAACTGGATTAGACATATTGATGTTTATTACAGAGTGCAGAGTATCGACTTAGACAAGAGTAAGATTCAGCTGGCCAGCCTACGCCTTGGAGGCACTGCCTTGGTATGGTGGGAAGGCAGGACACAAGCTGACATGAAGAAACATGGTAAGATTCTTTCTGTTTGGAGTGAATTTGTTTCTGTAATCAAAAAGCAGTTCTATCCACTAGCTTACATGCAGCAAGCCATGATGAGCTGGCAAACTCTTCGCCAATTGAAAGGGCAAAGTGTACAAGGTTACACCCAAGAATTTAGGAAAAGAGCTTTGATTCTAGGAATTTCATTAGACTCACCTAAGACTCTGTTGAAGTACATAGGTGGTCTACACAGCTACATGAGGCACACTATCGTCATGTTTAATCCACTAGTATAGATGAGGTATATGTGTAAGCTACGCATCTAGAAGCTAGAGGAAAGAATGGGAACCCAGAAGTTGGGGGATCATCCAAACCCACTGCAAGCAAGAATAAGGAGAAAAGAAAACAGAAATTGAAAGAGAGGAAGACCAAAATTGTACAGAAAAGCAAGTATTCATGCACTCACTGTAAGAAGGATGGGCATGATGATGAGCACTGTTGGATTCTGCATCCAAAGCTGAGACCTAAGAAGTTCGAGGGCAAGAAGAAGAAAACTGCTGCAACTATTCAAAAGGATTTGGGGTCGGACTCAAGAGATGAAACAACCATTGCAACCACTGGTATAAAAGGTAAAAATTCTGAAGCATCTACTAGTAATTTTGCACAATCTACTAATAGTGAAGAAAATGAGAGAAAAAGACATGAGATTTTCCATATTCAAGTTATTTCCAAGCATCAAAAGATTGATACTTTGTTTGATAGTGGCTCACAAGTAAATTTAATTTCTGAAGCAATTGTAAAGAAGTTAGGATTACTGACTACACCTCACCAGAAGTCATATCCATTAGGTTGGTTATGTGATAAAGCACAACTACAAGTGACTAGACAATGCAAACTTAAGTTTTCTTTTGGGTCAGCATTTGTAGATGAGGTTGAGTTAGATATAGTTCCTCTGGATATATGTGGAATTGTTCTAGGAAGTCCTTACTTGTATGATAGAAAAGCTATTTTCTATAGAGCTGAGAACAAGTATCTACTCATTAAAGATGGAATCGAATATATTGTAAGAGCTCATAAGCTCAAGAATAATTATACTCTCATAAACTCACGGCAGATTAAACGAATTGTCAATTCATGCAAACAATTTTTACTGATGGTTGTAAAGGAAAAGAAACCTGATAAAACTAATTTATTTGAGGGCTGTGATGCTAAAAAGCAAGTTGATTTAGAAAAAGTTGTTTTAGAATATGATATCTTGTTTCAAGAGCCTAAAGGTCTGCCACCCAAAAAGGAAATAGTGCATGACATTGATTTGCAGCAAGATGCTCCATTGCCTAACATCGGAATGTATAGGTTGTCCGCTTTAGAGAATGCATAAATCAAGAAGCAGGTGCAGGAGTTTCTCGAGAAGGGGTTCATCAGACCTAGCACATCACCATGTGGGTCTCCAATTGTCTTTGCAAGAAAGAAAGATGGATCGTGGAGAATGTGCATTGATTACCGAGCACTGAATAAGATAATGATAAAAAATCGTTATCCCCTTCCTCACATAGATGATCTATTAGATCAATTGAAAGAAGCTGTTTATTTTTCCAAGTTAGACTTGCATAGTGGATATCATCAGGTCAGAGTTGCAGAGCAAGATGCATGGAAGACTGCTTTCAAAACAAAGCAGGGATTGTATGAGTGGCTGGTTATGCCTTTTGGCTTAACTAATGCTCCTGTTGCTTTCATGAGAGTAATGAATTATGTACTCAGACCTTTTCTTGATGATTTTGTTATTGTATATTTGGATGACATTCTTATATTCAGCAAAACGTGGGAAGAACATTTAAAGCATGTTAAGCAGACCCTAGATGTTTTGAAAAGAGAAAATATTTATGTTAAACTCTCAAAATGTGAATTTGGCAAAACATCCTTTATTTGGGACATATAGTAGGGGGTGGTGAATTGAAGATAGATCCCTCTAAGGTTGCAGTCATTGTAAACTGGCCTAAACCCAAATCTGCTACAGAAGTTAGAAGCTTCTTAGGAGCAGCACAATATTGGAGAAAGTTTATCTCTAACTTTTCCTTAATTGCAGCTCCCTTACATGCTTTAACAGGATTGAACAAGGTGTTTCAGTGGGGAGGCAAACAGCAGAAAGACTTCGACACCGTGAAATAAAAGATTAGTACAACACTAGTACTAGCACTGGCCGATCTTCAAAGACCATTTGAGATCCAAATAGATGTCAGTGACTATGCCATGGGAGTAGTGTTAATACAACACGATAAACCCATATGTTATCATTATGAGACATTTAATTCTGCAGTAGTTAACTATCCCACATATGATAAAGAATTGTATGCATTAGTACAGAGTGTGAAAAAGTGGAAACATTACTTAATGGGAAAAGAGACAGTTATACATACTGATCATCAACCACTTCAATATCTACACTCCCAAACTAAGTTGCAGCAATCAAGACACTATAGATGGATGGGTTTCCTACAACAGTTTCATTTAGTCATCAGATATAAAAAGGGCATACACAACAAAGTTGCAGATATGTTATCTAGACCAATTATAAATGCATCCACTATACTTAAGCATAATTCAGTACTTCATGAGAGCTACATTGAACAATATGCTCAAGATATAGATTTTAAAGATGTATATGCAACTTTAAGTCGAGGCAAACGAATAGAAGAATTGGATTATCATGTTAAGGACCGACTCTTGTATCATTTGGGAAAGTTATGCATTCCACAAACTAAAAGAGTAAAGATAATTCGAGAAGCACACACTTCTCTAATATCAGGTCACTTCGGTGTAAGTAAAATAGTTGCACAGCTGCAAAGAATTTGTTATTGGCCAAAAATGAGTGAGACAATTTCTAGATATGTGAGAGGGTGTGCCATGTGTGCTAAAAGCAAGCCCAACAATAGAAAACTAGGCCTGTACACTCCACTACCAGTTCCTTCTCATCCTTGGGAAAGTGTTTCCATGGACTTTGTTGGAGGACTGCCTAAATCTAGGAAAGGTCATGACTATTTATATGTTGTTGTGGATAGGTTCAGAAAAATGTGTATTTTGATACCTTGTAACAAACAAATTACGGTTGAACAAACTGCAAAGTTGTTCTTTCAGCATGTATGGGTTCATTTTGGATTACCCACTTCCATTATATCTGATCGAGATACTCGATTTGTTGGGAAATTTTGGTCGAGTTTATGGGAATTGATGGACACTAGACTAAAGAAGAGTACATATTTTCATCCTCAAACAGATGGCCAAACAGAAGTGGTCAACAGGACAGTGATCCAGTTGCTCAAAGGCTATTGCAGCAAGCATCCCAAACTTTGGGATGAACATTTATGTTATGTGCAACATGCTTACAACCGAGCTAAACATTCTTCTACACATAGATCTCCTTTTGAGACCTGTTTTGGTTTCACACCAAGGTCTCCCTTAGATTTTGTCTTTGGTAAAGACATAGCAGTTGATGGACACAGTGATGTGGACAAGGCAACCAGGTTCATTGAACAAGTCCAAGAGATTCACTAGGCATTACATGAACAGCTAGAAAAGAGCCAAGCCAAGTACAAGGCGAGGCATGACAAGCATCGGATGGAGCATAGTTTCCAAGTTGGTGATCAAGTCTGGCTGTATATCAGTAAGGACATAATGCAAGGTGAAGGTAAAAAGCTAAATCCAATAAGGTATGGACCTTTCAAGATACTTGAGAAAATTGGTGAGAATGATTTTCGCCTTGATTTACCAGCTTACATGCACATCTACTCAGTCATTAATGCAGACAGCTTGAGACTATTTGAACCTTCATTAATTGAAGATCCCGAAAAGCAGAGTCAATTGCCTTCTATTGATGATCTATTACCTGAATATCTTAATGTATTGTAGGAAGACACAGTTCTAGACAGGAAGGTGAGGACGACGCGTAGGGGGGATGTTGAGTACGTCAGGATTGGACTCAAGGGTTCAAAGCCAAGCAATGCAAACTGGATAGAGATCGGACAAGTGAGACAACTATACCCTCACTTAGTCGATGCTTGAAAACCAACTTTTGGTGGTCCAAAAGCTTTTTCAGTGGGAAGGCCGTGATCCGAATTGGATCCTTAAAACACTCTTAAAGTTTCCTGAACTCTGTAAAACTCATACTGAAGTTTCAAAGTCTTAAGGATGTCGAGCTTATCAAAAATAACCTCTGAACAATGGCAATTTGTGATCAGCATGGAGCAACGAGGACCCTCGGTCAAAGCACGCAGACCGTTGGCCCATGGTAATCGTGCGCTGGCACAAATTGACAAACGAGAGGTCAAATCCAAAAACAGAGGCAGTTTCTGATACGCGATTAGTGCTAGCGCTAGCGGTAATCGCGTATCGCAGGGCGTCCCCCTCAGTGAAGGAAAGCCCCCAAGCACTCGGTCATGAGGAAAGCATAAAACCGTACGGAAATCTTCGATTCTGTCAGAAGGTGGGTCCCACGCTAAAACCAACAGGATATCAGAAGGACTTCAAGCGATAAGCGGGTTCGACCAAGTCCCGCCCGATGCCATACAACGGGTGACACACGTCTGGCGGATGAGAGAGAAAACCACTCACATCAGACAGGTAAAAGTCATGCTACTTACCCACCCGATATGGATGGAGACCATAGGATCTGGAGGCCCCAGATCAACGGCGGAGAAACAATCTGATGGATGACCGGATTCGACAGGGAAATATGCTGAGGCGGATAAGATTTGAGATCCGACATGACCGATGAGTTGGCAGAGGAATCAATTTCATGGGAAATCTTGGAGCAATGGAAATAATGACCGTTCAAAGAGAACTGACACTCAGTTCGTGAGGAAACAAGTGGCCACCTCTCTGTGAAGCGTTGCAGTGATGATGACACAGAGAAGGGGAATTCTAGGGGACAGAGGCAGGAGATCCAGAGAGCCAGGAAGTGGAAGCGAACAGTCAGGGAGTAGATTAGCTTTAAGCCACAAACAAACAGAGAGCAGAAAGGGGAGAGGAAGTAGAAAGCCAAGAGGCCAAGAGAGAGAAGTGAATTGTAGAGAACAGATAAAAGCTGAGCTGACCTGCAGAGCAAAGACAACATCGAGCTAGACAAAGACAGAGAGAGTGCGAGAGTCTGTGAACTCCAGAGAAGGCTTGAGAGATTCAAGCGAACTCCTCTGAGTAAACCTGTCAGGATCTGAATCTCAGATTAGACTCAGACCACTGTGACTTGTTGAGGTCGAGATTCAGTAAGGAGAGTCTATGTACTCTAGAGACTTGGGGAATCCAAGTACAATCCTACTGATCATCATCTGTTGAGTGAGACTCAATTTGAGCTCACTATTGTAAAAACTCTGCTTTTCAAGACACAATAGAAAGGCCACCACTAAAGGCTGGACTAGGAGACGTAGCCCGGGAGGATTGGGTGAACTCCTTATTAAACTTGTTGTGTTTATGTGTTTGCTTATTGTGTTTCTCTTACTGCTTTAGTGTCTGTGTATTTCGCAATCTTATCGATTCGTTGCATAAAATAACATAGACACACCCCATCACATAAGTCTGTAATACCTTCATTAATTAACTAAGATCATTCACGGGTGATTTCAGATCACCATGAGACATTTGGAATTCAAATGCAAAATGTTGTTCTCTGGTATGAAGACCCCCTGAAGGTATTTTCCTGGCAACCTCGTCATAATGGGCATGCACAAAATTTGGGTGGTCACCAAGGTGGTGGCCCTCGATGGTAGTGATGTACCTTACACTTGGAGGAGGAAGACACTGGCATGGCAAGGTTTCATATATCATCAATGTTTGCAAATGTGTAAGTTGAAGCAACTTAAATGCACACATATGGGATTGTTAATCCCTCTGTGTGGTGAAATGCCCAACTATACAATCCATTTTTCTAGTTTGGAGACAGGTTGCTTCTCTCATGGTAGATTGGATGTGTTTACACTCTCTTCTAACAATTGAGGTATGCTCATTTTTGAGAAAATTATGGTTCTTCGTCTTGGAAGGAAATACTAGGGTTTCATGCTATACACCTTGCTAGAAACGTAACGAGTATCAGCGCCTCTCCTTATTCCACACACTCATACACTCACGTCTTGGATGCCTTATATCTGCATGGCTTTGGTCTCAGGGTGGTGGAGGTTTTGGGTCACGACAAAGCTCTTTGTATGTTGGAAAAATTCTCATGTTACACGTAGATACAAAGGTATTTTCTTCCAGGCCCTCATTGATGTTGTCAAGTAATGTTCCAACGGAGGTATTTGTTATGTTCTCTTTACATATAGAATTGAAGTTTGGTCATGCGCTAGCTTCATCGTTGTTGTGTGCTCATTGGGTATTAGGGTAATCTTTCAACCTTCCTTTTTCAAAGTGTTAATGCAATGCTTGGTTATTGTCTTGTCAAGGTCGACCCGTCTCCTTAAACTTAGTCTTGGGTCTGTAGTAATAGATTTTACGTCTAGTCTTCTTCCATTTCTGTTGATGGTGGGTTATATAATGTTTGCTAGTAACCACTCATGTTTTCTCTCTTGTCAAGCTTCATTGTTTACTTATTATAAGGGTCAATGTTCTTTATTCTTTTTCTTCATAATTCTGAATTTAGACCTTGGTTTGAACTTATTGCAGTCCTTCCCTCAGCGGCTCCCGACAACTTGGACCTTGTCGGGATTTCTTTTCCTTGTCCTGTTTTGGTGTGTGGAGTTTGGTACCCCAGTACCTTCTCCATATGGTTTTAATTGGGCCATCGGGAGTCACTGCAGTGTAAACCTTAAAGTCATTATTGTGCCATCAAGTCTCCTCAACCCTCTTCCCTCGTTGTACCTTCACGTCTGTAACTCCATTCAAGTAGGTCGTTCAATCACTAATCATAGCTCTTTTTATTGAAGGTTTATTGTTCTCATGACTCCAAGGTGACACACTCCCAGCCGCAGAGGAGGTGCTTCAGGGTCTCCTTTGATGTGTCATCAGAGATTGTTTGGTTGGGAATCAATAGCCAATTTCTTCAAAGCAGCGCCCCTAGAGGTCTGAAAAGAAACTCTTCAACTCGAGCCTAACGAATTCAGAGATCATGTTTACTTCTCAGACTCAGATATAGGAGACAATAGCCTCAAGTGGGTACGAGATCCAGGGAAGTTTTGCAGGCGAAGGATCCAGTTCCTTCATTCCATCACTCTACATTGTCAAATGGAAATTCTTCTTAGCATGGTCATCAGAGCAAGCAAGTAGACAACTACAAGCTCTTTGCAGATCAAGAGGATATAAAGTGTATTCTAAGAGATATTAGATACAAATTGGATGATATAGTTGTTCGGCTGTCTCACATAGAACGTTATGTCGTCTCTGACTTAGACAGTGAGTTGAACGAGCATCTGGAAGGGCCTGTTGTCATCAATTCTCCAGTTGAAGCCTCTCCTCAAGATAACTCTACAGCCACATTGACAGTCATATTCCTAGAATAAAAACTCCACCAAGAAATAGGTATGCTGGTCTATTAAAGGGAAAAATGAGGTTGGTTACTTTGGGGATGTAGTCATATTTTTTTCTTTTGACATATATATGTATGTGGTAGATAATTTACTTTTCCACCTTTTTTTAGTTTACAGTAACAGACTTGTTTAAGTTTCTAATAACAAGACTGTATAGGCATCAATGCCAACCTTTCGATCTTCTATCCTTTTTTTTTTCCACAGTTCACAACATGTCTACTGAGAGGAATGTTTTGGAAAGCACTCAGGAAATGGTTACAATGTAAATTTTTCTTCTCCCACATTAATAGAAAGTGGTTGCAATGTAAACTTTTTTCTCCCATATTAATAGAAAGTGGTTGCAATGTAAACTTTTTTCTCCCATATTAATAGAAATTTGCTGATCAATTTACGAAAAAAAAAAACCTTTAAGGCATGGTTTGATTTCGTGGGTGGAAAATCCTTCTTATCACTCTATGTATTTTTATATACATTGCTCAAAATGTGAAATAACACATTGATACTATAATGATGATGATGATGTATTCACATGACAATAAATTTTTACACCAATAGGCATGCCTATTTTGGAATAGACTTCCAAAATTTTAATTAATTATCCAAAATAATGATGATATTGTTATTGTATTCACATAACAATAATTTTTACACCCATAGGCATGTCTATTTTGAAATAGTATTCTAGAATTTTAATTTAACTATCAATCATTATAGGTCAACAAATCTCCATGTTAAAATGGGGTGAATATCCATGGTTAATAATGTTTTTACATGTTTATTTTTTAACTGTATATATGTTTAACTAATTTATTATTTTTTATAATAATCATAATAATAATAATAATAATAATTTATGTTTATTTTTTTCTTTGAAATGTGAATGTTAGTGTTTTGATGCATATTGACATTTACTAGCAATTTAATTTATATGAGTGTGCTAGTTATAAGAAAAAAAATTGCATATATATAGGAGGAGTTATGTGTGATACCACACTACCTCTCTAAGGTACATACCCCATCTGGATGTCCACAAGGTATGTCCTTTTAGGACTATTCTTATCTTGGATCTACATAACTGAGTCCTCAAAGAATATCGGTCCTCCTTTTAGGACTATTTTTATCTTGGATCTCCATACCTATGTCCTCAAAGAATATCGTTCCTCTTCGATCACTATTCTCTTGGATTCCTATCCCATTCTCAAAGAGTGTCACTACCGTTCCTTTCTTGGATTTTATATCCTCTCCTTTCTTGGATGTTATATCCTCAAGGAAACCGCATATGCTTATCCAATCCTCCATCATTCTCTCTTCATCACCTGAGGAAGAGAATGTACATGTGATGTCAAATATCACTCCATACTGTGCTAGTTATAATAAAATAAAATAAAATAAAATAAAATATTTCCATAATTTAAATTATCTTAATTATTTTGTTTAGTATTTTATATTTCATTTCCAATTTTTATTTTTAAATTTCTTATTTACACGTTAAAAAATAATATTTAGTCTTTTAATTAAAAATTTCTTGATATTTAATTTTCCAATTTTAATAGGTGAAAATTAAAACTTTAATATTTAATATTTTTACTAATATATCTAAGATGAAGAAATATCTTTATATTCTATATTAAACAAGACAATATTACTCATTTTGAGTCCATTATGTCACATGTAAGATGTTGAAGACGGGGAGGACAACATCTTTATCTTTTTACTAATATATATATATATATATATATATATATATATATATGATGGAGAAATATCTTTATATTCTATATTAAACAACAAGACAATGTTACTCATTATGAGCCCACTATGTCACATGTAAGATGTTGAAGACTGGAGGACAACATCATTTTTGCCAACCACCCAAAATACATCCAGTTTATCTATGTGTGTGTGTTTTGATGTTTGAACAAAAATTGCATTGACAAACACAAACATAAAGTGTACTTTAAAATGTGTAAGGTTGGAGGAGAGACACATGCTCTACTCTTATCATATGTATGCAAGTGAAAATACAAACAAAATGCATCTATTATGGAGTTTCCATGGGCAATGTGTATTCTAAATGATTGTTACATTACATTAGCATGATCTTCTACTTCCTTCTTATGTATCAAAGTTCATTTCCTAGGAGACTAGTGTTTAGTCCAATTTAACTCAATATTTATCATGACATTGCAATCATTTAAGGTTAAGCTTAAAGTTTTTACATCTTTCAACCCTAAATTAATGTTAGAGCTTTGTATCTTCTAAAATATTCTTGAAATTTCACATGTAAGTAACTCTACATTTTCAATAATGTTAGTTGACATACATTTTATTTAGTATCATGGTGGTCAACATGTCAATAGTTGCACATTGTGGGTACTGTCAGTTGACTTGACATCTATTTATTATCACAATGGTCAAAAATATAGGTTAACTTAGACAAACTCCTATTGAGGGGATTTTTCATTTGGAAAGCTCAATACTTTTGACACTTTAAAGAGATTGTGAAATTTGTTAACAAAGTTGTGACCTTAAAAACAATTATGTGAAGCTTCAAATGATTTTCAAAAGACAAACTCCTATTGAGGGGATTTTTCATTTGGAAAGCTCTCATTGCTGTTGACACTTTAAAGAGATTGTGAAATTTGTTAACAAAGTTTTAACCTTAAAAACAATTATGTGAAGCTTCAAATGATTTTCAAAAGATTTTGGATCTTAAATTGTCAAATTTGAATTTATCAATAAAATAGAATATAATAGAAGTTAATTAGCACAACCATATAATTAAACGCTTGGTAAACGTCCATAAGCAGATTCTATTCATAATAAACTTCAAAACACTTATTTCATCATATGTCTCAAGTTGCTAAATTAAATAATAATAATAACAATAATAAAAGTTAACTAAATTATTATAACTTTATTATATTGATAAATATTATTAATATAAGTTAAACATATTTACCTAAAAAAAATGTAACAATTTATTAACCACAAAGATTTAGCCCCACTTTATTATGGACAAAACATAGGCTTTGTTAAAATACCATGGGTCAATCTAATGACTTATCAAGGCCACATATTCAAAAAACCATACATTTTTTTTCAATTAATAAATTTAATTAGAAGGAAAAAAAAAACATAACTACTTCGCAAATGAATCTTAATCTTTAATTTGTATATTACTAAAAATATTTTAAAATATTTTATAAAAATTAAATTCTTATTATCTATCAAATAATTATTGAAAATCAAATTAAAATTGTGAAATTTCTTCCAAAATAAACACATTTATCTCTTTTATAAGCGTCATAGAGTTAGAATGACGATTTATAAGCGTCATAGAGTTAGAATGACGATTTGTAAAGACGAATGACGTCAGATTGAAAGAACACCACCCACAAATTTAAGAAAATCTACGTATAACGCTTACCATCTATCACCCGCCATATGCATATACACACTCTTTTTAACAGGGAAAGAGCATGTGGGTCGCTGAGGATATTATTTAAGGAGGTTTTAGAGTAACCAATGTATATGGGTTAGCATTGTAGTTTTTATATTGATGTTATCTAGGGTATGTTTTGTATAAGAGTTTTATGTATTGTAATGGTTTTATTTATGTTTTTAAGTTGGTTATCATAAGAGCATGTGGATTGTGAGGATATTATTTAAGGAGGTTTTAGAGTAAGCAGTGTATATGGGTTGGCATTGTAGTTTTTATATTGATGTTATCTAGGGCATGTTTTGCATAAGATTTTATGTATTGTAATAGGTTTTATTTATGTTTTTGGTTGGTTATTATAATGTCTAAATGTTTTTAGATGGTTGTTATTATGTCTTAGCTTACATATGAAGTTGAGCCGTAAACAAGGTTGAAGAAGGCATATTTATATGAGGTAACATAGGTGAATAGTGGAAGACAGCGTTATAACGCACCTCTCTAAGCTATTACCAACGTTATATCATAGGTTTTATGAGTAAAATGTGTGTTGCTACCAACTAGCGGAATTTTCCTCAGATTATTTCCATGGGTATGTCCTATGATTTTTGTACTTGGTAAATGTTGAAATAATTTGAGGAAGTTCGCTTTTCATCTAGAAGGATGATCAAAGTGGAAAAATCTTTCTCATTCAATGAAGATAGTGGTAGATTGAGTTAAGGAGGAAAATTCTATGAGCAAGACCAAATCTATAACATATGAACATAAATTCTTAGCTCCCTATTACTCTCTATGTAATTACTACTTTAATCACTCTAGAAAAATACTTATAGGAGAATGTTTTGAAGAGTTGAGGTTGGTTTTTTTTTGTGTGTGTGTGAAAGATGATATGCATTGTGTGTTCAGTGGATACTTACTTTTCCTTTCTTGGATGTTATATCTTTAAGGAAACTACATATGCTTATCCAATCCTTAGTCATTCTCTCTTCATCACGTGAGGAAGAGAATGTACATGTGATGTCAAATATCACTCGAGAGAAATTTAATTTATATGACTGTGCTATATATATATATATATATATATATATATATATATATATAATTTAAATTATCTTAGTTATTTTGTTTAGTATTTTTACATTTCATTTCCAATTTTTATTTTTAAATTTCTTACTTACACATTAAAAAATTATATTTAGTCTTTTAGTTAAAAAATTCTTAATATTTAATCTTTTTACTAATATATATATGATTATGAGTTCAAATAGCAAGACAATAACAAAGTTTTGACCTTAAAAACAATTATATGAAGCTTCAAATGATTTTCAAAAGATTTGGATCTTAAATTGTCAAAATTGAATTTATCAATAAAATAGAATATAATAGAAGTTTTTTTTTCCAATGGAAAAATCGTAATTTTATTCATATTGAGCAAAATTACATGTTGTAGATGGTGAACCAACATATGCTTTATCAAAAATTGTCCTGATGTAACAGGATCTAAAAATAATAATTTAATGGCTATCTATGCTTTCCTACCTTTCTTTTTTTCCACTTTCTGCCAACCTTCATTGTTGGGCATGGCTATTACAATAGACATTTGTGCTTCATTTGTGGCAGCTGGGGTTTCTTTTTCAGAATTTGAGCTTTTTGTAGAGTGTGCTCGCTTGCTGCCACCAATTTCTTTCCCTGGGATGAGTTGCTCACTTTGCTGCAGTGGATTGGTTGTCTTTGGAACTAATGCAGAGAAAATCTTATTTTCATCATTCTGTGTGCTGTGTAGGGTGCTTTTTTCGTTGGGTTTTGGATTATTTCCTAGATATTTTGCTTCTTGGAAAATGTTGTTTGTGGTAGTTTCTGTGTTTTCTTCCTCTTCTATGTGATTTGCCGATGTGGCTGAAAACTACCATCCTTTCGGCTTTGGTGGTTGTCTTCTTTTCCTGTCTTTTTTGTTTTGTGGGCACTCACTTTGTAGATGATCGGTTTGATGACAAATGCGGCATCTGAAGACAGTGTTTTCATAATAAAGTGGTTGGGCCCATTGCTTTTCGCTGTGGAGTAAGAGGATGTGGTCTAGTAATCCTTGACTGAGATCAACCTCCACACAGATCCTAGAAAAAATATAGATATCCTTGCAAAGGCATTCACTGTCTACTTTTAAGAATTTCCCCAAAGCGTTGCTAATGCCTGCTAATACTTTGATGTGCCAAAAGTGCAGAAGTAGGTTGTATAACTTTACGCACACAAGCACTTTGGAAACCACCATGGTGTTTGGGTCAAATTCTGGAAACCAAGATGTCATAAAAAGGCCAGCATTACCCCAGAACCATGGTCCCTCGTTCAATGCATATTCCTTGTCATTTATTGTGTCGAATTTGACAATAAAGAATCCTTTTGAACAGAGGTGGATATCACAGTTTTCTATCCATATGGAGTAAATCCATTGACAAAGGGCTTCCGGTTTGGGCCAAAACCCATTAAACCTGCATATCACTGCTTTAGATAAATAATCATCATGTATTTCAGTTACCTTAGGTATAGCAATTGTTAATGCAAGGTTCTGAGTTGTCTCCTCGACGATGTAGGCACCAGGGGTCCTAGCTTGCTATTCTGTTTGAGCTTGAGGTTCCATCTTCCCTTTTACTGTGTCTTTGAAGGAAACAGGTCCTTTTGAGCTTATGCCAGAGCAGCCTCCACGGAGTCTTGTGTTAAGGTAGATAGTTGAGTCATTTCCTATGTCGTATTCTTTTAGTTTGTGCTCCTCCTGCAATACTTTCCCTATGTAGATCAGGAGTTGTTTGCAAGGTGGGATACCTATCCTTTCTTGTATCCTCTGTTTGAGTGTTTTCATCTCCTCCCAATTCCCTCTCTTGATGCATACTGTGTTCCCTTCCATAGATTTGATAAAGAGGGTAACTTGTTTACCTTCGAGCATTTCAGGAGCAGAGGCTTCAAGATCCAATGTTGGAGTGTTTGCCAGTTCGTGGTGTTCATGTGCAATCGTTGTAGCTCTCTGTTGATCTGGGTTGTTTCGTTTGTGGACCAGCGTTACCCACCGATGTTCGTCATGTACTGGTCCAAGGTAATCCTTTGCATCAGGTCTTATATGCTGCTTTGGCCTCCTCCCATGGCTCGCGGCTACCATTGCTCCGTGAATCTTCGTCATGGCACCCCATTTTGCTTGTTGTGAAAAACCCCGGCCTTTTGACGGAGGATATCCCCAAAAGCATGGGTCATTTGTCGGTAATGACCTCCTCGAGTGCAGATCTGCAACAAGGATCTCTAATTTGGGAAGATCGGTCTCACCCAAGGAAACATCTATGGTTTTTCGCTCTGGATCTGGGTTTTTGATGCCCTTTGCAGTTTTCACCATGCCTTTGCTGCTGGTGAGGAGACGTGAGCCCACAGAGCGCATTTTCAAAACCCTAGATCTCCTCCGCAGTGCTATCACCAAGAACTTCCCTGTGCCGACCATAGTGACAACTCCGCGACAGCCATTGCCAACGGCTTGTGCATTCCTTTGATCAAATAAACAATGTCTGGTACCCTTGTTAAACACGGAATCGAGGCGCTGTAATCCAGCAAACTCAGATCGAGCCGGGGACGATGCGTTGGAGACGTAAACAGACTTCCTGCATCCAATGTGGACTGTTGCAATTGCTGGATCTGATTGCCATGGCCGTCATTATTCGGAGCCCTTGTTCTAGGTTTTCAGCTCAGACTTCTGCCGTTGCTGAGATTGTTGTTCCCCAATAGAAGTTAATTAGCACAACCATATAATTAAACGGTTGGTAAACGTCCATAAGCAGATTTTATTCATCATAAACTTCAAAACACTTATTTCAACATACATCTCAAGTTGCTAAATTAAGAAATAATTATAATAATAAAAATTAACTAAATTATAACTTTATTATATTGATAAAAATAATTCATATATAAGTTAAACATATTCACTTAAAAAAATATGTAACAAATTTATTAGCCACTCAGATTTATCTTAAATTGTCAAAATTGAATTTATCAATAAAATAGAATATAATAGACGTTAACTAGCACAACCATATAATCAAATGGTTGGTAAACGTCCATAGGCATTCCATTCATAATAAACTTCAAAATACTTATTTCATCATACATCTCAAGTTGCTAAATTAAAAAAATAATAACAATAATAACAATTAACTAAATTATAACATTATTTTTATTATGATTGATAAAAAGAATTAATATAAGCTAAACATATTTATCTAAAAAAAAGTATGTAACAAGATTACTAACCATAGATACTTAGCCCCACTTTATTATGGACAAAACATAGTCTTTGTTAAAATACCACAGGTCAATATGATGACTTATCAACACCATGTACTCAAAAAACCAGTCTTTTCATATGACACTTTTTAAATTAATGAATTTAATTAGAAGAGAAAAAAGACATAACTACTTCAGAAATAAATCTTAATCTTTGATTTGCATATATTTAAAAATATTTTATAAAAGTTAAATCCCTATTATCTATCTAATAATTATTAAAAATCAAATTAAAATTGTAAAATATCTTCCAAAACATATACACTTATCTTTATAATGATTTTATTTTTGTAAATAAACCACCAAAATAAATGACAATCTTATAATAATTTACTACACTCCACCATTAATAAACATTTCAAAATTTTTATTTATGAAAAATAAATCTCTTTTTTTTAAACAATTAAATATAATGTTTTTTTTTAATGTATAATATCTCAATTACATTTTCATTAACAACACCCTAGTCTAAATACACTGCCACTGAAATGTTACAAATTTTTAAACATTTACAGAGACAATGATACTTCATAATGATCACTAGCTAACTGTGTTGTCCTTTCAATTATAAAGTCACTGGGTTACATGAGTTAAAAGAGAATCCTTCAATGATTATAAATACTGAAATTTCATAAATAGGGTTATTAAATAATTGTGTGGTTCGTTCAATTCAATTGTCACTGAGTTATATGAATGGATGTGGACTCCTTATGCAACCCACAGTAAGGAACCAACGAACTGATAAACTAAAAGGAAGCATACGTTGAATTATTTATTTTTAAAACAGTTTTTGTACATAAATTTTTTGATACTTTCATAGTCTTCTCCACTGTAATATTTGATAACACAATAGATTCGGACCAACCATCTAGTACAATGCTGAAGGATTAAAAGTCATACTTACAGTAACAAGAAGTTATTAGTACAGTCCGAAATGAGATAGGCCCCCATCACTGTGAAGAGAGGGTGACCTCTCAACTCCCTCAAATCTATGCGATCCTCAAATCTATCACCGATCGCATGTATTCGCCATTTATACTTATTTTCACTATGTAATGTGAATTACGGGATGAGTGATACACCTAATCTAAAGACATCTAAGTCATCAAAATCACTTTGTTGGAATTTTGCTCAATTTTTTTTTGAACAATTAACATTTTCACCACAACTTTTTTAAGTCTGGTTTTTTTAGTAGAAAGAGGTGTAATTTCTTTACTATTTAATATAGAGTTGACACATTAATATAGAAGAAATGACCTTTTTAGTTAGAATTTGGTCACACAATTTCTCTAGAGATTGTGATTTCTTGTTGATTAAACTGTGTTTTGAATGCATACATAAATTCAATGCCCTCACTCACACTTTGCATATTTAAACTTGTAGTTTTAATTTCAAGCAACATTGTGATTTCTTGTCATTTAAAATGCTTTGAATGCATAAATAAATTGGGCCCGTGACAAAATTTTGGGACACTCAAACTCAATATTAAATAACTTAAAACATTCTGTCTTCAATTGATATGTGATATTTAAAAATCATATTAATAACAAAAAATATGAAAATAGATTTGTAATTTGTTCAATGTTTAATATAGAATCCATATTAATAAAAAAACAAATTGTGTATGAGAAAATATTTTATTTCACTAATATATAATTTTTACTTTCCAATTTAAAATATATTAATAGCTAATTTATATATTTAAATTTTATGAGTCATAAATAAAATATTTTAATAAAAAAAATAATTTACGGAACAATAAAATCTGCACATTAAAAAGTAAACCCTTATTTTTTTCACATATTCAATAAATTTAAAATTATCATAAAATTTCATTCAAAATATTTTTTTAAGTAATATTAAAATAAATTAACATAAATTTTAAAACATTAATATACATTATTTTTTTACTAATTTTATTTTTAAAAATAATATAAAAAAAATTGAATTTTCAGTGGTCATAGCAGATCATTGTAGAACTTCATAAAGTCATTTAAGAGATCAGATAGAAAATGTTATTTAGATTTTTGTGTAGGGATTGAAGATTTGGCTTAAGGAACTATTGTGGAGAACTTCTCTATCTTTTAGAAAAGTGTTTAGTGGCAACTAAAGGGTTATCTATAGGAGTTATCTTTTGTATTTGCAGCAGTTATATCAGTCCATAATTTCCTTGTAAACTATGGAAGAAAATGTCAGAAGAAAGTCCCTTGGGACCAGACCCCCAATTCATAGATAGTTTTCTGGCCATGAGGTCCATGGTAGAAGAAATGTATAGGGAGTTTAAGAAAGATAAAGATGTAGATTCATCACACTCCAAAGATAAAGGAGAAGAAGAATCTCTCCTCCATGACCACTCAAAAGGAAAAGTGAAAGAAGAAAACTTTCTCACACCTCCTAATAGCCCTGAACATAAAAAGAAGACATCTTTGATTAAATTAGATGTTAAATTTGATTTACCAATATATGATGGGGAGTTGAATGCAGAGAAGCTGGATAATTGGATCAGATAGATTGATGTTTATTGCAGAGTACAGAGTATCGACTCAGACAAGAGTAAGATTTAGCTGGCAAACCTACGCCTCGGAGGCACTGCCTTGATATGGTGGGTTGACAGGACACAAGCTAACATGAAGAAACATGGTAAGATTCTTTCTGTCTGGAGTGAATTTGTTTCTGCAATAAAAAAGCAATTCTATTCACTAGCTTACATGCAACAAGCCATGATGAGCTGGCAAACTCTTCGCCAATTGAAAGGGCAAAGTGTACAAGGTTACACCCAATAATTTAGGAAAAGAGCTTTGATTCTAGGAATTTCATTAGACTCACCTAAGACTCTGTTGAAGTACATAGGTGGTCTACACAACTACATGAGGCACACTATCCTCATGTTTAATCCCACTAGTATAGATAAGGTATCTGTGTAAGATATGCATCTAGAACCTAGAGGAAAGAATGGGAACCCAGAAGTTGGGGGATCATCCAAACCCACTGCAAGCAAGAATAAGGAGAAAAGAAAACAGAAATGGAAAGAGAGGAAGACAAACATTGTACAGAAAAGCAAGTATTCATGCACTCATTGTAAGAAGGATGGGCATGATGATGAGCATTGTTGGATTCTGCATCCAAAGCTGAGACCTAAGAAGTTTGAGGGAAAGAAGAAGAAGATTGCTACAACTATTCAAAAGGATTTGGGGTCAGACTCATGAGATGAAACAACCATTGCAGCCACCAGTATAAAAGGTAAAAATTCTGAAGCATCTACTAGTAATTCTGCACAATCTACTAATAGTGAAGAAAATGAGAGAAAAAGACATGATCTTTTCCATATTCGTGTTATTTCCAAGCATCAAAAGATTGATACTTTCTTTGATAGTGGCTCACAGGTAAATTTAATTTCTGAAGCAATTGTAAAGAAGTTAGGATTACTGACTACACCTCACCAGAAGCCATATCCATTAGGTTGGTTATGTGATAAAGCACAACTACAAGTGACTAGACAATGCAAACTTAAGTTTTCTTTTGGGTCAGCATTTGTAGATGAGGTTGAGTGAGATATAGTTCCTCTAGATATATGTGGAATTGTTTTAGGATAGAAAAGCTATTTTCTATAGAGTTGAGAACAAGTATCTACTCATTAAAGATGGAATCGAATATATTGTAAGAGCTCATAAGCTCAAGAATAATTATACTCTCATAAACTCAGGGTAGATGAAACGAATTGTAAATTCATGCAAACAAGTTTTACTCATGGTTGTAAAGGAAAAGAAACCTGATAAAACCAATGTATTTGAGGGCTGTGATGCTAAATAGCAAGTTGATTTAGAAAAAGTTGTTTCAGAATATGATATCTTGTTTCAAGAGCCTAAAAGTCTACCACCCAAAAAGGAAATAGTGCATGATATTAATTTGCAGCAAGATGCTCCATTGCCTAACATCGGAATGTATAGGTTGTCCGCTTTAGAGAATGCAAAAATCAAGAAGTAGGTGCAGGAGTTTCTTGAGAAGGGGTTCATTAGACCTAGCACATCACCATGTAGGTCTCCAATTGTCTTGGGGAGAAAGAAAGATGGCTCGTGGAGAATGTGCATTTATTACCGAGCACTGAATAAGATAACGATAAAAAATCGTTATCCCCTTCCTCGCATAGATGATCTATTAGATCAATTGAAAGAAGTTGTTTATTTTTCCAAGTTAGACTTGCATAGTGGATATCATCAGGTCAGAGTTGCAGAGCAAGATGCATGGAAGACTGCTTTCAAAACAAAGCAGGGATTGTATGAGTGGCTGGTTATGCCTTTTAGCCTAATTCTCCTGCTACTTTCATGAGAATAATGAATGATGTACTCAGACCTTTTCTTGATGATTTTGTTATTGTATATTTGGATGACATTCTTATATTCAGCAAAACGTGGGAAGAACATTTAAAGCATGTTAAGCAGACCCTAGATGTTTTGAAAAGAGAAAATCTTTATGTTAAACTCTCAAAATGTGAATTTGGCAAAACATCCTTGAATTATTTGGGACATATAATAGGGGGTGGTGAATTGAAGATAGATCCCTCTAAGGTTGCAATCATTGTAAACTGGCCTAAACCCAAATCTGCTACAGAAGTTAGAAGCTTCTTAGGAGCAGCACAATATTGGAGAAAGTTTATCTCTAACTTTTCCTTAATTGCAGCTCCCTTACATGCTTTAACAAGATTGAACAAGGCGTTTCAGTGGGGAGGCAAACAACAGAAAGCCTTCAACACCTTGAAAGAAAAGATTAGTACAACACTAGTACTAGCACTGCCTGATCTTCAAAGACCATTTGAGATGAAAACAAATGCCAATGACTATGCCATGGGAGTAGTGTTGATATAGCACAGTAAATCCATATGTTATCATTCTAAGACATTTAATTCTGCAGTAGTTAACTATCCCACATATGATAAAGAATTGTATGCATTAGTACAAAGTGTGAAAAAGTGGAAACATTACTTAATGGGCAAAGAGACAGTTATACATACTGATCATCAACCACTTCAATATCCACACTCCCAAACTAAGTTGCAGCAATCAAGACACTATAGATGGATCGGTTTCCTACAACAGTTTCATTTAGTCATCAGATATAAAAAGGGCATACACAATAAAGTTGCAGATATGTTATTTAGACCAATTATAAATGCATCCACTATACTTAAGCATAATTCAGTACTGCATGAGAGCTACATTGAACAATATGCTCAAGATATAGATTTTAAAGATGTATATGCAACTTTAAGTCAAGGCAAATGAATAGAAGAATTGGATTATCATGTTAAGGATTGACTCTTGTATCATTTGGGAAAATTATGCATTCCACAAACTGAAAGAGTAAAGATAATTCGAGAAGCACACACTTTTCTAATATCAGGTCACTTTGGTGTAAGTAAAACAGTTGCACAGCTCCAAAGATTTTGTTATTGGCCAAAAATGAGTAAGACAGTTTCCAGATATGTGAGAGGGTGTACCATGTGTGCTAAAAGCAAGCCCAGCAATAGAAAACTAGGCCTGTACACTCCACTGCCAATTCCTTCTCATCCTTGGGAAAGTGTTTCCATGGACTTTGTTGGAGGACTGCCTAAATCTAGGAAAGGTCATGACTATTTATATGTTGTTGTGGATAGGTTCAGAAAAATGTGTATTTTGATACCTTGTAACAAACAGATTATGACGGAACAAACTGCAAAGTTGTTCTTTCAGCATGTATGGGTTCATTTTGGATTACCCACTTCCATTATATCTAATCGAGATACCCGATTTTTTGGGAAATTTTGGTCAAGTTTTTGGGAATTGATGGACACTAGACTGAAGAAGAGTACAACTTTTCATCCTCAAACAGGTGGCCAAACAGAAGTGGTCAATAGGACAGTGATCCAGTTACTCAAAGACTATTGCAGCAAGCATCCCAAAATTTGGGATGAACATTTATGTTATGTGCAGCATGCTTACAACTGAGCTAAACATTCTTCTACATAGAGATCTCCTTTTGAGACCTGTTTTGGTTTCACACCAAGGTCTCCCTTGGATTTTGTCTTTGGTAAAGACATAGCAGTTGATGGACACAGTGATGTGGACAAGGCAACCAAGTTCATTGAAAAAATCCAAGAGATTCACCAGGCAGTACAAGAACAACTGGAAAAGAGCCAAGCCAAGTACAAGGTGAGGCATGACAAGCATCGGATGGAGCATAGTTTCCAAGTTGGTGATCAAGTCTGGTTGTATATCAACAAGGACATAATGCAAGGTGAAGGTAAAAAGCTAAAGCCAATAAGGTATGGACCTTTCAAGATACTTGAGAAAATTGGTGAGAATGCTTTTCGCCTTGATTTACCAACTTACATGCACATCTACTCAGTCATTAATGCAGACAGCTTGAGACTATTTGAACCTTCATTAATTGAAGATCCCGAAGAGTAGAGTCAATTGCTTTCTATTGATGATATGTTACCTGAATATCTTAATGAATTGCAGGAAGACATAGTTCTAGACAGGAAGGTGAGGACGATGCGCAGGGGAGATGTTGAGTACCTCAGGATTGGACTCAAGGGTTCCAAGCCAAGCAGTGCAAAACGGATAGAGATCAGACAAGTGAGACAACTATACCCTCACTTAGTCGATGCTTGAAAACCAACTTTTGGTGGTCCAAAAGCTTTTTCAGTGGGAAGGTCGTGATCCGAATTGGATCCTTAGAACACTCTTAAAGTTTCCTAAACTCTGTAAAACTCATACCGAAGTTTCAAAGTCTTAAGGATGTCGAGCTTATCAGAAATAACCTCTGAACAATGGCAATTTGTGATCAACACGGAGCAATGAGGATCCTCGGTCAAAGCGCACAGACTGTTGGCCCATGGTAACCGCGCACTGACGCAAATTGACAAACGGGAGGTACAATAAAAAAAACAGAGATAGTTTCTGATACGCGATGAGCACTAGCGCTAATCGCGTATCGCAGGGCGTTCCCCTCAGTGAAGGAAAGCCCCCAAGCACTCGATCACGAGGTAAGCATAAAACCGTATGGAGATCGCTGATTCCATTAGAAGGCGGGTCCCATGCTAAAACCGACAGGATATTAGAAGGACTTCAAGCGATAAGGAGGTTCAACTGAGTCCCACCCAATGCCATACAATGGGTGACATGCGTCCGGTGGATGAGAGAGAAAACAGCTCACATCGGACGGGTAAAATTCATGCTACTTACCTGCCCGATATGGATGGAGACCGTAGGATCTGGAGGCTCCAGATCAACGACGGAGAAACAATCTGATGGATGACTGGATTCGATGGGGAAATATGCTGAGGCGGATAAGATTTGAGATCCGGCATGATCGATGAGTTGGCAGAGGAATCAATTTCGCGGGCCATCTTGGAGCAACGGAAATAACGACCGTTCAAAGAGAACTTACACTCAGTTCGTGAGGAAAAAGGTGGCCACCTCTCTATGAAGCGTTACAGTGATGATGACGCAAAGAAGGGGAATTCCAGCGGACAGAGGCAGGAGATCCAGAGTGCCGGGAAGCGGAAGCGAACAATCAAGGAGCAGATTGGCTTTAAGCCACGAACAGACAGAGAGCAGAAAGGGGAGAGGAAGCAGAAAGCCGAGATGCCAAGAGAGAGAAGTGAATTGTAGAGAATAGATAAAAGTCGAGCTGACTTGCAGAGCAAAGGCAACATCGAGCTAGACAGAGATGGAGAGAGTGCGAGAGCCTGTGAACTCCAGAGAAGGCTTGAGAGGTTCAAGCGAACTCCTCTGAGTAAACCTGTCAAGATTTGAGTCTCAGCTTGGACTCAGACCACTGTGACTAGTTGAGGTCGAGATTCAGTAAGGAGAGTCTATGTACTCTAGAGACTTGGGGAATCCAAGTATAGTCCTACTGATCGTCATCTGTTGAGTGAGACTCAATTTGGGCTCACTGTTGTAAAAACTCTGCTTTTCAAGACACAATAGAAAGGCCACCACTGAAGTCTGGACCAAGAGACGTAGCCTAGGAGGATTGGGTGAACTCCTTATTAAACTTGTTGTGTTTATGTGTTTTCTTATTGTGTTTCTCTTACTAATTCAGTGTCTGTGTATTTCACAATCTTATTGATCCATTGCATAAAATAACATAGGCACACCCCAACACATAAGTTTGTAATACCTTCATTAATTAACTGAGATCATTCACAGGTGATTTCAGATCACCATGAGACATTTGGAATTAAAACGAAAAATGTTGTTCCCTGGTATGAAGACCCCCTAAAGGTATTTTCCTGGCAACCACGTCATAATGGGCATGCGCAAAATTTGGGTGGTCACTAAGGTGGTGGCCCTCGGTGGTAGTGATGCACCTTACACCTGGAGGAGGAAGACACTGGCATGGTAGGGTTTCATATATCATTAATGTTTGCAAATTTGTAAGTTGAAGCAACTTAAATGCACGCAAATGGGATTGTCAATCCCTGTGTGTGGTGAAATGCCTGACTATACAATCCCTTTTTCCAGTTTGGAGACGGGTTGCTTCTCTCATGGCAGATTGGATGTGTCTACACTCTCTTCTAATAGCTGAGGTATGCTCATTTATGAGAAAATTATGGTTCTTCTTCTTGGAAGGAAATCCTATGGTTTCATACTATACACCTGGCTAGAAATGTAACGAGTATTAGCGCCTCTCCTTATTCCACACACTCATACACTCACGTCTTGGATGCCTTATATCTGCATGGGTTTGGTCTCAGGGTGGTGGAGGTTTTGGGTCATGACAAAGCTCTTTGTATGTTGGAAAAATTCTCATGTTACACGCAGACACAAAGGTATTTTCTTCTAGGCCCTCACTGATATTGTCAAGTAATGTTCCAACAAAGGTATTTGTTATGTTCTCTTTACCTATAGAATTGAAGTTTGGTCATGCGCTAGCTTCATCGTTGTTGTGTGCTCATTGGGTATTAGGGTAATCTATCAACCTTCCTTTTTCAAAGCGTCAATGAAATGCTTGGTTATTGTCTTGTCGAGGTCGACCCGTCTCCTTAAACTTAGTCTTGGGTCTCTAGTAATAGATTTTACGTCTAGTCTTCTTCCATTTCTGTTGATGGTGGGTTATATAATGTTTGCTAGTAACCACTCATGTTTTCTCTCTTGTCAAGCTTCGTTGTTTACTTCTTACAAGGGTCAATGTTCTTTGTTCTTTTTCTTCATAATTCTGAATTTAGACCTTGGTTTGAACTTATTGCAGTCCTTCCCTCAACGGCCCCCGACAACTTGGATCCTGTCGGGATTTCTTTTCCTTGTCCTGTTTTGGTGTGTGGAGTTTGGTACCCCAGTATCTTCTCCATATGGTTTTAATTGGGCCATCGGGAGTCACTGTAGTGTAAACCTTAAAGTCATTATTGTGCCATCAAGTCTCCTCAACCCTCTTCCCTCATTGTACCTTCACGTCTGTAACTCCATTCAAGTAGGTCATTCAATCACCAATCATAGCTCTTTTTATTGAAGGTTTATTGTTCTCATGGCTCTAAGGTGACGCACTCCCAGCCGCAAAGGAGGCGCTTCGGGGTCTCCTTTGATGCGTCATCAGAGATTGTTTGGCTAGGAATCAATAGCCAATTTTTTTCAAAGCAGTGCCCTTAAAGGTCTGAAAAGAAACTCTTCAACTCGAGCCTAAAAAATTCAGAGATCATGTTTACTTAGAATCAGATATAGGAGACAACAACCTCAAGTGGGTACGAGATCCAGGGAAGTTTCGCAGGCGAAGGATCCAGTTCCTTCATTCCATCACTCTACATTTTCAAATGGAAATTCTTCTTAGCATGGTCATTAGAGGCAAGGAAGTAGACAACTACAAGCTCTTTGCAGGTCAAAAGGATATAAAGTGTATTCTGAGAGATATTAGAGACAAATTGGATGATATAGTTGTTCGGTTGTCTCACATAGAACGTTATGTCGTCTCTGACTTAGAAACTAAGTTGAATGAGCATTTGGAAGGGCCTGTTGTCATCAATTCTCCAGTTGAAGCCTCTCCGCAGGATAACTCTACAGCGACATTGACAGTCATAATCCTAGAATAAAAAGTCCACCAAGAAATAGGTATGCTGGTCTATTAATGGGAAAAATGAGGTTGGTTACTTTGGGGATGTAGTCATATTTTTTTTCTTTTGACATATTTATGTATGTGGTAGATAATTTACTTTTGCATGTTTTTTTAGTTTACAGTAACAGACTTGTTTAAGTTTCTAATAACAAGACTGTATAGGCATCCATGCAACCCTTTCGATCTTCTATCCTATTTTTTCCACAGTTCACAGCACTCAGGAAGTGGTTACAAGGTAAATTTTTCTTATCCCATATTAATAAAAAGTGGTTGCAATGTAAAATTTTTTTCTCCCATATTAATAAAAATTTACTGATCAATTTACGGAAAAAAAAAAACCTTTAAGGCATGGTTTGATTTCGTGGGTGGTAAGTCCTTCCTATCACTCTATGTATTTTTATATACGTTGCTCAAAATGTGAAATAACACATTGATACTATAATGATGATGATGATGTATTCACATGACAATTAATTTTTACACCAATAGGCATGCCTATTTTGGAATAGACTTCCAAAATTTTAATTAATTATCCAAAATAATGATGATGTTGTTATTGTATTCACATAACAATAGTTTTTTACACCCATAGGCATGTCTATTTTGAAATAGTATTCTAGAATTTTAATTTAATTATCAATCATTATAGGTCAACAAATCTCCATGATAAAATGGGGTGAATATCCATGGTTAATAATGTTTTTACATGTTTATTTTTTAACTGTATATATGTTTAACTAATATATTATTTTTTATTATAATAATAATAATAATAATTTATGATTATTTTTTTCTTGGAAATGTGAATGTTAGTGTTTTGATGCATATTGACATTTACTAGCGATTTAATTTATATGAGTGTGCTAGTTATAAGAAAAAAAAAATTGCATATATATAGGAGGAGTTATGTGTGATACCCCACAAGGTATGTCCTTTTAGGACTATTCTTATCTTGGATCTCCATAACTGAGTCCTCAAAGAATATTGGTCCTCCTTTTAGGACTATTTTTATCTTGGATCTCCATACCTGTGTCCTCAAAGAATATCGTTCCTCTTTGATCACTCTTCTCTTGGATTCCTATCCCATTCTCAAAGAGTGTCACTACCTTTCCTTTCTTGGATTTTATATCCTCTCCTTTCTTGGATGTTATATCCTCAAGGAAACCGCATACGCTTATCCAATCCTCCGTCATTCTCTCTTCATCACCTGAGGAAGAGAATTTACATGTGATGTCAAATATCACTCCATACTGTGCTAGTTATAAAAAAAAATAAAATAAAAATATTTCCATAATTTAAATTATCTTAATTATTTTGTTTAGTATTTTTATATTTCATTTCCAATTTTTATTTTTAAATTTCTTACTTACACGTTAAAAAATAATATTTAGTCTTCTAATTAAAAATTTCTTAATATTTAATTTTCCAATTTTAATAGGTGAAAATTAAAACTTAATATTTAATATTTTTACTAATATATATATGATGAAGAAATATCTTTATATTCTATATTAAACAACAAGACAATATTACTCATTATGAGTCCACTATGTCACATGTAAGATGTTGAAGACGAGGAGGACAACATCTTTATCTTTTTACTCATATATATATATATATATATATATATATATATGATGAAGAAATGTCTTTATATTCTATATTAAATAACAAGACAATATTACTCATTATGAGCCCACTATGTCACATGTAAGATGTTGAAGACTGGAGGACAACATCATTTTTGCCAACCACCCAAAATACATCCAGTTGATCTATGTGTGTGTGTTTTGATGTTTGAACAAAAATTGCATTGATGAACACAAACATAAAGTATACTTTAAAATGTGTAAGGTTGGAGGAGAGACACATGCTCTACTCTTATCATATGTGTGCAAGTGAAAATACAAATAAAATGCATCTATTATGGATTTTCCATGGGCAATGTGTATTCTAAATGATTGTTACATTACATTAGCATGATCTTCTACTTCCTTCTTATGCATCAAAGTTCATTTCCAAGGAGACTAGAGTTTAGTCCAGTTTAACTCAATATTTATCATGACATTGCAATCATTTAAGGTTAAGCTTAAAGTTTTTATATGTTTCAACCCTCAATTAATGTTAGAGCTTTGGATCTTCTAAAATATTCTTGAAATTTCACATGTAAGTAACTCTACATTTTCAATAATGTTAGTTAACATACATTTTATTTAGTATCATGGTGGTCAACATGTCAATAGTTGCACATTGTGAGTTGACATCTATTTATTATCACAATGGTTAACAATATAGGCTAACTTAGACAAACTCCTATTG